>BPLT01000040.1:2400000-3149280 GCA_019656295.1 Rhododendron mucronatum var. ripense | reverse complement strand
TAATTTTCACAATGTTTTAGGTATGAAAATACCATTGTCTAGATGGTAAGTTCTTATTTTGTAATACTAATTTTGGCCTCCCTGAAGTCCAATTCCAAGTTTCGTCCCTCAATAGGCTATAGAATTAACCTTCTCCAACTGTTGGTTGAGTCCAATTATAAACTCTCTTTTTTCATCCCCAATTCATAAGGTTTCATAATGTCTAATTAGTATGGAATGTGTACCAAGCTAGGCCTTCCAGGAATATAGATACATGAAAGGCTATGGAACCCCAAGATGCCTGTTTGGATTGAAGAGGGGTTTTGGGGGTGGGTCCACTGGTAAGTGTCACGTGGTGAGTTTATTCCAGACCCACACACATCATTTACAAGTTTTTCTAAGTTCTGTATTTTGATTTCACTCATGAATCACAAAGCCTAACTGTCCCAACTGACGTTGCAAATGAAACACTCATTTATTCTCATAACATTACGAGTATATTAAGAGAATATGGCAAAATAAATAACATGTTAAAACAAGAGCATTTGAAATCTTACAATTAGCGCTTCAGAACTAGATGATTATTCACAGAACTTGAAGTGATCTAAATGTGTTTAAATAACTGTAAGCAGAGTTTCTTTTGAAATTTAAATGTACCTTGGTATTTTGCAACTTCCTCTCCATTATAAAAGAGCTTGAATGTAGGATATGAATGGATATCAACTTTGGAGCACAGTGGTTTACTCGTTCCACAATCAACTTGTCCAACCTCTATCTCATCCTCGCGTTCCATTTCTTTCCCCAGGTCTTCCCACAATGACCCCAAATTCTTACTGAAAGCTCAATTTTAATCAACAATAAGACCAAAAAATTCTTTAAAACAACTACAGAGAAATCCATTCTATCCATGGGATGGACAAAGGTGGAATTTTACCAGTGCTTACACCAAGGAACACAAAATCGCACAAACCACGCAGTATCTTTCTCCTTCACCTAAATGAAACACAAACAAAAGCAATCAATGTTTAACATGGTTTTCTCTCTTACGATAGCAATTTAATGAAAATGAACTTTTTAAGGAAAATAACTAAGAAAGAAAAAAGGCTGAGTAACAAGAAGTTGTGCTAAACCTTTACTTTAATTGACGCTAGCAAGACCAATTAACTCACATCAACATGTCCGCTTTTATTGGAGACAAAGTGTCTATCACATAAAATTGACTTTAAATATCACATGCGATCAAGAAGTTTACATAGTATCAGAAATTTGTATCCAAACCATGAAGAACTTTATCATCAAACTACATGGCTCCAGGAGAGGGTCATGGGCATATGAGTTTGTAATACAACACACCTGTGCAAGAATCCAAATAGACTTTTGAGTTTTGACATTGTAACACATTACGAAGCCAAAAGTCTGGCCCTATGGGATACAATCATGGAGTACAATTTATGTTTGCAAAGCAGTCCTTGTGTATGTAACAAGAATTGCGGTTACATATCACAACCACCTGCACACTACCAGCAGTTCTGCAACCAAAATTTGTCAAGACCCTAGCAAATTAAGTATTGGAACGCGCTCCGAAATATTGGACACTAACGTTCCACAACAGAGATCTAAAGCGATCTTGATATTTTTGCAACTCATTTCCTTAACATTTGCCCCATAGGAGTAAAAAATCACATATAACCAACCAACATATAGAGCATCATAAGATAAATGTCAAAGAGAACTTGTTATAAGTTTCTAGAAATATTTTGTACAGTAAAAATTCCAAACATACCATTCTACTTTTGGAGTACTTCAATATAGTAGTAAATATTTTCTTAAACTTTCTTATATCGTATTGATATCGTAATCTATAAAAATCCACCCGGCTGTCCCATCGTACCGCAACTTAGAAGATTAGCTTATCACGTTCCCGCGTTCTTCGAACCGAAATAGGTGAAACGATACGCGTTACAGGTAACATACTTCGGAAAATAAATAAAAAAGCTTAACACAACATAACCAGATACATATTGATACCCAAGTACCAGAAAGAATGTTTTTAAAGATTCAACATGTCTGTGATCTATGACATACTTGCACAATTCATCTTCATTAAATAACACGAAAAGAGCCAACAAAAGTTAAACACAACAACGGGCCAGTCCACAGGCACAAGTGCTAATGAGAACAGAAGAAACCCTAATTGAGATCAAGAAAGAGAAGTTTGGGAGGAAGTGATTCACCTTGTCATTGAAAGTTTCTTCTGTTAGGGTTATAACCTCAGCTTCAGCGACTAATAGACTGAAAACAACAAGAAGGAAGAATGATAGTAGAATCAGGGAACGGTGGAAGTAGAGCTTCATCGCAGCTCCAATGCCTTCTCTCTCTCTCTCCAATTTGGGAAACTCGTCGGTTTTTGCTAGTAGCAGGCTCCCGGCGGCGGCTGGATCCGTCACTAACGGGCCATCACAAATTTATCTGGACCAACAAGCCCACCCAAAGTCACGTAAACATGGGCCTATATGGAATTCATTCGGACCATTTGGGAAAAAATTATTTTGCAGACGAATATACCTATTGTGATTACCATGCGTAGGATCCGTTCCAGAACCGGAATAAAAACTTATTTTTTATCTAATTATAAGGTGCGTTTCACAAAAGGGTGAATAAATACTTATTTTTTAGAAAGGTAATTTCAAGCTTAAAAATCTTGTACTTACGCAAATAATTTTCCTATCACTATGGATCTTGTTTGATAGATCTCATTGAGATCTTTAATGCGGTGCAAAAAAATTAAAAAATTATTTTTGAGTTTGAGAATGTGAAAATAAGTTGCTTATTTGGGTTTTGTGGAAGAAAGCTCCAAAATAAGTATTTATAAAATAAGAAGACTTCTGGAACGGACTCTTACTCACGTAATTCTTCAAAATAGTATTCGCTCTGCTCTCAATCCTCGCAATACGCTCGCGCTCTCAATTCTCGAAACTCTGGAGCTTTATTAGTTGTTTGATAAGTTTTCGAAAGACGCTTTCGCGCTCGCGCATTATGTGATTTAGTTACTATCCCGTCTCATACTTTTTGTCCTTTTTAATTTTATTAGTAATACTTTCCAAACTGAAAAATCAAATGCATCCATTCATAATTTATACTCCTTTTTTTTTATTACCAATTTAAGATCTTAGTTCTTTAAACTAGTGTGGGAAAATATTTTGAATTGAAATTTATTCGTTAATCAAAAAGTAACATTATTTTTTGAAAATAACAAATAATACATCTTCTAATTAAGATTAGTCTGGCCTCTTCTTGATTACCAAAACATTCATAGACGTATATATTTTAATTAGTTATGTGCGAGGGAATATTAATTGCAACTTCCACCAAGGAAAGTAAAATTACTTGAATTGAGGAGTAGACAAACTATTTTCATAGTTAATTAACTAATTAGACCATAAACATTGAGATAAAAAAGCACAGTTAAATAAATGCTCATGTCCCACTTGGGTTTGCCTGTGGCTGGGCACACCATGAGGTCTATCTTTTGTAGGGTGAAATCCATTTCTCTTTTTCATAACGCAGACGTTCTGACCGACTTATGCACACATAATACTCAATTCATGTAATATCATCATATAATCTTTACAGGTTGGGAAAACTAAAAATGAATCGATTCTCGTGCAAAATGCAACAAATATAAGTATGAGTAGTACATTCAAGAGAAATAATTTAATTGACTCCAGACTCAATTATTTTGTAATAACTCAGGTATTTGGGCTAACGCACACTTCGTAGTAAATTATGGGGGACAAATTCCACCACCCACTTGCGAGGGTCCCAATTAAAGTAGAGAAAGATCTGTATAAATTGACTTCAATCATCGAACTACTTCTTTGTAGTGTTCGAGTTTAATTTTGACACAAACACCAATGAGTTCCCATGATTGGTTGGTTGTCACATATTCTGAGGAAGAGTTTCCAAACAATCATATTTAGGAAATCTTTCTCATTCCAAGACTGCCAACACCAATTAGTTCATTGTTGTAAACGCTTCCAAAGTTATCCCAAGAAGCAAGCAATGGAGTTGAGAAGAAATACACAAAAGGCAAATTACCAACTTGGATGTTGTTGGAGAGATGAGCTAATGTGCTACAACAAACGACTGCTAAAATTACCATATATTCAGTGTAAACTTCGCTACGCATATGTGATAGTTGAATAAGACGTACTAAGTATTCATAAACAAAATAACTTACTATATATTGCTGTACCATGTCAAAAAGATGACGTGGATATTAAAACTATTTTGAAGATATGGGGTTACAAAAATGCTACTTGCACAATCGTTGTGTTGGTTGTGTGTGTAATTCTGACCGTCCATATGTATTTGGACGGTCTAGATTTTAAAAAAACTATTCCAAGGATAAGTTTAACTTTTATGGGGAAGTGTTTGAGCGAACTTAATGTTGCTAAAATCAATGCATATAATTTACTATAAGCAAATGTGTTTTTCCATCAAAAACTTCCAAACCTTCAATCTTGATTTTCTTCATTTTTGATTTTTTTTGTTTGTAAGAGAGAGAGAGAGAGAGAGAGAGAGAGAGAGAGAGAGAGAGAGAGAGAGAGAGAGTTGGGTGTTGAATACGGAGACAAAATTATTCTATATATGATCCTACAGAAGTACTGCCTCGTGGTATTCCAAATTCATTTTCCATCACACATGTCTTTCAGTGCATAGAAAGAGAGACAATGCTAGCGCGCATGCATCGAACATAGGACAAAAAAAAGTAATAATTAAACTATCTTTTTTTTCATTCTAGCGTTGTACCCATTCGATATATATACTGGGCCGAAAAAAAAATGTGATTTTTTTTTTAATCTCGTACATTGAACGGGTACAAACGCTAATTTGCAAAAACAAGACAGCTGTAAGACAAGGAAGAAATGCAAAACGACATCTCATGCTCATATTCCGTTATTAACAACTCTCCTCAAGGGCATTGAACAAAACAAAGCCGAATCCAAGTCCAAAAAATTGAAAGCACAAAAAAAGCTTTCCAAAAAAACCTTCTACCTTATTGCTCAAAAAACCAAGTCCTACCACCCAGTGAATTCCATCAAAAGCCCATAACCATCTCATCACCAAAGCTCCTAATCACCTCAGGAATCCTCTCGTTCTTCACTTTCTCCGCTGAGGCAGATCCCGAGGGCAGAATGGTAGATTCACTCTGAGCGTTAACGATTCTCTCGAGCCTCTCCTCGCTCACCCCAAAGGCAGCTGCGAAAGCGGGACCCCTCATGCTTTGCAGGACAGAGTTAGAACCCACCAGGAACTGAGGCCTGTTCCTGCGGGCTGAGGTGGTGAACCCGAAGAACTCGAATGGGCCGGAGTGAGACGCGATCTGGCAGAATGGGAAGTACCGGGGGATCCAGAACACGTCGCCTTCGTTCACTTTAGCATTCATGGCTAAGGTTCCGTTGGGAAACACTATTTGGATTCTGCCACTTCCTCTCAAAACGATGCCGTACTCTGTTGCTGTTGGATTGAGATGTGGTGCCATCATTGATCCCTTTATATTGTAAAAACAAGAAATATATAGTCAGCTAATTTTGATGATAAAAATGCAGTAATTAATTATCTTCCAATTAAAATAAAATACTCGCCTAAATATTAGTAATATCAAAACTCATAACAACCATTGTAACTTTTTCCTTAGTTTTACATAAGAGCGTGGAAGTGAGTAACATTACCGCAGTGAGATTGACAAGATAAAGCCCAACACCGGATCGCCGGAGGGGCGAATAAGCAGACTGATCAACAGCAACGCTCGACCCATAGTCGTTTTCAAAGTCGGGCTTCCTGTCGAAGAGGTTGTATGAGTCTGGCATGCTGCTTCTCTCTTCATCTTTTCCACTCACTTGGTTACCAAAAACAGAATTCAAAAGCTTCCACATAATGGGTTTTTCATCTTGCTCGGTTGCTTCTTCGTGGACTTGCGCCATTCTCTTCAAACATTGCACTCTTTCATAATGCTTCATTTCCAAGAATTGGGTCCAAACTCTTGATTGGTGGGAGTTGGACAATGATATGATGGGGCCAGATTTTTGCCGGGTCAATATCTGCCTCACTTGTGATTCTGAGACCTGCAAAAGCCATTGATTAGAGTTTTTTTTTTTTTTTTTTGTTGGTCCCTGTATTGGAAATATAAGTTGTTATAGATTCCTTACGTTAAGTGCGGTCGAAAGAGTTGAGCGTTCAAAACCAGCAAGTATAGATGTTGGATTCGAACCTCCACCAATGAAGAAAGACTGTAGAAACATCAAAAAGAGAGCATACAATTCAGCAATTTTGTTGAAATAAATCGAAGTCAGAAAAACACAAAATTCAGTACCTAGGTAACTGTTAGTTATTTTTTTCCCCAAACAATTCGAGGGTTAATAATGTACCTGGAAGGTGCCCCATCCAATGCTATCAGATTTTTCAATGCTACAAATGACATGAAGCTGTTGGCCATCGGCTGTGTTAACCAAATAGAATGTAGAACCAGCTGGAATTCTATACACATCTCCGCAATTCAATCTCTTCTCAATTAGCTCATCCTTGTAGATTGATCCAACCCTTGCTTCGCCTGCAACCAACCTCATATAATAAATAGATCAATATCAAAAGCAACAAAAGCATTCCCAAACTTAGTCCCCATAAAAGAGATATGAGTAACCAAAATGATTTGCTCTCAACAGTCAAACGTAACGGGCGAGTATTAACTAGAGAGGGATGAAATGTTACCTCTGCGGATAAAGAGGATGAGGTCGGAGTCGAGGTACTGAGGGATGAAGAGGGAATTGGGCTCCATGGTAACGAACCCAACATGAATATTGGGCATATCCGAAATCCACCAGTGAGAGCCCCTCACGACCTTCATTTCCCCTGCATCAGTCCTCATCACCCGCTTCATGTCCCGCAACAGGAACATCCTCTCCCTTTCTCTCCTCTCTCCTCCCTCACCGCCCTCATGGTGATGATCATAACCCCTCACCATTGCCACCACATAGCACATGGCCACCACGAACAGCAACGAAGCACTAGTAATTCTCCCCATATCTCTCTCTCCAACTTTCTCTCACTACTGCTCCTTTTATTTGTTGAGTGATTGCCACTGGAATTCAGTTTTTGTGTGATGATGGGTAGAGAAGTGGGAGGTTTATATAGGGGAAAAGGGAGAGAGATTTGAGGGTGGTTAATTATACGTGTTATTCATCCAGTTTTGTCTGGAGATTTGGGTGGCATATTGGAAAGCATATACGCCGTTGAGAAATAACCGGTCATCTCTAACATGACTACTTTTAATCCATTCAGGACATGGTTCCGTCCCCAATAAATCTAATTATGGAATTTCTTTTGGGCCTATACAGAATTTCTTTCGGACAATTTTGGGATAAAATTATTTTGAAGACAACATACCTATTGCGATTATTATCCTCAGTCACGTAATTTTTCAAAATGGCCTTGGCTCTGCTCTCAATCCTTGCACTACCCTCCCGCTCTCAATTCTCGATACTCACGAGTTTTAGATCGATGTTTGAGAGGTTTTTGATAGACGCTTTCGCACTCGCGCATTATGTGACTTTGTTACCATCCCGACGTCTCATCCTTTTTAATTTTATTGATACTTTCCAAACTAAAAAATCAAATACATCCACTCATAATTTTTATACTTTTGTGTACCAATTTAATTTAGAGCTCGATTAGTTCTTTAAACTGGTCGGAAAATATTTATTCAGATTTATTTTTTAATTAAAAAAGTAACATTATTTTTTGAAAATAACAAATAATATGGAAAGGAGAGAGTTTATATTCTTCACTTTTTGTATAATACATCGTCTAATTAAGATTAGTCGACTGCCCTCTTCTTGATTACCAAAACATTAATAGACGAGGGGCGCCAAATATCCCTTTGGGTAAAGGATGCTAGAGGAAAATATAACTTTGACCAGGGGTGTTGGCTGCCTTATTTGCAAAGGTCAGATTTTTTTTTTTTTTTAAAAGGTCAATGCTATAAGGAATGAAATCAACGGATTACATCACAGTTAAGTAAACATTGAAGCTCAGGCGGGATAGAACCTGATGAGAAAATAAATTTCCTACGAAGACAGTTCGTGGCCAACCAATGCGCCACTTTGTTCATCTCCCAAGGGCACCAAACAAAGGACCACTTTTTATCAGATGCCTAGCTTTTAATGTCATCTATCACAGCTCGGATCTCCCATGGAACAAAAGATTGGACTCTTTGAAGCAGTTAATAAGCTCTAAGCAAACTGATTCGAAAACAACCTCATAGAGGTTTAGATTCATAGTAGTTCTGCAAGCAATTCTACGAGCCCAAGCCTTTATGGAGATGGCTGAGCTAGGATGCCATTGCTTTACTTGAAAGCCAAAGTTGAGATAATCCACCATGATCTCTCGCGATAACGCCAAAGGCAGCAGCACTGCAGGAGGATTTATATGCTCCATCTGTGTTAAACTTTAGAGCAGACGATTGGGGGGGGGGGGGGGGGGGGTGGGGGTTCAAGAGGGCTTTGGCGTGCAGGTCAACTGGGGTCATAAAACCACCTTTTGGAATCATATTTGGTTGGGGAATAAACCTCTCAAAGAAGAATTTCCAAGGCTGTTTTCCCTGTCTATAGGTGTTTGCTCCATAACTATGATTTCCTTTTTACCCATCGATTGGACGACATGTGGCAAGGGTAAAATTGAAAAAATGAAGGGTGATGCTGGTTTACCGTTATTAAGTAAGTTTGAATTAATGTCAATAAAACTATGGAAGGTTTTAAGGATCATTTACGTGTCAATTGGCCAATAAATGGCATGATTCCTTTATTCATTGAATATTTTGTGGATTGTTTCTTCCGTCGATCGGATGACAGGTGTCAGAAGGGAGTATGTCCAGCTATTCCACGATCAAAGGAGCAGTTAACCACGATTAGAGAGGCAGTTTTCCGGACGTAGGTTCATTCACCGTTCATGGAAGTTATTTGCCAGGATTTGAAAGAGGTTCAACTGCCATCTCGGAGGGAAGATTCAATTTTTAAACTCGAATAGGCCTCTATTTATAATCAAGATCAAGACAGTTTGAGGGACACACAAACAACGCCAACATGCCTTTATCTTTTCTAGGAGTAGTTATAACTTGTAATTGTTCACTCGATTATCTTGATCGATTGTTCTTCTACTTTGAGGATTAATAAAGTCCATTTGTTAATCTTTTTCCATATTTCATCCACTTCATTGTTTGTTTCCAAGGAAGTCATGAAAACAGCAAGGAACCAAACTCCACTTTACGCTCCACATTCCAGCAACTCACGATATAGTATTCCCGTCGATTTCCCGTCGATTGGACTGAAATCAGAAAATTGGTAAACAGTAGGTGCAAAAGTCATCGTAGCCAATGAAAGTGGATAAACAGAGATGCTTCAAGTCACGTTACTATGTTGCTGTCTTTAAGACGATATTCGTCCCCACCAATTCGAGAGAATTCGGTGTACACCGGGTTACAGCGAAGCCGTCTCCAAGATAAATTGAAGCCATGTCTCCAACTATTGTCTAACTGCATTATGCACAAACGAAGAGAGACCCGAGTACCTTTGGATTTTGCGAGCTCCTTAAGTATAATCATAGGAGATAATTCTAGAGAGAAACAACAATCAGAATGATTTTGATTATCTCTTCATCCTCGAATTAGTAGAACCCTTTGCCTATTTATAGGCACAGATCGTGACCGTTGGCCAAAGATTACACATCTTTGATTAAATGCAATAGTCATGTCTATTCATTCCACCCTAATGGTCACACCTTTTGGTTTGGTAATGTCTATTCATTTAACATGACTAGACACACCTTTTGTGCTTAAATTCAATATTCGCGTCTATTCATTTAACTTGAATAGTCACGCCTCTTGGATTAAAACTGTTCACCAATATTCACATTTAATATTCATTAAATATTTTAGAAATGTTCCAACACTATCTACTAAAAAGGAAGCGATGATCAGTTCAGTTGGGAAAATTCTGGAAAATGGAATGTGGGCTCTGACGTTTACAAGAAGTTTGCGTGTTTGGGAGAATCAACGACCGGAGAGTTTGCTCTTGAGGTTACAGAATGTGTGTTTAGACCCCTCCAAACCTGACTCCATACTGTGGAAATGGACAGCATACAGGCTTTACGGTGAGATCAGCGTATAGGCAGGGAGAGTTGCAAAATCTAGTCAAGGAACTCAGTGTTGGGGTCTTTGTGGAAGAACTTGAGTCCTCCAACGGTGGAAATTTTTGCATGAATGACTATTCAGGAATGCGTGGCAACCAGGTCTGTCTTGCAACATCGTAATATCATTACGGAATCTCAATTGATGCTGAGCCCTTTTTGTTCACTGCATTTGGAAACACCCCACCATTTGTTTCTTCATTGTCATTTCTCATGGGATATTTGGTCGCTGATTTTGGATTGGTGGGATATTGAGTGGGTCTGCCCCTCATCTGCTAGCTGGTGGTTTGATAAAAGGTTTCGAAATATAGAGAAAAACGTATGGGAATTGGGAAACATGCTTTTTTGCAACACTTTGAACGTGCGGAACGATTTTATCTTCAATAATGCATCTACTCAGGTTTGGGATGTGACGGATCTTATCAAAACTAGGGTGGTTAATTATGTGGAAGAAGACCAAGTACGATCTCAAGTTATATAGAGTAGAAAACTTTAAGGGCTACCTTGATGGGATTCATAAACTGAGATTTTAGTTCACCTTTGAGGTGTTGTTCATCCAACTTTCTGTTGGATGTTGTTGTTTTGGTAATTGATCTCTTTTGTAAGTATTCTAGTGAAACACTTTGTGTTTCTCTTGTCTTTCCCTTCGATGTATCTCTTTCGAGTTTAATAAAATTTCTTTTGCGAAGCAAAACAAAAAAAAAAAAATCATAGACGTATATATTTATTTAGTTATGCGCAATGGAATATTAATTGCAACTTTCACCAAGGAAAGTAAAATTACTTGAATTGAGGAGTAGACAAGCAATTTTCGTAGTTCATTTAAAAATTAGATCATAAACATTGAGATAAAAAGCACAATAAAATGCTCATGTCCCACTTGGGTTTGCCTGTGGCTGGGCACATCATGAGGTCTATCTTTTGTAGGATGGAGTTTATTTTTATTTATAACTCAAGTGTCCAGACTGACTTATGTGCACGTAATATTTACTAAGTAGATCATGCAAGTAATTTCAACCTACATAATCTTTACAAGTGGGGAAACTAAAAATGAATTGATAATCGCTGACATGAAAAATGCAATAGAAAATATATGAGTAGTACATTCATGAGAAATAATTTAATTGACTCTAGACTCAATTATTTTGTAATAACTCAGGTATTCGGGCCAACTTAAGCACGCTTTGTAGTAATCATGGGGGACCAATCTCACCACATACCCACTTGTGAGAGTCCCAATTCAAACTAGAGAAACCTCCGTATAAATTGGTCTCAATAAACTACTTCTTTACAGAGTTTTGAGTTTTTGACACAAACGCCTATCATGAGCCCCATGGTTGGTTGGTTGCCACATATTCTGTGGAAGAGTTTCCAACAATCATATATATATATATATATATATATATATATATATATATATATATATATAGGAAATCTTTCTCATTCCAAGAATGCCAACACCAAGTTCATTGTAAACGCTGCCAAAATTATCCCAAGAAGCAAGCAATGGAGTTGGAGAAGAAATACAAATAGGCAAATTACCAACTTGGATGTTGTTGGTAAAGAAGTTTTGAAGTTCTTTGTTTCTGTCAAAGTTTTTCAATACAATATTTGACTCATGGTACATCTTAAATATACAAAATATGTTGACCTATGATTGCTATACATGAAAACATGATTGATTCTCTTACTATAAAGGAGCCTTGAAATCTTTCTATAAATGTCTTCATACAATCTGTATCCTTCATTCCTCCTATAATTTTGCAATCACATGATCCTTACTGATCTCATCTTGTGATTTGGTTGCTTCAATAGTTGGAGAGATGAGCTTATGTGCCACGACAAACGAGTGTGGTAAAATTACCATATATACAGTGTATACTTCCCTACACGGATGTGACAATTAGTTGGATAAGACGTACTGAGTAGTCACATATATATACATCACGAGGTTCGACGCAAATTGTTGAACGATGTCAACAAGATGAGTGGTGTGACAATTATTTTTTTGATAGTGAAACTGTTTTGAAGATACGGTTAACGACTTAATGTCGCTAAAATTTGCAAAACAAGAAAGTCGTAGGACAGGGAAGAAATGCAACATGACGTCTTATATTCCGTTATTCACAACTCTCAAGCCTCAAGGGCACAGAACAAAACGAAGCCAAATCCGCGAAGAAGAAAAACAAAAACAAAATTGAAAGCACAAAAAACGCTTTCGAAAAACAAATCCTACCTTATTGCTTGAAAAACCAAGTCCTTCCACCTAGTAAATTCCCTCAAAAGTCCACAAGCATCTCATCACCAAAGCTCCCGATCACCTCAGGAACCATATAGTTCTTCACTTTCTTCGCCGAGGCAGGTCCCGAGGGCAGAATGGTAGATTCACTCTGAGCGTTAACGATTCTCTCGAGCCTCTCCTCGCTCACCCCAAAGGCAGCTGCTAAAGCGGGACCCCTCATGCTTTGGAGCACAGAGTTAGAACCCACCAGGAACTGAGGCCGGTTCCTACGGGCTGCGGTGGTGAACCCGAAGAACTCGAAATGGGCCGGAGTGAGACGCGATCTGGCAGAATGGGAAGTAGCGGGGGATCCAGAACACGTCGCCTTCGTTCACTCTAGCATTCATGGCTAAGGTTCCGTTAGGAAACACTATTTGGATTCTGCCACTTCCTCTCAAAACGATGGCGTACTCTGTCGCTGTTGGGTTGAGATGTGGCGCCATCATTGATCCCTATGGTAAAAATAAGAAATAATTAGCTAATTTTGATGATAAAAATGCTCAGTCATCACAAAATAAAATACTCGCCTAAATATTAATATCAAAACTCATAACATCCATTGTAACTTTTTCCTTAGTTTTACATAAGAGCGTGGAAGTGAGTAACATTACCGCAGTAAGATTGACAAGAAAAAGGCCAACACCGGATTGCCGGAGGGGCGAATAAGCGGACTGATGAATGGCAACGCTCGACCTATAGTCGTTTTCAAAGTCGGGCGTCCTGTCGAAGAGGTTGTATGAGTCTGGCTTGCTGCTTCTCCCTTCATCTTTTCCACTCACTTGGTTTCCAAAAACAGAATTTAAAAGCTTCCACATAATGGGTTCTTCATCTTGCTCGGTTGCTTCTTCGTGGACTTGCGCCATTCTCTTCAAACATTGCACTCTTTCATAATGCTTCATTTCCAAGAATTGGGTCCAAACTCTTGATTGGTGGGAGTTTGACAATGATATGATGGGGCCAGATTTTTGCCGGGTCAAGATCTGCCTCACTTGTGATTCTGAGACCTGCGAAAGCAATTGATTACAGTTCTTTTTCTTGTTTTTTTGCTGGTCCCCGTATTGGAATTATAAGTTGTTATAGATTGCTTACGTTAAGTGCTGTCGAAAGAGTTGAGTGTTCGAAACCAGCAAGTACAGATGTTGGATTCGAGCCTCCACCAATAAAGAAAGACTGTAGAAACACAAAAAAAAAAAAAGAACCAACAATTCAGTAAATTTTGTTGAAATAAATCAACGTCAGAAAACACACAAAATGCAGTACCTAGGTAACGTTATAAGCAACTGTTAGTGTTTTTCCCCAAACAATTGGAGGGTTAATGTACCTGGAAGGTGCCCCATCCAATGCTATCAGATTTTTCAATGCTACAAATGACATGAAGCTGTCGGCCATCGGCAGTGTTAACCAAATAGAATGTAGAACCAGCTGGAATTCTATACACATCTTCGCAATTCAATCTCTTCTCAATCAGCTCATCCCTGTAGATCGATACGGTGCATGAAAGTGTTCCGTGAAAAGGAACATGACAGAGAAATGAATTGTGAATCTGAACCATTCATTTCTTTTTCATGTTTCTTTTCGTTCTGTAAATCTGAACTGTTCATTTCTTTTTCATGTTCCTTTTCACGGAATAGTTTCAATTGTATCCTGACATTTCCTACTAGAAAGCATATACGCCGTTGAGATCGGGTGAGAAATAACCAGTCATCTCTAATTTGTTTCAACATGACAACATTTAATCCATTCATAGCATGGTTCCATCCCAAATAAATAAGATCAAAAAAACCGACGTAACATTTTTACAAGAAAAAACCACCAAAAGTACAAAGAGCACAGTATTTTAGGCACAAAATTAAATGAAAGACAAAAAAATTCCTAATTGAGAAGTTGACAAGTGGGTTTCGGGGATGTGATTAACCTTGTTATATTTTTTATAGTGGGGTGTTAAGGCCAATTTCTATATACGTTCTTCGATTAACTCTTAGAGACCCCATTACATGAGGAGTCACTTTGAAATCAGGACAAAGTCTCTAATGGACTAACCGACATAGGCGGCTCTACAAAGAGCCTAAGGTATTCAAATGAACACCCTAGATAATTTCTCTTGTACATGATATTTCATATATTTTAAAGGTTAGTTCATTATTTGAATACATTATTCACTCAACTTTGAACACCTAACTTATTTAAATTCACAAAAATTGTGGGCAGTTTGTTTTATTTTATTTAGTCTGTCCGACCTTGGGGGTATCTTCTTCTTGGCAACTCCAATTGTTGTTGTTAGCTAGAGCTAGGATTTTTCTGTTTTCCTGTCTTTAAAAAAAATGTGAGGGGATCTGTAGCGATAGGTTGAGCTTGTTTTCATTGTATGACATGACGCTCCAAATTGGTCGAGTTTTTCATCTTTGTATTACACTCCTTGATGTATTACTACAGAGTTTCGTTTTGTGTATATCATAATTATTAATGATAGAGGAACCTTTTTTGCTGATAAAATGATGTCGGTCAAAGTCCTTGAAATTATTCAACAAGTCATTGCGTCGATCGAAGAGTCTTCTTAAGTTTCTAGTCAATGTCTTTTAATTTCTGGTCTAAGAATTTGTGTTTTGACTATCTAGTAAGTTGTGTTTTTATTTTAATAGGTGTCTAGGTATTGAAAGGTTTGCGTTGGAAAATGTCAAGTATTTATTCTTAGTCTTGATGGGTCATATTTTGTAATGCTTATAAATAGTTGATCTAATGAAATGAAAATCAGAGTTTTGAGTGTTGAATTAAAATAGCCTTTGGCTTGTGAGAAGATAATTCTTCTTGTTTATCGTTTCTGTATCTCTTAGGTGGATTCCTTTGAGTGGTGAGCGATCCCTACGTTCTGTATCCCTAGTTAAATCCTCGGGTGGTGATATCTGTATCCCGTTGGCTTTCTAACTTGGGTGGTGAGCGATTATCCCCGTTACCCTTTTATCCCTTTTTACGTTTTCTTCCTTCCCATTTGACGGCGGATTTTTCAGACGGGACGAAAGTAAGGTAAAAAAATGGATAAAGGGGTAACGCTCACCACCCAAGTTAGGGAACCAACGGGATACAGATATCACCACCCGAGGGTTTAACGAGGGATACAGGGCTAGGGACCGCTCACCACTCTAAGGAATCCACCTAAGAGATACAGAAACGGGAAACTCGCCACCTATCGGAATCCACCGAAGGATAAGAGTTAAACAAGAAGAATTATCTTCTCACAAGCCAAAGGCTATTTTAATTCAACACACTCCCCCTTTCTCATTTCATTAGATCAACTATTTATAAGCTTACAAAGATGACTCTTCAAGACTAAGAATAAATACTTGACATTTTCCAACGCAAACCTTTCAATACCTAGACACCTATTAAAATAAAAACACAACTTACTAGATAGTCGAAACACAAATTCTTAGACCAGAAATTAAAAGACATTGACTAGAAACTTAAGAAGACTCTTCGATCGACGCAATGACTTGTTGAATAATTTCAAGGACTTTGACCGACATCATTCTCCCCCGGTTGAGAAAACTCGTCCTCGAGTTTCCAAGGCTTGAAACAATTTAGAACGCCGAATCTTGTCTGCATCAATCTTGTACTTGAAATTAATTTTGCCACTTACAAACTTTAAAATATTGCCAAAAACGAAATGAACTATCTTCTGCAAAATGTGCTCTAGGTACGTAACCCATGGATTCTTGCTTGCAAAGACTTCAATAGAATTCCAAAATGGATCCAATGCATGTAGTTGCTCAAAAGACCCACCATGCATTTGGAACTCGTCATTTGCTTTAAAAACTTCTTCAACAATTATAGTTGTTTTTCCATCGAAAATGGGTGATTCAATCCTATCAAAATGCATTTTCACTTTAACTAAGAAAGTGATTTCACCCTTTGGTTGGCTAGTTGAGAATGCCTCTTTTGCTTCTCCCAAAGTATCACGCCAAAACTCTTTATGTATTTTTGGCATCTCTTGAGCAATAACGCATTGTCTCTGCTCACCGAAAAAAGAAGCAGCATCTTCAATGAATTGGCACAGCTTATGTGGAGGAACAAAGAATATCTGCATTGCTATTTCATTTGCGGCAACAATCAGCCTCTCTCTTCTTGATCCGTCGTGTTTAGGCAGAAACCCAACGAATGTGAATTCATCAGTAGCCAAACCTGGATCACCGATGCCCAAACTTTGACTTACCATAAGTGGCACTCCATCCACATAAGTGATTTTATTATCCAGTCTCGCCTGCCCTTTCCTCAGATCATGTTCATCATTTTCTTCAGATTTTCGTTTGGTTAACACCAAGGCTGTCTTTGATGAGAATGTTGGCTCTTGTGAATTATTGATAGAACCATTCTTCTTTGGAACAATCAGGAGCCCATCTTCTGTATATTCATCGTAGATTGGCGACTTACTCCAATCCACAATTGGATCTGGAATAATTTTAGTTGTAAAGGGCCATTCATGAGTAGCATCGTCCACCTCGAAACTATCCTTGTCCTTCCCACGATGTGGATTCTGAAATGATCGTTGTTGTTCTTGTTGCTGATGTTGAAACACTCCAGCCATGACAACCCAAGAGCTCTGATACCAAACTGACGGCGGATTTTTCAGACGGGACGAAAGTAAGGTAAAAAAATGGATAAAGGGGTAACGCTCACCACCCAAGTTAGGGAACCAACGGGATACAGATATCACCACCCGAGGGTTTAACGAGGGATACAGGGCTAGGGACCGCTCACCACTCTAAGGAATCCACCTAAGAGATACAGAAACGGGAAACTCGCCACCTATCGGAATCCACCGAAGGATAAGAGTTAAACAAGAAGAATTATCTTCTCACAAGCCAAAGGCTATTTTAATTCAACACACTCCCCCTTTCTCATTTCATTAGATCAACTATTTATAAGCTTACAAAGATGACTCTTCAAGACTAAGAATAAATACTTGACATTTTCCAACGCAAACCTTTCAATACCTAGACACCTATTAAAATAAAAACACAACTTACTAGATAGTCAAAACACAAATTCTTAGACCAGAAATTAAAAGACATTGACTAGAAACTTAAGAAGACTCTTCGATCGACGCAATGACTTGTTGAATAATTTCAAGGACTTTGACCGACATCACCAAACTGACGGCGGATTTTTCAGACGGGACGAAAGTAAGGTAAAAAAATGGATAAAGGGGTAACGCTCACCACCCAAGTTAGGGAACCAACGGGATACAGATATCACCACCCGAGGGTTTAACGAGGGATACAGGGCTAGGGACCGCTCACCACTCTAAGGAATCCACCTAAGAGATACAGAAACGGTGAACAAGAAGATAAATCTTCTCACAAGCCAAAGGCTATTTTAATTCAACACTCAAAACTCTGATTTTCATTTCATTAGATTACCTATTTATAAGCATACAATATATGACTCTTCAAGACTAAGAATAAATACTTGACATTTTCCAACGCAAACCTTTCAATACCTAGACACCTATTAAAATAAAAACACAACTTACTAGATAGTCAAAACACAAATTCTTAGACCAGAAATTAAAAGACATTGACTAGAAACTTAAGAAGACTCTTCGATCGACGCAATGACTTGTTGAATAATTTCAAGGACTTTGACCGACATCATTAAAAAACTCCAATTGTTGTCGACTTAATTGGTGCGATTGTCGTCAAAATTGCGTTTTTTGGCCGGGTCGAGAATTTGCCTCAAATTTCCATCCCTAAAGCTCCAATAAGGTGCTATACTTGGTTCTAAAATACCATGGTTCTATCTGGTTCCAAATGTAGAACCACAAATGATTATAGCCAATCACTAGCTTTCTGTGACCAAATACACTGTTGGTCACCAAAAGTGGTCACTGAATGTGTATTTTCGATCCTGTAGTGAATTACCACACCACCAAAACCCAACTATTTTCCATCAATTCACCGCTAAAACTTGGCCGGAAGATGCATGGCCGGAACTCTTCCGACTTCGGAAGAGTTCAGTATGTAGTTGACTGGGGTAGAAAAGGTAGGCAATTGAATGGGGATTCAGAGGGTAACGAAAATGAAATGGATGAAATGAAGGTTAATTAGATAAATTTATTACAACCAACCACTGAGGAGGGCGTATCGTAATTTGAAAAAAAAAAAAAACTTTTTGGTGTCAATTTTTGACAAAGGGTATAGCCATTTTGAAAATACCATTCTAGTCGCTCATAAACTCAGCTTCGAAAACTAGTAAATTGGAAACTAGAGGGAGAAATGATACTCCATTATACAGAACGGTGGAAGCATGGCATCATCGCAGCTCTGTATGGATTGTCGCCAATGAAGTACTCCAGAGAGTTCGAGTTTTGACACAAACAACGCATGTGAGCCCTATGATTGGTTGCCACATATTCAGTGGAAGAGCTTCCTACAATCATAGTATTTGCAGGTAATCTTTCTTATTCGAGAAAACGAAAACACCAAGTTCATTGCAAAACGGTGGCAATATTATCCAACTTGGATGTTGTTGGAGATCGATGTGCTAACAACGAGTCATCAAATTACCATGTGATATATATATATATATATATATATATATATATATATATATATATATATATATATATATCTACAGTATACCTCACTGCGCAGATATGACAATTAGTTGAACGCGATATACAATTAGTCACATCTACATAACGGGATTACTATTGATGTACCATGTCAATATCAATTATGCGGTGTGACAAATTTTAAAATTTTTTTTTTGACATTGAAACTATTTGGAATTATGGTAAATGAGTTAGGCTCCGTTTGTTTTGACGTAAAATGTTTTACAATAAAAAATGTTTTCCCTGTAAAATGATTTCGCTGAAACTGTTTTTGTTACTTTTGTTTTCCGGTGTTTGGTTGACATTTAGAAAATACTTTTCAGAAGAAAAAAAATTGAATCAATTTAAACTTCAAAAAAGCTATTTATCAATCTCCTCGTTATAGGGCTGGTTCCGTGGACAAAAACAAATAACACAAGATTTGTGTTTTAAACAAATTAAACGGCTTTGATCATTAGCGTGGGGCTCCAAACAAGATTTGGGGTCAAATTTCGTGTTTAAAACTGTGTCTGATTAATCACGTAATTAACTTGCTAGTGGTTTTCCAAATCAATTTGGTTCATTCCCCGGGGGGGAGAGAGAGAGAGAGAGAGAGAGAGAGAGAGAGAGAGAGAGAGAGAGAGACAACGACATGCTCTGCAATTCCCGCACTTTAAAAGCGTGAAGCTGTGGACGAATTTCCCAAAAACAACTTACTGAGATTTTGGGAGTAAAACGTTTTGCACTGGATGGGATAAAACATTTTACAACAAAAAATATTTTACTTGGTGTTATCCAGCCAAACACCGCAAAGTGTGTAAAATACTTTTGAGGCAAAAATTTTACTTCGAAACAAACGGAGCCTTAATGTCGCTAAAATTGGCAAAACAAGAAAGTTGTAGGACAGGGAAGAAATGCGAAACGACATCTTATTCACAACTCTCAAGCCTCAAGGACATTGAACAAAACAAAGCCAAATCCGCGAGGAAGAAAAACAAAAACAACGAAAACGAAAACAAAATTGAAGGCATAGAAGACGTTTCCACAAAACAACTCCTACTTATTGCTCAAAAAACCAAAGCTCCAGATCGCCTCCGCGGGAATCCTCTCATTCCTGACTTTCTCCTCCTCCGAAGATCCCGAGGGCAGGATGGTTGATTCACTCTGAGCATTCACGATTCTCTCAAGCCTCTCCTCGCTCACACCAAAGGCGGCTGCCAAGGCGGGACCCTTCATGCTTTGTAGGACAGAGTTGGAACCCACCAAGAACTGAGGCCGGTTCCTGCGGGCTGAGGTGGTGAACCCGAAGAACTCAAATGGGCCGGAGTGAGACGCGATCTGGCAGAATGGAAAGTACCGGGGAATCCAGAACACGTCGCCTTCGTTCACTTTAGCATTCATGGCTAAGGTTCCGTTGGGAAACACTATTTGGATTCTGCCGCTTCCTCTCAAAACGATGCCGTACTCTGTGGCTGTTGGGTTGAGATGTGGTGCCATCATTGATCCCTGTCGTTAAAAAAAAAGTAGTTAGCTAATTTTGATGATAAAAATGCAGTAATTATTATCAAATTAAAATAACATACTCGCACATGTATTAATATTAAAACTCATAACATCAATTGTAACTTTTTGCTTAGTTTTACTTTTACATAAGAGCGTGGAAATGAGTAACATTACCGCAGTGAGATTGACAAGATAAAGGCCAACACCGGATTGCCGGAGAGGCGAATAAACAGACTGATCAACAACAATGCTAGACCCGTAGTTGTTTTCAAAGTCGGGCTTCCTGTCGAAGAGGTTGTATGAGTCGGACCTGCTGCTTCTCCCTTCATCTTTTCCACTCACTTGGCTTCCAAAAACGGAGCCCAAAAGCTTCCTAAACGACCACATAATCGGTTCTTCATCTTGCTCGGTTGCTTCTTCATGGACTTGCACCATTCTCTTCAAACATTGCACTCTTTCGTAATGCTTCATTTCCAAGAATTGGGTCCAAACTCTTGATGGGTGCGAGTCTGAGTGGGAGTTTGACAAGGATATGATCGGGCCAGATTTTTGCCTGGTCATGATTTGACTAACTTGCGATTCTGAGACCTACAGTAGCAATTGATTAGAGTTTTATTTTGCTGGTCCCCTTATTGGGAATTTTAACTGTTATATATTGCTTACGTTAAGTGCGGTAGAAAGGGTTGAGTGTTCGAAACCAGCAAGTATCGATGTTGGATTCGAGCCTCCACCAATGAAGAAAGACTGTAGAAACACATAAAAAGAGCAAACAATTCAGTAGATTTTGTTGAAATAAATCGACGTCAGAAAACATACAAAATGCAATGGTTAATGTACCTGGAAGGTGCCCCATCCAATGCTATCAGATTTTTCAATGCTACAAATGACATGAAGCTGTTGGCCATCGGCAGTGTTAACCAAATAGAATGTAGAACCAGCTGGAATTCTATACACATCTCCGCAATTCAATCTCTTCTCAATTAGCTCATCCTTGTAGATTGATCCAACCCTTGCTTCGCCTGCAACCAACCTCATATAATAAATAGATCAATATCAAAAGCAACAAAAGCATTCCCAAACTTAGTCCCCATAAAAGAGATATGAGTAACCAAAATGATTTGCTCTCAACAGTCAAACGTAACGGGCGAGTATTAACTAGAGAGGGATGAAATGTTACCTCTGCGGATAAAGAGGATGAGGTCGGAGTCGAGGTACTGAGGGATGAAGAGCGAATTGGGATCCATGGTGACAAACCCAACATGAATATTTGGCATGTCCGAAATCCACCCGTGAGAGCCCCTCACCACCTTCATTTCCCCTGCATCAGTCCTCACAACCCGCTTCATGTCCCGCAACAGGAACATCCTCTCCCTCTCTCTCCTCTCCCCTCCTTCACCGCCCTCATGGTGATCGTAACCCCTCACCGTTGCCACCGCATAGCACATGGCCACCACGAACAGCAACGAAGCACTAGTAATTTTCCCCATCTCTGTCTCCCTCTCTCTAGCTTTCTAGATCTCCCTACTATTATTCTCTTTGTTGAGTGATTGCTGCTGGAATTCAGTTTTTGTGATGATGAGTGGAGAAGTGGGATGTTTATATAGGGAAAAAGGAGAGAGATTTGAGGGTGGTTAGCGATACGTGTTATTCATCCAGTTTTGTCTGGAGATTTGGGTGGCATATTGGAAAGGAGATTGATACGGTAGATGAAAGTGTTCAGTGAAAAGGAACATGACAGAAAAAAAACTGTGAATCTGAACCGTTCATTTCTTTTTCATGTTTCTTTGCGTTCTGTAAATCTGAACTGTTCATTTCTTTTTCATGTTCCTTTTCACAGAATAGTTTCACGTGTATCCTGACATTTTCCTACTAGAAAGCATATACGCCGTTGAGATCGGGTGAGAAATAACCGGTCATCTCTAATTTGTTTCAACAAGAAAACATTTAATCCATTCATGACATGGTTCCATCCCAAATAAATAAGATAAAAAAACCGACGTAACATTTTTACAAGAAAAAACCACCAAAAATACAAATAGCACGGTATTTTAGGCACAAAATTAAATGAAAGACAAAAATATTCCTAAGTTGACAAGTGGGTTTCGGGGATGTGATTAACCTTGTTATATTTTTTTATAATGGGTTGTTAAGGCCAATTTCTATATACGTTCCTTGATTAACTCTTAGAGGCCCCATTACATGAGGAGTCACTTTGAAATCGGGACAAAGTCTCTAATGGACTAACTGACATAGGCGGCTCTACAAAGAGCCTAAGGTATTCAAATGAACACCCTAGATAATTTCTCTTGTACATGATATTTCATATATTTTAAAGGTTAGTTCATTATTTGAATACACTATTCACTCAACTTTGAACACCTAACTTATTTAAATTCAAACACATGATACTCTATTACCCAATCTAAAGCCATTTTGTTGAAAGAAATGTTAGAGATTTTCAAAATAAAGGAGTCATCGTTTTAGTTTTGTAAAATTTCCTTGTTTCCTTAGAATGCTTTGTTTTCCTCTTTGTGTGCTTTGTCCCACATTGGATAGTTGAGAGAAGTTAGAGTGGTATATATTAGGAAACATTCCTAATATGAATAAACAATGATCAAGTGTGGTGCAGCCCTACGGTGTTTTCGCATACCGGCTAAGCCGGTACGCACACGCACACGCGCGCGCGCGCGGCGTGGGCGCCTTGTAGGCGCCATTTCTTATTGCGAGTTGGCGGTAGGGTGGCGCTGACGTGGCATGCCGCGTGTCGCACACGTGACAGGTGAGTCACACGGAGCGGTTCTGATCGGGTGCAACTCGAGCCTATGGGTGCGTTGGTTCGTAGAGTTGCGATCTCAGCCGTCGATCGCGAACGGGCACGATCCAACGGATTGGATCAAATCCGATTGGGTGTGAGCGAAACAGTACACCTGTTCGGTGTGACTGGGTGTGACTGGTCGATCTAGACCATAGGATCTGATCCAACGGTCAGATTGGATCGGGTGCGTACCTATTCACAATGGGTGCGTAGTGGCCTATAAATAGACCACTACTTGTCAGAATCCACACACACATGAAATCCGAATTTCTCCCACATCTCTCTCTATATTTTCTAGCATTCATTCTGCGTTCTGTTTTGCTGCAGAAAATAGAACACAGTGGTTCTCGGTTCTTATATTCGTTCAAGCAGGTATTCTGTCCGTTTCGTTAGTGCAAACGAAAACGGAAAGAACTTCGAGTTCGGGCTTCGATTTATCTTGAAGGCAGATTTGCTGTAACCCTTTGCATACCAATTGGTGGGGGCAAATACTGTCTTTAGGAAAGCGACATAGTCGTTGTTAGATTTCTTGGAGGGTTCCAACCTAAAACCAATTGGCAGGTGGAGTAGCCTCTAGAATTTATTAACCAAGCTTGGGTGGCTTAGATGAGCGATGTGGGACAAGTCTAACACTCCCCCTCACGTGCAGCCCGGATGCACGTGGAGGTGACTGACCAGGAGCTGACTGACTGACTCGGGCGACAGAGATGACAGAGACTTTCCCACGCGAGGTGAGGCTACCCAAGACCTAGCTTTGATACCATGTTAAAGTATTGAATTCAATACAATATCTCTCCTTTTCTCAATACTTTGATACCATGTTATAATCTGGGTGGGTCGGGTGGAATGATAATGATCAGATGGTGATGATTAGATGCGGTTGACTTGAATTTGGAATTGGTGGGTTTGGACTTGAAATGGGTCCAATTGGTCCAACGTGGCTGTTGGAAATTGGAGATGGTTTTGATTTTAGTGGAACTGAGATGGGTTTCGGTAGTGGATGGGAAAATTAGAAACTGATGGTAATTGGTGGAGTTGGCTCCGTGGCTGCAAAATGGTGAGACGGTAAGGGCAAGGCGGAAGATGGTGATGGAGAAGCTAAGTATTAAGCCTTAGCTCTGATACCATGTTAAATTTCTTGGAGGGTTCCAACCTAAAACCAATTGGCGATAACGAGTGGCATCAGGAAGTGGCAAACCATCCAAAGGAGTGAGTCGAGTGGTCGGCTCAAGTGGGGTGGATGCAGTCTTGTTATCGGTGATACCAGCACGACTAAGAAGATCAGAAGCATACTTAGCCTGAGTGAGATAGTAGCCATCGGGTGTAGATGAGATCTCAAGACCTAAGAAGTAGCTCACTGTACCTAGATCCTTCATTTGAAATTGCTTATTGAGAAAGGCTTTAAGATCAGAAATACCAACATTATCATCGCCAGTAATAATCATGTCGTCAACATAGAGAAGAAGAAAAATGATACCACGTGCAGACTTCCGGATAAAAAGTGCCGAATCATACTGGCTAGAAGAGAATCCAAAATTCTGAATAGTGGTACTGAATTTGGCAAACCAGGCACGTGGAGCTTGCTTGAGACCATAAAGAGCGCGATTAAGTTTACACACTTTGTTTGGAGGATGATTATACCCAGGTGGAGGCCGCATATAAACTTCTTCGGTAAGATCACCATTGAGAAAGGCATTCTTGACATCCATTTGATTTAGACTCCACTTGCGCACGGCAGCAACCGCAAGTAGACTCCGAACAGAAGTGAGACGAGCAACTGGCACAAAAGTTTCCTCATAGTCAATACCATACTCTTGAGCAAAACCCTTTGCAACCAGACGAGCTTTGTAACGCTCTACAGAGCCATCAGATCGAGTCTTTATCTTGAAAACCCATTTAGAACCAATAGGAGTCTTGCCAGGAGGAAGGTCAACGATATCCCAAGTGTGTGTTTTATCCAAAGACTGTAATTCTTCTGCCATTGTGTGGGGGGCTGATTTCTTCTCCTCAATCTTGACCCTTCTGAACCGAGCGACGTGGCACCGGACGTCAAGTACCTGCAGAACCGGAGGGAGTTGTTCCTCCGGGAAGAAGCTCCGACGATCTAGTCAGAAAAGGAGCCGGGAAGAAGTTTAGTAAGAAAATATATGCTAGGGGAGTAAAGAGTGTGTAGAGAGCTGACCCTTTCCTTGGAGAAGATGTCCTCCTATTTATAGGCAAAGAAAGAAAGAGTGAAGTATGGGTTGTCCCTGCCACCCACGTGCTCACTGATGCTCGGATGACGTCACGAGTCAGGAGCATTAAATGAGCGCCGCTTGTGGGAAGAAGGGGAGCCGCCCAGTCAGAATAAAGGGGGGGTCACATCAATCAGAGACGTCCCATCGTTATCAGAGAGGCTCTCCCACGTTTCTTTGGAACCTTCCAGAGGGTTCTAGATCTGTGGCCTCCGAGCAAAGTCATCGTACCCGAAGGAACGAGGAGCAACAGGCAGCGCTCTTCACCGAACGAAAGAACTCTGTCAGCTATCATATCCGAACAAACGGGTATCTTCCTTCGGAACAAGATCGAAGCTCGGCTGGGTCCCTCCAGGCACTTTATCCTTCGGATAATGTGTACGACTAATGTATCTCGGCTCCTTATGGAGCAGATGAACTGAGACGACTATTTGGTTAGGAACACCGTATCAAATCCCAAGTATCGTGAACCTCTTGGACCTTCGGATATTTCGCCCCACTACACATTGCTTGCTGCCAAAGAGGGTTAGAACTTGCCTCACGGTAGGAGTGAGGTTCATGCTGAGAAAGAATAGTAGAAAAACAATGATAATCACGAAGATGAATAGGTACTTCCCTTACCCGTGTAGAACGACGAAGTGGTGAAGTATCAGATAGAGGTGGTGCAGAAACCTCAATAGGAGGATCATTGGATAGAGGTGGTGTAGGAAGCTCAATAGGAGGAGAGCTAGGTGATGGAAGGGACTCAGGCTCAGAAAGAGAGGAGTCAGAAGGAGTAGGATCATCGAACAGAAGCGGTGCCTCGGGATAGGTCGTAGAAGGAAGCTCAGAAGAACCTGTATCAACGTCATCAAGGAATATATCTGCAGAAGGGTCAATGAAGAAAGGAGAAGCAGACATAGCTGGTAAATGAAACTTGGACATAGAAGAAAACATTTTGTGTTCCCAAAATATGACATGCCGAGAAATGCGAAGACATTGGGAAGAGGGATCCTAACATTTATATCCTTTATGCTCAATCGAATATCCTAAGAAGCAACAGAGACGAGCGCGTGGTTCCAACTTTGTACGCTCATGAGGTTGTAAGAGAACAAAACAAGCACATCCAAAATGGTGATTGGTGGAGTTGGTAATTGGTGGAATTGGCTCCGTGGCTGCAAAATGGTGAGACGGTAAGGGCAAGGCGGAAGATGGTGATGGAGAAGCTAAGTATTAAGCCTTAGCTCTGATACCATGTTAGATTTCTTGGAGGGTTCCAACCTAAAACCAATTGGCAGTAGGTGGAGTAGCCTCTAGAATTTATTAACCAAGCTTGGGTGGCTTAGATGAGCGATGTGAGACAAGTCTAACAGTCGTGACTCGAAGCGTATTACAGGTTTGGTGGAGATTTCGTCAACATTTCCGATTGCAGCGGCCAATTTTTCCAACAATCTAAAGACAGTATTTTGCGATGGCGATGTCTCTACAAAAGATGACGCAGGACTTTCTGAAATTGGAGCGGTTTGAAGGCGGGAATTTCAGGCGTTGGCAGAAGAAGATGCACTTCTTGTTGACTACCTTGAAGGTGGTTTATGTTCTGACTACTCCGAGTCCGGAGATACCGGAGAATCCGGATGATGAAACTATGGAACAGGCTCGTGAAAGGGGCAAATGGGAGAATGATGACTATATCTGTAGAGGACACATTCTCAATGCACTGTCGGATGCATTATTCGATGTGTATCAGAATTCAATGACAGCAAAGGAACTTTGGGATGCGCTCAACGATAAGTATCTTTCTGATGACGCTACAAGTAAGAAATTTCTTGTTAGTCAGTTTATGAATTATCGCATGGTTGATACAAAGCCGGTCATTGATCAGTTGCATGAGATTCAGTATATTCTCAGTCAGTTTAAGGTTAAGAATATGCATATGGATGAATCTATTATTGTCTCCTCTGTTATTGACAAATTGCCTGCATCTTGGAAAGACTACAAAAAGGAACTCATACACAAGACCGAGGAATATACCCTTGATCAATTGGCCCAACACCTTCGGGTGGAGGAAGAGACAAGGCGTCAGGAGGGTAAGGAGGGTAAGGATAATTCTACTTCTAAGGTTCATGTGGTGGAAGAAAGTTCCAACAAGAAACGCAAGAACAAGGGCGGTGATAAGTCTTCCGGTAAATGGAAGAAACAGAAATTGGATCCTACCGATTCTGGTTGCTGGCATTGCGGCAAACCTGGGCATCTTAAGAAAGATTGCAAATCCCTGAAAAGGAAGAAATCTGGTGGAAATCCAAGGGCATCTGGGGCAAAGAATTCCAAATTCATTGCTGTTGTTTCCGAGGTGAATATCCTTGAAGATGCTGGAGATTGGTGGTTTGATTCTGGTGCGACAAAGCATGTCTGCAATGACAAAAGGTTTTTTACTGAGTATAAACCAGTTGCAGATGGTACCGTTCTGTTCATGGGAAATGCATCAACTGCACCCGTTAAGGGTAAGGGCAAAGTGGATCTGGAGTTCACTTCTGGCAAGACGCTGACTCTTACTGATGTGTATCATGTTCCGGAAGTTAGGAAGAATCTCGTGTCTGCAAGTCTACTTAATAAGTATGGCTTTAAAGTTGTATTTGAGTCTGGCAAAATTGTTGTATCCAAGGGTGGTGTGTTTGTTGGCAAAGGCTATGTAACCGAGGGGATGTTTATGCTTAATATCAATAACACAGTTATTTCTGCTTATATGCTTGATTCTTTTTTTTTTATGGCATACTCGTTTAGGACATATCAATACAAGGAAAATGGATTGCATGATTAAATCTGGATTAATTCCTAATTCTGATAATGATATGGTTGATAAATGCAAGATTTGTATGGAATCTAAGATAACCAGATTGTGTTTTCCTAAAATCGAGCGGACTTCTTCATTACTTGAATTGATTCATAGTGATGTATGTGATTTTCATAGTACTCCAACTAGAGGTGGAAAACTTTATATGGCAACATTCATAGATGATTATTCGAAGTTTTGCTATGTTTATTTGCTTCATTCCAAGGATGAAGTACTTGATAAATTTGTTGCATATAAGACTGAAGTTGAAAATCAATGTGGTTTGAAAATAAAACGTCTTAGGTCTGACAGGGGTGGTGAATACCACTTCCCTGATTATTGTGAATCAGTAGGGATAATTCATGAAGTAACTGCACCTTATACACCACAACAAAATGGAGTGGCCGAAAGGAAGAATAGAACTTTGTGTGAGATGGTGGTTGCTATGCTAAGCAATGCAGGATTAAGTAAAGGTTTGTGGGGCGAAGCCATACTTACCGCTGCTTATATCTTGAATCGAGTACCTCTCAAAAAGTCTAACATTACTCCATATGAGCTCTGGTCAAAAAGGAAACCAAACCTAAGTTATTTTAAGACTTGGGGGTGTAGGGCGATTGTGAGATTGCCTGGACCTAAAAGGAAGAAACTAGGTCCAAAAGGAACCGAGTGTGTATTCCTTGGATATGCTTTGCACAGTAAAGCATATAGGTTTCTAGTGGCTGAGCATAATGATGTTGTGTCTATCAACACCATCATTGAATCTCGAGATGCAGTGTTTTATGAAAACAGATTTGACAGAATTCCAAGGTTAAAATCCAGTAAGGATTTGGAATCTAACAAAGATTCGGAAGAGTTTCCTTTGGTGTCCGAAGAGGACAATGAGCCTTTTGAGGTTTCAGTTGAAGGAAATGAACCTGAGGAACAAGTTGAATTGAGGAGGAGCAAACGAGTTCGGACAGAGAAAACGTTTGGTCCTGATTTCATAGTTTTTCTAGTTGAAGGCACTAGAGAGACTTCATGTGCTCACAATGTATTTTCACTTCACGTGGAAAATGATCCTTTGACATTTGAGAAAGCAATGAAATCGCAAGACGTGGCTTTCTGGAAAGAGGCTATCCAAGATGAGATGGACTCTATTATGGGTAATAATACATGGGTTTTGGCGGATTTACCACCTGGTTCTAAACCAATTGCTTGTAAATGGATTTTCAAAAAGAAAATGAAAATTGATGGAACTATTGATAAGTTCAAAGCCAGACTCGTAGCCAAAGGTTTTACCCAGAAAGAGGGTATTGATTACTTTGATACCTATGCCCCGGTTGCTAGAATCTCAACAATTAGAGTTTTAATTGCTCTTGCTTCTATATACAAGTTTGAGATACACCAAATGGATGTCAAGACTGCATTCCTTAATGGTGAGTTAGATGAGGAAATCTATATGCAGCAACCAGAGGGGTTCGTTGTGCAAGGTTATGAGCACAAAGTTTGCAAGCTTATAAAGTCTCTTTACGGACTTAAGCAAGCGCCTAAGCAATGGCACGAGAAGTTTGACAAAGTGATTGTGTCAAATGGTTTTACAATACACCAAGCTGATAAGTGCGTGTATAGTAAGTTTAATGGCAAACGAGGAGTTGTTATCTGTTTGTACGTAGACGATATGCTCATTTTTGGTACAGACCAAGAAAGCGTTCAGAGTACAAAAGATTTTCTTTCTGCTAACTTTAGTATGAAAGATATGGGTGTTGCTGATGTAATATTGGGAATAAGAATTAAAAGGAATGGTGGTAATTTAATTCTATCCCAGGATCATTACATTGAGAAAATTTTAAAGAAGTTTAATCACTTTAAAAGCAAACCTGTGTCCACTCCATATGACTCTCAATCGCCATTGGATCATAATGAGGGGAGAGCAGTGTCACAACTAGAGTATTCTAGAGTGATTGGCAGTTTAATGTACGCCATGACAAGCACGAGACCGGATATTGCATATGCGGTGGGGAGGCTTAGTAGGTATACTAATAATCCTGGGCATGTACATTGGCACGCAGTACATAGAGTACTACGATACCTCAAAGGTACTATAGATTATGGAATAGTCTATAGTGGGTATCCTTCGGTTCTAGAAGGATACACTGACGCTAGTTGGATTACTGAGCGGAATGATCACTCTTCAACGAGTGGTTGGGTTTTTACACTTAGAGGAGTGTCAATCTCCTGGGGTTCTAAAAAGCAAACGTTGATAACAGACTCGACCATGGCAGCCGAGTTTGTAGCATTAGCTTCTGGTAGTAAAGAGGCAGAATGGCTAAAAAATCTATTGCTGGAAATTCCAGTGTGGCCTAAGCCTATGCCACCTGTATCGCTACATTGTGATAGTCAAGCTACGTTGTCACGAGCGTATAACCAAGTGTATAATGGAAAGTCCAGGCATATAGGACTAAGGCATAGCTATGTGAGACAATTGATTGTTGATGGGGTGATAACCATTGATTTTGTTAACAAGTCAAAACTTGGCGGATCCTTTTACGAAAGGTCTTGCAAGGGTTTTGGTGTTGAAAACATCAAGGGGAATGGGACTTTTGCCCAATTAGTTTAATCACTCCTGGTGGAAACTCAACTCAACCGGTTGATACTCTCAATCTCTTGAGTTCAATGAGAAACTACACCACATGTCGTGATTGGAAACACTTTAAAGTTATTTTGCACATTCCAAGGTAAAGTGTTTTGTACCTATAATGTAAATACAAAGGAGGTTGAACTACTTAGTTCTTAATAGATTGTTTGTGCTGTGTTATAGGAGCACGGATAGCGATCTACCTATGTGAATGTGGAGGTGGTGCCGCTTCCTATAGGTCACTGGGGCTAGACCTTAGAGCGTTCATGAATTCAAGATAAAAGACCCAAGGCCAGTTCACGGGTCAACCGATTAGGATATCTGCGTTATTTGGAGGATTATGTGTGAGACATGTCCGGTTGGTCAACAGAGGACAACTAGTTCAAAGACACGTCTACTATGCTGCCCTGACTAGCTTTGATATGTTTTCACTAAGTGAGTAGTTGAAGTCGCGAGACACTATTTATGTATGCATAAACCTTGTAGTAAGAACCGAGAATATTTCATCTGTATTTCGAAAATGGTGGGGGATTGTTAGAGATTTTCAAAATAAAGGAGTCGTCGTTTTAGTTTTGTAAAATTTCCTTGTTTCCTTAGAATGCTTTGTTTTCCTCTTTGTGTGCTTTGTCCCACATTGGATAGTTGAGAGAAGTTAGAGTGGTATATATTAGGAAACATTCCTAATATGAATAAACAATGATCAAGTGTGGTGCAGCCCTACGGTGTTTTCGCATACCGGCTAAGCCGGTACGCACACGCGCGCGCGCGCGGCGTGGGCTGTGGTGCATTGTGGCGCTTTAGCGGCGCACTTAGCACTTAGCACGTCATCGCTAGGCGCCTTGTAGGCGCCATTTCTTATTGCGAGTTGGCGGTAGGGTGGCGCTGACGTGGCATGCCGCGTGTCGCACACGTGGCAGGTGAGTCACACGGAGCGGTTCCGATCGGGTGCAACTCGAGCCTATGGGTGCGTTGGTTCGTAGAGTTGCGATCTCAGCCGTCGATCGCGAACGGGCACGATCCAACGGATTGGATCAAATCCGATTGGGTGTGAGCGAAACAGTACACCTGTTCGGTGTGACTGGGTGTGACTGGTCGATCTAGACCATAGGATCTGATCCAACGGTCAGATTGGATCGGGTGCGTACCTATTCACAATGGGTGCGTAGTGGCCTATAAATAGACCACTACTTGTCAGAATCCACACACACATGAAATCCGAATTTCTCCCACATCTCTCTCTATATTTTCTAGCATTCATTCTGCGTTCTGTTTTGCTGCAGAAAATAGAATACAGTGGTTCTCGGTTCTTATATTCGTTCAAGCAGGTATTCTGTCCGTTTCGTTAGTGCAAACGAAAACGGAAAGAACTTCGAGTTCGGGCTTCGATTTATCTTGAAGGCAGATTTGCTGTAACCCTTTGCATACCAATTGGTGGGGGCAAATACTGTCTTTAGGAAAGCGACATAGTCGTGACTCGAAGCGTATTACAGGTTTGGTGGAGATTTCGTCAACATTTCCGATTGCAGCGGCCAATTTTTCCAACAAGAAACGACGAATTTTCAGTTCAGAAAAGCAATTGAAGGATTAAAGTTCAAATGTTATGTCGAAAAGGGGAAAAATGATATGAATAATTGAAGGTTTGGTGTCAAAAGCAATATACTAATATATAAACTATTAAGTTAGTTATTTGCGTCTTTTATTAGAATTGATAGCATTTAAGTTACTCAATTATGACCACCCGGAAAAAAATTATGGAGCCGCCACTGCTAATCGATAAGAGAGTTGATAACACTTGCGATAACCTAAGAAGAGTAAATGTGTCCGACCTTGGGGGTATCTTTCTTGGCAAATCCAACTGCTGTTGTTAGCTAAAGCTCTAGCTAACAGGATTTTTCTGTTTTTCTGTCTTTAAAAAAAATGTGAGGTGATCTGTAGCGATAGGTTGAGCTTGTTTCATTGTATGACATGACGCTTTAAATTGGTCGAGTTTGTCATCTTTGTATTATACTCCTTGATGTATTATAATTACTACAGAGTTTTGTTTTGTATATATCATAATTATTAATGATAGGGGAACATTTTTTGCTGATAAAAAAACTCCAATTGTTGTAGACTTAATTGGTGCTATTGTCGTCCAAATTGCGTTTTTTGGCTGTGTCGAGAATTTGCCTCAAATTTCCATCCCTAAAGCTCCAATAAGGTGCTAAACTTGGTTCTAAAATAGCATGGTTCCAAATATAGAACCACAAATGATTATAGCCAATCATTAGCTTTCAGTGACCAAATACACTGTTGGTCACCAAAAGTGGTCACTGGATGTGTATTTTCGATCCTGTAGTGAATTACCACACCACCAAAACCCAACTATTTTCCATCAATTCACCGCTAAAACTTGGCCGGAAGATGCATGGCCGGAACTCTTCCGGCTTCGGAAGAGTTCAGTATGTAGTTGACTGGGGTAGAAAAGGTAGGCAATTGAATTGGGATTCAGAGGGTAAGGAAAATGAAATGGATGAAAAGAAGGTTAGCTAAATTTATTACTACCAACCACTGAGGAGGGAGTATCGTAATTTGAAAAAAAAAAAAAAAAAAAAAAACTTTTTGGTGTCAATTTTTGACAAAGGGTATAGCCATTTTGAAACTACCATTCGAGTCACTCATAAACTCAGCTTCGGATACTAGTAAATTGGAAACTAGAGGAAGAAATGATACTCCATTATACAGAACGGTGGAAGCATGGCATCATCGCAGCTCTGTATGGATTGTCGCCAATGAAGTACTCCAGAGAGTTCGAGTTTTGACACAAACAGCGCATGTGAGCCCTATGATTGGTTGCCGCATATTCAGTGGAAGAGCTTCCTACAATCATAGTATTTGCAGGTAATCTTTCTTATTCGAGAAAACGCAAACACCAAGTTCATTGCAAAACGGTGGCAATATTATCCGAAGAAGACAAACAATAAAGTTTAGAAGAATGCAAAAAGCATCTTTCCAACTTGGATGTTGTTGGAGATCGATGTGCTAACAAACGAGTCATCAAATTACCATGTGATATATATATATATATATATATATATATATATATATATATGTTGGTCCAAATAGCAACCCAAGAGGGGGGGTGAATTGGGTATCTCAAATATAACGCGGAATTTTAAAAACTAATTTTAATCTATTCAACCACAATTCCAATTTCAATGATATACTATTCTACTCATGGAATATTGATATGCAAAACTGAAAATAAAGAGAGTAGGGAAGAGAGAATCAAACGCAAGGATTTATAGTGGTTCGGTCCGCAACTTCACGGCCTAGTCCACTCCCCAAGTGTCCAACTCAGGATTTGCTGCACTATCTCCAATAGTTACAATCTTCTAGCTTCACGGGTGCTAGACAACCTTTACAACGAGCAATTATCCCCAATGGCTCCGACTAATTTTGACTCCGGTGCTAGTCACACCTAACCCAACTAGTTTTGATTCCGGTGCTAGTAACACCTAACCCTCAAGTGATTTTCTCTCCAAAACCACTCACAAAAAGCAATCTCTCACACGAGTATGAATAAGGGTGTACAATCCCTTTTTACAATAAAGATAAAAAATAAGAGCTCTCTCACACAAGTGTAAAATTATCAAGTTGAAGAATAGAGTATGAAGAGATTGATGTATCCTTTGAAAGTATTTCTCCGAAGCTCTCTGCTTGTCACCGTTTTTTCTCTTCCTTAGCCTTGTATATATTCTTCACAATTGAACGTTCGAAGCACCAACCATATTTGGAAAATTGTCCAATACAATATGGCCTTGATTGAATAAATTCTTGACTGCCAAAATCCATTCCTTTTTCTCCACTAGCCGTTTGCAAGATTGTTCTCCAAAATTCCATCTTTCATTTAAGCAATCAACCTTCATCAATTAAGCCTTCTTCAATCAAATCTCTTCTTTCCTTAAGAGACTTTTTCTAGCCGTTAGAAATCTAGAGAAGACTTGTCCTTAGTCTTACTCTTTTTCTATTTTGATCTTGACTATTGGAGATAGGAATTTGGTGTATAATCTTCCCATGTGAACTTCAACCAAATTCTACAAAATAAACATGAATTCAATTGAGTACCAAAAATCACAATATTAATTATATTTCAATTCTATATGTTTTGTTATCATCAAAATCAATAAGGTATTCTATAGAAACCTTTGGGCTAACAATCTCCCCCTTTTTGATGATGACAAACAATTAATGATTTTATTCAAATAAAATTTAGAAATATAATTAGAGCAAAAGAAATAAGATACTCCCCCTCAATTTAAGCAATCTTTTGCTTGAGCTTTTTCTCCCCCTTTGTCTTTCACAATATTTCTCCCCCTTTGTCATCAACAAAAAGAGCGTGGGAAGAATCAATAGGATCATATTCTTTTAGCTTTCATAACACATTTCTCCCCCATACGAGTTTGAAACTCCCTTTGAATTTGCATGTCCAGAATTGTATTGCGGATGAAAGAGATATGGTGCATAAGCCAGTTCCGCATCCTTTAAGCCTTCCTTATTGCACTAAAACTTCAAACTTCACAAACAATTTATAAGCTGTGTCTACTTGGAAAAAAAAAAAACTCGTTAAACGAATCATCACATTGACAATATCCCAATAAACTCAAGGAGGATTAATCATGTGATGCCAGTGTAAAGCATTTATCCAATAGCTCGTTCGAGAAAGACATTTCGCAAAAGTTTCGAGCATGTTTAAAAGCTTTTCAAATGCACAAGAACAAATAACCTGCAGAGAATTCATCAAAATCGATACTTCTTAAATGATTAGAACCTTCGACAGCTAAAATTGATAATTTAAAATCATACCATACAAGTTTGAGTTAACTCCAATCTGTTTGAGCTTACTCCATTCCAGTAACTCAGTTTTTTTTCGCTGTCTAGCGAGAAACCATCTTTTAAACATTCACCCTTGAGCACACGTTAATCTACAAAAATAAATCATATGTAGTTATTCGGTACCCACATTTGCTTGGGTCCGTGAGAGTTAGTAACGAGATGTTTAGGAACCCACATCTTTTTGGTTCCAACCCAAATATTTTTACGAATAGGACAAGAATATGATAAATGACCAATCACTCCACAATAGTTGCAAGTAATTTGGGGATGACTAGAAGAAGTTGATTTCACAAACAAAGTGTGATAAAGTTTTTGTTTTTTGGTACGATTAAAACCAATGCCCGCTTTGTCAAAAACACATCTTTGTTTTCCAAGAAGTATATCAAAATTTTCTTTTCCTTGAACAAACTTAGAAAGGGATGTTTTCAAATCCTCAACTTCTTTTATTAAAGCATCATTTTCAAGTCTCAAATTATTTTCAGGTATTAACTCATTTACAATTTCTTTTAAAGAAGAGACTTGTTCAATTTTTTCTTTCAAACAATCATTCTCATTTTTCAAAAATTCATTTTCAGCTAAGAGGGAAAAATTAGTCTTTTTGAGAGACTTATATTTGGAATTCAAATTCTTATACTTGGAATGCAATTCTTCAAAAGCATCTAATAGTTCATCATAAGTAAATTGCTCATCAAAATCATCACTAGAGTTTACCTCTTCCTCACCATGTGCCATCAAGCATAGGTTAGCAACTTCTTGGTCACTATTTTCTTCGGAACTACTCAGATCAATTTCTCTCAATGCTGCAAGCATTGCTCTTCGTTTTGCCTTTTTCGTTGACCTCTTGATTTCAGGACATTGTGATTTCAAATGGCCTGGCCTCTTACACTCATAGCATATGATGTCACTTTTCTTGTTATTCTCTCCTTTTGAACCATCTTTTTCAAAAGTTCTTTTCGCCCTTCGTATTTTTCTTTTCATGGACTTTTTGAGCTTTCTTGTGATTACCTTTAGATCTTTGTCGCCACTTGATTCAGAGCCATATCCACTTTCACTTGATGTGCTCGAAGTAGAAATTTTAAAAGCAAGGTCCTTTTTCTTACGACTTCCCTTATCTTCGAAATTCATCGTGATTTCATGAGTCATAAGAGAACCCAAAAGCTCATCCAAGCTGTAATTTGTGAGATCTTGTTTGGCCTCAATTATTGCCGTCACTTTTGGCTCCCATTGCTTTGGTAATGACCTGAGAATCTTTCTCACAAGATCAACATTAGAGTAAGACTTTCCAAGAGATTTCAAGCCATTAATAATATCAGTAAAGCGTGTAAACATGTCAGTGATGGATTCATCAGGCTGCATTTTAAACAATTCATACTTATGAACAAGCATGTCAATTTTTGATTCTCTTACCTGACTAGTACCTTCATGCGTGACTTCTAGTTTATCCCAAATTTCTTTAGCCGATTCACATGCAGAAACTCTATTAAACTCACTAGGATCTAAAGCACAATATAGCAGATTCATAGCTTTAGCATTTAGTTCAATTCCAGTAATATCACTAGCATTCCATTCTTTTTCCTCTTTAGAAACTACTACTCCATTAACAGTTTTGGTAGGACGGTGCGGCCCATTAATAATAACTCTCCATAACTTGTAGTCAGTTTGAATATAAATACGCATTCTAGCCTTCCAATAATTATAGTTAGACCCGCTAAATAAAGGAGGTCTATTGCTCGATTGGCCCTCGGGAAGAAATGTGCCATAAGGGGTTGCCATGGATCTTACCCTAAGACGATTAAGTCAAAAATAACTAGAGCCTTGCTCTGATACCAATTGTTGGTCCAAATAGCAACCCAAGAGGGGGGGTGAATTGGGTATCTCAAATATAACGCGGAATTTTAAAAACTAATTTTAATCTATTCAACCACAATTCCAATTTCAATGATATACTATTCTACTCATGGAATATTGATATGCAAAACTGAAAATAAAGAGAGTAGGGAAGAGAGAATCAAACGCAAGGATTTATAGTGGTTCGGTCCGCAACTTCACGGCCTAGTCCACTCCCCAAGTGTCCAACTCAGGATTTGCTGCACTATCTCCAATAGTTACAATCTTCTAGCTTCACGGGTGCTAGACAACCTTTACAACGAGCAATTATCCCCAATGGCTCCGACTAATTTTGACTCCGGTGCTAGTCACACCTAACCCAACTAGTTTTGATTCCGGTGCTAGTAACACCTAACCCTCAAGTGATTTTCTCTCCAAAACCACTCACAAAAAGCAATCTCTCACACGAGTATGAATAAGGGTGTACAATCCCTTTTTACAATAAAGATAAAAAATAAGAGCTCTCTCACACAAGTGTAAAATTATCAAGTTGAAGAATAGAGTATGAAGAGATTGATGTATCCTTTGAAAGTATTTCTCCGAAGCTCTCTGCTTGTCACCGTTTTTTCTCTTCCTTAGCCTTGTATATATTCTTCACAATTGAACGTTCGAAGCACCAACCATATTTGGAAAATTGTCCAATACAATATGGCCTTGATTGAATAAATTCTTGACTGCCAAAATCCATTCCTTTTTCTCCACTAGCCGTTTGCAAGATTGTTCTCCAAAATTCCATCTTTCATTTAAGCAATCAACCTTCATCAATTAAGCCTTCTTCAATCAAATCTCTTCTTTCCTTAAGAGACTTTTTCTAGCCGTTAGAAATCTAGAGAAGACTTGTCCTTAGTCTTACTCTTTTTCTATTTGATCTTGACTATTGGAGATAGGAATTTGGTGTATAATCTTCCCATGTGAACTTCAACCAAATTCTACAAAATAAACATGAATTCAATTGAGTACCAAAAATCACAATATTAATTATATTTCAATTCTATATGTTTTGTTATCATCAAAATCAATAAGGTATTCTATAGAAACCTTTGGGCTAACAATATATATATATATATATATATATATATATATATATATATATCTACAGTATACCTCACTGCGCAGATATGACAATTAGTTGAACGCGATATACAATTAGTCACATCTACATAACGGGATTACTATTGATGTACCATGTCAATATCAATTATGCGGTGTGACAAATTTTAAAATTTTTTTTTTGACATTGAAACTATTTGGAATTATGGTAAATGAGTTAGGCTCCGTTTGTTTTGACGTAAAATGTTTTACAATAAAAAATGTTTTCCCTGTAAAATGATTTCGCTGAAACTGTTTTTGTTACTTTTGTTTTCCGGTGTTTGGTTGACATTTAGAAAATACTTTTCAGAAGAAAAAAAATTGAATCAATTTAAACTTCAAAAAAGCTATTTATCAATCTCCTCGTTATAGGGCTGGTTCCGTGGACAAAAACAAATAACACAAGATTTGTGTTTTAAACAAATTAAACGGCTTTGATCATTAGCGTGGGGCTCCAAACAAGATTTGGGGTCAAATTTCGTGTTTAAAACTGTGTCTGATTAATCACGTAATTAACTTGCTAGTGGTTTTCCAAATCAATTTGGTTCATTCCCCGGGGGGAGAGAGAGAGAGAGAGAGAGAGAGAGAGAGAGAGAGACAACGACATGCTCTGCAATTCCCGCACTTTAAAAGCGTGAAGCTGTGGACGAATTTCCCAAAAACAACTTACTGAGATTTTGGGAGTAAAACGTTTTGCACTGGATGGGATAAAACATTTTACAACAAAAAATATTTTACTTGGTGTTATCCAGCCAAACACCGCAAAGTGTGTAAAATACTTTTGAGGCAAAAATTTTACTTCGAAACAAACGGAGCCTTAATGTCGCTAAAATTGGCAAAACAAGAAAGTTGTAGGACAGGGAAGAAATGCGAAACGACATCTTATTCACAACTCTCAAGCCTCAAGGACATTGAACAAAACAAAGCCAAATCCGCGAGGAAGAAAAACAAAAACAACGAAAACGAAAACAAAATTGAAGGCATAGAAGAAGTTTCCACAAAACAACTCCTACTTATTGCTCAAAAAACCAAAGCTCCAGATCGCCTCCGCGGGAATCCTCTCATTCCTGACTTTCTCCTCCTCCGAAGATCCCGAGGGCAGGATGGTTGATTCACTCTGAGCATTCACGATTCTCTCAAGCCTCTCCTCGCTCACACCAAAGGCGGCTGCCAAGGCGGGACCCTTCATGCTTTGTAGGACAGAGTTGGAACCCACCAAGAACTGAGGCCGGTTCCTGCGGGCTGAGGTGGTGAACCCGAAGAACTCAAATGGGCCGGAGTGAGACGCGATCTGGCAGAATGGAAAGTACCGGGGAATCCAGAACACGTCGCCTTCGTTCACTTTAGCATTCATGGCTAAGGTTCCGTTGGGAAACACTATTTGGATTCTGCCGCTTCCTCTCAAAACGATGCCGTACTCTGTGGCTGTTGGGTTGAGATGTGGTGCCATCATTGATCCCTGTCGTTAAAAAAAAAGTAGTTAGCTAATTTTGATGATAAAAATGCAGTAATTATTATCAAATTAAAATAACATACTCGCACATGTATTAATATTAAAACTCATAACATCAATTGTAACTTTTTGCTTAGTTTTACTTTTACATAAGAGCGTGGAAATGAGTAACATTACCGCAGTGAGATTGACAAGATAAAGGCCAACACCGGATTGCCGGAGAGGCGAATAAACAGACTGATCAACAACAATGCTAGACCCGTAGTTGTTTTCAAAGTCGGGCTTCCTGTCGAAGAGGTTGTATGAGTCGGACCTGCTGCTTCTCCCTTCATCTTTTCCACTCACTTGGCTTCCAAAAACGGAGCCCAAAAGCTTCCTAAACGACCACATAATCGGTTCTTCATCTTGCTCGGTTGCTTCTTCATGGACTTGCACCATTCTCTTCAAACATTGCACTCTTTCGTAATGCTTCATTTCCAAGAATTGGGTCCAAACTCTTGATGGGTGCGAGTCTGAGTGGGAGTTTGACAAGGATATGATCGGGCCAGATTTTTGCCTGGTCATGATTTGACTAACTTGCGATTCTGAGACCTACAGTAGCAATTGATTAGAGTTTTATTTTGCTGGTCCCCTTATTGGGAATTTTAACTGTTATATATTGCTTACGTTAAGTGCGGTAGAAAGGGTTGAGTGTTCGAAACCAGCAAGTATCGATGTTGGATTCGAGCCTCCACCAATGAAGAAAGACTGTAGAAACACATAAAAAGAGCAAACAATTCAGTAGATTTTGTTGAAATAAATCGACGTCAGAAAACATACAAAATGCAATGGTTAATGTACCTGGAAGGTGCCCCATCCAATGCTATCAGATTTTTCAATGCTACAAATGACATGAAGCTGTTGGCCATCGGCAGTGTTAACCAAATAGAATGTAGAACCAGCTGGAATTCTATACACATCTCCGCAATTCAATCTCTTCTCAATTAGCTCATCCTTGTAGATTGATCCAACCCTTGCTTCGCCTGCAACCAACCTCATATAATAAATAGATCAATATCAAAAGCAACAAAAGCATTCCCAAACTTAGTCCCCATAAAAGAGATATGAGTAACCAAAATGATTTGCTCTCAACAGTCAAACGTAACGGGCGAGTATTAACTAGAGAGGGATGAAATGTTACCTCTGCGGATAAAGAGGATGAGGTCGGAGTCGAGGTACTGAGGGATGAAGAGCGAATTGGGATCCATGGTGACAAACCCAACATGAATATTTGGCATGTCCGAAATCCACCCGTGAGAGCCCCTCACCACCTTCATTTCCCCTGCATCAGTCCTCACAACCCGCTTCATGTCCCGCAACAGGAACATCCTCTCCCTCTCTCTCCTCTCCCCTCCTTCACCGCCCTCATGGTGATCGTAACCCCTCACCGTTGCCACCGCATAGCACATGGCCACCACGAACAGCAACGAAGCACTAGTAATTTTCCCCATCTCTGTCTCCCTCTCTCTAGCTTTCTAGATCTCCCTACTATTATTCTCTTTGTTGAGTGATTGCTGCTGGAATTCAGTTTTTGTGATGATGAGTGGAGAAGTGGGATGTTTATATAGGGAAAAAGGAGAGAGATTTGAGGGTGGTTAGCGATACGTGTTATTCATCCAGTTTTGTCTGGAGATTTGGGTGGCATATTGGAAAGGAGATTGATACGGTAGATGAAAGTGTTCAGTGAAAAGGAACATGACAGAAAAAAAACTGTGAATCTGAACCGTTCATTTCTTTTTCATGTTTCTTTGCGTTCTGTAAATCTGAACTGTTCATTTCTTTTTCATGTTCCTTTTCACGGAATAGTTTCACGTGTATCCTGACATTTTCCTACTAGAAAGCATATATGCCGTTGAGATCGGGTGAGAAATAACCGGTCATCTCTAATTTGTTTCAACAAGAAAACATTTAATCCATTCATGACATGGTTGCATCCCAAATAAATAAGATAAAAAAACCGACGTAACATTTTTACAAGAAAAAACCACCAAAAATACAAATAGCACGGTATTTTAGGCACAAAATTAAATGAAAGACAAAAATATTCCTAAGTTGACAAGTGGGTTTCGGGGATGTGATTAACCTTGTTATATTTTTTTATAATGGGTTGTTAAGGCCAATTTCTATATACGTTCCTCGATTAACTCTTAGAGGCCCCATTACATGAGGAGTCACTTTGAAATCGGGACAAAGTCTCTAATGGACTAACTGACATAGGCGGCTCTACAAAGAGCCTAAGGTATTCAAATGAACACCCTAGATAATTTCTCTTGTACATGATATTTCATATATTTTAAAGGTTAGTTCATTATTTGAATACACTATTCACTCAACTTTGAACACCTAACTTATTTAAATTCAAACACATGATAGTCTATTACCCAATCTAAAGCCATTTTTTTGAAAGAAACGACGAATTTTCAGTTCAGAAAAGCAATTGAAGGATTAAAGTTCAAATGTTATGTCGAAAAGGGGAAAATTGATATGAATAATTGAAGGTTTGGTGTCAAAAGCAATATACTAATATATAAACTATTAAGTTAGTTATTTGCGTCTTTTATTAGAATTGATAGCATTTAAGTTACTCAATTATGACCACCCGGAAAAAAATTATGGAGCCGCCACTGCTAATCGATAAGAGAGTTGATAACACTTGCGATAACCTAAGAAGAGTAAATGTGTCCGACCTTGGGGGTATCTTTCTTGGCAAATCCAACTGCTGTTGTTAGCTAAAGCTCTAGCTAACAGGATTTTTCTGTTTTTCTGTCTTTAAAAAAAATGTGAGGTGATCTGTAGCGATAGGTTGAGCTCGTTTTCATTGTATGACATGACGCTCCAAATTGGTCGAGTTTTTCATCTTTGTATTACACTCCTTGATGTATTACTACAGAGTTTCGTTTTGTGTATATCATAATTATTAATGATAGAGGAACCTTTTTTGCTGATAAAAAAACTCCAATTGTTGTCGACTTAATTGGTGCGATTGTCGTCAAAATTGCGTTTTTTGGCCGGGTCGAGAATTTGCCTCAAATTTCCATCCCTAAAGCTCCAATAAGGTGCTAAACTTGGTTCTAAAATAGCATGGTTCTATCTGGTTCCAAATATAGAACCACAAATGATTATAGCCAATCATTAGCTTTCTGTGACCAAATACACTGTTGGTCACCATACTGAATGTGTATTTTCGATCCTGTAGTGAATTACCACACCACCAAAACCCAACTATTTTCCATCAATTCACCGCTAAAACTTGGCCGGAAGATGCATGGCCGGAACTCTTCCGACTTCGGAAGAGTTCAGTATGTAGTTGACTGGGGTAGAAAAGGTGGGCAATTGAATGGGGATTCAGAGGGTAAGGAAAATGAAATGGATGAAATGAAGGTTAGTTAAATTTATTACTACCAGCCACCGAGGAGGGAGTATCGTAATTTGAAAAAAAAAAAACTTTTTGGTGTCAATTTTTGACAACGGGCATAGCCATTTTGAAACTAGCATTCGAGTCGCTCATAAACTCAGCTTCGAAAACTAGTAAATTGGAAACTAGAGGGAGAAATGATACTCCATTATACAGTGGAAGCATGGCATCATCACAGCTCTGTATGGATTGTCGCCAATGAAGTACTCCAGAGAGTTCGAGTTTTGACACAAACAGCGCATGTGAGCCCTATGATTGGTTGCCACATATTCAGTGGACGAGCTACCTACAATCATAGTATTTGCAGGTAATCTTTCTTATTCGAAGAAAACGCAAACACCAAGTTCATTGCAAAACGGTGGCAATATTATCCGAAGAAGACAAACAATAAAGTTGAGAAGAATGCAAAAAGCATCTTTCCAACTTGGATGTTGTTGGAGATCGATGTGCTAACAAACGAGTCATAAAATTACCATGTGATATATATATCTACAGTATACCTCACTGCGCAGATATGACAATTAGTTGAACGAGATATACAATTAGTCACATCTACATAACGGGATTATTATTGATGTACCATGTCAATATCAATTATGCGGTGTGACAAATTTTTAAAATTTTTTTTTGACATTGAAACTATTTGGAATTATGGTAAATGAGTTAATGTCGCTAAAATTGGCAAAACAAGAAAGTCGTAGGACAGGGAAGAAATGCGAAACGACATCTTATTCACAACTCTCAAGCCTCAAGGGCATTGAACAAAACAAAGCCAGATCCGCGAGGAAGAAAAACAAAAACAACGAAAACGAAAACAAAATTGAAGGCATAGAAGAAGTTTCCAAAAAACAACTCCTACTTATTGCTCAAAAAACCAAAGCGCCAGATCGCCTCCGCGGGAATCCTCTCATTCTTGACTTTCTCCTCCTCCGAAGATCCTGAGGGCAGGATGGTAGATTCACTCTGAGCATTCACGATTATCTCAAGCCTCTCCTCACTCACACCAAAGGCGGCTGCCAAGGCGGGACCCTTCATGCTTTGTAGGACAGAGTTGGAACCCACCAAGAACTGAGGCCGGTTCCTGCGGGCTGAGGTGGTGAACCCGAAGAACTCGAATGGGCCGGAGTGAGACGCGATCTGGCAGAATGGAAAGTACCGGGGAATCCAGAACACGTCGCCTTCGCTCACTTTAGCATTCATGGCTAAGGTTCCGTTGGGAAACACTATTTGGATTCTGCCGCTTCCTCTCAAAACGATGCCGTACTCTGTGGCTGTTGGGTTGAGATGTGGTGCCATCATTGATCCCTATCGTTGAAAAAAAAAAATAGTTAGCTAATTTTGATGTTAAAAATGCAGTAATTATTATCAAATTAAAATAACATACTCGCACATGAATTAATATTAAAAATCATAACATCAATTGTAACTTTTTGCTTAGTTTTACATAAGAGCGTGGAAATGAGTAGCATTACCGCAGTGAGATTGACAAGATAAAGGCCAACACCGGATTGCCGGAGTGGCGAATAAACAGACTGATCAACAACAACGCTAGACCCGTAGTCGTTTTCAAAGTCGGGCTTCCTGTTGAAGAGGTTGTATGAGTCTGGCCTGCTGCTTCTCCCTTCATCTTTTCCAACGGAGCCCAAAAGCTTCTTAAACGACCACATAATCAGTTCTTCGCCTTGCTCGGTTGCTTCTTCATGGACTTGCACCATTCTCTTCAAACATTGCACTCTTTCGTAATGCTTCATTTCCAAGAATTGGGTCCAAACTCTTGATGGGTGTGAGTCCGAGTGGGAGTTTGACAAGGGTATGATCGGGCCAGATTTTTGCCTGGTCATGATTTGACTAACTTGCGATTCTGAGACCTACAGTAGCAATTGATTAGAGTTTTATTTTGCTGGTCCCCTTATTGGGAAATTTAACTGTTATATATTGCTTACGTTAAGTGCGGTAGAAAGGGTTGAGCGTTCGAAACCAGCTAGTATAGATGTTGGATTCGAGCCTCCACCAATGAAGAAAGACTGTAGAAACACAAAAAAAGAACAAACAATTCAGTAAATTTTGTTGAAATAAATCGACGTCAGAAAACACACAAAATGCAAGGGTTAATGTACCTGGAAGGTGCCCCATCCAATGCTATCAGATTTTTCAATGCTACAAATGACATGAAGCTGTTGGCGATCGGCTGTGTTAACCAAATAGAATGTAGAACCAGCTGGAATTCTATACACATCTCCGCAATTCAATCTCTTCTCAATCAGCTCATCCCTGTAGATCGATCCAACCCTTGCTTCGCCTGCAAACAACCTCATATAATAGATCAATATTAATTATCAAAAGCAACAAAGGCATTCCAAAAACATTGTTCAATGATATTTTAGCCATATAGCTTCTTTATGCTGTAACATTCTTGTTAGTTCATTATTCTCATTTTGGCGTCGATCATACGATTTTGGAAAACAAAACTCTCTCCACTTTAGTCCCCATCACAGAGGGATGCGTAGTGCATACCCAAAATGATTTGCTCTCAACAGTCAAACATAACAGGTCGAGTATTAACTAGGGATGAAATGTTACCTCTGCGGATAAAGAGAATGAGGTCGGAGTCGAGGTACTGAGGGATGAAGAGGGAATTGGGCTCCATTGTGACAAACCCAACATTAATATTTGGCCAGTCCGAAATCCACCCGTGAGTGCTCCTCACCACTTTCATTTCCCCTGCATCAGTCCTCACAACCCGCTTCATGTCCTGCAACAGGAACATCCTCTCCCTCTCTCTCCTCTCTCCTCCTTCACCGCCCTCATGGTGATCGTAACCCCTCACCATTGCCACTGCACAGCACAGGGCTAACACCAGCAGCAACAAAGCACTTGCGATTCTCCCCATCTCTTTGTCTCTCTATCTCTCTAACTTTCTCTCACTACTATTCTTCTTTTTGTTGAGTGATTGCTGCTAGAATTCAGTTTGTGTGATGATGGTAGGAGAAGTGGGAGGTTTATATAGGGATAAAAGGGGAGAGATTTGAGGGTGGTTGGTGATACGTGTTATTCATCCAGTTTTGTCTGGAGATTTGGGTGGCATATTGAAAAGCATATTCGCTGTTGAGATCGGGTGAGAAATAACCGGTCATCTTTTTTATTTTTGATCCGAATAACCGGTCATCTCTAATTGCTAATTTCAACATGACAACATTTAATCCATTTAGGACATGGTTCCCTTCCATCCCCAATAAATAAGTATAAAAAGCCGACATAAATTCTTTTTTTTTTAAAAAGCACAAATAGCATGGTATGTTAGACACGAAATAAAATGAAATACAAAAATAAAAATAAAAATAAAAATTCTTGATTGAGAAAGAGGAAGAAAAAAGGAAGCTAGCAAGAAACAAAAGAAGCAACACAAAGCAATCATCCCCAACTTGGATATGGTCAGATCCTTTTACTCCGCCTTCAGAACCTTTCGGCAACAACGCAATGGAAGCTGGGATCCACAGAAAGTCTAGTCATGAGCAAGGCCAAGGGAATTGGCTTGTCTAGGGATATAAGAAATTAATGACCCAATTGGGCCAGGATGGAATTTAATTTCGAGGAAAATTAGGAGAAATAATTTATTTTCGACCAAAATTACCCCATTGTGACATTGTATACATTGTTTAATTTTTCTGTACAGTGCAAAGTATAAGATGACTTAATTTATTTATGCGTTGATAACAACACTCTTAGGCTCTTACAATACAAATGTTTTTCGTGTAAAATATTTTTTAAAAAAATAAACTTTAAACTTTTATTTTTCGGTGTTTGGTTGGCACATTAATTTATTTTTTTTCATAAATCAATAAAAATAGTGTAGAGAGAGAGAGAGAGAGAGAGCGCTTAATGGTGGAATTCAAATTAGGGGGGGGGGGGGGGGGGGGGGGGAATTGAACGTGGGTCGGGACTGACGATCGAAAAAATTGAGCAGTGAGAATTGCAGTAAAAAGGCAGCGAATTCATTTCGGAAAATAACTTACAAAAGATTTAAGGGTAAGTCATTTTTATCCAATTAATAAAAAATATTTTTCTTATTTTTTCTACAACTAAATACCGGAAAATAGGTAAAAAAAAAAATTTATGTCCAGACAAACAGAGCCTTAGGGAAATATTAATTGACAGCAAATTTCATAGAGCAAAGTAAATTTATTTGTGTTCAAGACCACACAATGACAAAGCATTTGCAAAGTTCAAGTTACCGAAAATATATATAATACACTACTAAATACTACTCCAGTAATATACTTAAGGATGGGGTAGACCCTTGGGTGTTATGGGCAGAGCCCTTTTGGTGTATTGTTTAACTTTTTGTTGGATCCCCTTTCCCTTTCCCTGTTTTCTAATAATATTCATCTTTTGCCGATCAAAAAATATATACTCAAGGATGGAATCAGAATTTTATTTTAGTAGTGGCGAAATGTATACTAAAAAAATCTAGTGGTATCGAAACCATATAAGTTGGACATAATTTTTTTTCTTCATATAATAATTGCATTTTTTAAAATTTTTGTCGTGGCGGTCGCCGCCACTAGACCCCGTCCCATCCTTGAATATACTAAAGCATGATAAAGCCCCTTCCCCACGTTCGCTCTGCCAGTACAGGCCGCACTGTGATGTCTATTTACGTTTTGTTTCATAGAGGAATTGAAGTACAAGGTGATGAGGAAATATGCGGTTTAGGTAGAATCGTTTTATTTTTTCAAAAAGTCTACAAACAACTTTAGAAAGACAACTCCGTCCAGAACCGATTGATGTACGTAGACCTATATATATATATATGTGTGTGTGTGTGTGTGCGCGCGCGCGCGCATCGAACGGCTCCGGACATAGTTGTATCCAGAATTGTATTTTAAAGTTGTATTCATAGTACTGCTCGTCTTTCTTCTAATTAAACAATCTAATTAGAACGAATCACTCAGGTAATGCAATAGTTTGACCTTCTCTCATGAGTATTTTATTCTCAAAAAACCTGTTTTTAAATCCTTTTTCTTCTGCTTTGTTCTCTTTGCAACTTTAAAAGAATTTTTTTTAAAATTTCCCATAAATTCCCCCTACTTTCAACATTTCTCTCTCTATCTCTCTCCACCAATTACCCCTACTATTTTTCAAAAAAAAAATTCAAATTCCAATCTAAACAAAGCAGTCATTTTTTAAAACTGAAACGACGATATTATTCTTCCGCCATGTTAGATATATAAGAAAATTGCGGTGGCAATGATTGGCCAATACGCATTGATTCTTTGATAAATCGAGAATTGGCCTAATGGAAGAAAGTGCTCTGAGTTTTGAGCAAACAATTTGGGCGGAGATGAATTATTTTGTCTTCCTACGACATGGTCACGTGTTGTATTTCATTGATAGTTAGTCTAGATCAGGAAAAAGAGAGACAATGTGAATACATGATTATTCACTATCAATCAGACGCCAAGTTTTTAATAGCCAAAAAACTGAATATTTCAATGCATGTGAGACTTATCATTTACTTGGTATATGCCCGAGTATAGGTAGAGACAATGACATTTGGAGGGAATCTATGTCCTTTAAAAATGCCATACTTATTTAACGCCGTTAAAGTTATCCAAACGAGAAAGCAATGCGATTGGGAAGAAATGCGAAACGCCGTCTTATTAACAACTCTCAAGCCTCCTCAAGGGCATGAACAAAACAAAACCCAAACCTGGAAAGAAAAAAGAAACAAGAAAACAAAATTGAAAAAGCGAAGAAACGCTTCCAAAAAAACAACTCTACCTAACCTTTTAAGCCAAAAAACAAATTCCTACATCTGCACCACCTTAGCTAGTAAATTCCCTCAAAGCCCATAACCATCTCATCACCAAAGCTCTCCATCGCCTCCGAAGCCATCTCGCTCTTCAATTTCAGTACCCCTGAAGCAGATGTCGGGGGCAAAATAGTAGATTCACTCTGAGCATTCACAATTTTCTTGAGTCTCTCTTCGCTCACCCCAAAGGCAGCTGCGAAAGCGGGCCCCCTCATGCTCTGTAGAACAGAGTTGGACCCCACCAGGAACTGAGGCCGGTTCCTGCGGGCTGAGGTGGTGAACCCAAAGAACTCGAATGGGCCGGAGTGAGACGCGATCTGACAGAATGGGAAGTACCGGGGGATCCAGAACACGTCGCCTTCGTTCACTCTAGCATTCATGGCTAAGGTTCCGTTGGGAAACACTATTTGGATTCTGCCGCTTCCTCTCAAAACGATGCCGTACTCAGTTGCTGTTGGGTTGAAATGTGGCGCCATCATTGATCCCTATCGTAAAAACAAGAAATAGTTAGGTAATTTTGATGATAAAAATGCGGTAATTATCATCAAATTAAACTACAATACTTTCCTATATATTAATATATATCAAAACTCATAACATCAATGGTAACTTTTTGCTTAGTTTTACATTAGAGCGTGGAAATGAGTAACATTACCGCAGTGAGATTGACAAGATAAAGGCCAACACCGGATTGCTGGAGAGGCGAATAAGAGGACTGATCAACAGCAACGCTCGACCCATAGTCGTTTTCAAAGTCGGGCGTCCTGTCGAAGAGGTTGTATGAATCTGGCTTGCTGCTTCTCCCTTCATCTTTTCCACTCACTTGGTTTCCAAAAACAGAATTCAAAAGCTTCCACATAATGGGTTCTTCATCTTGCTCGGTTGCTTCTTCGTGGACTTGCGCCATTCTCTTCAAACATTGCACTCTTTCATAATGCTTCATTTCCAAGAATTGGGTCCAAACTCTTGATTGGTGGGAGTTTGACAATGATATGATGGGGCCGGATTTTTGCCGGGTCAAGATCTGCCTCACTTGTGATTCTGAGACCTGCAAAAGCAATTGATTAGAGTTCTTTTTTTTCTTTTTTTTTCTCGTCCCTGTATTGGAATTATAAGTTTTTATATATAGATTGCTTACGTTAAGTGCGGTCGAAAGAGTTGAGCGTTCGAAACCAGCAAGTACAGATGCTGGATTCGAGCCTCCGCCAATAAAGAAAGACTGTAGAAACACACAAAAAAAAAAAAAAAAAAGGAACAAACAATTCAGTAAATTTTGTTGAAATAAATCAACGTCAGAAAACACACAAAATGCAGTACCTAGGTAACGTTATAAGCAACTGTTAGTGTTTTTCCCCTAACAATTCCAGGGTTAATGTACCTGGAAGGTGCCCAATCCAATGCTATCAGATTTTTCAATGCTACAAATGACATGAAGCTGTTGGCCATCGGCAGTGTTCACCAAATAGAATGTAGAACCAGCTGGAATTCTATACACATCTCCGCAATTCAATCTCTTCTCAATCAGCTCATCCCTGTAGATTGATCCAACCTTTGCTTCCCCTGCAAAGAACCTCATATAATCGATCAATATCCAAAGAAAAGAAAAAGCACTCCAAAAATATTGCTCATACAACAATTATAGACGACGGAGTAATCCATGGATGAAATTTTAGCCAAATTCTTGTCAGTACATTATCCTCATTTTATCGTAGATCATGCTATTTTGAAAAAACAAAACTCTCTCCACTTTAGTCCCCATCAAAGAGGCATGTGTACCCAAAATGATTTGCTCTCAACATTAATTCAAACGTAACAGGTCGAGTTTTAACTATACGGATGAAATATTGTTACCTCTGCGGATGAAGAGGATCAGGTCGGAGTCGAGGTACTGAGGGACGAAGAGGGAATCGGGCTCCATGGTGACAAACCCAACATGAATATTGGGCATGTCCGAAATCCACCTGTGAGAGCCCCTCACCACCTTCATTTCCCCTGCATCAGTCCTCACCACCCGCTTCATGTCCCGCAACAGGAACATCCTCTCCCTCTCTCTCGTCTCTCCGCCTTCACCGCCCTTATGATGATCATAACCCTTCACCATTGCCACTGCACAGCACATGAGGGCTACTACTAGTAGCAACAAAGCACTTGCGATTCTCCCCATCTCTGTCTCCCTCTCTCTCTCTCTAGCTTTCTAGATCTCCCTACTACTCTTCTCTTTGTTCAGTGATTACTGCCAGAATTCAGTTTGTGTGATGATGGGTGGAGAAGTGAAAGGTTTATATTGGGAAAAAAGGGAGAGATTTGAGGGTGGTTAGTGATACGTGTTAGTCATCCAGTTTTGTCCGGAGATTTGGGTGGCATATTGGAAAGCATATACGCCGTTGAGAAATAACCGGTCATCTTTGATTGCTTTCAAGTTTCAACATTACATCATTTAATCCATTCAGGACATGGTTCCATACATTCAAAAAAAATAAAGAGTACGAATAGGACGGTATGTTAGACACAAAATTAAAATTGAGAAGTTGACAAGGGGGTTTTGGGTACGGGCGGCTCCAAGATTTGTTGGAGTTTTTTCAAAATAAAATTGGATTTTAGTTTGGAATTTTTAGAAAAGTACTGAGTTAGATTTTTGTGAAAGGTTGCTATACCTTTTCACATGAGTTGTGACTTTTTGTAAATGATTGTAACACCCATTAAATTGAGGTGCGTTCGTTTGGAAAATATGTGATTGCTAGGAAGGAATGTGAGTCATGGGGTGCCTCTAAAAGACATGACCCTTCCTAATTATTTATTTAAAGGGTGCCTACTAATAGCATGTTCTTTCCATTGATTGTCTTCAATAAACATGACCATTTCTTAGGGCAAAGTTCACTTTCACCCCCTGTAATTATCGCCATGTGCGGATGCTCTCCTCATGGTTCAGAACTGACCACATAACCTACCTGTGGTTTTGAAAATATCCGCATAAACCCCTTGCCATCATGTTTTTCATCCAAAAATAGAGATGTATCTCACATGCCTCTAGAATGTAATATGAGTCGTTCATAATATATTAAATAAAGAATTGAATATCTCTGTAAAAAATCATCTCGATCAGGCATCAATAACTCAGTGATTTAATTTTTAGTAAATTCAAATTTGAAATTTTAATTTCATAACAAAATCGATTCGACCATGAGCTTTTCATTTTTTGATTGACTTGAATTTTGGCATAGATGTAGTACTCGTCAAAATTTACAATATTAATGCTTTAATTGGATTCAATTTTTGATATAGGAGATGGTGTGGTTAGATTTAAAAAAAAAAGAATCAAGGGACATGATGAGGGTGAATCGGTCTTTTAAATGTTATGTCTGTTAATATGGATGAAAAACATGACGGCAGGGGATCTATCTGCATATTTTTAAAACCACAGGTAGATTATGTAGTCAGTTTTGAACCATGAGTTTTGTATTTGCACATGGCGATAACCACAAGGAGTTAAAGTGGACTTTGTCCCATTTCTTATGGTTGTTTACTAGAGACACAATCTTTTACACAAGGGTGCTTATAAGTCTATAAATAAGCCATTTGTAAAGTCATTCGATGGATCGAAAAATTTCATAATGAATTGCTCTCTTTCTCACTACACATTCTCTTCCTAGAATGGCAAACCGATATTCTATTATTCCACATAAATAGAATATATATATCAGTTCTTGGTTCTTTTACATTTGCTTAGCAAATATTCTGTCTCTTTTCTTTTATGCAAACGCAGACAGAAAGAACCTAGAGTTTGGATTTAATTTATCAAGAAGGTGGATTTGTTGTAATCCGGAGCATACCTTTTGGTGAGAGCAAATACTGTCTTTAGGAAAGTGTTCTCCTAACGCAACTCGAATGATTTCCATCATTTCCAGATTTTGAAGAGACAATCCCTCACTTTCGTTATTTTGAAGACCGGATTTCCAACAGGATTTTTATGACAAAAGTATGTAGGAAAATGCTACCATACACCCTTTGTTTAGATGTATATCATATGCACTCCTAAAATGTTATGATTTGTAGAGAAATGTTACGAATGGTATTGCTAAAAAGTTACGATTTTAGTATAAAAGTAACGAATGCACCAAAATGTTATGAATCATAATGAAAATGTTATGAATCGTATTGTTGAAAAGTTACTAAAATGTTTTGAATGAAAGTGCATATGGTACACATTTTTAAGAGATGTGTATTGTAACTTTTCCCATCTAGTTTTGAGGTTCCAAAATTTATTGGGGAACTTTGTTTAGTTTTGTTGGGCTATATTATTCAGTTTTCCAAATTTAATTGGACTTTCATGTAGTTTACAACTTTATTGTCACCACACATTCACAAGCATTTGTAGTACTTACCCACCTACACACGCAAGCACTTAAACCCATGCTCACGTTGTGAAAGCAAAACATGTAAACACACTCACATTGTGGGTGGGTGCGCACTACAAGTGTTTGTGTATTTGTGTGTGATTTTATAATTTTTATGTATTTTAACTCCGCACAAGTGATCTAGTGCCGACAATATATAGACCATTAAAATTAAACTTTTTTTTAGGATTGAGAGGGTTCATTGAACCCCTTGATATAATGGTGGAGCCGCCCTTGGTTTCGGGAATGTGATTTACCTTGTCATACTTTTGATAGTGAAGGATGTTTGGGCCATTTTTCACGTATCTCGATTGACTCCACCCAAGATGACGAATGGGACATAAAGCACTGCGTGAACAATTTCCTCTTGAAGAGATTTTCCTCCGAAGCAATGGAGAGCTGCTAATGGTACAACAAAAAGCTGTACAACAGCGTGTACAGATGGATTTTGCGCCCGTCTCGGGTCCCGCAAAGATGATCGGAGCCGCTCATTTTGTTCAAAACCTAAATAGTAAAGCAAAGTTGGATGATTCGTAAACGCCTTTACCGATATCGGATTGAGATAATTTTTTACAGGGAACGTAAACAATATGTTTTGAACAAAATGAGCGGCTCCGATCATCTTTGCAGGACCCGAAATGGGTGCAAAACCCATCTGTACACGCTGCTATATAGCTTTTGCTGTACCGCAATCTTTACCGGAAGCAATGGCATTGTGGGGCATACATTGTTCAATTTTCGCATAGATCGTTGTATAAGATAACTTCATTTCTTTTATGAACCCTGCTACACATGCACACAAACTATACACGCACAGATTGTGCACAGATTTTTCTGTGGGGCCCATCATGGGTTTCACACAAACAATCTGAGTCGTTCATTAAATGTAAAACATTTTTTTTAGAGTCGTTGCAAAAAATCAGCTCAATCTGATACCTATAGATGCTTGATTTAACCATTTAACTTTTCACTTTTTAATCACTCAAGGGCAATTGTTTGCGTTTGACCTTCTCTCACGAGTTATATATATTTATTCTAAAAACAAAATTAATCTTTTTTTCTAATTTGTTGAAACTGAAACGATGATGTTATGAATTCTTGTACTTAGTTATGTCAATCCGCCATGTTGATTAGCTAAGAAATGCAGTGACGATGATTCCAATATGCATTTAGATATATACTAATTACAAGTAAGAAGGCATATGATGCCGTCAAATTCTTGTTCCTTTAATTTTTGTAAACAATTTCAAAAATTAATAAAATTTTCTTTTACCGTTCAAAAAAAAAAACATCTCAAACCTCGTCACTTGTCTCCATAAAACACCAAGATGGAAGTAGTAGCAGTATCATCCATATATTTATGTAGATCAAGAATTAGTTTGATGGAATGAGAAGTGCTCTGAGATTCGAGCAAACAGTGCATGCGAAAGAAATTAGTGGGGGTGTTTCCGGTAGTGAAAAATTCGTAGATTTTTATTTGTGATTGAAAAGTTGTTAGGGTGTTTCCGGTTTTGAATAAGTTGTTGAGAAAAAATGTGAAGTTGTTTCCGGTAGTAAAAATTTTCTTGTTTCGTATGTGAGTGAAAAAGTTGTTGAGTTGGTAAAAAAAAAAAATTTAGTGAAAACCAGTTAGTAATGTGTTAAGTTAAAATTTTGTCCTTCAAAAGTTAAAATTATCAAAACAAGAAAGCAATGCGATTGGAAAGAAATGCAAACCGCCATCTTATTCACAACTCTCGAGCCTCAAGGGCATGAACAAACAAAACCCAAAAACCAAAACAAAACTTGAAAAGAAAGAAGAAGAAGAAGAAAACAAAATTGAAAGTAGGGAAACGCCTTGAAAAAAAAAAAAAAAAACAACTCTTCCTACCTTATTTTTCCCAAAAAAAAAAAAAAACTCGTACGACTCCGCCAGCTAGTAAATTCCCTCGAAGCCCATAACCATCTCATCATCGAAGCTCCCGTTCATGTCTGAAACCCTCTTGTTCTTCGCTTTCTCCACCGAAGCAGATCCCGGGGGCAAAATGATCGATTCACTCTGAGCATTCACGATTTTCTTGAGCCGCTCTTCGCTCACCCCGAAGGCGGCTGCGAAAGCGGGCCCCCTCATGCTTTGTAGGACAGAGTTGGAGCCCACCAAGAACTGGGGCCGGTTCCTGCGGGCCGAGGTGGTGAATCCGAAGAACTCGAACGGGCCAGACTCAGAGGCGATCTGGCAGAATGGGAAGTAGCGCGGGATCCAGAACACATCGCCTTCACTCACTTGCGCGTTCATGGCTAAGGTTCCGTTGGGAAACACTATCTGGATTGTGCCACTTCCTCTCAAAACGATGCCGTACTCTGTTGCTGTTGGGTTGAGATGTGGTGCCATCATCGATCCCTATATCCAAGAGGCAGTCAGCTGATGTCATGATCCAAATGCAGTAACAATTAACTACAAAGGTACAACTTGTATAATTGAGTAATTGGTGTTCTATAACAATTCCACGGAACTCAAATCATACGATAGAAGCAGTCGAAGCAGTTTTGAGTAGAACTGCTTCGATCGTATGATTTGAACTTCGTGGAATTGTTATAGAACATGAAGATTGAATAAGTTATATATAACTTAAAAGTGAGTGAATATTACCGCATTAAGATTGACTAAATAGAGGCCAACACCGGAGTGCCTGAGAGGCGAATAATCGGACTGGTCAAGAGCAACGCTGGAGCCATAGTCGTTTTCAAAATCGGGCTTCTTGTTGAAGAGGTTGTAGGAGTGGGGCTTCTTGCTGCTTCTTCCTACATCATTTCCACTCAATTCCTTTCCGAAAAATGAGTTCAAAAGCTTCCTGAACGACCTCATAATCGGCTCCTCCTCTTTCTCGTTTTCTTCTTCTTCGAAATGCATTAATGCCATTCTCTTCAAACATTGCACTCTTTCGTGATGCCTCATTTCCAAGAACTGGGTCCAAACTCTTGATTGGTGTGAGTCCAAGTTGGAGTTTGTGTTCGACAAGGAGATGATCGGCCCGGAACTTTGTCCGGTCAGGATCCGGCTCACTTGCGATTCCGAGACCTGCAATTAGAACTATTTGAGTAAGGTTTCTTTCTTTGTTTTCCACTTATAAATGTAAAGATGGGGTGATGTATTGTTAGTTTAAAGTGTTTTCATTTTGCTTACGTTTAATGCGGTAGAAAGGGTTGAGCGTTCGAAACCAGCAAGTACAGATGTTGGATATGAGCCTCCGCCGATGAAGAAAGACTGCAAAATCATTAAGACGAAGCAAACATTTCAGTAAATTTTGCAAAAAATAATCAAAAGCCAAAACACAAACAGCTGTAGCAGCCTAGAGCAAGCCCATAATACGAGTCACAGTTCCATAAATGGCTGGGTTTGTTTTGAGTCATATGCAATTGGTACGTTTCATAGAACTTTTGTACATGATCGAGCTTTCGATGCTTAATTTACCTGGAATGTGCCCCATCCGATGCTATCAGATTTCTCAATGCTACAAATGACATCAAGCTGTTGGCCATCGGCAGTGTTGACCAAATAGAATGTAGAACCAGCTGGAATTTTATACACATCTCCGCTCTTCAATCTCCTCTCTATCAGCTCATCCTTGTAGATTGACCCAATCCTTGCTTCCCCTACAACGTACCCAACCTCATAATAATAAGTCAATGTTCCAATGAAAATTTCTATCTTTTCTAGTATTTCAAAATTTCAGGTTTTATAAACACGTGGCTGAGAGAGAAAAAGAGAAAAATTAAGAGGCAAGTGGAGTGGTAGACACCACGTACTACCACGCTTTCGACTGGTATTCAACAATAATGATTGTCGCCGAGAGAGAGCACATTACCTCGACGAATGAAGAGGATCAAGTCGGAGTCGAGGTACTGAGGGATGAATAGGGAATTGGGCTCCATGGTAACGAACCCGACATGAATATTCGGCCACTCCGAAATGCACCCTTTAGAGCCCCTCACCACCTTCATTTCCCCTGCATCGGTCTTCACCACCCGCTTCACGTCCCGCAACACGAACCTCTCTTCCCTCCTCTCTCCTTCGCAGCTCGCCACTGCCACCGCATAGCACATGGCCACCGCGAGCAACAACAAAGCACTAGTAATTCTCCCCATCTCTCTCTCTCTCTCTCTCTCTCACTACTGCCTCCTTTTCTTGGTTATGTGATTGCCAATAGATTAGCTCAGTTTTTGTGTGATGATCGGAAGAGAAGTGGGAGGTTTATATAGGGGGAAAGGGAGAGATATTTGAGGGTTGGTTGATGATACGTGTTGGTCATCCAGTTTTGTTCGGTTTTTTTGGTGGCCTATTGGAAAGCATATTACGCCGGTAGTCGGACGGCTAGGAATTTCCGATCGACTCCAAAGACAAAGTCAGTAGTGCCTTCCGATTCATTAATTTGTGTAGTTTTGTATGACTTCTTCTTTTGCCTCCCCACAAAAACGGAGACACCTCATCATTCGAACGTGGTCGTTTGTGAAACAATAAGTTTAGGAACACTTCTGCCAACCGCAAACATTGTTGTGAAAACGTTAAATATACATAGAATTCTTATGAAATGGTACAGCATCGCCCACGAAACAAAGCCAAAAAAAAAGTGGGAATTTTTCGGCCAATAATGATTCCCACACATACTTTTGTGCACATATCATGCACATACATTTCTGTGGGATTTTGCCCTACGATTTCTGATAAAGCTCTTACCGATATCCGTTGGAGCTGATTTTTTACAGGAACCCGTCAAAAAATATTTTAAAAAAGATGAACGATTCGAATCATTTTGTGGGACCCCGATATGGGTCCCACAGAAATGTATGTGCATGATATGTGCACAAAAGTATGTGCAAGTAGCATTGTTGTTTTTGGGCAGCCCTATTACGCAATCAAAGTCTACTCACGTACGTATACTTTTAAAACACAACCCCAAGACATGTATACCATTCGATGCACATGAACCATCCGCAATTGTGTTTCAAAAGTTGTGTGTGTGACTGTGTGTGCAGCATTGTATTTTTAGCAATTACTAGCATTGAGTTTTGCGAAGCAGATGCTAAAAATTTGAAAATTTAACGTGGTTTTTTAATTGATATTAATGCATTTGCGCGAATATCTATACACTCTCCCACTGATATCATGAACTTTAATTTGCACATAATCAACTAACCGCTGGGTTGGGGTTAGTATTTTCCTTTAGGCTTTTTATTTTAAACTGGGAGCTTATTTCCAAATTAAAAATACTCTCTCTGTCCCAATTGCATGTTTGTCCAATTTAGGAACTCCAGTTTATTAAGGGATATCCTCAAATTCAAATTGCTCTCATCAAATGTAATAATCAAGCTTCCATATACGGCGTTGATCTTAAACTTTTGAAATGGACAATAATTTGGACATTGAAAAGTCAAAAATAGACAAACAAAATAGGATCGATGGAGTACAATAGTTCTAAGCAGTTGGTTAGGTTATCTGGATTGGTTCTACATACATACAATTGGTTATGTTTTGATTCTCGATTTTCTAAAACCATTGCAAATGGATCAGTTACTGGATTTTTAAGAAATTACACCAATACAAACCGTGTGCACCTCTAATTTCGCCTCCTCTTTTTTTGCTTGTTAAGCGGAGATCCAAAGAAAGGAGAAAAAAACCAATGGAGCAACTTCAACTGACGGACATTCTTAAATGAAATTTCTAATAATAAACAAAGGAAATTGATTTTTACACTTTCTTTTTTGGTATCCACACTCTCTTTTTTATCTTTTAGCAAAAGAATACATACACTTTTAATATTAAAATCCAAAAAAAGGAGTGTAGATATCAATTTCATAAACAAAATGGTTGCCAAAAGTCACTAATCATCACTGTCAATCCAAAACAACCCTTTATGTATCTACTAGCATCATTATGATCACAAGTGATGGTTTTTTTTTTTTTTTTTGTCCGCATCACAAGTGATGTTTAGAGAGACAGAGAGTTAAAAGAGACAAGTTTGTTATTTATAACTCAGGTGTCCGAGCCAATTTTTGCGCATGTCAACTAATTCTGGGGCTCAATTCTACCTCCTACTTGCAGAGAGCACAATTAAAGCTGAAGCAAAATTCCGTATGGGCTAACTCCAAAAGAAAAGATAACCCATGAGAAGTTTCGAATATAAAACCTTAGAAGGAATTAAATTAATCCTAAGTCTCGATCACTTGGCAAACCTCTTGGATTAAAAGGGACAGAAGTTGATAAGGCTTATTTTGTCAGTTTGTCAGAATAGCATTGCTTCAATACAACTTTGCTAAAATAGCCTGAGATGAGCAGAATAGCACGCAAATTCTTACCTTGGGCCCGTCTACACACACTATTATTCAATGGGAAAATGACCGGACAGTGGAGGACGGAGGGATTATTTACCACTTTCATGGTGTACAGTTCTGAAACCACAAATGCATGGTGCCTTCAATTTTAATCACCAATACATGGTAAGCATAACACTGGTGAAACAGTGGGGACAATTTTGCCCTTAATATAAAACGGTGTCATAACATCAAAACCCTTTCCCTTCTTTCACCAAAAAAGAGCACGTCATAATATGAAAAAGACTTTATGTTATATTCAAAATGACCATCACGTTAATTGAAAAAGACCAAGTCATATAGGGTTCGATAAATCTGATCAACTCAACCTTTCCTAGGCCAAAAAGGGGCAAGTTAATTCATGAAAAAGACTTTTTATTATATTGAAAAAGACCATTACTTTTGTTGATAAAGACCAAGTGATATCTTGTTCAGTAAATATTATCTCCTATTCAAACTGAACTAACCTTCTTTGAGCAAAAAATGGCAAGTCAAAAAATGAAACAGACTTTATGTTATATTGAAAAAGACCATTACACTTATTGAAATAGACCAAGTCAAATAGAGTTCGACGAATGTCATCTCCGAATCAACTTGAACGAATCTTCTTTGGGCAAAAAAAGAGCACGTCACAAAATCAAAAAGACTTTATGATATATTTCAAAAGACCATTACATTTATTCAAATAGACCAAGTCAAATAGAGTTCGACGATCTCTGATGTCAAAGAGGGTCAAATAGACATTTCAAGTTGGCACACCATGTATTTGTTAATATTTTTCCTCCTGTCATGCAAATGGTAAATTGAAGACTCCAGACCATGGTTTTATAATTATTCCTGGTCAACACAACTGACCCGTCATTTTCCCTTATTCAATTGCTTGCTTAAAAGAGTAAAAATTCTTTCCACATGTGTGGATTCCAAGGTTTCCACCACCGTCCGTTCTGAGCCTCAACATACATTTTCTATTATAATCTGAACCGATTATCTTATAGGAACCGCAGAACAGTATATACACACAAAAATGAGTTTTATCATACATCAACAGATATATTAAAAATCAAAAATCAATTCTTGTTTATTTGGTCATAGACACTTTAACTTCCAAAATCTACGACTATCCATTTTGTAAACCAAAATTCAAGTTTTGATATAACTACAACCAAACTGGTTTTTTACATGAATATACTACTTGGCAGACCCTAAAAGATGAATAGTTCAGTTTATAACAAAAAAAAGGTCTTGTGGAGCCCATAGGCGATGGTGGTTTTCACCTCAGACGGATAGAATTTATTCTGCTTTAAAATGTTCTTTAAAGTGGCATTCTTTTCATTTTCCGTTTTTTCGGCGATCCTATTTTTGGTTTTTTTTTTTTTTGTAGAAATGATATTGGCACTCCAAAAATTGATGCAGGCTCTCCAAAATCAATATAACTCGAAAGCCACTTTCTTTTATTTTTTGGAGTGCCTGCATTAATTTTTGGAGTGCCAATATCATTTCGCTTTTTTTTTTTGTGCCTCTTTTCTTTCTTCCTTCCTTCCAAGTTCCAACTCTGCTTCTAACAAAAGAGGCAGGTCACTAGGCCCACACTCACTCCGCTTGGTTCCCATTTTTGAGAGTAACTTTTAACTCTCGGCACAATTTCTAAAAGAAAAGCAAGGGGAAAACTTGCATGTAATGGCTCATCGATCCAACTCAGCACTGCTTTTCCACTTAAAATTACTAAATTTTGCCATGTTCACAACTTGACATTTCTGGACAACAAAAATTGTTTATGACTTATTGACCGGTGGAAACGCCCCTATGACGCGCTGGAAGAAATTAATTAAGAGCATTCAGATCATACTTTGGTATTGATACTATTTGGTCATTTGGACCATTTTAATTGCTTGTCGATCTTTAGTTGAACCTTGATCCCACGAGGTCAACGTCTTCGATGAACTAACCACTTATTAGAGACAATTTACTTGTGCAAAAATGGAAGTCTTTTCTTCAAATCATACTACAATTCAGTCCATTTGTTTCGAAAATAAAAAATGATACTCCTTGGCTACAAGTATTAATGGTCAAATTACATTTGTTCATGAGTAGTGAGCTAATTGACGAGGTGAAGATCAATTCCGATCAATTTGCCGACTTAATATGTGAACATTACTCTCACTCTAAATTGATGAAGAGTGCGGGGTAGATGTCACCTTTCTTTTTGTGACAATGAGTTCATTTTTTGGTTGGACTTATACTCCATCTATAAGATTGAATGCATAATCCCTAGGGATTAATATAAATGTTTGTTAGCTCTCTATAGTCTCATGTTCGAAAGCTCTCATCCTTTGCCATTTTTGTGGAGCTGATTCATATAGAGTTTTACCCAACTTTACTTAGGTCCCATATATTAGATGCTAGCTAACATTGGACGGTACAATGTAATGTGAAACTTCACTTGATTTTAATAGAAAATAACAAAAAAAAATACTGTAAGAAAAAGTCACATGAGAGTTAAACCACCACCGATCCGCGCAGATCGGTGGTCTCAAAGCTATAAATTTTTGGCAATTTTTTTTTTATGTTTTTATGTTTTACTTTGTATGTTTGTGTTTTGTTGTTCGGAGTTTTTGGGTCTTTTGTAGATTTGGTTCTGAATATATGTTTGTCTTTCCTTAACAAAAAGAAAAAGAAAAGACAACAATAATATAGTTACCAAGATTGCCACGTGCCCTCATCGGACACGTTAGGATAATAATCTGTTGTCTACATGGGCAACACCCAAACGAAGCACTAGTGCCCCCTTTTAACGGGCTTAGAATATCAGTTCATAGACACACCCACCTCCGCTCCGATCGCAACGGTCACCCCTCCGTAAAGCAAATCCAAAAATGACGGAGCCACCACTGCCGCCACCACCACCCACTCCCTCTCTCTCTCCTCAAACCCACAAAAACAAATCCCACAAAAACAAATCCCCAGAAATCCCAATTGAAATCGTGAGCGACGAAGAAATGGCCCTCATCGAAGCTGCCCTGGCCGCCGCCGGCTCTTCTCAGCTCCGTCAAAATGCGAGGTCTATTCAGTCCATCACTCTGCTGGCGAAGCGGAGGTGTTCGACGTGGGAACAACCCAGTTCGGCCGGCGGCGACATCGAGGACACCGGCGGCGGTTGTGGTTCCCGCAAGAGGGGCAGGGTTTTTGAGTCGTTATTGCACCGGTTTAGGAGGAAGAGAGGCTTGTCCATTACTGATATTACTTCCACGGTAATTGGGTCTCTTTCTATGTGATGCGAATTTGGTTTTTTCTTCTTTTTTTTTTTATAACAGATCCAGGCGAGCTTAGGCATACCTAGACTACTCCGGGACCAATACCACGGTCCACTAATGGCGTAATTAAAGCCTGAGCGAAGCCTTTATTGACTAGTTCTAAAGTAATTGATAGCACCTGAGAGATTTTGAAACTTAGACCTCCTAAGGAGCAACCCATCGGGATTTGAATTTGGTTGTTTTCTAATTTCTTAACGAGGTTGATGGTTGCGGTTGCTTCAGAAAATTACATTGTTCTCTTTTTTCGAATCGTATGAATGCTTTGCTGTTGATTAGCCGCTCGTGCAGCACTTACAGCTGAGATGAGTGTGAGGGGAAATTCGCAATCCTTTTTTAAAAATCCTTCACTTCATAATATGTGCTTTCTTGATTGGTTTGTTTCTTCCTCACAACTTTCTTCCCCGTTGTGAGGCTCTTATTTGATTGAATTTGTGGCTGTTGAGCTTGTGGGTATGTATTGAACATTTGAGAAAAATGGAGCTTACTTATGGGATTGTGCATAGGTAGAAACTGAATATTGTTCTTGGCATTGACCATCCTGTGTAACGGGCAACTTTTTGTGAAGGTTTCAAGCAATAATTACCCTTGATTAAGCTATTGTAGAGAGACAACTTGGGTAAAAAGACTGCATCGTTTGTATTAGTTAGTTTCCTTAATCAGATTTTTTTTACAAGCACATGGTCAGTAATCTAGCTAGTTTGCTCCAACGGATTGACCAATTGGCTCTTGAATCTTGATACATGTGGTGCATTTACGAGTATGGAAATTTTCTTTTGAAAAGCTTCGCAATCAGTTTGAATCGTTATTGTAATTTCCTTGATGTAAACCTGTACATGTCATCCCTTGATCTCAATAATCAATTTGATCACATGAGATCAGCCCTTCAACTATGAGGAATGTGTTCCACAATCCTATAATCCGATTCTGAGACCTCCTCCACCACCCCCATCATCTGCGCCAAATACTCTTATGGTATTGGCACCTACGTTACGTGGACTTTCAAAATGAATCAAGTACCCAGTGGCACACACTTGACAGGTGTGGGGGTGTCCCTGATCATTCTGTTGACATATTTTTCTTTGTTTTACTGCTGTCAATGAGTAAATGCCTGCTTTGATACTCTAAGTTAGAGAAAAACCAATTTATCCGTCAAAGTGGAGTAAACGTGTAAGAAAGAATCATATTGTTGTTCAGCACATCTACACCGAACATGCATACCCGAGTCCATATAACATAGGTTGGCACTCCTTATCCGAGCACCACTGACGTGGTTCGTGGCTATTCTGAGACTCGGGCACACTTTTTTATGCACAGATGAATGCCGGCCAACCAAACTTGGAAACCAAAATCTTTATTGGTCTCCTCTTGCATTGAGTTTTTAAGACTTGAAATGGGAATCAATATGCTCTGGCAGCTGTGTCCACCCAACTCCAACCAAATCATGTACTAGGTGATATGCTTTGGCAGTTGAGTCCACCCAAATGATGTACTGGTGTCATACCACATGCTTTGGTTTTTTGGCATTCTTGCATTAGTCTGTACTCTTGTAAGGCACTAATGACTCAAAACTTGGTAATCATTTCCTCATCAAGAATTTGTGTCTTGATGCAGTTTTGTTGTTTTGAAATTGTTCTTAACTTTGAAATGGTATTCTATTTTTTGAAGTTTTGGTGCTGGGATCGTGTCATGTTAATCCTCATTTCTTCTTAACATTAGGAATGGTGTGAAAAGCAAATGGAATATTATCTACTGTTTGGCAGACCAGAAGTTTCTAAAGCTATGAAAGCAGGTATTGCTCGCCATACAGTACTTGAGGAAGAGGTATGCTTTTTAGTCCTGTGATATTTAACATTTACATTATTTGTCACGCTGAGCTCATTCAGAAAATTAGTATTCTTTCATGTGGGTGCACTTTGTAATGACTATGACTGTCAAGTTTCTTACCCAAGCTTTTAAAATGTTTCTTTTGCCATATTTGATTACTGGGAACATTCCATCATCTTGAGGAATTTTTTTTTTTTTTAAACTAAAGTTAATTTCGATATCTCCTCGTGAAGTGCATATTTCAGTAATCCTTGGTATTTGGCGAAGTAATTTTTTTCTGCAGAAGCCAGTTTTGAAGATGGAAAAGAGTCTGCATATTAGATGATTCTTGGTTTGTCCCTAACTTCCCATGTGTGCAGGTTGTAAAACGCGTAGAAGTTCGTCTCAAAACAGCCGAAGATGTATGGGCTGTAAAACTCATGAATTTCATGGCCGGTGTAAATCAATTATTGTTTGAGGGCTTAACACGCGAGTTACCTCTGTAAGTGAGTTTGTTATCATTGTAATTAGCTTATCTTGAAGTTTGCCGCGTTCAATTACGGTAGGCTGATGATATAATGGACCAACCAGTGATTGAAAATGTAATTGACCTGTTCATGTAATGGACCCGATGGCATTATCTTGGGGAAGCATGAAACATGTGGATAGTTTTAGTAATTAAGAAGTGATCGGAACATCAGGAACATATGGGTTGAAAAAAATGGCCTGGATTTTACAGATTTGCTAATTTTTGTAAGGGGAGTCTAAAATGTTCCTGTATCACTAGATGCAAATTATATCTGATCTATTCGGAACTGTCATGTTAATGTGTTTTTGTAGGTGAGTTCTTGTTCTTGTTCTTGTTCTTGTTCTTATTGCAAAATTATTTTGGTGGAAGGAAAAAATTACCACAAAAGCAATGCCTATAAACTGACTCTGTTGCTTGTTCAAGTAAGAGGAATTTTGCTTGGAAGCATGCCAAAATATACTTGGCTTTCATCTCTCTCTCTCTCTCTCTCTCTCTCTCTCTCTCTCTCTAATATACCATAATCTCCTTGTATTTCATATCCCTCCTTCCAAAACGGTCACTTATTGTTTGAATGTTGGTTTCCCGGTTTTCCTTTTTATCTTGTCTATACTCTTTTTTCTTTTATGACCTGTATGTGTGCGCGCTTCCCTACATGCATTGTGCTTAATAATTTACTATCCCTCTGTCCCAATTTTCTTTGTCTTATTCATTGAGTAAAATGCTTTGATCGGGAGAAAAAAATATATGTATTTTGTGAAAAAAGTTCAAGATTGTTTCCACCAATCAAAAGATTTGAACAAAAATTTCAAATTCACCTAAGAAACAATAAATCGTAAAAAAAAAAGGGTGCTGATAATGCCAAAACCCTTTTTGTTCCTTCCAAAACTCTTTTTGTTCTTGCCAAAACTCAAGGTGTATCTTTCATGCCATAACTTAATTTACCCTCCACTACACCACTTACTTTATGAAAGTGCCCTTTCAAATTCCAAAGGATTATTTAATCGTTCTTTTTTATTCTCCTACTCTAAACCCATCAAAGCTTGAACGAAGAGAGGCTGCACAGAGCTTGGCTTGGGTTTTCCCTTGGCAATCCCCAACAAATCTGTTGCTCTATTCTTTAATCAGGTAATAATTAAAGCAATATTTTATCCACTACTTGTTCTTTATTTGAGCTCCCCCAATTTTATTAGGATTTTACTGTTTACTACAACTTTAGGGTTTGAACAGACACCATCGCTTGCTACATAGAGTTTGAACTTTTAGGGCTTGAACAGACACCATCTTGCTACCGGGTAAATCCAAGTTTTGAATTTCATTCCAACAGTAGATCAAAAAAAAAAAAAAAAGATTTCCATTCCAACAAAGCTACTACGGTCAAAAGCTTCCGACGACAATGATAAAATTGAGGGAACTACGTATCAGTTTCTATTGAAGAGAATAGGAACCTTGCTTCGTTAATTCACTGTTCTTTCTCTTGGGTCCCTAGAAATTGTAATGGGGTTGCCCATTGGGTGGCATCCCATTATTTAAAGGGAGCTATACTAGTTGATTGGGTTTCTACAATCCCCTTGGCCTTCCCTTCCATTTTTTTTTATGCAAAAAAGCGACGTTTTTTCTTGCAAGGATGGCTCTCAATTTTGAAGGGGCATTTTCATAAAACAAGTGGTGTAGTAGAGGGCAATTAAGTCATGGAATGAAAAGTACACCATGAGTTTTAGCAGGAACAAAAGTGGTTTTGGCATTATCAATTTCCAAAAAAAAAGTAAAAACAATAAACCATAAAACATAGACAATTTTTTGAGATGTTAAAAACCGTGAAAATGGGCAAACAAATTGGAATGGGAGTGGTGTGCTTCAATCCTATAACATAGTTTGACTTTTTTCTGGGTGATTGTTGAGTAACTTGTGATACCTGCAGAATAGGCTTTGTGGAAGGTGTATGGATGGTGGGAGTTGTTGATGAAATTCGGATGCCTGCAATTGAGACTGAAAAGAGTCCGACATTAGTGGAAACAAAAACTCGTGTACAAGCAACCCTGCCTGCTGAACCACAGCAGAGAAATGCGAGGTATGCATATTGACACTGCTTCTCTTTTGCTGCTTCTGTAACAACTGCTCTAGAACTTTAGTTTTGCCTCGTTATAGTAGTGTGATACGGTGATACTATAGTCAAGCAGAAGATAGAATGGGAATTCCTACAACATTTATGAGTACTATTTTGGCAGGCTGCAGTTAATGTGCTACAAGTATTTGTGGGACAATTTGGTTGCTAATGAATTCCCCTCCAGAAAATTCCTTGATTTCTTTTCTTTGAACCCGCACTCCAATTTATCTGATGAAGTCATAGCACACAGTTGCAAGTCTGGATTTGCTGCAGAGGTAATAAATCTCTCTCTTCATTCTGAAGTGTTTCCCAGAGATTAAATGATACAGAAGATTAACAATGAGGTCAAAGGCAAGAATAGAAAATTGGAAGTCCTAGTACATAATGGCTCATATTACCATTTGGCTTCTACATGGACCTGAGATATTAGTGCATCGGAATTGCTATCTACCAATACCACCTAAGCAACTTGTGCATCATAACACGGGTGTCCCCACAAAGCAGGAAATGGAGTCAAAAACAGGAAACAACGGATAAGATTAAAGAAATGAAACTAAAAAATAACATTCGAGCAATGAGCTGGAGCTAAGTCCGTGTTTTTCAATCGTATGATCTAAAGAATCTTGGTTATGTGCAGACTCTTGATGATTTGATGAGGTACTTCCAAAATACTTGCAGCATGCTCCCTCCAGCTCATGATCAGCTATTGTTGAGGTGAGCCAAAATCAAGGGATTCTCACCCCATTTCTCTTTCCAGTCATGGTTGACATTTCAATTTTCAATGCATAAGTTTCTGAATTCATGCTTCATGTGCAAAGACTATTATCACCCTTTGGATATTTTTTTAAGCGATTTATCTTTGAAGCTTTGTCTTGTTTTTGTATAGATAACATGCTTTTAATTAAATGCCCACTCATTTGTGCGGTTATCACTCTTTTTTTGTACTTTTTGGGGCCTGTTTGATTTGCTTACTAGCCATGGGATTGGATTTTATATCCCATGGGATCGCATTTCCAGCATTTGAATGCAACAATCAGTGCAGACAACCTACAAAAACATCTGGGATATAGTAGTGTAACTTGGGGGGATACAGTGTCTACAATCCCTCACTACTAGCTTAGCGTGTTTACTCTTCCTATTAATATTCCACTCCAACGGGACGTTAGGATCCTATGATTGCATGGATTGACAAAATTTGAAAGGCCTTCAGGTTCTTATTACGCTTGTACTTTGCAAAAACACCCAATTGGCGATTAACAAATATTTTGGGCCTTATTTTTTGGTGGTTGCAGATATGAATTGCAAGAAGACCATTCGTTGCTCCATGAATTTGACTTCACGTATGACCCTGATTGGGTCAAGGGCCAGACTCAGTGCACTCTTGAGTTCTGGCGGGGAGAGAGGGAAGCCAGATACACCGCCGAGGAGGAGAGATGGAAATGCAAGTACTGTCAGTTTGCGTCTGTGTGTCCAACAAACGCAGACTCCAATCACTCCATTATCAAACCACCGCTGAGCAGTCCGCTTAGTTCCCCGAAATAAAGTTTTGGCCGGAATATATCGCATTTCGGGACAGAAATAATATGGATATTTATCCAAGCTTCTTTCTAGCATTGTTCAACAGCTGAAGGCCATATACGTGCCAATTCCGAGGTTAAGTAGTACTTATGCATCGCGTTGTTGATTCCTATTTGTTGTACAGTATCCAGGTCCATTTCAATGTGCTTAGTGTAATGTATAATTTAATTTATATAGAAGCCCCTCACAGTAGGCTCTGGTGTTTATTCATCGTTGTAATTTAACATTATTTCTGATATTGGAATGATATCTAACCATGCATAAGAGTCTCTCTCTCTCTCTCTCTCTCTCTCTCTCTCACGCACGCACGCACGCTGGTATGGTGCGTATGGAACAGAGGGCAAAAATTTGGCACCTTCTAATGCAAATAAGTAAACTTGATTTATAAATATGCAAAACACAGTACAATAAGATAAGTGAGGACGCTACTGGTCTCAAAATACAGAAACTAAAAAAAGAAAATAAAATACAACAAACCAAAAAAATCTGCATGGAAGCACGATGCTGGAGCTGGACCCGTCGAACACACTTGTAAAGAGGGGTTGGAGAGGCCGAAATTGAGAGGCCAGATATGAACACAGAGCAAGCCCTCCTAGATGATCCGCTGCATCAACTCGAACTCGTCCCGCCGCAAACTGAAGGCAGAAGCCGCTACAAACGCTGCCTTCATCGCCGGTACATTGATTCCAAGAAAACCAGATCTAGAACCTTAGATCTGGCTCCTAAGTCCAAAAATGGAGAGGAGAGTGGGAAATCTCAACTCTCTAAGGAGAGATTCTCATCCACCTCACAACCATGGCTCCAACGAGAAGAGAGAAGGAGAGGAGAGAGGCCGAAAATAAGGGATTAAGAGGAGAGGAGGAAGGAAGAGGGTGGGGGGGCGGAGGGGGTGGGGAGGAACCTACTCCAGACTCTCTCCCTCTAGAAAAGCTCAAATGGAGTCGATAAACAAACTGAACTTGTACGATTGGTGGTTACAAAGTACTCTTTCTGTCCCTATATTTTAGTCCATTCTTAGGGATTTCAATTAATTAAGAGAACACAATCATTGCACTTTTGAAAACTTATTTTCCTAATTTTACTCTTTGATCATTACATTTTTTTTAGTGCTATTAATTTAAAAATAAAAGGATAAAAGATGAACTCCTTGTCTATTGTATCCATTAAGTTTTGACATGGGACAATTTTTTTGAGACAAAAAAAGGGTACCAATTGGGACCAAAAATGAAAATGGAGAATAATCATTATTCCATTACCAATCATGGGGTGCTACATCAACATATAGTGTAAATAGTTGTGCAAAATATTGTGTCAGCTAACTTTCTTGAAGGTAAAACCGAAAACGAGCAAAGTTTTGTCGAGCTCAAGTTTGGCTCGTTTACTAAATGAACTAAAAATTCGAGGCAGAGCTCGGTTTGAAGTTGAGTCATTTACTAAACGAGCCTCTTTAATCGAGCTGAGTCACCCTTAACGAGCTGAGCGGAACTCGTAAGTTATTCAGTTCATTTACAAGTTTGTTCACCCTACTCGGTTGAAATTGTGTGGATCCCACCATAAAGTAAGTAATATCATGTTTATCAAAAAATGTATTACACGAATAAAACCTACACTATTTCAACCAATAATAAAAGAAAATATAATGTTCACACAAAATTGTACTTTTACAAAAGGACCATACGATAACAAACTTTGGTCACTCGGACTCCACTTCATAAGCTAAACTATTGGGCCGAGTCCGACAATTTGGCTTCAAGTGGCATTTTATTGTTATATTTTCAAATATATATATAATCTGATTTTCTGGTTGGTCGGAAAAAAAAAACTAAACCCCAGGGAATATAGCTTCCTCCTCCCATCCCCCGACAAACCCTACCTAGTTTTACGACTAACTATGGCGCGAAGTAGCAGCGGCAGGAAGAAGCCGAACGTACTGGTGACGGGCACGCCGGGAACCGGCAAAACGACGACGTCGTCGTTCCTGGCGGAAGCCACCCAGCTCCGCCACGTAAACGTAGGCGACCTCGTCAGAGACAAGAACTTGCACGACGGCTGGGACGAACAGTTCGCCTGCCACGTCATCAACGAAGACCTCGTAAGATCCCAACCTATACATACATACATACATATATATATATATATGCATAGATGTATAAATGCTCGAGTATTACTTTGTGAATTTGTTGAATTAAGATCGTATTAGGTCGGGGAGTGATGATTATCTCTACGACTTTACGTCAATGAACATTTCAAGCACTAGTACTTTTGTATTCCTTGCTCAAAAAAAAAGAAGAAAGGAAAAAGGTTAACCACCAAATACGTTTGTGCTCCTTACCCAGAAACCTAAGCATTCACTTTTTTTTTCCTGGGATTGGTCATTGTTCAAAAATTAGATACGTCGTTCATGATTTAGCTTGGTTCGACTGTTCAAGTGTAGAAGTTAAAGGTATAGAGAGCGAGCCAAATTCAAGAGTCTAATTGTGCGCCTCAAGTCGATTTTTCCTTCAAGAAAAATAAAGTGGCGGACAACTCCGCCCTAATTTATACGATGAGCAGGATTGAATCGATCAATATGAGTGCGAATCTCATTACTGGGTTGCGCATGCTGATATATAGTTGTTCATTGATTGATATCTAGTAGACTAGTACTAGTAGTAGTATCTGCATCTTTTGAGGTACCCCTATTGGTTAATCTGTTGGAATGTCAATAAAGTAATCTCCTTGTTGCAAGCGAACGGGATTTAAAAGGAAGATGTCTACATGAGATTAATTGCTGTATAGAAGGAAACTGGGAAGAAGTTAGGGGGTGGAACTACATTTGATTCCACTGAAGGTACTTAAGGATTACCAAATGATGGTTTGCCTAACTGGGTATGATCTAAAACTCGTCCTATCCAGTGCCCAAGGCGGTCACTTATGCTGTCTAAGCACTGGTGCTCTTCGTGTTTGTCTAGACTATATCGTATATGGTTATCATAACATTGAGAATGAATGTCACCTAGGATCCTCTGATACAGATTGGTACAGGATACCCCAAAGTTATTTGAGCCATTCAAAATTTTGAAACTACCACAAATTTTTATAACGTTTTTAGTTTTGGCTTTTGAACATTCTCCTCAGTTCCCTCTATTTGTTTCTGATGGTGTATCATCTGACTTGGGTTTACACCATCTCGTCTCATTGATTTCAAGGAATCATTATGGGAGCTTTGCAGAAGCATGTCTTCATAATACCCACTTTGTACCATAAAGAAGACATGTTGTAATAACCCACTTTATGGTTTCGACTTTTGACATTGCTTTTGGTGACCCCCATCTGTGGTTCATGCATTTTGCAGGTGTGTGACGAGCTTGAGGACATGATGGAAGAAGGGGGAAACATCGTGGACTACCATGGTTGTGACTTCTTTCCGGAGCGTTGGTTTGATCATGTGGTGGTGCTTCAAACTGAAAACTCAGTATTGTATGATCGCTTGAGTAAGAGGTAGTAGTTTTGTCGGTATAGAATTGAGCTTCAGTGTCATCGTTTTCTTTTCCTTTCGTTGAGAAGGTATATTTTTAGAACCCAATTCTATTCTCTGCTGTGTTGTCACAGAGGTTACACTGGTGCAAAGCTCACGAACAACATCGAATGTGAGATATTTCAAGTATTGCTGGAGGAGGCCAAAGATAGTTATCCAGAAGATATCGTGGTCGCATTAAGGAGTGACACTATTGATGATATAAACAGGAATGTGGCGACACTAACGGATTGGGTTAGGAATTGGTGCCCCAAACCTGAATGATATCGACATCCATGTTTTTTTCCTTCGTCCTATGTATCTTTGGAATGTGATGTGAACTCTTGAAGACATGTATCATTCGGCATGCTTTATTTTGTATTACATTTTCCCCTGTATCTCTCTTGGATTAGGAGAGTTCATAGAACTGCCCACACTTTTTTTGTGCTAACCATTTTTTTGAATTTAGCATATTGAAGATGGATCTCAGACTCACCAAATCATCAAGAATCGTCTTACTTGGGGGCTATGCAAGTCATGACCACTGACACTGCGACGGTAGAGGAACAACTGGCTACAATGGTGCGCGCCATTGAAATGCTCACCAAGACTGTGGAAGATAAAGATCTTCAGATTACATCGCTTATTAACAAGCTAGACGCTCAGAACGTGGGAGAAACTAGCCAAGATGCTTCACATTATTTCCTTCGGATTAGTCATTCTATTGAGTCGAGTTTAAAATAAAACACCTGTTTGTTACAGCTTTGCATTGTTCTCGTGGCCACACTGTGCTCTCTACTTTCTTTCTTTTTGGCTACAATGCTCTGTACATTCTATTGCAGTCAGGGCCTATGGGAGAATACTTAAGGAAAATTAACATCGATGAATGATTCCTAGAGGCTGTGTCTTGAATTTTTGCAAGGAAAGGAGTAGAATAAAGAACACAATTATAGTAGATTTTGGTTTCGAAGCAACAGAAATATGTATTCATAACCACAAACTAGTACAAAAAACACACCAGTGCCGAAAATATAAGAAACAAAAATACGATAAAAAACTCCAAAAAAACAATTTCGGTGTTTGAACCCACCGATCCGCTTGTAGGAATGGGTGGATAAATCATGATCTACATCTAGCAGCTTCCCGCTGCAAAGTGGTGCCGATTTGAGCCACAATGGTCAAAAAATGACGGGAGAAGTGGGAGACCTCTCCCTAAGAAAAGAGTCCCAATTACTTAGTGGCCGTGGAGAGAGGAGAGGAGGAGGGGGAAGAGATGATGAAAGTGCTAGGGGAAGGGAAGGTGGAAAGAGGGCGGCAGTTTTGGTGTATAGCGGGGCTCTCTTTCCAGACCTCTCTAGGGTTTAGAGAGAGAAGATCTCAACTCTCTCACTCCTCTCTAAGCGAGTGTATGTTTCACCCACCGTTTTATCTCCTTTGATAAAACCACCTACAACTCATGATCCTTATGAGAGAGAGAGAGAGAGAGAGAGAGAGGGAGAGAGATTCTATCGGCGGCTTTCATCAACTTTCAGCATAAGAATATACTTCCTCCGTCCCTTTTTAAGTGTCCTGTTTCGTAATTCCAACTTATTAAAAAAACATCATTATTATACCTTTCACATTAACTTTTTCCTCCACTTTCCTTACTTACCCATCATCATTACATTTTTACTTACTTACTTTTCAAAATGGAACCTACTTTTAGGGACAAAATATACAATTCACGAACTTTTATCCACTAACTTTACAAAATGGATACTTATTAAGGAACAACCCAAAATGAAATACCGGACTATAAATAAGGGACGGAAGGAGTAATTTTTTTTCCTCTTTAATTTACCAAATGATCGACAAAACTATCCTCATTTTGTCAGGGAAAAAAACACGAAGAACTTGCAAAAAGAAACTCTAGAGACTCTAGAGCGTCAACAGGCACATGATTTCTACTATTCTCTCTTTTTCTATTTCCATTGCCTCAATGATTTCTACTATTTTCTCTTTTTCTATTTCCATTGCCTCAACCTAAAAACTCTCTCAAGCAAAAAACTCAGATCCTACAAAAAAATAAATAAATAAATAAATTCGGTCGGGATTTTCTTTCAAATATTTACCTGGAAAAGTCACATCACAAGAAAATTGTTTCTTTTCCATCAAATAAATTTGATATCATCGTGACACCTAATAGAATTGCACTGTGCCAGTAATGGTGAAGGGTGGGTCGATATCAATGCGAATAGCCTTCCCCTCTGAATGAAGTTGCGGTAACAAGTTGGCATCCTTTGCTGCAACACCTTTACCAGTCCACAAGGTCGAATGAGGCCACTCGTTTTTCGAATTTATCTTCTCACCATCAACAGATCCAAGACAAGTCTCTAGTGCTGCCATTTTATCTGAGAAGAGTAAAGCAGTCATTTCCACAGGGACCTCTCGATCAATGAACACACCATAGTTCGCTACAGCTGAAACGCTATGACCTGCCTTGTGAGCAAGCGTTACATGAGCCTTCTTAAGGTTGGTCTCCATGTTCTTGTCTCCAAGAAAATCCTTGATCTGGGGATTCTTCTCAGCCAACTGATCATACAAATAGGGTAGAAAAAGGACACAGTTTAGGGATCATAATTTTCTAGAAGTTCATCCATTCCAAGATAAAGATGCTTCGCATAAACTCCAAAAAATTGTGGAGTGTTATAATGCACTGAGGGATTTCATTTTATGTGTGTTCAAAACAATGCATGAGAGCGAGACAAAAAGGATGTGGATAAGAACAATTAAGCGCAAAAAAGGGTGGGACCACAAGATGGGACATGTAAAGGTAGACAAGAATGGAAACAGCATTTAGGGGGAGCTCCAAATGGCAGCAGGGGCACGGGAGGTTAGAGGATGTCTAAGACACTGAGACGAGGTAATTGGAAAGGCTTGAACTATGAAGTGTACTTGAAGAAAAATGTAATAACTGCACCGGGTATGTGACTATGGCCCTCTGATAGAGTTGGGTTAAAAGAGTTGTAAGCCACTAAGCCACAGTATTGATGGGAAGAAATTTATCCAGTTTAGGCTTTTAACTTGTTGCTAGTAGAGTTAAGCAGTTAGGACACTATGGTTGTCCCAGATTGGTGAGTTACAAGAAGCATCACCAATGTATTATGGTCACCAATTACTAACAAATAACTTGGGCTTAAGCTCCAACCAGTTATTGAGCCAGTAAAGAGTGGATTGTTACATGGCGACACTTATACAATAGATTTTTGTCTTGACAACACTTACTACAATAGATCAGAAAGCAAATTCTACTTACATTGTCAAGGAGACTTCTGATTTCATTGACGGGCAGACTGACAGCAGCAAAAATAATGTTTCCGGATTTCCTCTTCTGAGTACTTGGCATTTTATAATCACCTTTGACAACAGATCTCAGTTGTTCTAGTACTTGTTCAACAGCGACTTCAAATGGAACCTGGAAGCATACAAATCAAGCAGATTACACTAAAGCAAAGATGTGCGGCTTGGGAGCAAGGAGAAGGGAAAAACTTGATCTCTTTCTTGTGTGTGTACTGTAGTAACTGTACGTGTGTGTGCGGGCAGGACAATAGTAATTTTTTATGGATTTAGCAACCCATGCAGAGATGTAAATTGACCTGACCTAACTGAGGAAAGAAAACATTACTACTCCGTATTAAAATGGTTACCAGGCGTTATGAACAACCAAAGTGCAAGAATTCACCACAGTGAAGCACTAAAAGTGTACACCAACCTGAATGGAGTTAAGATAATCAGCACTGGCACATAGAGTTTCTCTCAATTGCTTCTCCCATTTAGCCCAGTCGTTTGCATATGATCCTTTTGTGGACTCCAGCCTAAATTAAAGGCAGAACGTGAATTCTTAAGAGGTTGAAACCAGATAAGAAAGAAAAGATCAAAGAACAAATTAATAACACTCCAAAGACAATGGTAAAGATACTAAAAAATTAATAACACTCCGTATACTACTTCAGTTAGTCAATTACTACGTCGCAACCTTGTAGTACTGATGGTGGAAGAAATACAAACTTAAATAACATGATTTCAAGCAAAATTAGAAATACATTGATTCGTCTTTCACCAAAACCAACAAAATTGAATCTCAATTGCCAAAACTAATCTGCATTCTATTGGACTTAACTTAATCTGAAAATTTTGTCCTTATTTGAATTTTTTTTTGCATATGTTCGTTTTGCGCCAAACTTTTATGGGTTATTGATTCGTCTCGACGAGAGGAATCGGAAAAGTAAATTTTTTTTTACATTTACCCAAGTATTTGAGAAATAACAGCTTTTTAGCGCAAAAATAAAAAGTGATTATTTCTCAAAATACTTGGGTAAAAGTGCCAAAATTTTACTTTTCCGATTCCTCTCATCGAGATGAATCAATAACCCACAAAAATTTAGCGCAAAAATAACAAATGTGGAAAAAATGCAAATAAAGACAACTTTTAGATTTAAGTTAAGTCCAATGCGTTCTTTTAAACTTATCTTAAAATAAGTTGGTTTGTCATTATTTGAATTTTTTCACATCTGTTAGTTTTGCGCCAAACTTTTGTGGATTATTGATTTGTCTCGATGAGAAGAATCGGAATAGTAAAAAAAAATTACTTTTATCCAAGTCTTTTGACTTTTGAGAAATAACCACTTTTTAGCAGAAAAAGTGAAATAAGTGGTTATTTCCCAAAACATTTCAGTAAAAGTAGTTTTTTTTTTTACTTTTCCGATTCCTCTCATAGAGACGAATAAATAATCCACAAAAATTTGGCGCAAAACTAACAAATGTGAAAAAAATTCAAATAACGACAAGCCAACTTATTTTAAGATAAGTTATGCTAACTAATGTTAAGATGTTTCTTGTGGCTGGGTTTTTTTTTGATCGGCATTTCTTGTGGCTGGTTAGGAAGGATAAACTGCTGGCCAGCTGGAACAAGCTATATAGCATCTCTTCAAAAGTGCTCATAATCATCTTGAGCACTCATTTGAAACAACTCTACACAGTTAGGGAACGCACACAGTTAACAGAAAGTTATGGAGTCATCACCACATTCGTCGTTTTGGTCCAAAAACTAATCTATGCAGTATTGCCTTGTGGCTTTGCAGTTTCAAATAGAACAAATGACAATGAACAAACATTCTTCTAAGGACAAACAATTACTGACCTGCCATGTCTTGTTTGGTGAAGCTTGAACAGATTTATTCCCTCCTCCAGAATAGACTTCAATGAATCAGGCAGAGGACTCCTACATGTCCCAAAACAACAAAAATAAGTCACAGACTTCCCCAAAATGTATAGACTAGCCCCTTGCATTTCGTCTGAAGTAGTCTTAACTTGTAGAAACATGTCAAACATGAGTAACGCCAACTGATATATGTTCTCTATTTTCCAACTGATAGCAAACATACTAACAATAGACGTGCAATCAGGTTACGCGAAATTCAATTAACTACAAAGGACAGCAATATAATACTATAGGAATGGAGAATAAAACAAAGAGATCGAAGTGGGAGTAAACAATACTGACCTATCAGGCTTCAGTAAAGGCATCTTGACAAGTGAACCAAAACGTTCAATTAGCTCACCCTCAAATTCCTTGCGGCTCTGAGAAGTGTAAGCAGAAAGGATCACAAAATGCGTTCAAGAGTACAAATCTGCATTCTCTGTGTTAAAGCATCCAACTCAACCCAATTGGCAATGAGTGGAGAAGTTGCGCAAGCTCATATACTAGTTTTGGAGGTTATAATTAACCAATGTGGGACAAGCTCTAACACTCCCCTGCAGGTGCAACCCCTAACCCACAGGCGGAGAGGTAAATAATGGATCCATAGCATAGGGATTAAACAAACAAAGAAACAAGGTGCACTTAAGGCACAAACAATGGGGCAGACAATCAAGAGAGTCTTGTCGAAAGCTTGGCACTGATACCATGTTAAAGTATCCAACTCAAAATCAATTGGTAATGATTGGAGATGCCGTCCAGGCTCATATATTAGTTTTGGAGGTTATAAACTAATGTGGGACAAGCTCTAACACCCTGAAAGAATGTAAAAAAACTTACCTTCCCATCATAAAGGTTATAGAACATTAGCAGTACATATCCGGCGTTGGGAGAGTTCTTATCAAGATTCCCCTTCACGATTGACAAAGGAAAAGTCATGGAGATGCAAATCATACCAAGAGGTCTTCAAATGTAAAATCAGCTATCAAAATAGCATAGATAAACAAGTACCGGATGATTTACTCGTTGAAGCACACGAAACATGAAAACCGATAACGCATCAAGTGAAAAAGGGTTTGTTTCAGTTCCTGAAAATTAAAACAGCAACTTAGATACATAAGTAAAGACACAAGGATGTTCCAGCTCTAACAATACATCAATAAGTTTTTCTTAGATCTATAACAAAAGGAGTTCAACCAGTTACATAAAAAAAATTAACAAAAATCGGGGAGATATGAAAAGAAATAGAACTTATAAGCCCCCATAGTGCAACTCTTCTGACAAATACGTCAACAGGGTCCTCTTGGATATCCTAACCTAGTCAATTTGAGAGAATTAGCCCGAACCAAAACAAAACCAAACAGAGCCTCAAGGCCCAACCATTAGCCTAATAGTGCGCATCCATGCATTTTCTGTGGTTTGATTTTTCCCTTATTCTCCTGAAGAGTACCATCTTTTTTGCAGTTGTAGGGTATGCCTTTTTAGGGTGAATGAATATGATTTCATTTGTAAGGAGAAGGGAGGCACACCTTTCAGTTGATGGCTGAGCATATCCGGAATTTCTGACTGAGATTTTTTAAGTTTTGATGCATTGGTTGCTAGTTGCCTCATATATAATGGAAACCTACGTTTCTCCTTAAGTTCTTGCCCTTGCGGAACCGAGAGGAAATTATGCATTGCAAACTTATTAAACTAATACCAAACCAAACCGAGCCTTAAGTCCCAATCACTTGGGGTCGGCTACATGAATCCTTTTTCTCCATTGAGCTCTGTCAAGAGCCATTTGTGCACACAAACCTACTCTACTTATATCGTTGCATACCACAGCATCTAAAGTCAATTTAGGTCTACCCCTCCCCGTAGCATTGGTACCCAAAACTATCCTATCTGCTCTCTTAACTACTGCATCTCCTGGTCTACGGTAGACATGCCCAAACCATCTTAGCCTATTTTCCCTCAACTTCTCTTCTATGGGTGCTACACCTACCATCTACCGAACCGTTTCATTTCTAATCCTGTCTCTTCTAGTCTTATCACACATCCACCTCAACATTTTCATTTCTGCTACACTCATCTTGGTCACCTGTTGTTTCTTAATAGGCCAACATTCTGTCCCGTAAAGCATCGCTGGTCTGATGGCAGCTCCATAAAATTTTCCCTTCAATTTTATGGATACCCTCTTGTCACACAGTACACCAGTAGCACTCTTCCACTTAAGCCACCCCACTTGAATCCTATGGGTCACATCATCGGCAATCTCTCCATCCCTACTAATGATTGATCCTAAGTATTTAAAATGAGCACTCTTAGGTATCTCCTAGTCTTGGATCATCACTCTTTCTTCGTGCGCACTGCTGGTACCACTAAACTTGCACACCATATACTCAGTTTTACTCCTACTTATTCGGAAACCCTTTGACTCTAATGCTTCCCTCCAAATTTCTAGTCTCGTATTAACACCTCTAGCGGATTCATCTACAAGGGCAATGTCATCTGCAAACATCATACACCATGGGATATCCTCCTGAAATTGTCTAGTCAATTCATCCATAACTAAGGCAAAAAGGTACGGGCTCAAGGCTGACCCTTGATGCAATCCTACAGTAATTGGGAATTCACTCATTTCCCCTACTGGTAATCGAATGGTAGTGACGGCACCTTCATACATGTCTCTAATCACCTCGATATACCCTTTGGTCACTCCCTTTCTCTCCAGAACCCACCATATGATGTCTCTAGGCACCCTATCATAAGCCTTTTCTAAGCCTATGAAAACCATATGGAGATCCTTCTTCTTTGCTCTATGTTTTTCTACCATTCTCCTTAATAAATAGATAGCTTCCATGGTTGATCTACCAGGCATGAACCCAAACTGTTTCTCTGACACCGTAGTCACCACCCTCAAGCGATGCTCAATAACTCTTTCCCATAACTTCATCGTATGACTCATCAATTTAATACCTCTATAGTTGTTGCAGCTTTGGATATCCTCTTTATTCTTATAGATAGGTACTAGAGTGCTCCTTCTCCATTCGTCGGGCATCTTCCTCGTCATAATAATCTTGTTAAACAACTTCGTCAACCAAGTCACCCCCAGGTCACCTAGACTTTTCCACACTTCAATAGGGATACACTCTGGTCCTAAGGCCTTACCCGGTTTCATCCTTTTCAAAGCTTTGACCACTTCGAACTTTTGTATTCTCCGATAAAATTCATATTCTATATTCTCGCCAGGTTCATACTCTTCCCTCCCCCCCCCCCCCCCCCCCCCCCAAAGCCTCCTTCATGTTTCTCATTTAACAACTTTTCGAAATACGACTTCCATCTATCTCTGATCGCCTCGTCTTTTACCAACACCACCGAATCAATATCTTTTATACACTTAACTTGAAAAACGTCTTTAGCTCTCCTTTCTCGCAACTTGACAAGTTTATAAATAATTTTTTCTACATCTTTACAATCGAGTCTAGTGTAGAAATTCTCATAGGCTTCCAACTTAGCATCCCTAACAGCTTTCTTAGCTTCCTTGCTAGCTTGCTTATAACCCTGAAAATTTTCCTCATTCCGGTCCTTTTGCCACTTTTTGAAGCACTCCTTCTTGACTTTTACCTTGGTTTGAACCTCGTCATTCCAACTTATTAAACTGATGATAAAATTAAAAAAAAAAACTTATTAAACTGTAGTTGCAGCTAAATCTCTATTCATTGGGTCTTGAGGCTCTGTTTGGTTTGGTTTTAGTTCCAGGCTGCCTTCCAGCTAATTCTCTCAGATTGACTAGGTTAGGATGTCCAAGAGTAAACTATTGACGTATTTGTCAGAACATTCAGGAAGTTAAAAACAACAAATCCAGCATATGCATCAAAGCAATTAAACTACCAAGGTGAAGCTAAAACATGGTAAAACTAGTTTAAAGCTTGAAACCAAAAAATTTCGAGAATAAACTCCTGAAGGAAGAGCTAGGCATTACCTTCAGAATCAGGTACAACAGGAACTGCAGATGCTCTTGTGTTTCTGCACATTTCTTCAATCTATGCAATAAACAAATAGAAGATATGAGGAAAATCTGGTGAAAAACACAAAATGCATCCAGAATATCATCTGCTTAGCTCCTTCAAGATTGCATTTTACCTAAACCAGTACCTCCTCTCTTATGAATCCCAAATATATACCACAACCATTTGGAATAAAAATTAGCATACGCACTTTTTTTCACCTGAAGTAGTGGTCGTAAAATATATCAAGGAGATGCCACCCATTTGCACAAGACGATAACAAAAACCTATAAGACTAGAACCCTAGAGCACAAAAGAGTCCATTGTACTTGTGTAATAAGGTAATGGATGAAAACTACAAAAGATCTAGGCTAGTTGCAACTAGCCCCGATATACAACCAAAAATAATATCAAGAAACGGCTCCCCAGCCGAAATGGGCTTCTCCACACCTGGAAAGAATCTTTTATTCCATTCCATTCCATCCAGCTAAGTAATAATAGGGCTACAAAAGAATCTAGGATATTATATTCCTGCTCTGCCTTCCTCACTCGGCAACCCTCCAGCTCCCTATAACCCTGGTCACATCTCCATCAAGCATCCATCAATCCCAAACACATCGACAAGACAACAAAATTCCAAGACCTAGACAATGAATCGGAGGTGCGAATGTGACTCCCCAGTTTTTTGGCACATGCAGCACCAGTTGACCAAGACATTCTGTCTCCTGAGTGAGGTGGTCAATCAAAAATAATTTTCCATGAGCCACCATCCAAACCAAAAAATGGCCACCGTGGTAGGACCCACCACCTTCCAAATGTCCTGCGAACATAGCCATCCTCCTCACCTGAGCTCCTCCTTAGTGCCTGCATAAAGGAGGATAATTTCTGCTCTTCCAACAAATGCTATTCTCCCTCACCAAACTCAAAGCAAGCAAACCAAGAAATTTGTTAAAACTCCCAATCCAGCAAAGGCCTCCAAGCCAAATATCCCTTAACATCCAACTTGCATGACTATCCAAATAATTTTCCATAGACTTCTCCAGATCCACCACGAGAAAAAAAAAGTGGGAAAAACACATTAGTCTACACCTGTACCCAGACACACATGCGCATTACGCATTCAAATCACTGGTACATGTGTCCATATTGGCATAACTCATCAAGTCTATTCGCCTCCTGTCAAATCTTTTGCATACCTAACTATAGCTGGACATTCCCATAGTTCACATTAAAAACAAGATTTCCGACAGTTACTATACAAAATCAAGGCAGCGAGTCATTCTGTATTATTGACGACAACCAAGACCAACGAAACACAACTAGGAAATAGGTGGTCTACTGTTTATCACTTGATTAAGAGAGACAATAGTCCACACATAATGGCATAATCCTCCACCCTATAACGTTGTGAGAACCGAATTATCACAAGCTTTGAACTAGTGTTTCCACACCAATCCTCCACAACAAGGATTTGCAAAAGTCACCAACCTGTACATTCAGAATTTCTGGCACCAAACTTGTGGGAAGTATTTTTTCCATGAAATAACCTAAGAGATTGACAAGCTTATCACAATGTATACATGGTAGACAATATAATAAAATCGGGTAAGATGAAAAAAAACCAAGAAATACAGACAAGATAAGCTCAAGCTTTAATCAGCTTATAATATCAATTTGTGACAGCTCAAGGCAGAAGGTGGTAGATTACCAAGGGAAAATTGGTTAGAATGGGGATGCCCTTTTGTCTTCTAGACAATAACGCAACTGGATATAATAATCCATCCCCAAAATCAGATCAACATATTCCTATCTTTGTTTCGCATCTCTCCAGAAAATCACAGACACAGTGTAGCCACACGTTAAGAACCATTATGGTTCAACACATATCCAATGTGAATCTCTCGCCAAGAACACCTATTAACGAAATAGTCTTTGTGATGCAACCACATTAAAAAATGTATCTTCTATCACCCGTGTCTAAATTTACAAAGAAAAAAACTGAAAGAAATGTCACTATTTCCTTTTCTTTTACTACCAAAGGTCCAAAGCTTTCATTTTATTGAAAAAGTAGTGTAATGATTCATACAGTTAACAAGGATAAAGAAAATAAAAAGATGAGTTACCCTTGACCAAACTTCTTCATTTGGGGCATTCTTGTCAGCAAGGATAACAGAATAATGCTTTCTCCTGCATTGTTCATTAACTTTATCCCAATATTTTCCTGGTGATATAAGAACCAATATGAGTAACAAATACTATTAGCTACACCTATAGCCTAGAAAATAAGAAATAAAGGCTTATTGTCAAATATGCATACGATAAGCCTTCTTCCCTCCAATACAAGTGCTAAGTCTTAGCATGAATATCAGACTTGAAACATTTGTACTATGACTGGGTTAGCACTACATAAAATAACATCCACCACATACTGGATCCAAGAAAATGCAATAGTGCTGTCAGCATTCTCGAATTCTTCCTTCTCAATTCTTTTCCCCAGTAAGGCCATTGACTGAAGTTACTTCATGTGATTTCAAATAGAGGGTTTTGTTCTCATCACATATTATTTCTTCAGGGACAAGACCTCCATTTCTAGCAGTTTAATCTAAATTAAGCATAAAAGAAGGCATCATAATTGTTGAATTGAGCACTTCAGTAGTGAAAGTATTTTATAATAGCATACATTACAATTGGCCAATTTCTCCTTAACACCTGCTGAAGGCATAACAGTTAAGAAATCTAATTTTGCTAAAAATATTTAGGAGTTTTGGAATACATGTTCAATAACTTTCTTTCTTGCATTAAATCTTAGATAACCTCCACTTATAAGTCAAATATTTAACTATTTTTCCCACCAAGGTAATTAGTGCATTGATAACTCTAACCTATTATGTTTCTAGTTACAATTTAGAGGAAGGATAGTTGCAACACTACCTCTTCCTCATATGGACACCAATTGCAGACTAAAGGGCTTTTGGCTTAGTATAACAGCATAGACATGTAACTAAAGATAGGTAGACAAATGGTAACAAGATTGCCATAATTTGCGGATCCAACAAAAGAAAATGACTCCAATATCAGTTCATCAAAGCAGCATGAAGCATATAATATTTACTGGGATCAAATAAGATATTACCAAAGCACTATACATTATTAAGAAATATCATAGCTAAGTAAATGTAACACAGATTACATCAGGAAACAATATTGACCACTATTATACATGTGTATTCCAAAGCATCATCAATATAACAGGTTCGCAAAAATATCTCATACTTTTAATAAGATCACCCATCAGACTATTAACTGGACGATCATCTCCAAGACCTCCTGGGGCATTTACAATTTCTTTACAGAGTGCAGATTTTGCACAACCGGGTATTCCTGAAAATGGAAATTCGTAGTTGGATGTGAAGATAAATACAAAACTTAAGATTGAATTCTCAAAGTCATTAACAAGAAAGAAAATATGTTGACTGGCTATATTCAGAAGAAAAACATGAATATATAACTCAAGCCAACAAAGAGTTAATTAAGATGAAAACTTTCAAGTTAGAATATTAGAAAACTCAATAGAGAGATGGCAACGAAACTGATAATTTAAAGGAGAATTTAGAGACATGTTAGCAAGGACTAAGGACTTTCAACATGCAATTTTGCCTGAGCACATAACGGGAAAGCTTTACTAACAAAGGGAGCTTGGTGATTTGGTTGTCTTTCACACTCACCTATGCCTTCAAAGGAAGGAAATCCATATGCACCACCAAGAAGGGGGAAAAACATAGTCCCCAAGGTGTATTTACACAAACTCATCCAGATGGAAAGCAAGAAGACTTGTAGAATATAGAGATAGAGATGAAAAGGAGGAGAAAATAAAATGGGTGAGAGAGAGAGAGAGAGAGAGAGAGAGAGAGAGAGAGAGAGAGAGAGAGTAACCTATCCTATCCCCTTAACGGAAGGAAATCCATATGCACCACCAAGAAGGGGAAAATAACAGTCCCCAAGGTTTATTTACACAAACTTGTCCAGATGGAAAGCAAGAAAACTTGTAGAAGTATAGAGATAGATATGAAAAGGAGAAGAAAATAAAATGGGGGAGGGGAGCATAAAGCTCTTTCAAAATTAGTAATAGCGTCTTGTAAGGTCGACTCAATTTCCATGAGCAACTCTATTTGGCAACCTCACAAGACAGGCCAAACCCGAGCTCAGCCATAACTTAAAGAGGTTCGATTTGAGTGAGCCGTTAACAGAACTCGTCTTGAGCTCAACTCCAGCTCCTTGATTGTCAACAAAACAATAAACTGCCAATCAGCTTATCAAGCCAAGCTCAATTAACTAAATAACTTCAAACCATGATCTAGCTTATCTCTTTTCCCTCACAAGCGAAACTCAAATGACTTCGGTTGATTAGCTGGCCACAGTTATAGCCCATAAATTCTGGCCAAATAATAAGTTGGAGAGTTTTTGGCTGCTCACACATAGCACCCACACTTCCTTACTATCCACACTGGATTTATGCAGATAAGATGATCTTTAAGTGTTTGGCTGCTTCCCTATTGGTTTTTAAATTATAAAGAAAAATGACTTCTATCCAATAGCTATTCTGCTATGGTGTTCGTATTTTGTAGAACTCCGGGTGCACGCAACTCTACAAAGTTGATGACCAGACACTTTTTTTCTCTCCCAAGATAATATGCTGGGATAAATTGCATACATAACAAGCTAAGGGAAGTCTCATGTGGAAGATTGTAGGAATTTGATGGCTTAGGAACAATGGAGGTCAAGAGGAAGAGACTTAAGCAAGTCCAAGAGAGAAAAGGAGAGATGACAGGATATTATGTGCCTAGCCAATTTGTAGGGAATAGAACCAAAGGAGATTTCATTAGGAAAATCTCTTTGTAGCGCCAATTGAAAATATTTGTTTTTGTGCAACAACTGTTAAAGCATCCAACTAAAAATCAATTGGCAATGGGTGGAAAGGCTGCCCAAGCTCATATACAACTGTAGTTTTGGAGTGTATAATTAACCAATGAGAGACAAGCTCTAACACTCCCCTTGCATGTGCAACCCCTGACCCACTCGTGGGGAGGTAAATAAAGGACCCATGACATAGGGATCAAAACGAAACAAGGTGCTCTTAAGGCACAAATAGCAGGGCAATCAATCAAGAGAGTTTTGCCCAAACGCCTCCACAAGCCTAACTCTGATACCATGTTAAAGCATCCAACTCAAAACAAATAGACAATGACTGGAGGGGCCGCCCAGGCTCATATATTAGTTTTGGAGGTTATAATTAACCAATGTGAGACAAGTTCTAACACAACCAAATAAGTAACCAAAAGTTTCAATAATTAGGATCGACTTGACTGAAAAAGTGTGCCAATTTGTACAGAATATAAAGTTCATAATTTCCATTACTACATTACGAGATCCATTCAATGGAGGACAGGTGGCACACCCCTCAGTCTGACAAAACATAAGTAGTGGAGATCCTAAGCTTGTCTCTATTGGACGGAAGCAATACCACCAACAGGTAAATGAGATTGTGGTGGTTGTGACCACGTCTCTTGCATGCTTTTGCAAGCTGCCCTGTCGTGCCTGCACTACGGAGGCCCTGTCACATCTGCATTAAGCATGCTGTCAAGCCTGCACTACGCGGGCGCAGAGCAGGTTAGCCACCCATATCAGATGGCAGTGATAGTCAGTCCTTGTCTCCTTGGGTCTCTGTCTCTCCAATGGTCCCGCACGGGATTGCTTGGGCTAGCAGGTGAAGGTGGCCTCGCGGTCACCTAGGGGAATCAAGCAGTAGGTTTGTTATAAGTAAGTCTACAAGTTACAACCAAGAGGCCTAGGCGAGGGAGTGTGCTCCAATCCATGCTTTATATATGCATCAACAATGGTCTTCCCTTTTTCTGTGGTAGGATGCAAACCTGGCAGGCTAAGTGGCAACAGTGCAAAGGTGTAGCCAAATTAATCATCTCACGCCAGATTAAACTTTTTATTATGCAACATCATGAATTCACGTAGAGTATTGTAGCAACTTAAATTCCCCTCTGATAAATTTATACCTGGAAAGAATACTATCAGAGCCTCATCCTTGGCCACAGTATCCTTGGTAGAAGTACTTGGGCTTGGAGGTGCTTCCTCTTTCTCTGTATCAAGATCTCCCTCTTCATCTCTACCTCCCTCAACAATTGCCATGAAATCTTCAGCACTCACTAAGTTCCCAGCAGATCCTATCAGAGCCTGATTCTGTTGACTACGTTTTGCATACTGTTCAAGAAATGGTTCTGCTTCACTGAGGTAAGTGGATGATGACAACGCTTTCTTCCCATACTTCCTTTGTATGTAAACCGCCCTATACACAGAATAACATCTATTCAGCATGCCACACGTTGCATTCCTGGAAGTGTAAAACCAAATAGAAAATGCAGCAAGTGCAAAAATAAACAGCATTACCATTCATCCAGCATCTTGCTGAGTTGCTTCTGCTTTTCTTGGGAAGTGTTCCATATTTTCATTTGCCTAAAATGTGAAAATATAGTCACTGACAATATTCTCAAAAAACACGTGCAATACAAATATGAGCATAATTGGTCCCCAAATCCACGATGTCATAGTAGCACTCGTCCACTTGGCTTTGCACTTTGAAACTAAAAATGCTCTCAGTTGAAATAATTTGACAAGTGATATGCAGACCGCAAGAACCTATAATGGCATCATTTGGACGTTATGCCACAATGTTTCAAACACAGGATCAAATAACTACATGAGAAAAGCCATACTACGTAGGTCAGAGATGCAAAGCACCTCAAACTTAGGTACAACAGGCGTAAGTCACGTAACAGCTTCTATCAACTATAATGACCTTAAAAATTGGCATTGTCCTGTTCAGCTGTTCCTAATATTACCTTCTGAACAGATTGGTCTCTTTTCCAAAGGCTCCTCTTATGTTGTGAATACAAAATCAAATACTCCCTCCGTCCCATAATATTTGTCCGTTTCGCAAAACGAGGACGTAAAAATAATACAATTTTTGCAAGAAAAATTAAATTTTTTTCCAACAATTCACTAGATATCGATGAGTTCTTTTAATTTATGAAAAAAGTTTGAATTTTTTCTTGAAAGAAGTGCATTATTTTTGAGTTCTCGTTTTGCGAAACGGCCAAACATTTAGGGACAGAGGTAGTAGTATTTTTTGAATGATTCCTATGTTGTGAGGGAAAATAAATTCAATGAACTAGTGAAACTGTCTTTGTAAAAAGCCACCATTGGAACCTAATCTTGCAAAAGTGCACTTTAGTACTCAAAGGTGCAAATTTAACGGATCCAAGGATCTGAGCCGTAAATGTTTAGTTATATGACTAAGCTGAAGCAAATATTAAGCAGAAGTACCGAAAACTATACTAAGAAAAATGATAGCCCAAAAGCTCCCAATAGCCTCCAATGAGATGAATAGAGGATAAAGCACATTGTAAATACAAAAATCATACCACTAGAGAAACACAATCTAAAAAACAAAACTCACACCCCTAGAAATTTTGTCAGCTGTGGAACCATTGAAACCATAATTGGGGAGGAGAAAAAACGGAGGTATATCAGACTGGTTGCATTCTGAATATGTGAAGCACACAAAACACAAGAAACCTAGGCATGCTTCAACCACAACTCAAGTGTCCCTATTACTATCTATGCATAATTACATACACTCGTATGTTCATAAGTCAAATGAATCTCATCTTATCTTATCCACAGAATTTTACAAAAATTCTCCACTTGCCAGACTATTACACATATCAAGTGACAGTGTATTTAAGAAACACATTTATATACAATTTGTAATAATAGATCACAATCAAAGACATGTAGAGACTCCAACTTATTATAATCACATCAGCCAAAGAAATCTTTTCTAATCTTACACATATTTCTCCAATGCAACAAAACTAAATAACTCATCATGCTCCTCTAGATCCAACCATAACTTGGTGAAAATACGGACGATTTTACCTCAGATAATAGGTCTTGTAAGCAGCCGGACCTTGCTTGAAAAGAATTGACAAGCCATTGCGGATTAAAAAGGTTCGTAACTGTGCAGCACAAGAAGAACAATGATGAATGTGTGATCTTCCAGAATATCTGAAGAGAACATAGCGGAAAGGAGCAAACAGTACATATTCAAAACAACACAAGGCCCTAAGTTTGAAATGAAAAGAAGAAAACTGATTTTCTACTAAGTTGTTTTAGTTGGATAAAAAAGAAAAAGAAAATTATCTCCAATTGGCAGGCAATCAATATCAGAAGACAAAACAACTAGACCAACGATCTAAAATTCTTCAATCTGCAATCGAGGTAGTGAGATTATCATCACCCACATTTGCTTATCTACTAAATGCTTTTTCGCATCGGCTTGCATACCTTATATGTCAGAAATTTCAACTTGATCATCAAATTTGCATCTTCATCAGCTAAGCCATCTTTTCTTGATGTTCCATCACTGTTATTGACGTTTTCCACTAAATCATTGCTGTTTTTGGCCATTTCAGCAACTTTCTCCTTGTTTGCCTTGAACAAATTTATGTCAACAAAAAACCCTGGAAAAGTAAGAATCACCATGTCATTTAACAGAAAATGCGCACTTAATAAAGTGATCAAAACGTTACAAAAAAATTCGTGCATAACTTTCAGTAATGTTACTAGATTTCTAAAATCAACACCATCAGTGTAGGTTTCACTATCATTTCTGAATAACATATACACTTCATCATCCTACTTGTATTCTTGCAAAAAGTACTATGACTGCTATTGACCAGTGTCACTTCCGAGTCTTGTTTACTGCAATGATTAAGGGATCTGGATCATCTGATCCAACTTACAGTTGACATCACACCATTCTTCAAGGTGGTTGGGGGGATAAAGAATATGGCTTGCCTGCAGCCCAAGTGATTGAAACCGTCCCAAAGTGTTTTAAATGGTCCAGATTTGTCATTAATATCTTACTGGTAGGATACTTTAACACATTTGAATCATTGAGTGTATAGATAAACGGCCGAGAATCAACTGTAGAGGCTCATTTGCAATCCAACTGTAGAGAAGTCGGGTCCTAGACTCCTAGGATAAATGTCCTAAAGGGCTTCAAGAAGGGACACTTCTCCAGGTTGCAAAATCTAAAGTTCTTACTAGAACTCATAATAAAATAATAAGACAGACAGTTACCTCGATATAGAGGCCATAATCCTGGTTTGTTTCTGGAACACAAAAAAGGATGTTCAGTTAAGAAATGGAAGGACCATGCATAGCGAAAAAATGAATTCCATCATCCATGATATATGTCAAGCAAAAGACCAGATGAATCACTCATTCACAAGTTTGAGTTTAAAAGGCACCTCATCTCTTTCTGATATCGTCGAAACACCGAATCGTTGTAGATATGAATGACCATTTTAAAATACAGGTCGTCAGTAGATGCAGAACCAACTTTGTGGAAATTATGGTAACACTTGAAGGCCGCAGAAAAGTGCCTCTCTCTCATCAGCCGAATCATTTCCTGACTTGAGCAAAGAATCGAAGTTAAAATCATAGAGAAGTAAGAATAAGAGGTCAGGAAAAAAATTCTGCAACATTGATGTATCCAACATGAAGCCACGAAATATACAAAACGGCAATTAACAAAATCATAATATCAGATGGGCTCAATAGGATTGTTATGCTCAGACAGAATCATTTAAAGCATCAACAGGCCAAATAAGGATATAATAGCAAACCATAAAGCCCGAGCAGTAAAGCCATGGATATGCTGTAGAGATACTCAAAATATACTCCTATCTTCTTTCCATCAGACCATATATCAATATTAAATTGATTCCAGAATGTACAAAACAGAAAACAGATAAACCGTTTTCTAAGCAGTTTATAACCAGGAAAATTCTGCAACAACTAAAGCCTCACTTGCCAGTTATTTACTTATTCATTAACTTTTTATAAGCAAGTAGCAACAAATTCTGACCTGCAATTTAGTGGTTGAAAATTCAGCAGGGTGCGCTTGCAAAAACTTTGAAAGAACAGAACGATCAGCGATTCGAGAATGTGAATCAGTTGCTCCGTTTCCCAACCAATCTACATAGTTGGGGCAGAAAGAAGTGCCAACACTCTCAAGAAGTGCTTTTATTTGCTGCAGTAGAGAGCCAGAAGTGCCAACACTCTCAAAAAAAATGATTCAAGAATGAAACACGTGTTAATTTTGGAACATCATACTGGAAGGACCTGGTTACCTGATTTTCATTTGACCTATTTGCAGCACATATCTCCCGCAAGCTCGGTCCAAGATCCAGGTTGGCTAATATACGATGCAATAATAGGCAAATTAAAAACGACATAAAAATTATTAAAAATCCATTGCCAACACAATTATCAAACTTAAAAGAAGAATGACAACTCAACCAACCATTGCAAATGTTTAGTAAGGACAACTACATGGAAGTAATTGTGATGAGAACAATGAATGGGAAAGGTCAGTGCCACAGGTGGTGGCAATGAAAATCAGATCAGAGAAAATTTAATGAGATAGTCCCACCATGCGTGTAAACCAATTAATAGACATACCAGGTGGAAGGTACCAAAAGGACAAGAGGAAGGCCAAATAAAGAGTCAAAGACATGGCGTATAATACTCGGACTCAAGCTCAGGGTGTCTTAGAACAGAACCAATTGGTGAACAATGGAACAAATCCAGACAGCCAGTCCCAAGTGATTGAAATGAAGACTACTCAAGTCAAGCAGACAATTAATGCAGGATGTGAATACAGGACAAGAGGAAGGACAAATAAAGAGCCAAAGACATGGTGTATAATACTTGGACTCAAGCTCAGGGTGTCTTAGAACAGAACCAATTCGTGAACAATGGAACAGATCCAGACAGCCAGTCCCAAGTGATTGGAATGAAGACTACTCAAGTCAAGCAGACAATTAATGCAGGATGTGAATACAGGACGAAAACAATGTTGTCTTCGTACAGATCTGCTTTGGTGACATTCACACCAAAAAGTTCTTTGTTTTGAATGTATGTTCATTTGAAACCTTTCCATAAGTCATGTTCCCTTTTACAGTAATCATAGTAACTCATAGCTAGAATGCAGATTCCAGTGACTCCCATGTGAGTCAATTCTTCAGTAACCCAACAACAAACAAAGCCATATATCAGGCCCTCAGCTAATGTTAGAAAGGTTCTTTTTTCCATATAATCGACCAGGAATGCTAAAAATTGTTTAAAATCAAGAAAAATGTTCCACCCCCTTTTAGTTTTCCTTTTTTCCCCTTCTGTTATCCTTTATTTTTTTACACCTGCAACCAACAACATATGTATTTGCTCAATATAGTGTTTTACATCTACACCTCACCTTTATTCAACCAATTCCAAAGCTCAAACTCTGGGAAAGCAGAAATAGCTGACATTCAAAATCTTTAAAACCTCGTCTTCAGGTTCAGTAAACTAGCCACTTCACTAAACCTTTGATTGGCGATATCTAGATGTCTCAACTTAAGTTACATTCTAACCCTTCAAAGAGACAATTAAGTTTAAATTTAAAGAGATAAACTAAGTCAGCTGACAAATGAAAGGAAAGAGTGACAAGACTGAAGCTGACAAATGAAATGACTAGAACAGAGAATACTCGTAAGGAAACGTTCAAAGAGCTAAGAGCATAAGATGCATAACAGTACCTCCCTCAAAAGGTTGCAGTGGAAAATCTCTTAAAACCTGCTCCATATGTTTTGAGCTCTCATGGCCCACTATACGGGCCACAAGACCCTCCAAGATTTCACCCTGCACCTTTATATGGTCTTTTGATCCTGCATATCAAGCTAGCCAATTTATTATTCAGCAGAGCTTAAAAATATTAGCTAAAGGGACCACAATATTGGCTTAGCATATTACAAGAACCCTGGACAACGGGAACATTCTAGCCTTACAAGGTAACTCATCAAAAAAATTGTCAAAAAAATCATGTTGCAGCGTGTGCTCAATTATAAATTCACATTTTCTATTATTTTGCAAACAAACCTTTCAAAGCTAACTACAAAAATAAGGCCCACGAGTCCACAACTATAGTTTGTTTTTGCCAAACCTGTCTCCTATTTTTGACATTTCCAGTTGTTAGATCACCCAATTGTCCCAAAAGCTTAAGCTATCCAGAACTTGCGCCCAACAATGTCTATCAAGCTACTCAACACAACCTCAAACAAACATGGAGAGGTAACCAAAATGAACTTAATTTGAAGCACAAACAAATACAGAACAGAGTGCGCACTAACAAACAATACGGGGAACAAACACGGATAGCGAGACTTGAACCCAGGGTCCAGAGAGCTCTTATTCCATGTTAGATAGTAGTAAATTTTCTCAACAACGTACATCACATATTCAACACCAATTACACTTCAACATTTAATTTAAGAAATAAAAGCATCTATTAGAAGCAATACATAGAGCTAGAATGTTTAGTAAATAAAATCAGCTAGAGATGCTAATGCCTACGAGTCCAAAGACCAAACAACGAATTACCCTAAACACAAAGAGGTGTTGATGTCAAAGTATGTTAGAAAAGGCAGCTGGAAATTGTGGTCTAGAAAGCAAGAAGTAAGAGAGAGAAGAGTGATCAGCAGCAGAACAGCAAAACCACTTATTCGTTGGAGGTGTAAAACAGTAAGAGTTCGCATGAAGAAAAAGAGACACAGACAGGGGCACGAGTTCACCACCATTTAACATAGATAAATACATTTTACACTTTTGACTAAATATTAATCTACCGTATGTGCACATTGAAGAACATAAATATCCCTAACTTTTATGGAAACAAATTCACAATTAATGTCATTGTAGAGTCTTTTCCTCCAAAGAATAACTAGACCCAAAAAACACTTTGTTGCAAGATGGCTGTAGTGCACTGCACTGTTGACATGGTACAGGCTGTAGATAGTATACCCCTTTCATAACACAACCCCAAGATGAGAAAAGCCCTTGACTAAAGTTCATAGGAATACATAAGCATCACCAGAACTAAATATGTAATTATACATCAACTGTACCTGGTACGGATATATCTGCAACTTCATCAAGAGCCTTACATACAGGCACTGCTGTTCCTTCCTCGCAGAGTGCATCATAGGCAGCAAAAAATGATGTCACTGATTTCCTAGAGTAAGAACACAGATGAATCAGACATAAAAGCTTTGATCCTGAGTCAAGTTTTCCATGGAAAAACTAAATAATCAACCATCAGAGTGCATACTGGACCAAACTTAAAGCCCCGACAAGAAAGCAATTGTCATACAAAAAAAATAGCCATGCATTCCTTAGGCAACAGAATGCGTTCTCTACTAATGCCTGGTGTTCCTGATGTAGTTCTCATGTTCTTAAATCATGTCCATGCGACTCAATTGCAAGGATATCTACAATCCTGTAGTCGCTAGTTCTCTTAAAACAAATGAAAACAAATGTAGAATGACAAACGAATACTTTTAGGCGTTGCAAACAGACTCTTCTACAGTTCAGAATCGCAGGGTAGCCAAACCATAAAATAAAATTCTTCATAATTCCTCAAAACAAAAATCTGGGAAAACTCATACTCTTCCACTGTAGCCAAGGGTAAATACTAAATAGCCATCTACACCTAATAATTAAAGAGATACAATCTATATCGCAAGAAAAGTAGTAGGTCTGGTGCAAGCCAAGGGATAAAAGTCAAAATAGCAGCACAAAAAATGCAATTAGACCAACACACATTACAACAGCTCTACAAAATTCTACTCTCTTTTTTTATCATCTAGAAAATTCTTCTGCCATCACCTTGTTGAGAATAACCATATATGATTTGTCGGAAGGCGCCATTCCCTACAAAAGGCGATTATATCAGGAGTTGAGTAGAACATTGGTTTTCCATTGCCTAATTCCGTGACCGCGGTCACAACCACTGCTCAAGAAAAAAAGGACAAAACCATCAGGATAAATAAGACCATGGCATAAGGCAGACGAGAAACATCCTTTATGATAAGAAACTCATAGACATTTTTCCTAACAGTATAAGCTAAGGAAGAGGCCAATATATAAGAAACGAAAATGAGCGCCATGAACTGGTGCAGATTCATCACCTGATTTTTTTTAAAGAAACTATAACCTCTTAGGGGAGGTTTTTTGGGGGTCTGCTTGGAAAAGAAATGTTGAGTAGCACATACCTAGCAGTGTGTGAAATACAAGCACCAAAAAAAACTATTTCCTTCAACAAAAGACTGCTCAAAGGAATAGGTCTTCAAAATCAATAGTGATGTAAGTTTAGAAGAAACTTGTGCACGATATAATAACCTACATGGACAGGATATTGAGTGCTAAAAGCGGGGAAGGTTTGTAACAAGCAATAAACAAGAGGAAACAAAGGAAACTTATCATAGAAAAGAGAAAGATATATGCTGCAATAAGTATTCACACAAAACATCTTGACACAACCCATAAATACTTGTGTCAAAAAGACAAAGACTAATGTATAGGTACCAGACTGTCAATAACTCTTCCATGAAGAAAGAGAAAAGATGTCCTACCGTAGTCATCTCGAGGACGTTGTCCATGGTCTCCCAAAACAGCAGTTACCAGTTCCATTGATACACACATATGATTCCTCTGGAAAATTATTGATGTTAATATTCCCGAACAAAGAAAAATTCTAAAAGAAACAATTGGAATCATGCTTTTTCTCATCAGCTAGGAAAAAAAAAAAGAAAAAGAAGCAGCAAATGTAAATAAAAATATAAGCATGCTCATCATCATAGTGCACGGGTGTGATACCTAGGATGCAAGGGGTGAGAAAACATGCATGGCTGAGATATGCTAAAAACTGAACTTAAAGACCACCATTCCCACTTTTCTGCAAGTGAAAAGGCCTACATTCCAGTCTGGGAAAGAGACAGAATAGAGTATATCTATGGTAGGAGGAAGAAAAGAAGATGAAATGATTCATCGAATCTGAAATCAATAAGATTGGTAAAAATGCAGAATAATGCTTCACAGAAGGAAATAAAACAATGAGAGGAACAAGAACTCGTCTCAGATCAATAATCAATCCATTGCAGCAGATCCATCATATAAAGAGATCTAGCCACTATGTAAACAAAGAAAGTGCCAACATCCCGAGATGAAGTAAGCTTCACTACCTTAAAAAAAAATGCACCGTATGTGAAAAAGTTGCTTAACTTACTTGAGAAATTTTATAATCAGATCGTGCCAATGAATATCAGGTTCCAAAAAAAAAAAAAAAACTCATGTGAAAACATGCCTCAAGTAAGTCATTGAACTGTGCTTGCTTTTTGCGGGCTTCAGTTCCCCATGCTTCGCGAAACATCCTTCCAAGAACAAAAACACCAACAGCAGTGTATCTGCACCAAAATCATCACATCCAGCAAGCTTATTTTAAATTCAAGTACAATTATGACATCAGTTACAGGCACAAATAATTAAACACTGGAAAACCAAAATGACCATTCCATATGTGATTTGAATACTCCTTAAAAGAGCACCCAAAGTTTCTCCCGGCAATCACCCAATCATGTGATATTCCCTATTGAGTATTTCATATAACTACACCCCATGCAAGCCTGTTTGTCTGATACCCATGATCTTTCGCAAAATCACCCTTAAACCAACAATTACTATCTTACTGTTCCACTTGCCTCACAAGCTCACAAATGAGAGATGTATGCATGAAGAAGTGGACAAAAATAAGAGCAGTCAATCAAAATAAAAATGGACAAGAGTGCAGAAGCATCCACAATAATGTTCCCTCAACACACCTAGTTCTTTTTTTATCGAAGAAACTATCCAAAAAGAAAAAAAGATACGTTGACGCACATAGTTGTCATTTACCTTGGACAAAACTCAATTGAAGCAAAAAGTTATAGAGCATGCCATTCATTTAATCATGTTCACAAGATTTGTAAGTAGTAATACAAACGGACAGTTTGAGAAGTTCCATAATTTGTTTTGCAAGACTGTGCTTTGGAATTTGTACTACTGTAGTCTGGTGTAATGAAACTACACTTTGGTTTGAAGGTCAAAAACAGGACGAAGAAGGCTAGGAGTAACAAACAAGGGAGTCGCTCCAGTAACTCACCCCTTATACTAGCAACTCGAAGGCAGTATGTGCACACTCTTGCACAACTTATCCCTGAACTAGACAGATAATGTTAATGTGCATGGATAGAAATGGAGGAAAATCCGATACAGAGCAGATGAAAACACATTTTCCCTTGGACCCGCTTAAGTGATGTTAAGAGCAAAGAAGAAAATGAACTCTGCCCTTTTTGGAGGCATTTCATTTCCCTTTTTGGAGATATTTCACTAGATTTTGCCTACGAATATGAGAACCTGGGAAGGCCTAAAGCATGAAAAAGAGAGCTTTGCAATTTCTGCTTCAATTATTCAGCAGCTCTTATTTGAATATCGTTGAGTCCCTTCACTTCTTTGTCTCTAGGCGTTGAATCAATTCTGCTTTAACCTCGTACGAGAACCTCAAAGAGTTTCTCTGCTCAATCATATTAAATATCGACTGATTCCAGAATAGCGGAGGCTTAACTTGTAACAACCATAGGAGTGAGTCTTTTTCCTTATAGTACTCCGTCGAAGTGTATCTCGAAACCTCTAATTGTAGAGTAGAATTTACCCTGTAAAAAGAGATTGCAGGGTACCAAAGAGGACAGTCTATTAGAAGGAGTGGCCAATCGTTGTGATAGGAGAGCGGAGAGCCACATGAGGAGCTGATAACAAGTTAATGCTTGTGGTTTGGTGGTAAGAAGTTGCGATTGCATCCTAGCTACGAGGTTGTAAGTTGCCTAGTTGTTAGTTGTATTTACTTCTTGAATAGTGGATTGTTTCTCAGCTTATACCTTTGGTTTTTCCCCCCTTTGCGGATTTCCACATAAATCGTTCTCTTGTGGTGCTTGATTTCTTTATTTAGTTCCATTTGATATGTAATGGTATTTGTTTTGCTTAAATGGAAAATTCAGCTCATACTTGTTAATTAGTAGCAGTTAGTATTTAAGGCCTACTCCCTCTAGTACATCCCTTGCACACTTTAAGTAATACTTGGAATACTTGGAAATTAAAGCAAAACATCAACAAAAAAGTTGGAAAGGAGCCGGTCAAGGATCACAAATTCTAATCTTACATATTTCCATAGCTATTTTTGGCGTAAGCTCCACCCTCATGACCCGCATACATGAAAAGAGACCCTGAATGTTTTAGCGAGACCTGCAAGCAGCAATATACCCGAATTAAACACTATACGTAAAAAACTACAATCAACATTTACGCAGCAATGAAAGTATCATTGGGCCATCTAGTAAAAATAATAAATCCCATGATTTGTTCACACAAATAAGTTCTAAGTAAATTTTGATGAACATAACTAACAACCAAAGATGTATTGAGTGGAAAACTTGTTAGATAAATCTATAGTCCAAAAAGCATAAGCTGTTTGGAATAAACAATTTCTCCATGGTAAAAATTTAGGAACATAAGTTACAACATAACAAACAACCAAAGATGTAATTCGTGAAAAACTTGTTAGATCACAAATTGTGAAAAAAACATAAGTGGTTCGGAGATGGGTCTAGTCCATCAATGTATATCGCTCTCTCTCATGCGCCATCCCAACTTGCACGTGAGACAAAAACACTCATTATCCCCAGAAAGCAGAGTTCACAGGGAGAAATCTAAACCCAACACATCCCAGAATCAAAATCTCTGGTTCCATGTTGGATCAAAACTGTGCCAAAAGCTGAAGTTGGTACAAAATATGCCAACATTGTAAGTCAAGCCACCCAACCGTCCCAAAAGGGTAGGTTTACGAGATAGGCCCACAAAACTAAGAGGTTTTTTCTAATTTACATAACTGAAAGAGAAGATCTCATCACAGAAAATTAAAGAAACCGAGGATTATAGATCTCCAACCTCCATAATTGCCAAACCTTTGGACACCATCTCTATCATCCTCGTCCTTACCTGTAGCAAACAAAAGCAAGAAAGCAGTGACTGATGCAAGTCTACATTCAGATGTAGCATTGAGAGGAAACAAACAACATCATCATCCACTAACTTAACAGCAAAAATGTAATTATGAAATGTGGAGTCGCTAGCAACGATCGCAAAGATGTGGTATACTAAGTATATGCTGCCACACATGAACACCGACCAAATTTGCCTGACCCCAAACGGGTACTACAAAGGTTTATGGTGGAGGCTTAACATTTGGCTTAACATCTTTTTTAAGACTTCATGACTAATAGTTTCATCTCTGTACTAGCAGACTCTCAAGAATAGTAACATAAATGTGCTACAAACTATGCACAGCCTTGGGCACTTCCAATTCCAACACATCCAAAATCTAGCTTCCACTTCAGAGAAAACGACCGGGAAACCACAAAATGATTCATCCTACAGCTATAATAGAAGGTAGTCAAAGAACCAGACAGACCAAGAAAAAAACTGTGTAGCTATAAATAGCCAATAAACAATGCTAACACATGCCTATCCATGGATTATGGAGAATAAGAAAAGGGCCGCAAGACAATTGACCAGATTACCGCACCAATTCACTTTCAAGACCATTATATCTCAAAGACGGAACCTTTTACTAGCTTGACCAAAATCATTATCCGAGAATCAAGAACCACTGCAAATCATCATTACATTGCTCTCATAGTTGCCATTAGGAGCTTGATGCTTCATGGCATGCAATGTTAAGGAATTCCTGAAATTCTATGATTTAAAAGTTTCACAAAAGATCCTGTTACAATCCATTTCGATTGTAAACCTACTAACCTAATTTCGATCATGAAGTGCACACCCATACCTATACCATAATGCCACATTTATTGGACACTTCTCTGTCATCCACAGAGGTTGCAATTTCTGGAATCATCATGATTATCTAATATAGCTGTGAATTACCATAAGCAATTAACAGATATGTATTGCTTTCATTTCCTTTTAGCGAATAAGAATAGGGAGTAAGTTAAAAAGAGTTCATATGAGGATTTGAAACTTAATACAAATATATGAATAAGTTGTTCTAGGGTAATCATTTATACCTCATTAGGACTACAAAACAAAATCAAGTATAATAGAAACAAATTACCTCTTGGTCAGACTTCTCATTCTCGAATTTGGGATAGAAGGTAGCCCTTATTTGCGCAAGGGAGTATGTGGAGTTGTCCACAGTGAAATTCTCCAATATATTACTCTTAAATAACTTGCTCAAATCAGCACTGGTTTTTTCAGCTGTTTGATCAGCAGGTGCTTTTTCAACTTCTATAGCTGTGGCTCCCCTCACTGTTCCATAAGACCTGGGTTTCCAGACAGCATGCTGCCCTTCCACGGGGCCACGGTTCTGTGATCCAACACTACCAAATTGTATGGACGGAGTGGCAGCATGGGTATGCCCACTGTTTTCTGCGATACTCGTTGCACCAAGTCTGCTAGTGATAGGTTCAACTGCCCCTGCTGACACACTGTCACTGCATGGAGACATCCGAGAGGAACCTGGCTTTTCTTTCCATGTTTGTTCCCTGTGCCCAACCCTTCTCTGTGTCCAATAATAAAATAATTGTTACAAGAGCTCAGGCTACCAAACCGAGACCAAAAGGAATCCAAATCCAAAGCCACCTTTTGTCATTCATAAAATCAAGGTATGTAAATGCAGGGAAATACGCAAGCAATTAAGCACTTTCCAGGTTCAAATTATCGCGCAGAGAACAAAAACAAAAGTACAATATGGAACTAAGAAATTAACAGCATTACCTTTTGGTAAAACAATGCATCAGATGCATCAATAGTAAATAAGAGAAACAAAGCGGGGAAAAAAAAAGATCATTGAAATCACCAATCTGATGATCCAAAAGCAAAGCTACAAAATACACAGGCACCAAATTTCAAGACAGTAGATATGATACCAAAAAAAAAAAGGCCTAATCAGTACACTACTTGACGATCACTCATTAGTACAACAAACATGGCGGGCAAGCTTGTTGCCACATTTGCATGTAGGAATGAGCTGAAGCCCGAATGACGAACCATTAATTTGATTATCAGCAATTTTAAGATTGTTCTGAATTCTACCTGTCCAAGAGTTGCCAAAAACAATGACTCAAAGGAGTGTGATGGAACTCTTACGCAAATAACGAACTATCTCAAACGATTCCACAATCACAAAACTAAAGAATCTTGCTCACTGCAACCTTTATAACAAGGTCACCAACTTAATTTTCTAATGCAAATATCATCACCGCTTACATTATACCATGTTCTCTCATTCTCAACCATTCGAAGCCAAGATTCAATCCGCTCCATAGACATCATCAAAATCCAACACTAACCTTTTTCAAATCTCGCGTCACTGCCAATTTAAAAAACGTTCCTTAACTTCTCCGTTTTCATTACAACACAAAAATTGACTGACGCGGTTCTATCAATGCCAAAATATTTTGTGTAACCGTGACATCACGTGGCGACACGATTCCGCTCATGGTCTGCCGTTTTGCGCGCGGGGTGGGCCTGAGGCGCAACTGGCCGAACACTCAGCCTTGCCGGCCCGGCCTCGGGCACCACCCCGCACGCACACGGCCACCGCCTACGAGCGGAACGTGGTGCGACATCTCCGTCTCCCGCCAACGACTAATCAAGCAATACAACAGCGATCACAACGAACAATGCACCATCAGTCAATCATATTTGCAAACACAAAACAGACGAGTTCGGTCGTTCTTATTGTCTTTTCTACGTATATGTTGAGATAAACTCGTCGCGCACAAAAAGATGAGAGATGTTAGGGCACAGTACCTGGTTGTGCGGCATGGTTGGACGGCAGAGCGAGGTGAGGAAACGGAGCGAGCGAGAGTGGAAGGGAGTGGAGTGAGAGAAGAGGAAGGTTCTGGAAGAGAGAGAAGGTGAGGAAGAAGGAGGAGAAGAAGACGACAGTTTGAGATTGAAAACGCAGAATAACCTCTGCGATCCCGACATTCAAGTTGATGTAAGGCGGTGACCAAGTTATAGAGAGAGAGAGAGAGAGAGAGAGAGAGAGGCAGAGGGGGCACAGGCCACCGCCTTAGGGGAAAACGGAAACAGTAAGTGTGACCGTTGGATGTGGACCATGTGGTTAAAAGCACTAAAAACTACTCCAATAGGCTCTCTCTGCAACACGCTGCCGCCAGTTCGTGAGTGACGAGAAAAAAGGGTTGAGTCGGTCCGAGCGACTCGAGCCCACAATGCGGAGTTCCGGTGCACCCACGGGGGCTTCGTGTTTTGCTTGTTTTTACCCCGTTATGGTTTTCTTTTTTTTTTTTCCCTTTCCCTGATCTAGGTTAACTTAGGGCCCGTTTGGGGGCCTTATATTTTTTTAATTGATGTTTTTCTTTTACTATAGCTTTAGAAGTTATAAACTAAACTCGGTCCAAAATGTCTTTTGAAAATTAAATTTAAGAGCGGAGAATCCAAAACTACCATTGATAACTTCAGGGATTCAGATTATACTTTTGCACAAAAAAACAAAAAACCAGTAGATATCATCCGGGCGAATTACATTTTTATTTTTTTACCCAACCACCTTAAAGTTTGAAATTGAGCATCCACATCTCCCTCTCTACTTGTCCTTTTATGCTATAATAAAGAGCCGAACCCCCAAAACTCCCATGCATCGGCCACGCTTTCTTCCTTTCTACTTTACAAAAGTTGTAGTTTTGCTACGGTGCCTCTTTTCATTCAGCGAGGCACTGTTCATCAAACCACGCAATATTTTGTATTTAAAAATATTATGGGATCCTATAAAGCAGAAACTTGATTATAAGAGCCCTAGAGAGGAATATTAATTATAACTCTTTAGAATAGAATGATCAAAAAATAAAATCTTCGCACTGATTCAAACAAATTAAAAATTAGAGTATTTAATTTTTTTAGACTGTTTATATATTAAAAAATATGGTTAAAAAAGTAAGTGCTCCAATTTTTTATCCGTTTAAACCGGTTCGAAAATCTTATTTTTTTGATCATTTTATTCTAAAAGGTCATAATTAATATTTGTCTTTAAGATTCTCATAATCAAGTTTATGCTTTACATAGTCCTAGAAACAAAAAATACTTATGACTTTTTAGAATAACATGATTAAAAAAATAAAATTTTCACACCGTTTCAAACAGAAAGAAAATTGGAGTATTTTAATTTTTTTAAGATTGCTTATGAACAGTTGTTTGCCATTAAATAACAATTACAAAAATTAAAAATAACATTTAAATTGAAAAATATAAGTATAAAGAAAGAGTAGTTTATAAATAAAGTTAGGATAGAGAGTCTGATGCAGTGTACTCTTAAAAAAGTGAGTAGTTAAAATAGAAAGTGACTTTTTATATGTAATTTGGTCCAAAAGTTATTGAGTCTGATACGGATGCTCTAACGGCCTGTTTGGATGGGGGATTAGACCCCCAGTTATATGATGCGGCCGGATTACATCTCCTCCCTTTTTCATTTCCGATCTTTGGCTGGCAAAAAACCTGCCTGGATTTGGCGACTTCGGATTTGTAATCCACCCGTAGGGTGGATTTGTAACGACATGCGAGCAAGCTGAATGATTGCTCTGCCCTTGCCTTTTCTCTCCCTTCACCAACGATACACCCACAATTGCACACATACATACACACAGTGAGAGAGAGCAATACCAGACTGATTGGAGCAAGAGGTTATGGCCAGAAAACTCAACAGAGCGAGATCGCCGACGAACAGACAAAGTAGTGATGATCGGCGGCTTCGGCGCTGGCAGACGGAGAAGACGATGGGTTGCAGAGGTTGGGATTGTGGTTGGGTAGGGGCGTGGGTGAACACGAAGTGGGTTTTATTTTTTATTTTTTTCTACAAGTGGGTTTTGTTGTTGAGTTTATAGACATATATACATATATGTAATGATATTTGAAGTTCCAATTATGTATATTCATTTTTCAATTACTGTATATTTTTTAATTTCCAATTATGTATGTTTATATATACACACACTCTTTCATCACTTCCCAATTACGTTTTTTAATTTTTTTTTGAAAAATAACATTTTTCTAAAATATGATATGGCTTACTAGCTTGTTACAGTAATTTTTTTGGAAAAAAATATAATTTCTAAAAAAAAGGTTTAAACATTTGCATTCTTAACTGAAATTATTTTATCCTAAAATAAATGGTAAATATCATTTAAAGCTAATTAATAAGAAATAAACCAATTTTGAGCATTAAAAAATCAAAGTGGGGTCAATTCAATCATTTGACAGCGTATCGCCTTATATCCACCCCCTATATCCTCTTCTCTAAAAACCATTCCAAACACTGGATTACAAATCCACCATTCTTATGAGGTGGACTCACCCTTCTTACATATTACCACTCATTCTATATCCACCCTCAAATCCACCCTGCTTCTATATCCACCTAAAATCAAATCCTCCATTCAAACAGGTTGTTAACTCTGAGAGAGTCCTCAACGGAAATTTTCTCCAATTTACAATCTTTCCGATCAATCATCAACCCACAACACACTTTTCACCATATCCTTCATCCATAACCTCCCTCGAAGCATCAAATTAAAAACCAAATCTAATCACCACACTACACGAAAGCAATTCCAATCTCAATCACCTCCTATTCTGCGATCGCCCTGTGATTTTTCCACACCTTAACCCAACAGTTGGGTTCTTTTGTTCCCTCCTCGACCTCTTCTATTTCAGGGAAATTAAACTTATATGAAGAAAAAAGTCAATTTCATCATAAAATCTTATTTATGATGTCATATTTTGCTCACAGAACAAGTTCAGTCCAAAACCCTAATGTTTGCTAATGGAAGCAGTTTATTTTCATTAGATGAATACTTTTAGGGAGTTAATAGTTCAATTTTAAACAGTAGAGAGGTTCAGTTTAAAATCATTCATAATTGAGGGGGTTTAATGCAATTGACCCTATCCTCTAAGTGCATCTCCATCGGCCTAAGCAAAGTTTTAAACCATTTTGGTCGGGATTTCTTTCTTGGCTAGCCACCGAACAGATGTAACACCCAACAATCTAGCCATTTGCCTCAACAAAATCACAAAAGTCATATACATATATGTATATATACTAAAAATTTCCAAAAACCCAAATGGAGAACTCATCGGAGAAACAAAAACCCAAACCGAGAAACTCACAGGAAGACTTGAACTCGCCGAAGTTGAAGCAAACTCGACGGCGGATCAAAAACCCCAACAGAGAAACTCGCCGGAGCACCTCGAAGCAAACGGATTTGACTCATAGGAGTGGGAAATCTCGTCGCTGGTTTGTTTTTGGGGAGAGAGAGAGGGCAAGCGGGCCTTTTGTACCTCGCTGGGCATGGCGAGGGGATAAAGCGAGGGGGGAACTGCCGAGGGGTTGCCGAGTCTGCTGGAAATCGGAAAAGGGTGGATTGGGTCGCCACCTTGACCTCGCGCGCAGTAGGAGAGGTGAGGCTACTAGAGATGCTCTAAGGATGATTACAAATTCTCCTTGTAGCACAAAAGTTTAAATTTTGCAATTTTACAAATAATTGGATCCCAAACATTTCCTAGGTCATGGCTGGTATGCACTATGCGGTGATGCAGTTTACAATTGTGCGGCCCATCATGGGTAGTTTTCATCTTAAAAAGTTCTTTCATAAGACCATCTTTAAAATAATCACAATACACGAGTTGAGTTTTGTTCATTTTCCATTTAAAATGGTGAACATTACCTTACAATGGTGAGACCTACACCATTTCAACCAATAAGAAATGGGGTAATGTTCACCCTCTTTTAAAGAGGGTGAACAAAATTGCACTAACAATACACTAATGCTATTAATTGTGCACTACATGCACTAATGCTATTAATCCCTAGATATTCGCTTGTATGGCTTTTGATATCCTAAATTAAAGACAGTCAGGGCAGCTTGGGCGAATATCCCATCTGATATTACTAGTTGAAATCCTAAATTCTGAATTTCTGTTTGACCGGAAAAAAAAAGAAATCCTAAATTCTTCAGGAAGAATAATTGCTTCATGAATAACCAAAAAGAGAAAACAGACAAATGGCTCTTTTCATACATGTCTGTTTATTTGCTTCTGATTCTTTTCCTACATTTTCTTTCAGTTCTGTTTCTTGCTCGGCATTTTCTTTCACTGCTTAAACCTAGGTAATACGAAAATCCCCCCCCCCCCCCAAAAAAAAAATCCAAATTTCACTTGCATGAACATATAACAAGTTATATTGATATATAGCAACTACTTAGAAAAAACGGACTTACCCTCTTTCGAGGCGATAATGGTTGATAAGCAAGAAATCTTCGAAATCCTCTCTCAAAAAAGTTCACCGTTTTCTTTCTTGGTGCCCGATTGGTTCTGCATTTGTCCCTTGTTGACATGCTGGGTTCAAATTGATATCGCATAACCGGTTGAGCAACTTGCGGAATCTGATTTAATAAAGGCAAGGGAACAATAATCTCTATATAGACTGTATTCAAACTATAGACTAGGCAGGTACGATAATAAAGTACATTGATGGAGTAAAAGTTTGGAGAACTTTGAACTTGAGGTCTTGTGTACAACTTTTGGTGCTCGCGATGTCTTTTGACGTACCGAATAAGTGTATTTTTTGTGAGCAGTTATTTACCCGGAATTACTTGTGCCCCAAGTTCATAAAAAGGGAAAAGTTATTTGCAGGGGGCTAGGTCTCAATTTACATTTAAGATCTCCTGTTTATTTCTGTCGAATTGTTTTTGATAACTCTTGTTCGGGTCAGCTTACGCGCACCTCCATTAATCCTGGGGCCCAATCCCACCGTCCATTTGTGGAGAGCCCAATTAAAATCGAAGCAAAGCTCTATATGGACCGGCCCCAAACACATTTACAACCTTTTTTTGTTGGATATTTGATGCCTGATTCAGTCTTATTTGCAATCTGCTGACTATTAGGTTTCCAACTAACCCTAGGTTGTAAAATACTTGATATACCGTCGTATTAGTCAAGGCCGGCCCAAGGGATTGGGAGGCCCTAGGCGAAATCTTGAGGTGGGGCCCTACGTATTTTTGAATTAAACAACAATAATCTAAATCTTTATTATATAACTATTTTGGTCCATGTTGAGCACGTCAAATACCTCTGTTCTGGTGGCTCGAGAGGCTGCCTTGAAACCGCCCTAGCCTATGTTTGAGTCACAGCAGCTACAAAGACCAAGCTTGAGCTTCTTTTTGGTCAAAAATAATTAAAAACAAGAAAGTTCTGTGCAAGGATTTGAACCCAGGCCTCCAGTAAAGAATAACAGCATCTTACCACTGAACCAACGAAGGTACTTGTTCAAAACTATGAACAAATAATATATATACTTACTTAAAAAAGGGTGCCCTATTTTGGGCCCAAAATTTGGAGGCCCAAGGCGGTGGCCTCTTGGGCCTTGCCCTCTGGCCGGCCCTGGTATTAGTACTCCATTGGGAAAATTACCGGCAGGCGGTGTTGACCGGTAATAATCACCAACCCATGGTCTCATCTCTCAAATCACCACAGTCATGACATGCGGGAACATATTCACCAAAACATGGTAGGCTTGGTTGAATTGACAATTATACCCTCCTATATATTATCTTTAACATGCCCTAATACTCATTCCCTCCGAAATCCATCGCTTTCTCACCCTTCTGATTTCAAGCCTCTCATCTGCTCTGCGGCTGTCGACCCTCTCTCCAGGTAGCTCTCTCTCTCTCTCTCCGGTAGCTCGCTCTCTCTCTCTCTCTCTCTCTCTCTCTCTCTCTGTCTCTATCTCTCTCTCTCTCTCGTAGGTGCGTGTGTGTGTCTTCTGGGAAAACCGAACAAAACCTCACTCGAAACCCCCCCTATCTCTCACGCCCACAGACTCCTAATATCCAGACATTCACACAAATTTTTGGTTGGTTTATGCAGATTTTGGCCCACATTGTTCTGTGAACCCTGATTGCAGATTTTGACAGAAGGTACTTGGTCGAGTTGGTGAGTTTGTTGTTGTATTATGTCCATATTTAGGTCACTGTGGTTGATTTCGTTATTTTGTTGGGGCAGATTAGTTCATGTTGTTGTTTGGCATGTGGGTTTGTTTACAAATATCGTGTAACCACTTGATCTTAACAGATTTTATGGTTTCCATGGTCGGTAAAGAGTTTTGATCTTTATGTGTCCTTACGGAACATGTATGTGGTCCATATTCACATTTCACTTGCAACAAAAACCTCGTAATCTGAACAGAGTTTATGGTTTCCATTGTCGGTATAGAGTTTTGATCTTTATGATTTTGTGATTTTGTCTTTACAGAACATGTATGTGGTCCATATTCACATTTCTCTTGCAACCGAAAAAGTTGGTAGGTATTTGATCAAGTTTGGAAAAAGGACACTGCAATATATAGCATAGAAGAAATTAGGGCATGTTGACCGTGTTCCCATTATTAAAATTCTTGTTGTGGAGTTGGGGAAAAGAATTCATGCCGAAGCTTAAATCATGGTAGTTTTATTCACCTTTAGTGACATTCTTTGACTTGTCATCTGTTGTATTGACCTGGAACAGATTTTTGATTGTGATTGATGACTGAGTTTGGTCTTACTCTTCTATTGGAATGTACTTTTATGATTCCCAACCTAGACTACCATGCAAACATTTAGAAATTGGCATGCAATTGAGAAAATTAGGATGTAGATTGGAACAAAAGAGGTATGAAATTGAGTATAGAGTCTGGAAATATATAATTTCCCTCCCCTTTGTTTTAATATCTTGAACATGCATTTTCAGAAATACGTTGTATGCAAAAGCATGCCTTCTTTCGTAGGTATGAACTGTGAGCATAAGCAGAGAGGGAAGAGGGCCAAAAGGGGCATATGTCAGTCGTAAATGAGTTGCAGTGAGGGCCGACGAACTGGTGGTGGTTGTGATAGAGGAGGGTGGACTGACAAGTTGGTGGTCGGAGATCCCAAGAGCACTTCCCCTCTTCCCTCACAATGCCTCTTGCTAAGCTGCATCAAAATAAAAATTAACCGAACCTTATTTCCTCTTTTGCTAACCTGCATTCACATCATCACTGAATCTTTTTTGGGTAAGTTGCAATCTGAACACAAAACTCGTATCCAACCCTCCAAACCCAAAAAACTAGACTTTTGAATGGGGGAACAGTGGTGTTATGTCACTATACAGTGACTGATAACGGAAGGGAGAGTACACTGTTTGTGATAGAGAGGTGTTGTTCGGAGGAGTTGGGGGCCAAATTTGGGGCCTTCGATTTAATGTCAGTTTTGTAATTAACTTTAAAACTATGGGCACGTTTAATGAAAAGAGGACAAAGCTTCTCAACTGTTGTATCAAATGAATCTCAGCCATTATTAAAAAATTGTGTTTGTATCGGGTCCAAACCCTCGTGTTTTATTAGGTAGATTTTTAGTTTTCAGTGGTACTATACTAAAGGAAGAAGCCATGTTTATTGACTCTACTTGCATAGTTGAACTCTTATAATGAAATTGAAGATGAATTGGAATATTGTATGGAACTCCAACAATATAATTATGCTCACGCGTAGTCATTTTTTTAATGGTAGGGGAGTCATGGCGTCTAGTTCAAATAGTGGTACTCCAAGTCCTTTGAGGATACGACTTTGCGACCACGGCAAGGAAGCGGTAGTGCACACATCCTGGACTGATAAAAATCCGGGTAGGAGGTTCTTTGGCTGCCCTTTATGGGTTCCTGGTGCGCCAAAGAGGAATGGTCCCCACTGCAACTACTTTGAATGGTTGGATGGTGAGATAGATGAGGCAGAGAAAGTGGCTCGCCGATCTGAGAGGGACACAAGATCACTACATAAGCGTATTGAGGAATATGAGAGAATGATGGAGGAATATGAGAGCAAGATGGAGGAAAGTGAATATAGGTGTAAGGAACAAGAGACCAAATGTAAGGAATATGAGAGAAAGATGAAAGAAATTGAGAAAAAGATTAATGATTTGGAGGCGAAGGTGTGGAAAACCACAGGAATGATGTGGGGAGCGTGGGTTACATGTTCCATTTTGGTTGTCATCATCTTTGCTATTATCTCAACTTGATGTGGGTTCCAGCTTGCTGTTTTTGGGAAGGCCTCATTTCATGAAGGGTCGTATGCTTTGGTCTTTGAAGTTTGGAAAGCGGTACTACTAGGTGGTTCCTTTTTGTAAAGAAGAACATGTTATGAAAGCTGATTGTGCAGACAATTAAGATTGTTCTTATATGTAATATGTGAAGAATATATTAAGTAATGAATTTCTGTATTATATATATGTGTATATGTTTTTGTTGGCATTTATATTTGTCCTTCCCTTTTCATTACAATCTTTTGCACATTGCATTCAATATATTGATTAGATAAAACCTTGTATCTTGTACCATCCAAGTCACGGTAGAAGTCATAATATTTGTCAAGTAGAGCTCACAAGGGGTAAGTTTTACACTAGTGTAGCTTAGCTGAGCACCAGAGGGTAATGAAACAAACATTTCTGTGAAAAGGGTTTATAAAGTGGTTAGTCCTCTTTTTCATAAAGTGGGATCTACATGTATTGTCAAGACAAAGACTACATGGTATTGTAGTGTTGTGGAAACTAACAGATATGAGGACACACACTAGTTGGTCACCATGATCTACAATTTTAAGTACGAGCCGGTGAAATGAAAGAAACTTGATTTAGTTTGATCATTCAAGAAGCCTAGTCTCAATAGTATTAGAATGTTAGTTATTTACCAAATCAAACGAAGCATTACATCCCAACCCTTTGGGGTCTGCTAAATGTTGGTTAATGTATTCAGAAAGTATATTATAAGTAGTGTTGTAACAAATTTTTCATTTGTAGATAGGCGACCAGTGTTGTGGCTCTTCTGTAACTAAACCAGAAAATCATTACGTTTTTTGGTTGCTGAAAAATCATGACGAAGTTGTACCATGACTTGAACAAGAAAATTGTAATCGTATTGCGTAGGGAAAAAGCACATGATTTATACATGTTCACTATATTGTTGACTTGGGTTTACTAATCGTGGTTGGCATACGTATTAGCATGGTTGAATCCTCGTGGTTCTTGGTCATTGACTATAGGCACTTGGATGCATGATGCCCTGTTCTATAACAAGACACAGTGTTTGGTTTGTGGGAGGGAATGGTAATCATAGGTTTCCGGTTTTGGAAGCTACGTAGACTTAACTTTGCTTTGGTGCATCCCTATGTTAGCTCACCAAAGGCCTCCAAAATATCAATGCTTGGTTGATGGATAGTGCAAACCGTTGTCCTTCCAGTAGTAACTATATCATGGTTACTACACCCATGACTTTTGCCGATGCTTTACCATGTAAACCTGATGTAGCCTCATCCATGAACATTATGGAGGGATTGAAAACAAGCTCCGCTGCATTTGTTATTCTGTTGCGCTGCTTAGTTCAAATACAACTTTGCCCTATAATTCCAACTAAACAATCTGCACTGCCTTCAACTTCAATTACTTAAATAAGTTGTGCTACGAATTTCTGCATTTTTTACATGCCTAAATTGACAGGCTCATTTTGTTGTCTTTACTGTAACAGATTTTTTTTGTCCAAGGGCTATAAAGTATCAAGACTAGGAGTAATTAGTTGCTCACTTCAAATATCAATTATGTCTGATGTTCATCTATGTGAACAGGGAAAATTACCAACAGAAGGCTAACTTGCTGGTTTCATCCGTTGTAATTCAACTATGACCTAAGGTTAACGGATTTGCTATAGTTCCCGTGCTCGTTTTACAATATACATGTGGTCCACACAGACATACCTTTGTAGTCTTGTAGCAATATGGACTTGGTTATTTGTCTTCAAAGAACCACCAACTAATACTGAATCAATCTATTTACTACCCAATTTTTTTCAAATTAACATTCTGTCCTTAAATAACCTTGTAGCATTTCACAGCAGTATCAATTGTGTAGTAGTTATATAATGAATCCGGAAAATGGTTGTGCAGCCATGTCGACGGCTCCTCAAAAGAAGTTAATGTGCTTTTGTTATTCTGGTGGTGAGCGCATGGTGAATGAAGATGGTGTATTAGGGAAATATTCGGGTGGTGTTTCTGAAGCCACAGTCATCGAAGAGGGCATATCATTTGACGAGTTAGTTACAAAAGTTTGCTCCCGCATGGATATTAGCCACGAGGGGAAGACTTTATTTTATAGTACTTCTAGGGACAAGTCAAAGCATTTGCGTATTAGGGATGAAGATGGTGTTTCTATGTTGTTCCATTTAAATGATGATGAGGTTGACATTTATGTACAAGAAGAGACTGTTAACCATTTGCCTTGCAACATAAGCAGTAGGTATGTACGCTACAAATAGCATAAGAAGTATTGCTAGAGATATACTCAGATTTTCACATGTATGTTTTTTTCTTCCATTGACGTGTTTTGTTTGCTTTCCTTATGTAGGGAGTCGAACTTTTTAAGTTGCAGCCCCTCTACTGCTGGTGGAGGAACTTCTTCACGTAATGAAGGAAGCTTGGCTGTTTGCCATGAAATGGGTTTGGTGCCATACTCCCAACAACGAGGTGAGGACATCCTAACTGGGGACGGGCAACTGTTTGACAACCCCAGCCTCTTTAAAAAGGCTGTTATGCTATTTTCTGCATTGAACAAGTTCACATTCAAGTATTTGGACAATAGTCGTTCATATTATAGGTTGGTTTGCGTCATTGATGGTTGTCCATGGAAGCTAACGGCTAGATCGCAAGGCAAGTCCGAACTTATTAGAGTGATCAAGTTGAACAACGAACATTTGCACACTGCACACGACACGGCTTCTTTCAAACCAAGGATTCGGGCAAAAGAGATGGGTATGATATTCAAGGACAAACTACTTGTGCAGCCCAACCTCCTCCCGAGGAGCATATGCAATGACTTTGAGTTAGCGTTCCATAGTCCCCTAACTTACTCGCAAGGATGGAGGACCAAGGAACGCGCCCGTAAATTGATAAGTGGGCCAATTTCGATGACGTATCACTTAGTACCGTGGATGTGTGAACGACTTAAACAATCGATTCCAAACACAAGGGCAGTGTGGACTTCGAATGTGGATGGCAAGTTCAGCCAACTTTTTGTCGCTTATGGTTGTAGCATTACGGGCTTCTTGTCGGGGTGTCGGCCCATGTTGTTTATTGATGCATGTTTCTTGACTGGTCCTTATCGAGGTAGTTGCTTGTCTGCAGTAGCGTATGATGCGAATGATCAGTTGTTCCCCGTTGCATATGCTGTTGTATCGTCTGAGAATTATGAGGATTGGCTATGGTTCATGCAGAATTTGAAGGAAACTGTTGGCGATAAAGCAATTGTGTTAGTCACGGACCGCAACATATCTTTGTTAAGGGCAGTGAAGGAGGTGTTTGGCGAGGAATTTAACGCATGGTGTGTTCGCCACATGAAGGAGAATTTTAGTAAGTTTGCCACCGGGAAAGGATTGAGGGGGAACCCAAAGACTTCTGCATTGGACCTTTTCACAAAAATTGCGTATGCAAGAGATAATCGACTCTATGGGGTGTACATGACCAAATTATTTGGTGTGTCACCTGAGTTGGCAAAGTGGGTTGAAGACAATGGTCCACAACACTGGTCAAATGCCTTTTTCCCGCACCGGAGGTGGAACAAATTGTATACGAATATTGCCGAAAGCTTCAACAATTGGATATTAAAACTGAGAGACTTGGACATCATTCAATTCATGAAGGGGCACGTGAACATAACTTCTGACATATTGTTTAGGAGGAAGATGGAGGTCACAAAATGGCATCCCTTGCCGGTTGGTCGTAACATTGACACTAAGATTAAGGAAATTCAGGTCCAATCGCAAGGGTTGACTTCCCGGCAAACTTCTCCTACGGAGTTCATTGTGTACAGTAGTGACTGGAAATCTCATGCGGTGCACCTCCACTCTAGAATGTGCAGCTGCTTATTATGGCAGATGAAAGGAATCCCTTGCAAGCACGTGGTGCGCGCAATACAGGGTACCCCATACAATATATATAACCTGGTAGACCCTTTATTTAGGGTGGAGGCACAACTCATGATATACACGACTGTAATGTCTCCTGTTCCTCTCCATGACATGCCCTCTTCTACTGATATGGTTCCACACGTGAACGAGATTCAGTTTGGTTGCGATCTACTTGATATAGCTACATCGTCTTCGACACCCATGCCAGCATTGATGCCCCCTGTTGCAAAGCGACCAGCCGGCCGCCCGAAGAAAAAGAGGATTGAGTCCCAATTTCAAGACAAGCAAACAATTTTTTGTGGACTTTGCCACGAGCCTGGACACAATCGAACCACATGCAAGTCTCCTTTGCTGGATTGATCGTTGGACCAATAACTTGTTCAAACTAGTAATATTTTTATGTTTCATTGAGCTATGGTACTTTCATTCAATCCTGTGGTTTATTCATGTCATGCATTCAAAATTGGTACTTTTTCTGGTAATGCAATGTCTTGAACTGCTGTTGTCTGACTTTGGGTTTTGTTGAATGTAAGAGACTTAATCTTATTAGGTTCTTATTATAATGCAATGTGTTGGAATGGTTCAATTATTTTTGTAGTGGTGGAATTGTTCATTTCAGAACCAAAGTGGGCTGTTTATTCGTACTGGTTGGATTAATAGCTGTGTAATGTTCTTTTGGTGGTCATGATGGTTGTGTGGATGTCTTTGAGCTGGATAAGTTTTTGGGAATTGATATACTCTCTTCACCTTCAGAGAATGTGGCTATGTATTCCGGTTATGATCAACTTGGATATGACGAAGCATTCACTGTAAAGCATGTTTGGTTACGAGATTGGTGAAGTGACATTTTTTTATTGGTTGTCAGAGACGTTATTTAGGCTTGGAAACAATTAGCTTTCACATAAGTGTTCTTTTCACTATGAAGTATGTACGATTGGTTTGGTTTCGACAGGACAAGGGTGAAGTTTGTTCGGTTATGATCAAAATTGGACAAACTTATCCCCTCGTACACTTCATCTTCTGACAGTTTACCATTGTTTGCAGCACTATGTTTTGTGCAGTCTAAGGACATGCATATTGTGCTATTCTTTTGCTATTGTACTGTGAAGCTACGCCAATCCCCTTGCTGCCTATGGATTATGTTTATAGTTAAATTGTATGAGCTTTTCAAGTTTTGTGTACCAGTGGCTTGTATAGTTCAGTTGTATGACTTGTTGTTGCCTGCCATGGCTGGTAATGCTATTTGATGCTACTGCTGGTACTTGCTGTTGGTTCTTGTGTGTCTCCATGGTTCTAGTGCTGGTACGTGATGTAAAGAAATGCTGGTAGATGGCTTTGTGTAAACATCTATTCGCATGTGTTTCTCTGCCATCTATTACATGACATTGAAACATGTGGATCCCACGTGTTCTCAATGTTGCTTAGCTAATAGGAAGCGAGGAGCCTGTGGTGACCCATCTCACCACAGGCGTGTAGTGAGGCAAAACTATAACGTTTTGTTAGCAAAATACTGTTATATTTTTCATGCCAAGTTTAATACCCATTAAATGGGCAAGGCCGCAAGAAGTTAGTGGTTTTTTTTTTTTTAAGCGGTCATACAAAGATGATTCAAACTGAAAATTATTCTTACAATATTTTGTATGGGTTCTTGAAAAAAAAAATTAGGACAATTTGATATCGGTTAGAGGTGGTTTATAATTTCTAGAGCGCCCTACGAACTCTGAAACACCTTACGAAGTATGAAACAACCCTTACCAATATCCCATTGTGCTAAATTATTTTTAGTAATCCATAAAAAAATATTTGTCGTCCAACTTGCGGTTTGAATCATCTTTGTAAGAATAAAAAAATATTTTCAATAATCATCTTTGAATCATTTTCATAAAAACATATTTTTAGAATTCGTGAGGTGATTCAGAGTTTGTAGAGCGCTCTACAAATTATGAATCATCCCTAACCAATATCGGATTGTGCAAAAATTTTTTATGGAAACCCATACAAAATTATTTTCAGAATAACTTGCAGTTTGAATCATCCTTTTGACCCGTAATAGTCCTCAAAAAATTTTAAAAATAAACAAAAATCATTAATTTCTTGCCCATTTAATGGGTGCCAACCATGGTATAAAATGATGGAATTTCTTGCACCAAAACGGTGCCATGTTTAGCACCCATTAGAGTGTTTCAAAGTTTGTAGGGCGTTTTACAAATTACGAAACATCTCTAGCTAACCGATATCGGAGTGAACTAATTTTTTGAAGAAACACATAAAATATATATTTTAAGAATAACTTTCGGTTTGAATCATCTTTTGAAGATCTGGATTGACTTTAAAAAATTTTTAAAAATATCACTAACTTCTTGCCCATTTAATGGGAACAAACATGGCATGAAAAATGGGGGGACCACAAGCTAAACGAAACGGTGTAGTTTTGCCTCACTACATGCCTGTGGTGAGTCAACTCACCACAGGCCCCCCGGGTCCTAGCTAATATTGTGCTTCGTTTTATGTTGGTTAGATTGGTGTTTCCTACCTTATCGTTTCAAACTTATGTGACAAAAACGTTATCTGAAAAGCTATGTTAGAAAAACGATATCGTTTTAAATTTATTGAAAAGTTTTTTTTTTTGCATTTTTGTTTTTTTTCAAAAGATAAGAAGCTATGCTCTAATTACACTCAATGTAAGGGCAAAGAGATCAGTCCCTGAGTGGACTGCGGTGCAATTATTACAGACAGCTCTACCACATGGTTTTTACTGTTCTGCTTATTGGTTTTGGCTGCGAAGAGTGAACTTTTGACAATTGATTTTAATAGGGATGTTATGCAGTCAATAGTTAGTGACATTGTCAGGTCTATTTTGTCTGAGAAGGGCCGAGATGAGGTCTTGAACTTCCTTAACGCTTTACAGCCTTTCCTCATGGAACATTTGTTTTCTCAAGGATTCAGTGTGGGGTTGGAAGACATACATTCATTCAGAGACCTGTGTTATAGGACATTCAATATCGCCTTCAGGAAATTGCCCCCTTCCTTGGTAGCTTGCATTCGACCTACAATGAGTTCATTGAGGTACAGAAGCAGTTACGGCTTCTGAAATAACCTGTTGCTAATTTCATTAAGAGGTCATCAGCAATTGGATATATTATGAACTCCATCTGTTTCCGTGATTTTTTGAAGACCAATACCAAGACCAAGTCCAAATTGCCAAATGACTACACTCTTTCTTCCAGAAGACCACGTCTGTACTGTCTAAAGACCACATGGTCGTATTTTATGGCACGGGTCAAAAGTTAGGTGGTGATTTTTTTAAGACCAATACCAGGACCAAGTCCATATTTCCAAATGACTACACCTTTTGTTCCTGAAGACCACTGCTTTACTGTATAAAGACCACATGGTCATATTTTATGGCACGGGTCAAAAGTTAGGTGGTGATTTTTTGAAGACCAATACCAAGACCAAGTCTAACTTGCAAAATGACTACACTCTTTGTTCCGGAAGACCACGTTTTTACTGTATAAAGACCACATGGTCATAATTTATGGCACGGGTCAAAAGTTGGTGGTATTTTTTGAAGACCAATACTAGGACCTAGTCCAAATTGCAAAATGACTACACTCTTTGTTCCTGAAGACCACGTCTGTACTGTCTAAAGACCACATGGTCGTATTTTATGGCACGGGTCAAAAGTTAGGTGGTATTTTTTTAAGACCAATACCAGGACCAAGTCCAAATTGCCAAATGACTACACTCTTTGTTCCTGAAGACCACGTCTATACTGTCTAAAGACCACATGTTCGTATGTTATGGCACGGGTCAAAAGTTAGGTGGTGATTTTTTTAAGACCAATACCAGGACCAAGTCCATATTGCCAAATGACTATACCTTTTGTGTCTGTAGACCACGTCTTATTTGTATAAAGACCAAATGGTTATATTTTATGGCAAGGGTGAAAAGTTAGGTGGTGATTTTCTGAAGACCAATACCAGGACCAAGTGCATATTGCCAAATGACTTCACTCTTTGTTTATGTATACCACGTCTTTGTTGTATAAAGACCACATTGTACTTGCTCATCATACACCGTAGAATGGTAGTTGAGATGCTCAACTCCATAGTACTGTCAGTACTCTCCCTGAGGAACTATGTACTGGTTATGTTTGTCAATATATATTGCTAGGGTCCATTTATGACAATAATCAATGGCCTTCCCACCTTCCGTTTGGGCAGCTGGAATAGGGATGACTCACAATGAATATTTCATACCCCACAGTTTTGTAAAAAACAAATTGGTCTTTGTCATTCAAAGTTCTAGTCTGTGCAAAATAACTATGAGGTGAGACTTGTCATTGAGTTAGTCAAAATGTCATAATGTCAGTGATGAGTCCGTACTTTTATTTAAAATTCTCCTAGTGTACACCAAAGAAATAAATTAGACTAATTGATTGCATATCTAACCCAGTACATACAATATCGTATGAATGTGTAATGTATAGTAGTAAATGATGTCTATGAACCCACAAACATTAACTAAAATCCTAACTTCACGTTCCTAACTTGTTTGTGCAGGGACCGAAAATTTACGGCAATGTAAACATGATTATATTGATTGATTGGTCGAGAGTGTGAATTAATCCTCCAAAGGAAGAGGCTTGAATTATTCACTTGGTCTTTGTACGTTGGAGAAAGTTCTTTGAGGTGGAATGGATATTGGATCACAGGTACTTCCACAATTCTGAATGTCAACAAAAAAGACAACGATTGTAACGAAAACAAAATCTGGACAACTTGGCTTGATTGCACATGGCAACATTGTTTCCCATAAAATTTGCATCCACATGATCATCCACCACCTTCTGATATCGTACTTTAGAGTTGTGATATCGTACTTTAGAGTTGTAGTGGTTGCATAACTTTCTTATTGGTATGTAGGAATGGCAATTACTTCCTATCCGTCCCCACCTCTGACCTCCCCGCTCCATCCGAAAGGCAAATTGTGTGGGTATGGTCTTTGCTTCTCACGCTCCGGTTTAACCCAATCCTAACTTGATTATAGATATTTAAATTTTGTTTTTTGTCTCTTTTGTTTTACCTCTCATCAATCATCAATATGTTGTATTTGTTTTTCAAACCACTCTAACTAAAAATAAAAACTACTTCAATTTTTAACACCATCCCGAATTTCCATGCTCCTATATAGAATGAGGCGGGTTTGGAAGTCGCTAAATCTGACTCCGATCCGGCAATTGCAATCCCTATTGCTATGAATGTGAAGGAGTAAATGATATTGAATGAGAATAAGTGTTTTCAGTCCTTTTAATGGACTATGTCATATAACTGGTAAATTTGAAATTGTTGTCAGAAAGGTAGAGGCTTGAATTAATGTGAAGGGAAAGACCAAGCCCTATTAATTGAATCGTCAATTGGTTTCAACCAACCCTCATAAAGGATAAGTCAGAAAACCAATCAGACTATTATTTTCTTCACCTATAAATTCAGCACACCTAACTCAGAACTCATCAAACAAAGCAATGCCTAGACAAGGAAAGCCCCCAATCACCCACCACGACATTTCTACAAGTGCGCCGTTAGAGTTTGACATAACTCCACACTTCAATGACGCGCACCTTATTACCTTGAATTACACTTTCAAGGAGCTGTACATGGTGCTAGAAATTTCACCGGAATGGGGCGGAGCCAGGTGGCATAAGATGAAAATGGAGACCCGAAAATCAAAGGAGGAAGCCGATGCTGATGTCCGCTCAATGCTCCAGTGGGGAAATGATGCCAACTTGCCTGACTTTCCAAACAATCCTAGTATGCAAATAATGGTATGGGAATGTTGTGGACACACTGTCAAGGAAACCATTCGCACGGTTCGTGCATTTGTATGTGTTCACGACCCAGACATTGTTGTGCTTGTAGGGGCGCCCAACATTGAACAGCACCACAAGAAGTTTGGTCCTTCAGGTGACATGCGATTCACCAACGTTCACTCCATGGGTGGCGGAAGCCATGGAGATATTTTGGTCGCATACAAGAGCTACATGTTTGAAATGGAGCCTAATTGGCATGATGGCAATGGGTTCGATGCTGTTATCAGTCACAAAGCATACAACTGGTTCATCACCCAAGGCCTATCTTTACGTTGAAAAAAACTGAACTTCTTTGCAAAGACTCATGTGTAGTTAAGTGGAGGTTATGTTAAATTGTTGTACCTTGTTGTACCCCTTAACCGTCATGCTTCTCGATTGAATATTACTCATGTTTAGTCCACTAAATATGTCTTTGTCAAGTGAAGTGTGAGAAGTTAGTTGGTGTACCCGGTTCTTGAATAAAGTACCCGGTTCTCTGAACCCTTTGGATGAACCCAACTTGCTGAACAACCTTCGTAACATTACCTTCATAATCTCCCACGAGGAATTAGTACCGGGAGAAGAGTCAAGAACAGGCATGGTAAGAGGTAAGATTAGACATGGAAGTTGCAGCCAATCCACCAACAATAACTTCTCTCGCTAATTTAGAATGAGCCATATGTTGATAGGGGGTCCAGTCCATGAAACATGCAGCTTCTAACCATCCCAAATTCCACTGACGGGTAGTTAGCATTTATAGGATACTTGTTATGTTTGTGGTAATTGAATCTGACTTAAAGATGCAAAGTCATGGTCAAAGCCTCGAATTAGATCATACACCGGACTACCAACAAAAATAGTAAGTGATTGAACCAACTATTAGAAGACCTTCAAAACTCACGACTCCAAGAAAAGGACTAAACAGTTATGGTTGTACTTATGATACATATGCAACAAAGTATGAGGACTTTTACCAGCAATCAATCAACTGAAACCCACAATCGACACTGTCGTAACAAAACTATTAAGAAATCGTTTACAACTACCCACATGTACGTGTATAGGTGTCCACAAATAAGAAATCATCTAGGAGATTAAATTAGTCTTTCAATCACATTGGGCTCCCCACTTGCACAACTAAATAAAAATGATGCCTTCACATCGTCAAAATACTGAAGTATTAACAAAACAAAGAGGTTATACCAGACAATATGTATTGACAGAGAAAAAGGAATTTCACTTTGTTTTCTTTTTACATATCCCTCCAAGGATAAGTACATACAAAATTCATACCTACTATAAACTGAATACCAGTGAAAGGCTGCTACAAAGAATCACCAATTTCTAGCACCATGCAACCCAAGTCTGCAGTAGCAATCTAAGCAAAACAGCACCTACTATCATGCACAGCAATCAAGCCAATGGTCCACCATGAACTAACCAACCCCACAACCACCCACATATCTTCACAACTTTCATTATCTGTCTCCATTCTATCAGACTACTCATGAACCTATCTTCAACACCCCTTAACTGTACCCACAATCCAGCACCTACTATCATATGGCCACAACAATCACTAACTATCCTACTATAGTTCAAATTCATACACCAATTTACTTGACAAAACACAGTATAAAATTCCAACAAAAAACAGTGCATAAGAACTCATTTTTGTGGTCATGCAGTTCCATATTACAACCACTTCAGCTTCCGTTTGACGCAGTAAAATTTATTTGGACTTCTGCAGTACATCATCGCGCCTCTTGTTGTGGGGGGATAATATAAACCGTACGAGCAGCCTCATTCGCATTTCAATACCCATGTTAGCCTGTATAGTAGAACATTTGTAAATAGCTTACACAAATTTGTCATGTGCATATGCTATGTAGCACGGACACTTCTTAAGAGCTCACGTACCGGTATCGGACTATATTCGGACACCGACAATCCCGGACACTCCCCGGACACGTGTCCGACACTTCTCCCGGAGTGTCATATTTTATTCCCAATATTTGGGGTCCGACACTTTACGGATACTTTCAGGACACTTTAGAGACACTTTGGGGGTAAAAAGGCAATTATGAGGACTTTTAAATTGGATCAAAGTGTACACTTTAGGGACACTTCGGGGGACAATTTAGGGACACTCTCTTTGTTTTATTGTGTTCGGGATTTCCTTCTCTCTCAGTACTGAGTCACCACCTAACAATCTCGTTATCATACTATTAAACTTTTATCTAATTTCAAATATATTTTATAATTTATATATGTATATATAACGTGTCCAATTTCAGGTGTCGTGTCCCCCATTTCTTGAAAAATTGCGTGTGAATGTGTCGGTGTCGTGTTGGGTCGGTGTCCCGTGTCCGTGCTAGATAGCTGCATATGGTTGATGAATAAGGGGTCGGTAGTAAATACCTCTAGTTCGCGTGTGTTCATCCGTCCCCCAGTCCAGTGCTCCATAAACCTTAACGTATAAAACCCACAATCGAATCTGCACCCACATAAGTTTGTCCCATTCATTATTGTGCGGCCAATGTTTATGGAAATAAGAGATGGTGTAGGCACTCACAAGTTCTTTTGCTGTGGAACAGTTGGGTGGTGGATAATCCAATCCTTCCATGGATAATCCATTGTCCTTGTCCGCTTCAAAACGTTAAATAGCGCCGCGACCTGACACCAACCCAAAAAAATATCCATTACAAAGTCACACTTAAGCTCAGTTAGCGTGCCACAAAGGTTAAAACCATTGCACCACATAGAAACACAAACATTGTGCTTACCACTTCAGCAATAGCTACGGTCTTCTCACTTGTTTTTAAGTTCAACGAATCAAGGACATCGATACGCTTCTCAACAAGGTTTATAACAACACAAAACCAGTGCTCACTCGTTACCAACAAAATCGGCAGAAAAAGCTGCATCCACAATTATTTGTAAATCAGTAAAGGGCCCAATCATGGGAATTAACATTACAATTTTATGAACATAAATATATAAAATTTAAGACTTGCCAAACTGCACATCGCAACATCATATCCAATAATGTCTGGATCAACTCTTTCGTTCAACACATTATGGTTCTTTAACTTTTTAATACTTCGCAAATTTCCCTACAAAGGATGGAAACATTGTATAAAATTCCACAAAAGTAAGTAAATGAAGAAGTTCAAAACTTTGACCTAAGGTATCCATTTTAAAATACCACAAATGTGCTTGAGAACATGTGCCGTGTGGGGACTCCGTATTTTTTTGGATACTTATCTTGTTCCTCTTTCATCAACCACACAATCATGCTATCCATTACCTGATAAACAATTGGAGGAAATTAAAAATTGGACATGACGACATGTAATATGAATAAATGTGTAACAAAACAACAAGTTTCACTTGGTGGGCAGGACATGGCATGGGGTATGGAATATATCCGGTACACTGGTAGGGGGTCATGTATCCCATGGTAGATTAATTGTATTATGGGCTTGAGCGATGGACCTATTTGAAGTGGCTCTTCTTTTACTGAAGAAGCCTACGTATGTAGAAGGGATAATTTTACTTCCGCATCTACCTACTATGAAGTGGGGGGTAGGTCATGGTGGAAAAGTTAAAGACACCTTTCCATTTGAAGTACAAAATTTTACAAGTACTATATTAATTACCAAATTCGACATGGCACCCCGTTCTTTGAACACATTCCGTAAATCAATCCGCGCTGGGTTAAAGGTCATGCCATCCATACAAACAAGACCCGTCCTGCAAGTACGAAAATACATCTCATTAGTTACTTATACCTTGATGACCGAATACATAAACACGGGAGATAGCTTTTAATACAATGTACAAGTTAGTAGTCATACATATCTTCCTTTTTCTGAGCTGGTTTCATCACATATTCAATTACTTCATTTTCTTCTTTGGTGAACTTAGAATCTTTGACCTCGGGTTTAGCCACATATGGCGTCCTTGTAGCTTTGCTTGGTTTGACCGTCCTATTACCCCGTTTTTTTGATGGGCGCGTCAAAGCGCGGTCTTGTACAACTCCTTCATCCACATGTACGTCAACCTCAACTTGTGCACCTTCTATGGCAACATTCCCTTGGTTTTCCACAACTTCTTGTTGCACTTGTACTTGTTCGACCATGTTGAGTGTGTGTTGGTCAATTCCCACCACCGTATGACTTCCACAAGCCACAATCATGGAGCTGTGTACAACATCATCCATTGTGTGCTCAGGGGTGTACAATGGCATGTCACGGGCATTCTGAAAATTGCCACTATCGGATATCATATCGTTATCCATTTCATCCTCGGCAACCCTTTTCCCTGCCTTGTTCGGAGTAGTGGTGGAACTTGATGGAATTTCTTGACAAGCATCATCATCCAAAGGACTGTCCATCCCACTGACATCCTTCCCTTTTGAGGGTATTTTTTCAGTTGTGGCAGAATCATGAGCCATCAAGGCAGCATCCATGATGATGATATGTTGCAATTGTTCAAGATATGATTTCTGCAAAGTATGATGAGCCTTTTGCGCCTCCTATAAACATAAGGTCAAGTAAATGTTACAAATGGACATGACATAAATGGTTTGTCAAAAAATGGTGCATTGGACATAACAACTAAATTTTTTCTCACCGGATGCAGTAAACGAGGCTGAGGAAATTGGGTGAAAAGCGGATCTACCAACTCTAAATTCTCCTCCTTGGAGATTCGTTCCATTATAAGATTTGTCGTCCAAGACTGAATTAGCGGAACACCATCAATACCAACATTCATTCCCATCTCCTCTTTGTCAAAGTATATAAGCTGCAAAGGAAAAATTAAATTTCTATCATAACTGATTTTACAAAGTTGGAAAAAATTAATGTTCAAGAAGAAAATGGCAAGTACTTTACCATCAATAGCAAGACACAACCAGAAACTCCAGGGGCATCCTTTCTATTATCAACGTCCTTCACATCTCTCTTCTTGAACTTCGTTATTTCCTTGACCAACCAATCCAACACAAACTGTGGCCATGCATATGACGAAATGTTCGTTAAATCATACACCGCCGGATAAAACTTTGTGGAGGCCACGTCCTTTGTTGTTGGACACAACAAAGAAGACAAGACAAACAAGACATACGAAGTCTGGAACTTTGCATTTGCTACCCTGGAGTTAAATACTTCCTTCATCATTCCAAAGGTTACCCCTCTCTTCAATTCATTGTCCCCTACAGCGAACATGGACCGAATGTGTTCAAAGTGGTAATTTTCACAATTAGTCGGAACAGGTACGGTTCCTAGGGGTAGCCCTAATGCCTTTGCAACATCAGCAGGTGTGATTGAATAGACTTTCATCCTCCCAAATTCTATGGTGGAGTTCATAGGGTTGAAGTTGTGAACCAATTTTGAAATGAACTCCCGTTTAAGAATTTCACATTGTAGAGTCAGCATCGAACCGAAACCAACATTTTCAACAGCAGTTCTTTGATCGTTGTTTAATGATGCATTTAGTTTAACCAAAGCCTTTGGTGAACACCTACTCCGAAATACCGGCTGCACATGCAAATAATAAAACCATACATAAATGGTTGGATATTTCATACGACCATGATTCTGACAGCAATAATATTTTCAACATTATAATTAACTATATAAAAAACCATAAGTGCAAAGCCATACCAACGCATGCGACTTGTTCTTTACGGGGCCATTATCCTTTGTGTGGGCCTTTCTTTGGTTGGCTAGGTCCAAGAATGGTTTTCTCTCAACTGCAGACATATTGTTCCATAGTACGGCAGCTACGCTGCTATGCTGCATAGTTCACAAGATGATTGACAGCCAAAACATGAGACACGTAGTCAAAATTAAATAATACCTTCAAGAAGAACATTAAAAATGATAAAGTTTACGAGTTAGAGTTACAATTGCAATAATTCAAACCTTTGTTACAAAAAACCTCTGACCGGTCTCAGCCGTTCTTGCTTTTTTTAAATAGTCGTCACTGCATTTAAAAGCATACAATATTTTGTTAAGCTAAATACAAGTTGAAATTGAACACATTATCCAGTTAACTACATCGGAGGTAAACATACGTACAGGAATATTAAATAAGGATTGCTAGTGGTACTTTCCATAGGTGCGTTCGTATCACTAGTACTCCCTATTTCAGTTCGCCGTCGCTTCTGTCCTGTTTTCATCCTTCAATTTCAAAAAGTAACAGCAAGTGTAAGGAATTCATAACCAATAGTGGCAATAAATTCGAAAGTAGACTATACAAACCAGCCATAACACACTGCTTTTAATAGCCCTAAGATGAGCAAATCGTTATTGCACATTAAAATGACTGTTATAGGACCAAATGCCATGCACGTAACGATAGGCTGCAACAGATAATGAGGGGTCCAGTTTGGGTGGTATGCTTGGAGGGAATATCAACAGGGGGATATTTTCGCATAATAAAGCATGAAGATGAATGCCCAAAACTCAAATGTATTGCTTGAGAAGAAACTAGAAGCCCAAGTCAGTCACTCCATATATGAAGCACTTCTGCCCTCTTCCACTTCTATTTATATTGTATAAATCATATTGGGACTCTTCACACCTATGTTATGTTAAATTTCTCAAGTACTTTATATTCTTAAAAAAAAAAAAGGGACTCTCACGCAGACAAGCCCCAAATCCAATTTCAACTAAAACTCGCACATCAAAAGCCCCAAGACCTGGTGCTTTAGCTTGCTTTATCAGTTAGTAACTTGGGATTTTACTTTTACTAACCCTTGACTTGGACTCCAAATCCAAATTCAACTAAAACTCGCACACGAGCCTTTTGTACTCCAAAAGAAAGTAGAACTTATGGTTTCGGTGCTCCTTGATTCACCGACTTGTCACCTATCCACAAGCCAAACATTTTAGTATACAAATACTTGAAAGGCTTGACAAATGCATTAAAAATATCCTGCATCAATTGAACAACATAACAAATGCCGAACACAAGTAAATTCACCGATTCACACCACAAACCAAGAATCTCTCAAACACACTATATAGCAGAACCACCAAATGAATTCTGACTATAGTATTCTATAGGTCCATAGTTAGACTTCGAGACTACATCCATTAGAAAGTACACTCTCGAACATCAATCTCAATATAAAATTTGCCCTAAACGGAGTCCGAATGACCAAGATACGCTCAAATGAAGTTTCACATTCAAAACAGAAATCACAGTTATAGCAGAACAGTCTGCATTTGAAAGCTCATTAAAAATCACCCACTCAATATTTTCCATTGATTCCAACACCAAAACATCACCGATTAATCAATGTTTAAGAGTCATAAGAACTCATGTCCACGCAACATGCTTAAACTTGATGAATTTCACGAGGAACACAAGCCAAAAGCTGTCCAGAATCCCAGAATTTCCCAAAACCTGAACTTTAATTACAAAACTGCTATAATCTAGAAAGAGTCACGGCACAACCCATACATATTCAGAAAGATATACGAGTCTAGTTTGATAATCAAGAAACGGTGCGTAAAACCGATACCCGAGCTAGGAGATATGTCCGTTTTTCCAACATGTGTCTGTGCTGGCAGCACATACGCGAACCAGACACCAGTTCAGTTCATGATTTTTATCTTTTTCCACACGTCTCCGAAAATTGTGAAATATTTTCGGCATAAAGTACACTCACAGAGGCATCTACAGTTAAATTATCAAATAAATAACCTGATCGGCAAGTCGATGAGAAAAATTCGTCAAAACAGGACAGGTTATGATTATGCATAGCAGATTTCAAAATTCCATAGCAAGTCGAGTTCTTGACGGTTTTCAACGATTCCAGCGGCTACATAACGAGATGAGAGTGTTCTTTAAATATCAAGAAGGAAACAAAATCCAATTCACAATCTAAGAACGAAAAATCAGCAAAAAATGGAACCGTAGTAACCTGTCCCAAAATCTGCTGTATACACAGAAATAAGCAAAAGAAACTAAAAATTACCTACTGAATTGGATGTTTCAATCCTCCCTGTTGTTCTTCTTCTTCTTTTTTCCACTCTCTCTCTCTCTCTCTCTCTCTCTCTCTCTCTCTCTCTCTCTCTCTCTCTTCTAACGTAGAATACAAAACACCTAGTAGGTTTCTTTTTTTTTTTCCTTCCCCTTTTATGACTCACACACACATGGCTCACAAGCAGTAACATGCACAATTGACTTATGTTGTCATGGGCAAAACTTCTATTCATGTCGTCTCTTCAAATTTAGAAAAGTTGGGTCTCCCAGGAAGCAAAATTCAGCCAAAATCAGCACTCCCTCCATTAGTTGGAGTTACAGAACCATGAGCTTTTTACGAGGAACTTACTTCAACCAAAATCATCACAAGTTGCGAAAAATGGTGGGGTTGCTTAACTTTTTGTGTTAGGGAGGTGTTATTGTTCTTGATTCCAACGTGAAATGGGATTTGTTCCTCATTCCTTGGGACAACATTTTGCAAATTCTCATCCTTAGCTCTGGACATTACTAAATTTGGTTTTTTTTTGCACATTAACTTAATGTCCTTGTAGTTTTGCATCTATTGTTGCATACGCCAATTAAAGCACATGTTGGAGTGGTGTTTAATCCAATTCTATTAACTACAGTTCAAGTTGATTATGTTCATGAACTTCATGTTTGGTAATGCCTATTTTGTTCTCAGAACTAATACAATCTCCAACAATTTTTGAAAAAGCAAACAAATGCACCAAAAGGAAGCAACAAAAGTTGAAAAAAAGGAGAAATAATATGGCCAACCTACACATAATAAGCATATTTCACGCTACTGCAAAAACGAACAACTAAGCCTATTTGGGTCTTCCAAGAGGCTCCCTTTTGGGTCAGCTTAAGAGTTTTGCTCACAAGTCATATGGATCAAAGAATAATTGGTATTAGGTTACAACAGTAATATATGAAAAAGTTCAGCTTAATAAGAAACATGCTACTCTTCAAAATACTGAAATGACCAGGTGACAAAGAACAGAATCCAATTAGAAGACAAAAGTTTGGCTATCTTATTGCTTGAGGAAACTCATCATTCTCTTTTTCTACAAACTGAAATGAGCAAGTGACAAAAGTATGCTGCCAAATTCAGTGAAGAAATTTTCTCCTACAATCTATGCAATCATATATGCTAACGTCAAAAAATTTAGATCATGTACAATAGGAGAAGTTATCCAATTTATTTTTCCATTTAGTGCCGCGTCAACGCATTCATAGATTTGCTCCAAGATTTTTAAAATTATCTTCCACTTATGGTGCAAAATTATCTTCATTTTTTCCCTTTCTCATGACATGATCCTTTGGATTTCCATTTGTTCAATAAAAGTGACATGGTAAATAAGGATCACTCTTCAAATCAAACACTAAGGTCTAGTTTAGCAGTTTTCACATTGTCTAGCTAATATAAGAATATTGGGAGCAAACTCTAGCCAATCATACAATTGTAGCAAGCTAAGCTACCTTCTCCCTCTCAAGGATAAGACAGATTTCTTCATAGTAGTTTCCTTAATTCTTGAAGAAACAATCTACAGAGTACAGATAATCCAACAATGACTAAACTCTAGACGATTACGGAGTACCTAATTAGCAAGTTTCAATTGCTGGGTGATAGAGAAAATTTTCTAAGGCATATCGTGTTGACTTGGCTGGCTTTGGTTTGAAACAAGAAAAATGTTCTAAGGCAAAAAGGGAACAGAACGCTATGCTAGCGGAGCGCCCTAGCTCTTGTATGGGCCCCAAGAGTGCTAGGGCTCTCCGGTGGCGCTATTCAAAGTGTTCTTGATTTTTGTATTAATTTTAAATGCCAGAGTTTGATTGCGAGCGCGCTAGCGCCCGAAGGGTCTATTTCCCATTGGCTAGCTCTAGGTTTTGGTTCAGCACATACATATTCCGAATTTTCACTCTTTTAGGGTAACCCACTCTTGCATCAGCCACTTTTGATAGAGAAAAACACTTTCACTCATATCCCTTGTGTGCTTATGCATTTGAGATGATCTACATTAAGCATTTGATCATCCTTTGTCATCCTAGAGAAATACTCGAATATTCAATGTATTCTCTCTAGGTTGATTTGTTTTCCACAAAAACTTCATCTATTTCAAAATCCATACATTGTTGCCGATGATACTACTTGGCCGGAGAAGCAGTTCATACTGCAGTCTATATTCTTAATAGATCTCCTACAAAGGCAGTGCTCAATAAAACTCCGCTTGAAGCATGGAGCAAGAGGAAGCCATTAGTTGATCACTTCAAAGTATTTGGCAGCATTGCTTATGCTGTATATCAAGCTCAAAACAGGGATAAATTTGATGACAAAGGGCAGAAGTATGTCTTTCTTGCCTACAACGATGAATCGAAAGGTTATCGTCTTCTCAATCCTTCAACCAATCAGCTCATGATCTCAAGAGATGTTATTTTTGATGACATGGCAGCATGGCAATGGAGTCTTGAGACAACTCAACCACCTGCTACCTTTGGTTTTATTGAGTCATTGACAACTCCAAATGACGTTCCTCATCAGCATTCTCAAAAGGCTAGTACGAGCGCGGGATCACCAAGTTCAAGCTATCTAAATCCCGACGCTTATGATTCGGATTCTTCACCTACTAAGGTACGCTCGTTAAGAGATATTTAAGAATCATGTGATGTTGCATTTCTTGGAATATGACCCAGTGATGTGCCTTGATTAATTACGTGAGCCAGTGACTTAAACCTATTCATTCTTAAGGGAGGAGCATATGTTAACCCATGAGCGCACACACACTTGATAATATTCCTAAAAGCCTAATAAAACACTAAGAGGGTTTACGTGTTATTCATTCCACTTCGTTCCTATCTCCACCGTTTGAGAGAGAGAGAGAGAGAGTTCGGCAAGAGCAGGAAGTACAAGAACAAAAGGAGAAGCAGAGGGAAATCAGAGGGAGCTTTTGAGTGGATTAATTGAAGATTCAATACGTTAATTCCATGTTTTAGTGATGAATTTTTGTAGTTCTAAATTTCATACGTTGGTTAATAGTTTCCAGGTTCTTCAAGTAACTGGGGTTCGTGGTTTAGACTTGCTTGGAACATGATTTGCTTGGGTTAGGAGTAGCTGTTAATACCTACAAGTTTGGGTGTGTTTTAATGAAGCTTTGGTATGACTTTGATATGGGTTTTGAAGAGTTAGGTTCAGATTTTAGGGAAAATCGCAGAATAGGACATATTACAGTCCCAACTTCGGATAAGCATATCTTTGTCGTCCGAACTCCGATTAGGGTAAATTTTATATCGAGACTGATGCCCCACAAGTCTACTTTCCAATGGAGGTGGTCCCAGCATCTAATTCCAATCCTATAAAAAAATATTGCCAGAATACCACAGGCTGGTTCTGGGACTCATACCAACTTTGAGGTTTTAGTTAGGTTAAGACTTCTCCACTAGATTGGACTTTAAGTTGAGTTGCCACTAGAGAGATCTAATGAGAGTATTCAATTAGATCTAATGAGAGATCTAATTAACTCACCATTTGAATGCATTCTGAATTCGACTGGTGAAGGATTTTGACTTGTTGATAGTGTTGTGAGCTACACAGTGCTGTGTATTTTGCCGTCATTAAGACGGATTCTGGGTCGATTTTTCCAAAGTAATTGTTATGGTAGCAGCACAATTGGTATGCGCATACACGTCATCACATCAATTTGTTTCCATTGACAAGTTGGGGAAACTGATTCAATGATTCAATGCATAAAGTGTGGATTGTGGCAGCAAGTTTTATTTTTTATTAGATTTCGGCAATGACACGGGACAAAGTGAGAACTATTATGCCAACATATGGGCTTTACTGGATTGATGTGGTATTTGTTTGGATCTCGAGTTTGTGGAGGGATTGCGGAGGGAAAATAATAGCCAACGATTTCCCTACACAAATTCTAACTGCTATTTGCTTTGCACAATAACACAACTACATACACCGAAAAACACACACATCTCACTACACATCGAGTAAACTAACCTGATGAAGTGCCGATGGCAATGCCAAAGTTCGAAGCTTGGACGATTGAACGTATGGTCTCCGGAGTAGAGGATTCAAACGGAGAAGGAGGGAGTTGGTGGACCACGTCGGCTGTTGAATGGAAGAGAGTAGGGAGAAGTCTTGAGAGGCTGGGGAGCAATGAAGATTTGTCGCCGGACCAAACCCTAGACCACCGCCGTACCTCAGGAGAATGGAAATGAGGAAAAAAATACAGAAGGAATAAAGGAAAGATTGGGACGATCGGGGAAGGGAAGGGAACGGTGTCGTTTGTTTTTCAAAGGGCAAATTTGTCCACTCACATCATGCTTCATTTGACATACCATGTATTGGTAATATTCATTCCAGGTGCCATGTCTTGGTAATTTGGAGAGTTCACACCATGGGGTGGTGATAATTTCGGGTCCACACCACCTGCCGGTAATTTTCCCTACTCCATTCTCCATTCGCACTATAGCGAAAACTGATATGAACTATAAATCTACTCAATTACAGAACCACGTAGAATCTCTGTTTCTTTCGTTCTCCTGTTTCTTTGTTGTCGTTTAATTGTTGTTCTTCGTGCAATGTGTCATTGTTCGTTTGGCTGATTTCTAAACAACTTTTCCCACTCTTACAAAGGAAAAAAACTTGCTCTGTTTTGTGTATGGAGATGAATACATAATCTCATCGCCTAAACGCAGTAATATCATAATATGGATGCATAAACATAGAGAGATATCAGGGCATTGTACCTGGTTGCGCGGCATAATTGAACGGTAGTCCGATGGAACTCGTGTGGCAGACGCGAGGGAGAGAAACAAAGCAAAGGGAGTGCGGGAATAGGAGGGAGCTTGTGGGAGTGATCAGAGAATGTGAAGAAGAAGAAGAAGAAGAAGAAGAACGATAAACTCCAAGATTGAAAACGCAGAACCACCTCTGTTTTACCGGCATTCAAAATTGATGGAAAACGGTGGCAAGTTCGTACTACTACGAATTACACTGCCGCGATTCTGTGATGAGAGAGAGAGAGAGAGAGAGAGAGAGAGAGCGTAGGGGAATTGAGATTTTAAGGAAAGGCTCGGGCCCGTGGAGCGACTCGAGCCTACTACGAATTTCGGTGCACCCAGCGGACACAGGGTTTGCATTTTGGGGTTCTGACTGGCCGGCCCTCTTTTGTCATGGTCTACCCATCTAAGCCCACCAAATGTCAAGCCCATTTCATATGAGTCCTGTTTTAAGTGAACTATCAAAAATACCCTTCGTCACTCATACGCGACCATCACCAGATCCAACGCAACTCCTACTCCTTCTCTTCCCCTTTTCCCTCACCGCCACTCCTATTCCTTTTCAACCACCAGCCGTTCACACCTCAACTCCCTCACCCTTTCCAATTCCTTTGCAACGCCGGCAACTCCTCCTCCCTCCCCTTCTCCATCGCCGTCGTCGCCGTCTCCAATCCACACCCCAACCCCATCACCCGCACCGGCCCTCCCCTTCTCTGTCTCCGTCGCCGTCGCCGCTGTCTCCAATCCACACCCCAACCCCATCACCAGCACCGGCCCTGCCGCTGCACAACGTGGTCGCCGGAGTTCGCCTCACTTCGCACTTGACCATATGTTGCAACTTGCGTTGGACATCGTTCCGTATTAACCTTTTGAAGTTAAGTTAGTGTGTAACAAGAGCACGTCATTTTATCCTCCTAGTTTTTTGTAATTTTTTAGCCTATTTTTTTTTAACGTTTCAGGTTGCCAAGTCTTTTTTAATTTGGGTGTGAATTGTGGTTTTTTTTTTTTTTTTAGGTGTAAATAGTTAATTTGAAGATGTGAATTCTTTATTTCAGTGTGAATTTTGCCTTTTTCGAAGGTGTGAATTCTGCAGAAGAGTGTGAATTTTTATTTTGAGTAGATGTGGTGTGAACTATGGGGGTGAATAAACGTGGTGTGCATTCTGAATTTAGGGTTGTGAATGTGTAATTTGGATGGGTGTGAATGATGTGAATTCTGCGAAGGGGTGTAAATTCTAGAGGTGTGAATTTTGAAAAGGAGTGTGAATTTTGCAAAAGGATGTGAATTCTACAAAAATATATGAATTCTGAAAAAATGTGTATTGAAAAGATGTGTGAATTATGGGTTGTGAATTCTATAAATGGGTGTGAATTTTGGAGGTGTAAATTCTTGCAAAGTGGTGTGAATTCTGCAATGGGTGTGAATTCTTGAGGTGAGAATTCTCGGCGGTGTAAATTTTCGGAGATGTGAATTCTTGAGGTGTAAATTCCGTGGGGTGTGAATTCTTAGAGTTTGAATTCTTCATAGGGGTGTGAATTCTTAGCGATGTAAATTTTTTATTTATTTGTGAATTCAACCAAATAAATTCACATGCCCTAAAAACAGAATTCACGTCGTCCATTGGAAAGAATTCACATGCCCTAAAAACAAAATTCACACCCTATTAGATAGAATTCACACACCCAAAAAACAGAATTTACCCCCTCTATTTGACAGAATTCACACGCACTAAAAATAGAATTCACTCCCTCTATTTGATAGAATTCACTCCCTTGTTGGTCAAATTTCACGCGCCCTAAAAACAGAATCCATCCCCTCTATTTAACAGAATTCACACGCCCTAAAAATAAAATTTACTCCATCTATTTGACAGAATTCACACACTTTATAAACATAATTCATTCCCTATATTTGACAGAATTCACGCGCCCTAAAATTATAATTCACAAAGGGAATTCACACGCCCTGAAAACATAATTCACCCCTGTTGCTCAATTTCACACGCCCTAAATACGGAATTCACCCTGTACAATTATATGAAATAAAAAAATAAGAAAATAAGAAAGAATTCATAGCCCACCATACAAATATATCAAATAAAAAATAAGGAAATAATAAATGACATGCCCCAAAACATAATTCATCCCTTCTAGTTGACAGAATTCACACCCCTCACTCCTAAACAATTCACATTCTCCCTCCTCCTCGTTGCTTTCAAATTCCTATCACAAAAAATACACCACAGCCGCCACAACATCCCTCCAAGTCCGCCGTCCCTTCCAGTCATCGGCCACCTCCACCTCCTCTACCGACCTCTCCACCGGACCTTCCACAACCTCTCTGAAACCCTCAGTCCCATCTTCTCCCTCCGCTTCGGGTCTCGACTCGTCGTAGTCATTTCCTCATCGCCAGGCGCCGAAGAATGCTTCACCAAAAACGACATCGTCCTAGCCAACTGCCCCCACGGCACGATCGGGAAATACTTGGACTACAATTACACCATCGTCGTCTCCTCCCCGTACGGCGACCACTGGCGCAACCTGCGCCGCCTCTTGTCCCTCGAAATCTTCTCCGCCTCCGCTCAGTCCAAACCTCGTTGCTCAGCAACAGAAAATCGCGGCGGCGCCAAAGAAATCCCCGGCGGTGGCACAGCCTTCTGCCGCCGCTCAGTCCAAACCTCTCCCTCCGTAATCTCTCTGATTGACATGTATTTTTATTCCTATAGATGATTTCAATTTTGTAGGAGAATAAAATTGTCAGTATAGTAACTGTATGTATTTATTCTGGGGCACAGAACGTGGATCGATGATGTCCGGCGAGATACAAAGACGATCGGAAAAGATCCACCAGTGGCGACGACACTCAGATCGACGGTGATCGGCGACGGGAGGGACTGGAGATAAGGGTGGCGTTGGTGGGAGGTTGAGGTTTAGGTAATGACCTGAACATAGAGAGAGTGTGCGGGCAAAATAGTAAAAATATCTTGTAAAAGGGTTTGGACGGGAGGTCTTGACAAAAGAGGGTTGGCACGGAACCCCATTAAAAAAATGGGACCGGCCTGAAATTTCCCGTTGCATTTTTATCGCCGTATTGTAATTAGGTCATGGCTTCTCCGTGCCGTTGGGCTTCTCTGCAATGATCCACTTTTCAATTAGGCCCGCATGCGCGAGTGCAAGCAAAACCAATAGCGAGAACGCAAAAATGCACCGTTGCGGATATAATGCGCACGCACGAGTGCAAGCGAAAGAAACTGATAACGATAATATAAAAATGCATTTCAAAAGATTCTCAAACTGTTAAAATTCGTGAAAGCAAAGATTGAGATTGAGAGCGAAGAGTTTTACTGAAAGATTATTTGACATGACAAACGACACGGGATTTTTTTTTTTTTTAAAACTCGGTGTTCGGGCCAGCATCTGCACACCTCGACTAATCTTAAGAATCAATGTCCCCACCCACTTGTGAAGATCCCAGACAAACGCTCTACATGGACTTGTCCCGAAGGAGTTTTTTACTTGAGACCTTAGAGGAAGCAAACCCCAAATCCCGGGCTATAACTTGCATCTTTCTTCTAAGAAGGCTATCCGAAAAAAAAAGAAGAAGAAGGCCATCCGAAAGAATCATCTGAAGATAGTTATAATGACAAACATTCTTGATTATTGATCTAATTACATTTCGCTTGAAAAATTGACGGTCTGATCAAACAGATTTGTTAACTTTGTTTAATATTTTATCTTCAAACGTTACCTTTTCTCTTCTCTAGTCCTTCAAAGATCAAGGCAAAGCAATAAAAATTAGGGCAACAATACCAGTTCAACGTGAAGAAGAGAGAAGCCTATTGCAATGACTATCAGCTCACTACTCCTTTTTTCCCCTTTTTGTAACACAAACCCACTTACCCGCTGCTGCGAACCAAAAGTATAAGATACGTCGAGGTATTTTCACCGGGAGCATTGTAAATTATGTTGTTCAAAGTAACAAATCAACCCAATTATTCTGCAGGAAGCCAAAGCTAGTCCACATAAGGATCTCCATTACAACATCACAACCCGAAAACCATTACACTAGCGTCCGCAAAATAAAGTGGAAATCTGGGCTCTATGACGCACAGATACTACGAACCTCTAGATGCCCAAAGGAGTTCCAAGACAAAGTAAAGAAAAGCATGGCCATCGACGGAAGAGCTTGTATGAATCAAGTTAGAGAGGGGATAAATTCACGCATTTTTTCTAGATAGAAATCAAACTCATTTAACATCCAACCATCTTTGAACTCTAGGAGGATGGTTGAGTATTTCTCAACATGAGATACACTGTAGTTCCAATTCTTCAAAAGACCCGCAAAAGCAAAAATAATTTGGTTTCCCCATTTTATTCCAAAGACGCAAAAAACAAGACAGATACAGGTGAAACAAGTTCACCTATAAAAGCAGTCCACAGAATGTGCCTACACAGAGCTCATCAATAGCCCCAATAATCGTTTCGGATTTCATCATCAAACTTCTTCTTTACCTCTGGATGCTTCTCAAAATATTCGTCTGCTGTCATGGTACTGATCTTTCTCTGTCACACAATGCACAACACCATGAGAAATTCAAATAACGGAAAGAGGTGAAGAAATGGACAGCACAAACTTTTTTAATGCCTTACCTTCAACTCTTGGACTTCGGCAATTTCTTTTTCCAGTCTTTCAGACTCCTTCAGAGATTGCTCTTCTGCTTCTTTCAGTTCCACTAACTGTAAAACAAACCATATAGCTTTTTGTTTGATCTCTCCCTTATTCCAAAAAAACAAGCTCTATTCAACCGAAATCTTTAACTCAATACCTAGCAGTACTATCCCGTAGTATAGATTTTGCATGCATTGTTTGCGCTAAAAACGAATAAAATACTTCTGAACTTTTCTTAGTACATATTTACAGAGGGACTACAAAACGGGGACTTCTCTTTCTATTTTGGATGCTGATGATAAATCTATTCATTATCCCATTGATTCAATCTAACAAGAAATGCGCATGGAACGTGGGAATCCAGGCATTTCAAGGACCCAAAGATTATGATTTCTTGTAGCTCTTTTTTAATAAGAAAGGAATAAGAAGTTTAACAGTAATTGCAAAATCAATATGATGACTGCTGAAAATGGAAAGTAGAGGTGAAGGGTAGGTAAGTGTGATAAGTAGAAGTAAGAATCAACAAAAAAAACTTAGGGTCTTACCAGTGCCTCGAACTTGGGTTTGTATTGAGGAGTAACAGTGTCTACATACTTGGGGATTTCAATGCCTGCAAAGTGAAGCAACAAACCCTTAAATAAATAATGCCTTGATTTACAAAAAAAAAAAAACATGTAAACGTTGCAGAGTCGAGGCAAAGATAACATGTAAGCATCGCAAAGTCAAGCCAAATAAAGGTAAACAAAAAGTTATGATATCTATTTAGAAAGCTTTGTTCACGAAACCAATTGAAGTTTTGAACTGTGAAACCCAAGAAGGAAAAACCCACAATATTTTGCCTATACAATTGAATCCCCAAGCATTTTCTTCAAACTCGCATTTGTCTTTAATGTGTATGAAAGCAAAGGGCAAGTCCCCCCAAGTGTCTAAAGCGTGTTTGGTGTCGATACCGTTCTAAAAACATGATAGGTTGGGATGTGTGACCAACATGCTTGGGGAGTATGACACCAACATTCTGCTTCTTAGTTCTAGATCTTGTTACCATTGACAACGTAATTTTGAAAAATAAGCTACAAGACCACTTAATTCAGTGATCTCTTAGGTTATACGACAAAGTAGTGAACTGTCCATCGAATGGCATACTTCCAAAATGGTAAGTAATTCTAGGATAAAAAGGATAAAGAACCAAACATACTGTCATAAGCTTCTTTGTACATGTCCACCAGGCGAGATCCAATTCCTTTCCTATAGTATTCCCAGTCAACAGGTTCTGGTTCCTGCAAGAGTTTGAAATAGAAATTGCAAAAGTAAAATAAATAATCTCAGGAATTGAATAGCTTAATCACCACAAATCTATGACGACGTTTTAATCTATGAATCTAATAAAAAGGTTCTGCTTCAATCTAAATTAAAATGGTAACAACTCAGGATTGCCATAGGAATTTAACTTCTGTTAATATCTGTTAGCGTTGAAGAACAGTAGCAGTGGTACACTTATAGAAAGTCTTTTTTCTACTGCGGTCCAAGCTAAAATCATAATCACTCTAACATGATATATAATTCAAAGTATATACTGGGATGTTAACTTTTAAGTTATAAGGGCTTATTAGCAAATGCTTTCAACATAAAATTCAAGGTGAAGTTAACTTATAACGTTTCCATGGTAAAATTTTGATCAGCAGTTGAAGTAACTTCCAGGAAAAGTATACAAAGCTTAGTTGCACAAAGTGGGGGCGGAAGCGGGAGCGGAAACGGGAGGGTGAGCGGCGGAGCGGAGGAATATAGAAGCTCCCAAGATGGGAGCGTGAAAGGAATGTTTACATATATGACGAAAATAATGCAGCATAGAATGTACACTATAAACATACAATCATTTTAGGGAGTAAGAATATGTCCCAAGTACATTAAGTGTAAGAAATGGGCTACGGTTGTACGTATGGTTTTCTTTTCAATATAGCATGAGCCATGACAGATATTTGAGTTCATCAAAAACCAAGTCATAAATCCCTATTTTTCTATACGAGGATTATACAAGAGCTCCCATCTTCATAAGGAGCGTGCTCCTGTGTCAATGGGAGTGGGCTCCCGTCAAGCTCCTTAGTTGGGAGCGCAGAGTGTGCTCCTAAGGGGAGCAGCACCACCGTAGAAGCTCCCTGCTTCTACGATGTAAAGGGTAACGCAGTAAGATAGCTGTGTATAACCGCATAAAGTAGCAACAGCCATAAAAGTAAATCAGAATGGATACATCTGTTAGTAGTGTTACTATCTAGTCTATCTTAACTTTGACGCCTACTTAACATGCACAAGAGCTCTATTGTGTAATCATGTGCTACAATAAAAATGTTGAAATGTAACTAGAAACTTATAATTTTAATAGTAATATTTTATGTGGTAGAATAATATTTTTATATAGACATTTAACAATATAAAATTCCAATATATATTTATAATTTTAATAATTTTTCCTAACCGCACCCAATGGCGCTCCCACACTTCTATGATCATCCGCTCCCTTGCTCCCGCTCCCGTCCCCACTCCCACTTCATGTAACTAAGGTTACTATAGTCTTCAAAAGCTATGTATATATTAGTTGCTCAAAAAAACATAGAGATAACACAACATGCACATCAAATACACAAAAAAAGAAGAAAAGAAGCTGCTTTGTACAAGTAACATCAGTAAGACAGCCATAACCATTAATGACCAAGAAGGGGAGCTCATGCACCAAACCTGTACTTTCATAATTCATCACCTAATAACACAAAGGCAGGGATTGCAATGAAACTTTCACTAACAAAGATTTTGCTAATTGAGTCGTCACAATAAGCTTTTGTTAAGGGAATATCAACGGGCGATAACATCTAGCTAATGCACATATTGGTAAGAAATCATCGCGAAGATGAGTCGCTATTAACATTGATACAAAGCATATGTTTCATTGAACAGGTCCTATTTGCTTGATGTAATGGTGGCTATGAATTTCCAATAGGCATACATCCAATGTGTGCTTGTACTGCAAGGTTTCTGTTGTTATTAAGGAGGAGCTCCGAGCTCGAGGGTTAGAAAATGGGTTTCTATTTCCCATGTCTTCTTTGCTGGTCGCAAGGGCTTCTATCCTACTAGCTAGAAAAATTAATAAGGGTAACTTTCCTCATCATCCAAGATGCAGGGCCTTGAAGTTGAGCCACTTTGATTATGTAGATGACTTCTTCCCCTTGTATTTGAGTTGATTCCAGTATTTCTTTTCTATTAAGTTGCTTTGGACAAGGGCAGACACAAGGGGGTGCCTGGAACCCTCACAACTCCAAATATTCTCACTAACCTCACAACTCCAAATATTCTCACTAACTATATAAGGTTTTCAGGTTAACTTGGAAAAATTCTATGTCATCGGCCAGAGTCCCTTTGGTGAACAAAAATATCTTTAAGTTCCTCTACATGTGGGGAAAAAACCTCTAAAAGTTGAAGCTATCAACTATTTTTTGGTCACGGTTATAAAATTAAATGATGGCTACATATACACAAAATCTCATCTCATTATCCGGGTAGTTTCAGGTGAAATCCTATTATCAAGCTTTATGTGGTAGTGGTAACTCATCCATTCCTTGGAAAGCGGTTTGGAAAACAAAGGCACCTTTGAAGGTCAGTTTTTTTGTTTAGCATGCAACTCAAGGCAAGATTCTTACTATTGATAATTTGATTCGGAGGCAGAGAATCATTGTTAACTGGTCTTGCATATGTAAAAGGGATGCAGAGACAGTTAACAGCTACTTATCCATTGCACGCTGGCTTGGGACCTATGGTGTTTGGTGTTATTGTGGTTTGGGTTACAGTGGGCCATGCCAGGAAAGGTACTAGAGCGGGGAAGAGAAGGCAGAGTGTCTTGGCAATGATTCATCTTTGTTAATGTGGGTTATTTGGCGAGAAAGAAATTTGAGATGCTTTGAAGAGGTAGGAAAACCTTTGTTTAGAATCAAAAGTTTTTTTGATGAATAGCTTGTATAGTTGGGACAAGGGAGAATGTAATCCTTATGTAATCCCTCTCTTGAACAATTTTAAGATTGGTTGGAGCTTTTCAATTCACACGGTAGTGTATAGGGCCATTTTTGTCTTGACAATGATTCCCTTAATGCCCTTGTTTTCTAATACACTCCGTAATTACTTACTTATCAAAAAAAAAATTCATCTCATTATCAGACCTAGCAAGTAGCAATATACATTTGGACTATACTTTTTGCCATACATATAGAAATACAAGTAGATCAAAACACGGCTTAATAGAAGTCCTCCGTCCGCCACTGGCTTTGGAGGAGTTTCGTTGTTTTTCTATCCTTCAGTCCAATTTCCAGAGGAGTCCTATCTTTTTCTCAGGTGTACATGAGGATCTAAGATCTTATCTCCCCATACCTTAAGGGCTTCAATCCGTTAAATATCTTGGAGTTCCTCTAATCTCTGCTACGTTCAAAGGAACTAACTAGCTAAAGGTAGCAGATCTGTCGCGTAATCTCCTAGAAAGAAAAACCCTTGGTGCTGAGGAACAATAGAGAGCAAACCCTAGATGGGGACCAAAAACTGGTACAAGCATAGCTGTGTAAACGCAATACAGGTTCAGAGAGAGAGAGCTACCAGGCTGAACTTGGTCTGGAGAGCGTTGTTGACTTCGTCGAAGGCGCGGCGGAGGGTAGCGAACTCCTTACGAGCCTCCTCGGAGACGATAAGCTTAGCCATGCCATCCCAATCTATGTTCTTCCCAGCCTTGAAGGCGACGTCCACTGCCTTCTTCCCCGCTCCACTCATCCTCCCTCTCTCTCTCTCTCTCTCTAGACTGACTCTTTCTCTCTCTCTCTAGACTGACTCTTTCTCTCTCCTCCGGCTAACGGCGATGATGCCACAAGGCCAAAATGCCTGCTTTCTGGGTAAAAGTTCACAAAAACCAAAGCCCACAAAATTGATACGCCAAGTGAGATCGAAAAGGCTTGGGGCGTATTTGGAAGATATGAAAAGATATAGGAAGAGAGAACCAATTGTTCTTCTTTCCCGTTTTGTTTGTAAGGTTTGGGAAGAATATGATATTATGATAAATTCAGAGCTGCAACGGCACGAACACCATTTTAAAACACAATGTCGAATACAATTGCATTCACAGTTGTTCGATGCATACCATTCCAGACGCATTTGAGTTCGGAAAGTGTGTTCGTAGACTTTTTGTTCCGGTAAGAGCAAGTGAAAAACTATATTTCTTTCTCATTTTCTTTTCTGTTTTTCTCTATTCTTTTGTTCATATTTCATTTGTTAGTTGTTAATTTCTTCTATTCCTTCCTTCGATTTCTCAACACAAACAAAGGAAAATTTAAAAAAAGAAAGTTGCAAGTATTTCTTTCTTACTTCATACCCACTTGTTTCTGTTCTTTTATCTTCCATTCCATGAGATTTACAAAAATGGTGTTAACGGAATTAATTGTATTTGCTGCTCAAATAAGCAGTAAACTTTCCCCATAAAATAGGAATGAGAAAGGCTGTAATGCAACTGTCGCATTACATCGTGTAATGCGACCGATTCGGTCGTCCATCTCGGCAAGGACGGCTCAAATTTAATCCGAACTCCTACAAATCTTAGCCGTCCATTGTTCACATGAAAATCCGAATCGTTCATTGCCGAGATGGACGGCCGGAATGGCTGCACTAAAAAAGAGGAGGCAGGGTTTGTGAATTTTGCAACCTCTTTCAACTACATTTAAATTTCTGAAAAAAATAATTGCTCTAGCATTAGATTTGCAAATTATAATGAAACAAAAACTAAAGAAAAGTAGATTTAATTTTCAGATAAGGAAAATAAAAAGTCTCAGAAATTCTTCCCCATTAAGAAAAACTCACAGAATTCTGCTTAATTTACAATCATATTCAGTTTAAGTAAAAGCTTGACCTGATGCATTTCAGCGTAATCCTCAGTCAATTTCTTCATGGAACCATTCTAAAACCATAAAACCATACGCAGATGTGATGAAATAAACCATCTCTTAATTGTTGCTTTTTTTAAACTTGAATCAAAATTTGAATTACCCTATCCCTAACCCATGGAGAGAAAAAATTCTTGAGGAAAATGCTGTCGAGCAACATCCCTACAAAGCGGTGTTAAGAGGTCGATCTAGCCGTTCATCTTGACACATACGACTTTTATTGAATCTAAGCGCATATAAATCTGAGCCGTCAATTGCCGAGATGAACAATTGAATTGGCCGCTCAGAACCCACGTGAAAATTACTTCATGGGATTTTTGACATTATCACTGCCTTCTTTTTTTCTATGGTGGATGAGGGGCAACCCAAGCATAACGCCCCCCCTTGGGTGCGACTCTCGGGACTGTAGACCCACAGCGGGCCACAGAAGGACAAAGGAGACATATCAACTCCCCACCAAGGGCTGCCAGGTTTAAAAACGATTTTTTTTTTTAATTATTACTTCGTTCATGACTATAGAAATTTAAAAAGTATAGTAAAATATTACAATCGAAACCTATTTTTTTTAATAAAGACAAAAATAAACCAATAAGTTAGATTTTTCCGTCTTTATTCAAAAAAATAACAATGTTAATTTTTTACTTTTTAAATTCCTCACATCATGACGGTACAGTAATCCACAAAAAATCGACCCAAAACTAACAAATGCGATTTTTTTTTTAAATAAGGACAAAAAAAAATAAGCCACTTTGCTTATTTAACTAAAAAAAAGCCTTAAGCCATGACATAACGCGATTTTTTTTTGAATAAGGACAAAACGCGCTTTTTTTTTTTGGAATTTTTCCGGTTATGATTTCACTGCTGCACATGGTTGTAGCAGTTGATCCTCTGTGCCCAAAGTGCCAACGGGAGGAGGAAACTTTGGAACATTTGTATTTTAGTTGCCAATTGCCATTTTTCCCACCAGATTTAGCATAAATAAATAAATAAATAACCAAGTGGGGTGGGTGTTCATCTTTAGCTTCTGATCATTGCTTCTTTTCGGACTGGTTTGCTCCACTTTGCGGAGTCGATAAGATCATAAGAAGACATCAGGGATTTAAACTGTATGACGGATACGTATTCAGCCATGACATAACCATCAGCAGACAAGCAAATTTCCACTGCTAGTTCACCACCCCATGTATGGCTGTTGATAGCCAGTGTACAAATCATTTCCATGACCCGAACAGGATAGGATACTAAAAGAGTAAATGTTTTTGATTTGCTATTCTATCGATTCTTACCAACCAGTCAGACAAAAACAACGGGGTTGACATAGACCCTGCCAGAAGCCGGGAAGGGAGGAGGAAGGGGAAGGAAAACGAAATGGATTCGAAATGGATGCAAAAACTGGTCCCAACAGAAAAAGCTATATATAATCACCACAAAATCTTCACCAGACACTGAAATCTGGATGGTGAATCCACAAGTTTATGGCACAAAAAGGGTAGTCGAGAGGTTGGGTAGCTGGGGAAAGAAACTAGGTGGGGGGAGGAGATAATTACATATAATTTGTAGTTTATGCAAGTGCTTACCTGCACGAAGGAATACTACCCGCTGTTGGGAGCATCGCCCAGTTGTATGCAAATTCAAATATAGATCCTCATTCCGTCGTAGTAAACAAAATCATCATCATCATCTTCATAATCATCATCTTCATTTTCAAAATCATCATCCTCATAATCATCGTCAAATAGTGGACAGGAGCATGTTGCTTTCTGGTTCTTCCACTCAGATCCACAAGTGTAGCAAAACTCATACCCGCACCTGAAGAAACCAGCTTGAGGGATAGTATTTTACAAAGCTCAGGAATATCAAAAAAAAAAAAAAACCCTCTAGCCTAGGGCTTTAACGCCCAGGATGAAGATTAAACGAGGCATCAACCAGTAAAAAAAAATCCTCGAATGAATTCTTTCATTGTTACAGATTACTTCAGGATTCACATATCGAAAGGAGCTTTGAACAAATTGGCAACCATTACAGAATATGTTACTTAACCAGAAACATTGAGCCAAAAGGACAAGAAAGAGTTGAGGAACTTTAAGTGTTTTTAAAACAAACCCCCTCCTCCCCTCACCCAAACAAAATTTAACAGGAAAAAAGAACAGGAAACCATTGAACCTGCCAATAAATGCCAACTCATAAACACAGAGCAATCAAGCATAAAAAACTTCTGGAAGCAGAATCAGGAAGTATAATAAATCCATGTGACCGCAAACTTTCTCTAGCCAAACAGAATGGAAATAGCCCTCTAAAAACCACTATCGTTTGAAAAAATGTGGAAATTTCCTTTCAGCATGTGCTACACCAGGTGAAAAAGTCATCATCGAATCATAATTAACACATTCTTGCAAGTTCGGGAACAAATTAACAACCAAAGGAGGGCAGGATTACTCATTAATATTGGCGAAGGGAAATCAAATGCAATTACGCAAAAACCAAAACAATAGCTAGACTTTGATTTTCTTTGTTTTCCAACAAAAGAGATAAGTTACGACTATATGGTCCAAACTCCAGAGTATGAACCAGCATGCCTACCCTGATTCTCATACACAAGATCAACACCAATATTCATCAAGTAATGCATCAAAAGAGAGCAAAAGAGCATGTTTGTAACTGAACCAGAATACACAGCTAAATTCACCCCATAAAATAGAATGCCAGAAGGATGCACATCATAATCAATGCGGTCCAGAAATCCAGGTGCATAATCGTTTTTTCTCATTACAAAAAGGCCCGTAGGAAGGGGCGCAATGTTCTAAAAAGCGTTCGGCACTAGGCGGGCGGCCGACCACCTTCAAGCTTCGAGACCTATTAATCGGCCATTAATCGCCTTTTAGCAATTAGTCGGTTTTTTTTTTATAAATATTCTACAACCTCTCTACCATCAATAATCATAGTTTTTCTAGTTGATGTGATATATCTTCTCTACCATCAATACTTACTAGTTACACACGTCTACCGATCTACACCGCTACGGCCTACACCAAATGGTCCAAACCATAAATTTACAATACTACACTACTATACTACTCAGACTCAAGTGTTAAATTTTGTCAAAAAAAAATACTACTCACTACAGAGAGGGGGGATCGAGAAATTACAGAGAGAGAGAGAGAGAGAGAGAGAGAGAGAGAGAGAGAGAGAGAGAGAAATTACATAAGAGGGGGATCAAGAGTTACAACAGTCAGCAGTGAGGCGCAGTGGCGGTGATGAAAGGCGTCGGCGATGACTAGCGTCGGTGATGAGAGGCGATCGTCAATGTACTGGCATCGGCAGTTAGCGATGACTGGGTTTCTTCCCAGACCCAGATCGATGAGAGGCTGATCGAATGAGATCCCTAACATAGTAATTCGAAGCCCTAAATAACCTGGTATGAGTATAACAGTTACCCCCCTTCGTTTTCTAAAAATTCAGATTTACCCTGCCTAATCGCCCATTAGCCGATTAATCACCCATGAACCGATTAATCGCCTATCGCCGCCTAGACGCCGACCAATTAAGTGGTGATTAATCGCCGCCAAAGTCCGATTAATCTTCTAGCCGCCTAATTCAACCTTTTAGCCATTAATCTCATCGGTCAGCCCAGATTTTCAATTAATCACCCATTAACCGACAATTAATCCCGCCTTTTAGAACACTGAAGGGGCGACATTGTGGGGCAACCCTACCTGGGCATGGCCAAAGAGTCCCCTACAACATTGGGAAATCGTAAAAGAGGGGCCACGGCTCTGGCGTAGGGTACTGCAATTGCAGAACCGGCAAGTGCATTCTCAAGATGGGCTCGAGTCATAGCCTGACCCGGACAGGTCAAGTCCTTCTGAGAAAATAGTAGAAAAAAGCAGATACCATAGGACTAATATGCATGAGTCTACAGCATCGCCAAAGAAACCTGAACACATGTGCACCTTAGTTGAACACAAGTCTTACCATAGCAAATAGCTATCCATGGTTTTGAAGCTGTAAATGCAATCTAGAACACAAGTCTTACCATAACAAATAGCTATCCATGGTTTTGAAGCTGTAAATGCAATGTTATTCTGCATATTTTGAACTTGAAGATACTCAAATTTCCTCTTTCATTTGGTCCATGTGTGTGCTCATCGTGGGTGGGCGGGAAGTATAATCAAAGTTGAAAGCATATAATGTGCATGAAAGAAATCAAGCACCTGCAAGTCATGTGGTAACACCCCGATTCTAGTTCAATCATGTGGTTGCACTTTACGCACTGACGCCATAGGTTCTTATCTGCAAGGGCCTTCAGCTTTGCATCTGCTGCAGGGGGATAGGGATTTCTCCTTTTGTAGTCAAGGCAGCTCGTGTTGCTGTGCCATGGAACCTTGCAATTGATACAAAAGAGATTTTCACACTTTGAGCATTTCCTGACTCCCAGCCTTTCAGCAGTACCGAATAATGTCCTCTTCGAATATTCTAAGACCTCACTTTTTGACATTAAGGCTGAGCAGTCAGGATATGGGCAATAAATTTTCTCAGTAACAGGAATGGACGCTTCCTCCAAGCGTTGGCTCATAATCTCAATTAATTTAGGAGTCAAGAACTTTCGGCTGGTCTCAATTTTCAGTTCAGAATTACAGCCTTCATGTGGGCATTTGGGTAGCATCCCATTAAGCAACTTCACTTCAACGTGTTGTTTCATACAAGAAAAGCAATAACGATGCAAACAACCATCAACCGAGAAAATCTGGCCAACATCTATTTCGTCTAAACATATTACACAAGTCTCATACAGGTTCTTCGACCTGCTAGATCCTAAAGGCCTGTCGATCTGAGAAACAATTGCGTCTCGTGCAAGCTTAAATGCATATTTGATATCATTCCGGGCCACAAGGACTGGGGCTGAGTAAACAAATTTTCTTTGGAGGAGGTTCACCTGACCAACTAAAGTTGCAATCTTCGATTGCTTGGGTGGCCATCGACCGAGAACCTGCATATGCCAGAACAATTAGACATCTCATACTCTATAAAAGGCTCTACTGTGATGACATTTAGCATAGATTGCTGACATATTGTACACAATCTAAAGATGACAAGATAAACCATACAAATGACGTAGACATGTGACCTGGCTCATTAAAAGTCCTCTGAATCATTATAATGTGAAGACCGAATGGTGGCAAATACAAATATCAGAATCCAGGAACAATTCACAACAATACATCAGATAGAGAATGGGAAATCAATGATAATCACACCATGAGCACAACATGACAGTTGATACCAACTAAGGATACACCTCTAATGGACTTGTACAGCCTCAATTATTACTACACCACTCAAAAATATAAAAGAACCAGATTGCGAATAAGCTTCCGAGTTGTCAGTTGGACCTTATCAGTATAAATACCTCTTCCCAGTTCTCCTTTGGAGACTGCACTACATTTCGCTTCGTATTATAATTTAATAGGAAGAGAACTATAGTTTTGTAACAACAGTAGCAGAACCACAGCAGCCTGTCACGGTGTTTCCAACATTGTGGTAGGCAGTGGCGATTGTTATGCCAGTGCAATCCATTGCTATGAGTCTATGACAATAATGACAGTCCTGGGGTATCACTGTATGAGTTATTGCTATTTTGTGCCATCGTGAAATGATGTTCCAGTATTTCTAAAACCATTCTACTGCTAATTTCTCCTTCCACTCAATTTTCAGTTCAATTTCAAGTACTTTCTATGCCCTTTACTTTTCTGCACTGTCCTTTGCTTTCAAGCTCTAACCTTCATGTATTACCACAATATACAAGTCCTCCACAATGAGACAGTAGAAGTTCTCCACAATGAGACAGCAAAAGAGAGTGCCATTGTCCTTAGCAGCACACACGTTTACAGCCCTTCTGGATTGTGAGCATACGGTGTGATAACAAAGGAAACTCTTTCTCACCAAATCTCACCATTTGAGAACATGACGGCCGCATTTATCGCCAAATCACTCAATCCAAATGAAAAGTGATATAGAAGAAACTCTATTCCTTAACTTCTATTTTCTTACCAAATCACTCCATCCAATGCGGTTGTTAAATACTAGAAGTTAGACTCGCACACGCTCACACTTTGGACTGCACAAGTCCTGGCATGCCCGCATCCACACCCCGCCTAAATTCTCACAACACAGGTCAAACATACAATCCACCAAGTAGCTTACAACGATACACACACACACTGAAGAAGTTGTCTACAAACTACATAAGATGGTTAAAGGGACGTGTCTGCTAAACTTAATGGACTAAAAATGGACTAAAGCTCATGGTTTCACGGATTTCTAGGCAAGTAATTCTCCTCACATACATCAACTAAAAACCATTTAGCAAAAATAACTTGACTATTGTCATTAGGCTATAGGCTAATAATATAGCGGAAATGCACCCTAAACAATACCATTGCATTGAATTGGTCCAGTTGGATTGGATAAAGCAAATTAAACGACAAATCAACGAAGACGAAAAAACTCACAAACTGGTAAAGCGGATAGTAATCGCAGTAAAACACGACTCTCTTCAACTCCAAATCAACGGCAGCACTCAGCCCTTCAATCAACGCCCTAATCTCCGCCACCTGCCGGCTCCTCCCCCTCCCAACCACCGGTTTCCTAATCTCGAAAACCAAGTCATCCCTCTCATCGCATATCGCCACACCAATCCCAACCAATCCCACCCTCTCCTCGCTCACCAAACCCTTGCAGTAAACCCTAAACGTCGTCGCATCCGCACCGCTGCTCGACCCCTCCCCGTACGGCCTCGCGAAGTTATCCCCGTACTGGTCCCACTCGTCCTCCGACATCTGGTCGATCTCGGCCGCGATCTTCTGGTCGTGGATCCGACGGTGGAGATCGTCCCTGGCGGCTTTTATTTCGGCTTGGGTGAGGAGGCGGTCGTGGTGTGAGCGCTCGAAGTTTTCGAGTTCTTGGGCTTGGAGGGAGGAGAAGGTGAGGACGTCGTCGTTTTGTGGGGGTGGGGGAGGGGAGGGGGAGGAGGAGGAGGAGGGGTGGAGGGAGAGGGAGGCGGTGATGGCTTCTTGGAGTTGGAGGTGGAAGGCGAGGTCGAGGTCGGAGTCGACGGCTTGGGCCGCGATGAGCTCGCGGCGTTGTAGGGCGGCGAGGGCGGGGAGGTCGGAGTCCGGGTCCGTTGCCACCGACGACGTCGTCGCCATTGGTGTGGTTGCTATGGTGAGTCGGTGACACTCTTTTTCCTCTTCCCAACCAAAATCGCGACGGTTCGTTTTTGTTTGTGTGCGCGTCAGTGTGTCAGAGAGAGAGAGACGTACTCGGTAAGTTTCGCAATTCGAACGTAGATTATAGCGCTTTCCAAAAAAAAAAAAAAAACGTAGATTATAGCTGTGTTACTGTTAAATGACCACTGGAGTGAAATAAATCTCCTTTTTATATTTTTTTTGTATTTATTAATATTACGCTAAATTTTTATGAATTATTCATTTATTTTGATGAGAAAAATTAAAAAAGTAAAATAAAATATTATTTTCACCTAAATATTTTAGAAAATAATTTTTTTTAAAAAAAAGTCAAAAAAATATTTTGGTCAAAGTACAAAAATTTTACATTTCCGATTTCTCTTATCGAAAGGAATCAATAATTTACAAAAATTTTGCACAAAATTAACAAATGCCAAAAAAATCAAATAAAGAAAGCAAAATGGGCAGTAAGTCATGAACGTCCTCTAAAAAAAATAAATAAAACAAAAGTGATGAACGTCCAAGACAGGAACAGATCAAACAAAAAATACTTGTGTGAAAACATCCAAGACAGCAACAAATCAAATAAAAAACAATAATTTTGAAGTATCAAGCAGAAAAAAAATTAAAGTATCACAGTAAAAAAATTAATAATTTTAAAGTATCATGTGACATTATTATGTGGTGCTCTTAGCAAATTAAAAATCACAATGTAAACTCTCTCTTTTTGGGTCTTGGACTCATCTAATCTATATTCATAGTGTAATAATCAAAAGTTGTCACATTACCTTTTCAACCTGTAAAAATCTAAAAATTGTCACCACATAAAATATTTTTTTTAAATAGTTTTCAAACTAATAAAAACAGGTTATTAGAAATAAAAAATAATTTTTTGAAAACTTTTATTTTGAAAACACATTTTTTTGAAAAAGTTTTAAAAAATGGTTTTTGAAAAAAAGACAGGTTTTTGTTTTAAATAAAAATGTTTGAAAAAAAAAGACAATTTTTTTGAAACAGTTTTGAAAAACAGATTAACTGTTTTTGCAAAAAAAAAAAAAACTTCTTTTAAAAATATTTTTCTTAGAAACATTGTTAAGAGAGAGAGAGAGAAAGAAAAAAAGTTTTGGTTATTGGCAAAATGTTGTTAACTTTGATTATCTAACAAAATTTGATGAGTTATTAAGAGATTGTTAAGTTTGGTTATACCACTATGAGCACTTTTTTGAGCGAAACATTGCTAATTTTAATAACTTTAGGCTTTGTTTGGTTGAGAGTTTAGTTTAATTTAGTTTTGGTAGTGGGTGGAGAGAGAAATATGGTAATGATTGAAAATAGGGGTAATGATTGGAGAGAAATAGAGAGAGATGAGAAAGTAATAATTGGAGAAATATGGTAATGATTGGAAAACGAAATAGAGTAATGATTGGAAAACAAAATAAAAACAAAGTAAAACTCCTAAACGAACATAGCCTTTGTAGTTTTGGTTATTCCACTATGGATGCTCTAATGGACCATCATGATGTCAAACAAATCTCTATAGATTTTTTTTAGAAAGATTTGTGAGGAACAAATCAAATAAAAAAAATTGACCAAAATATTCGAGATAGTAAAACTTTTAAAAGTTTTCACCGCTCAACATTTTACCGTTTGTCTCGACAATTAGACTGTCGGTTTTAAAGTTTCAACAATGTGCCCAGGGCAGGACGAAATGCGCCAGGGGCGCAAGGATATGTGCCTGAAAAATATGCATTATAAAATCAAAAATCGTCATAATGAAGATCACAAATTGTCATAATTTAAACATACAGTATACCCTGTGTATCATAGCTTTCAAGACCTTAAAAGAGTATCTATAAGAGCATCCACAGTGGAATAACCAAAAGTGAATAATCAAAAGTTGCCACATCATCTTTTGGTTATGCATTTAAGGGGTTGCTAAAGTTAGCAATGTAGATGTCCACAATGGTACAATCAAATTTTAATAACCAAAACTTGCCACATCACATATTCAATTTATAAAAATCTAAAAATTGTGAACATAGAAAACAATTTTTTAAAAATAGGTTTCAAACCAATAAAAACAGGTTGTTAGAAAAAGAGAAAATTGTTTTTTGAAAACTTTGATTTAAAAAAAAATTTGGGGAAAAAGTTAAAAAAACGGTTTTTGAATAAAAAAATAGTTTTTGAAAAAAAGAACAGGTTTTGAAAAAAAAATATTAATAAAACAACTGTTTTTGCAAAAAAAACAATACTTGATTGAAGAAATAGTTTTCACAAAAGAAAATTAGTTTTAAAAAAAAAAAACAATTTTTGCAAAAAAATAAAACTTTTTTTAAAAGTATTTTTCTTAGAAATATGTTGAAAATGGAAGAGAAATAATATTTTTGTGTAATGATGGTATACTTGATTGAAGAAATATGGAAACAACTAAATTTGATTATTGGCAAAAAGTTGCTAGTTTTGATTATACAATAGCCAAAATTTGATGAGTTGTTAAGAGGTTGCTAAATTTGATTATTCCACTGTGAGCTCTTTTTGGAGCTTATGTCGCTAATGTTAGCAACATTTTAGTTTTGATTATACCACTGTGGATGCTCTAACTAGGTAGGAGTGTACCAAACAATAAAAATTTGTAAAGAAAAACATCGCAAGCTATGGGGCTTTCATGAAACCTTAGGCATATGATTCCAAGGAAAGATTAAAAAAAAAAAACTGTTCCCCTTTGAAATAGTTTCTACTTTATATCTAGTGATGTGAATCGTAAAACGAGGGCTTCAATTCAAATTCTCCTTCATCCTGCAAGAAAATTACGACGACGTTGACACGTTGTAAGAATCGAATCACGAAGGTGTCGATAAGGAAAACAAATGCCTTGTTCTCTTCGCGATTCAAAAAAAAATTTTCAAAAAATTCCCCCTAGATTTCCCCTACTTTCTACCTTTTTCTCTCTATCTCTCTCCACTCATTACCCCTACTATTTTTCAAAAACACTTTTCAAATCCCAATCCAAACAAAGCATAAAATAAACAATAAATTAGTCAAACTTTATTAGTCAAACTTTGCGGATTTGCTCCGGACACTCCTGAGCTCAAATTTTAGAAAGGTTTAAACCGTTGAAAAGCTTGTTGAGTATACTTTCTAACCAATGTAATTTGGATTTAAAACTATTCGTACATAAAAAGATATGACAAATTTACTCTCACTGAGTTGAAATATAAATCACTCAAGTAAAACGCTCGCACCTCATTCACTTTAAATTGGATAATGACATATAATATATCAATAAAGAGGATTTTTGAAGATCTAAAAGATGGTGGTTTAGTAGTCATTGTGGTCGAGTGACATTTTCGGTAAGCTAGGCACTGAAAATTTTCTTCGTAAAAGCATAAGGCCTAGTTTTGTGCGAGTGTTCTGTTGAAGGTCAAGCTGCGAGGTGCCGTAGAAGGCTTCTCCGTTGTCTTTGGTCGTTCTCAAACTTATTTTGGGATTACTTCCGTAATCTGATTCGTCCGTTTGAGGATATGCGCCTGAGGCGCATTACCACTCATCAATTAGTCAAACTTTGCGGGTTTGCTCCGGATACTTCCGAGCTCCGATTTTAGCAAGGTTTGAACCGTTAAAAAACTTGTTGAGTATACTTTCTAACCAAAGTAGTTTGGATTTAATACTTTTCGGACATAAAAAGATATGACAGATTTACTCTCAGTGAGTTGAAATATAAATCACTCAAGTAAAACGCTCGCACCTCATTCACTTTAAATTGGATAATGACATATAATATATCGATAAAGAAGATTTTTAAAGATCTAAAAGATGGTGGTTTAGTAGTCGTTGTGGTCAAGTGACATTTCCGGTAGTATAGACATTTAAAATTTTCTTGTAAATGCATAAGGCTTGTTTTGGGCGTATGTCTTACGAAAATTCCGGTGATTATGCAGATTTTGTGCACTTTGATGAAGTCTTGAATGCCTTCTGAACTCTCTCAGACTCTTTAACAAATGAACAAATACATTAGAACTGGGAATGCGTGTGTTGAATGGAATTTAGAATGAGTGGAATGGAGCGAAAACGTGTTTTTGCCTTAGTTGCTCTGACAGTCATAGAATTGGGGTACTTTCGAATAACTTTTCGTAAATCAAAATCTATTATTTTTGTGGTTTAATCCCACCATCTATTAGTACTTTGAATACCCTAATTATTGATATAAAATAGGCCAGGTTTTGGTTGGGTTTGTTATTAGTTTGATTCTAGGATTTTTTGAAACAATTTGTTCAACCCGTTGAGGATAAAGTTGCCTGTATTTTGATTTATAAATAATTTTTAAGCCCAAAAAAAATTAGTTAGAAAATAGGCAAGACGAGATTTTCAACGGTTCAAACCACATGCAAATCTGAGTTCGGGAGTGTCGATGGCAAGACTGCAAAGTTTGGTTAGTTTAAAAGTTTTAACAATGCGCCCAGGGCAGGACGAAATGCGCCAGGGGCGCAAGGATATGCGCCTGAGGCGCATTACCACTCATCAATTAGTCAAACTTTGCGGGTTAGCTCTGGGCACTCCCGAGCTCCGATTTTAATAAGGTTTGAACCGTTGAAAAGTTTGTTGATTATACTTTCTAACCAACGTAGTTTGGATTTAAAACTATTCATACATAGAAAGATATGACAGATTTACTCTCAGTGAGTTGAAATATAAATCACTCAAGTAAAACGCTCGCACCTCATTCACTTTAAATTGGATAATGACATAAAATATATCGATAAAGAAGACTTTTACAGATCTAAAAGATGGTGGTTTAGTAGTCGTTGTTGTCAAGTGACATTTTCGGTAATATAAGCATTGAAAATTTTCTTCGTAAATGCATAGGCCTTGTTTTGGGCGTATGTCTTACGAAAATTCCGATGATTATGCAGATTTTGTGCGCTTTGATGAAGTCTTGAATGCCTTGTGAACTCTCTTAGACTCTTTAACAAATGAACAAATACATTACAACTTAGAATGCGTGTGCTGAAATGGAATTTGGAATGAGTGGAATGGTGCGAAAACGTGTTTTTGCCTTAGTTGCTCCGACAATCTTAGAATTGGTGTACTTTTGAATAACTTTTCAAAAATCAAAATCTATTATTTTTGTGGTTTAATCCCACCATCTATTAGTACTTTGAATACCTTAATTATCGATATAAAATAGGTTTCGATCCGGTTTATCATTAGTTTGATTTTAGGATTTTTCCGAAACAATTTGTTCAACCTGTTGATGATAAAGTTGCCTGTATTTTGATTTATAAATAATTTTGAAGCCCAAACTAAATTAGTTAGAAAGTAGGCAAGACAAACTTTTCAACAGTTCAAAGCACATGCAAATCGGAGTTCGGGAGTGTCGGTAGCAAGACTGCAAAGTTTGGTCGGTTTTAAACTTTTAACAATACGCCAAGGCCGAGGCGAAATGCGCCAGGGGCGCAAGGACATGCACCTGAGGTGCATTACCACTCAGCAATTAGTCAAACTTTGTGAGTTTACTCCGGACACTCCACAGCTCCGATTTTAGCAAGGTTTGAAACGTCGAAAAGTTTGTTGAGTGTACTTTCTTGCCAACGTAGTTTTGATTTAAAACTATTCGTACATAAAAAGATATGACAAATTTACTCTCAGTGAGTTGAAATATAAATCACTCTGGTAAAACACTCGCACCTCATTCATTTTAAATTGGATAATGACGTAGAATATATCGATAAAGAAGATTTTTAAAGATTGAAAGGTTGGTGGTTTAGTAGTCGTTGTGGTCAAGTGACATTTTCGGTAATATGGGCGTTGAAAATTTTCTTCGTAAATGCATAAGGCATGTTTTGGGCTTATGTCTCATGAAATTCCGATGATTGTTCAGATTTTGTGCGCTTTGATGAAGTCTGGAATGACTTATGAACTCTCTTAAACTCTTTAACAAATGAACAAATACATTAGAACAGGGAATGCGTGTGCTTAATGGAATTTATTATGAGTGGAAAGGTGGAAAAATGTGTTTTTGCCTTAGTGGCTCCGACAATCTTTGAATTGGTGTAATTTCGAATAACTTTTCGTAAATCAAAATCTATTATTTTTGTGGTTTAATCCCACCATCTATTAGTACTTTGAATACCCTAATTTATATCGGTTTCTGTCCTATTTATCGTTAGTTCGATTCTAGGCTTTTTCCGGAACAATTTTTGTTCAACCCATTGAGGATAAAGTTGCAAGTATCACTACTACAATAATATATATGCGTCACACTAAGGAGATTCACAAAGATCACGGTTTTCAGTGAAAGCGTGATAAAAAGTGGTGCTTAAATTTTTTTATCTCAGTTTAAGCCCAAAGCTGAGATAAAAAGTGAGTTTTAGCGCGAAATAAAAGACCTCGCTCTTGCGGCGAGATAAAAGAAAAACAATCTCACCCTTGCGGTGTGATAAAAGATTTTAGGGTGGAAAAAAATGAGATAAAAGATCTCGCTCTTGTGGTGAGATAAAAGAGAAAAGATCTCACGCTTGTGGTGTGATAAAAAAGAGAAAAGACCTCACCCTTGTGGCGTGATAAAAAAGAGAAAAGACCTCACCCTTGTGGCGTGATAAAAGATTTTAGGGTAGAAAAAAATGAGATAAAAAATCTCACTCTTGTGGCGAGATAAAAGAGAAATGACCTCACCCTTGTAGTGTGATAAAAAATTTTAGCACGGAAAAAAGTGAGATAAATGATCTCACTTTTGCAGCGAGATAAAAAGTCTACCCATTTAGGCACACAGTCTGAATTTTCATGTGGGCGGGCTGGTACTCATTTAGGCAGACTTTGAAAAGTTATGTGAGAAAAACAATGTCGTTTAAGAATTTTGAAAAGTTCTTTTTTATTTATTTATAAAAGGTAAGAAGATAAGCCCTAATTACATTCATCCCAAAAAATCTTTACCCTTCATCTTCATCTTCACGCCCAAAAAGATTGAGAGACAGAGAGAGAGTAGGCAAATCCTAGAACTGGGTTCCACCAGTGCCCAGTTGTTTCTTCGACGACGGGCGAACTGTTCCACTAATGCCGAATTTTCATGTGGGCGAGCCGTGATCTTTATGGTTTATTGTAGTAGTGAAATTTAGTTATTTCGGATGTCTTCCAAGTATACGTTTGACACATTAGGTAAAAAAAAACAATTATATTATTATGACTTAGCCTTATCTGAAAAGGATTAAAATCCAATTGAGGAGCCACCATTGAAATTGAAATTCAATATAAACACAAAATCCATGTGAAATAGTTAGTTTATAATAATAATAATAATAATAATAATAATAATAATAATAATAATAATAAATCTAAAGTTTGTCTATAATGTTACAATTTGCAGGTTGTGATAATTTTCATAAAAATACAAAGTACACATTACAACAAAAAAACACTATTGTCTACAAAATTTACTAGCTAAAACTAAAATTTTCACCCCAAGAAAATCTTTTGGTAACCAACAACTAATTTTGATTGGCAAAAGATCTATTGTCATATTTTTAAATTTTTTTAAACAATGTTTATATATTTATTTTTATATATTTTAATATCATGTTAATTGTATTTCCAAAAATTCATCAAATTTTAAAGGAAAAAAAAAGTTTTCTCACTTTAGAAAGTAAGTATAAATATTTTTATTTTCCTAATGTAACAGAAGTACTTGGCTAGCTTAGTGGTAAGGACTTGAGAAATCAACTAAGGGTGCGTGGGTTCGAAACTTGGCAATGACAAGAAAAGATGGTCTAGTCGATATAAAGAAAAGATCACGCGCAATGGTTTTTCATCTCAGTTTATGGTGGTGTGATCATTTTGAACTTTCAATCATGGTTATAGACCGTGATCTAAAATGACATACAATCACACCCAGAAAAGAGAAATGATCACGTCCAAGAGAAACAATCACGGTTTATAACCATGATAAACAATCAGGGTTTCCTAATGTAACAGAAGTACTTGGCTAGCTTAGTGGTAAGGACTTGAGAAATCAACTAAGGGTGCGTGGGTTCGAAACTTGGCAATGACAAGAAAAGATGGTCTAGTAGATATAAAGAAAAGATCACGCGCAATGGTTTTTCATCTCAGTTTATGGTGGTGTGATCATTTTGAACTTTCAATCATGGTTATAGACCGTGATCTAAAATGACATACAATCACACCCAGAAAAGAGAAATGATCACGTCCAAGAGAAACAATCACGGTTTATAACCGTGATAAAAGAGAAACGATCTCACATTTTGGCCGTGATTGTTTCTCTCTTTCAATCACAATTTATAACCGTGATAAAAGAGAGTGACTTACAATCACACTCAAATCCATCACGGTAGCAGGAGTGTGATGAAAAACTTACAATCACGGTTAATAGTTGTGATCTTTATGGATCATTGTAGTAGTGTATTTTGATTTAAAAATATTTTTAGAGCCCAAACTAAATTGGTTAAAAAGTAGGTAAGACAAGTTTTTCAACGGTTCAAACCACATGCAAATCAGAGTTCGGGACTGTTGGTAGCATGGCCGCAAAGTTTGGTCAGTTTTAAAGTTTTAACAATGCGCCCAGGGCGGGGCGAAGTGCGCCAGGGGCGCAAGTTTATGCGCCTGAGGTGCATTACCACTCATGAATTAGTCAAATTTTGCTGGTTTGCTCCGGAAACTCCCTTGATTCGATTTTAGCGAGGTTTGAACAGTTGAAAAGCTTGTTGAGTGTACTATCTATCTAAAGTAGTTTTGATTTAATACTATTCGTACATAAAAAGATATGACAAATTTACTCTCAGTGAGTTAAAATATAGATCACTCAAGTAAAAGGCTCACATCTCCTTCACATTAAATTGGATAAAGACCTAAAATATATCGATAAAGAGTATTTTTAAAGTTCTGAAAGATGGTTATTTAGTTGTCATTGTGGTCATGTGATATTTTTGGTGATATGGACATTGAAATTTTGCTTCGTAAATGTATAAGGCATGTTTTGTGTGAATGTTTTACGAAAATTCAGATGCTTATACAGATTTTGTGCACTTTAATGAAGTCTGTAATGCCGTGTGAACTCTCTTAAACTCTTTAAGAAATGAACAAATACCTTAGAACTGGGAATACGTGTACTGAATGGAATTTAGAATGAGTAGAAGGGTGCGAAAACGTATTTTAGCCTTAGTGGCCCCGACAATCTTAAAATTAGTGTACTTTTAAATAACTTTTCGTAAATCAAATCTATTATTTTTGTGGTTCTATCGCACCATCTACTAGTACTTTGAATACCCTATTTGTTGATATAAAATAGGTTTCGATCCGGTTTAACGTTAGTTCGATTCAAGGACTTTTCCAAAACAATTTGTTGTTCAACCCGCACGTTGAGGATAAAGTTGCCTGTATTTTGATTTATAAATAATTTTCGAGCCCAAACTAAATTGGTTAGAAAGTAGGAAAGAGAAGTTTTTGAACGGTTCAAACCACATGCCAATCGGAGTTCGGGAGTGTCGGTGGCAAGACTGCAAAGTTAGGTCGATTTTAAAGTTTTAACAATGCGCCAAGGGCGGGAGGAAATGCACCAAGGGCGCAAGGATATGCGCGTAAGGTGCATTACAACTCATCAATTAGTCATACTTTGCGGGTTTGCTCCGGACACTCCTGAGCTCTGATATTAGCAAGGTTTGAGCCGTTAAAAATCTTGTTTAGTGTACTTTTTAACCAAAGTTGTTTGGATTTAAAACTATTCGTACATAAAAAGATATGACAAATTTAATCTCAGAGAGTTAAAATATAAATCACTCTAGTAAAACGCTCGCACCTCATTCACTTTAAATTGGATAATGACCTATAATATATCGATAAAGAAAATTTTTAAAGGTCTAAAAGATGGTGGTTTAGTAGTAATTGTGGTCAAGTGATATTTTTGGTGATATAGACATTGAATTTTTGCTTCGTAAATGTATAAGGCTTTTTTTGTGTGAATGTTTTACGAAAATTAAGATGGTTATGCAGATTTTGTGAGTTTTGTTGAAGTCTGGAATGCCTTATGAACTATCTTAAACTCTTTTAGAAATGATCAAATACCTTAGAACTGGGAATGCATGTACTGACTGGAATTTAGAATGAGTGGTGTGGGCACATGCCCCAAAATTTCGGATTTTGGTTGTAAAATTTATTGGGAGCGGCCCTTTTTGGAAAAGCGCGGCGAAACGCTTTGATTCAGAGTCGTCACTCGGGTTTTAGCGGAAGAATACCCAAGGAACCAAACTCGAAAACGCTTTGCTAGGTTTGCTTTGATTTGAAAAAGGCGGAGACTGGTCCGTCGTCACCTTCGATATCTGAGGTTCGGGAGTCAGGTTACGAGAGGGGAAGGGTTTTATAGCACCCCTCTCGCCAAATCCGGAGATCGGTCTCTACTCGGGCACTTTGTAAAACGTTTGCATTTTTCTCTCTTTTGATCATTTTTAAGCCAGTTAGGGCGGGGGAGCAGTTAATGGGGGTTAAAACTGTAACAGCTTGCAGTTATATGACAAAATGTTTGTGAATGATGATTTGCTTGAATTGAATTAGCATAAGGACATAGATTGAGAACAAGCACTGTGAACAGCTTTGCCAGGATGGTGTACGCTGTTTTTCAGGCTCGTGGGCAGGCAGTATGCTGGCTCGCAGTGGCCAAGCCACTGCACGCCACCATACCCTGCGCACGCCACCTTAAAGCTGGCATACACCAACCCATTATTTGTCCACAGTTTTTGCTCTCAACCCTCTGGGCTCTGGAATGGACCAGTGCACACCCAGGGCAAACCACGCAGTTTATAAGGCAGTTTATGTACATACACAGACACAAGAGATGGCTAAGAGCAAAGAGAATAGCAAAGAAAGCCCCATAAACAGAGTGGGGAGAAACATGAGGCCAAAATTGAACTATGGTGTAAGGGCCAGGCACTGGACTCCAGCATACATGCCGTATGCCACTCCTTAGAGGCCGTACGCCACTCTTGCATGCTGTCCAGTGTTTGGCTTTACACCATCTGGGCTCTGGAAAATGACCAGAAACACCGCAGAGGCCTTACAAAGCAAGAAAGATGCAGGTATTGAAAGCTACATTTAAACAGCCCTAATGTACAGAAAGCATCAAACTGGTTATTAGCATGCTCAAGGTGATAACAGAAAAGATATAAGCAATAAACAGACACCCCATGATCCCCACGCCAGCAATGCACGTACAACCATTAGTGGCGTACGGCTTAATGAAGCTGGCGTGCGCCATAGTTTGTGTCTTACGATTGATTTATTTTACCAGGGAAGGGCCTGGACTAGTATCAGTTACTAGCCAGAACCTTTCTGGTTCCCCTCAGGAGTTGAAAACAGAGAGCCACGCAAAGGTGGTATACCTTTGGTGCAAAAGGGTGGAATGTGGTTTGAACTTTGAAGGTTGAAGATGGAGGTTTGGTGGTGACTGGATGGTACTACAGGGGATGTGGAACTTCTCTACCTCTCACTCTTTCAATGGGGGAGAGCAAGAACAAGAGAGAGAAGAGAGGAAAAGACTTGGGCTCTTGAATGTGGTTAACCCTTGCAAATGAATGCAAGGGGTTGCATTTATAAAGGAGAGAGGGACTGAGAGGAGGGCAGTCAGCTGGGGTTAGGGGCTGGTTGAGTTAAGGAGGGAGCCTCCCATGCATTTAATGCATGGGACTTGCTTGATGGGTAGTATAGGAGAGAGAGGGGGACGTCCCTGCAGAAAGCAATGATCAGGAGGCTCTGCGCTGTACTGTGGTGGTTACAAAGTCTCGAGCACGTGACAGAAAAGCGGTGATTTGACCGGCCTTGACCATGCGTACGCCAGCTATATACCATGCGTGCGCCAGGTCAAACTGAGTCAACGGTCGATGGCCGACACGTGGCAGTTTGCTGGCGCACGCCAAATAGAACCTGGCGTATGCAAGTAGGGTTTTGCTGGGGCCCTTCTGGCTCTGGATTTGAAGGGTTTTGAAATGGGTTTGAAAATGGGTTTGAAGGGGGAAAGTTCAACGCTCAAAGCTCAAGACCTTCCATCGACCCGCAATGTTCTCGACCTTTTATCATCATTGGGGCAACAGAGACAATAAAAGAGCTAATCCGGACAGTTCAGAATGGGGTGTCTACAAGTGGAAGGGTGCGAAAACGTGTTTTTGCCTTTGTGTCTCCGACAATATTAGAATTGGTGTACTTTCAAATAACTTCGTAAATCAAAATCTATTATTTTTGTGGTTAATACCACCATTTACTAGTACTTTGAATACCCAATTTATCGATATAAAATAAGTTTCATCTGGTTTAACGTTAGTTTGATTGAAGGACTTTATTGAAATAATTTGTTGTTCAACCAGTTGAGGATAAAATTGCCTATATTTTGATTTATTAATAATTTTGGAGCCCAAACTAAATTGGTTAGAAAGTAGGTAAGACAAGCTTTTCAACGGTTCAAACCACATGCCAATTGTGGACATGCGGATGCCCGATTTTCTTTCTCCTCGGTGAAGGGATTTCGTTCTCCCCCCCCTCCTGTTTTGAGAAGAGAGAAAAGCTGCTGGTTCGCGAGAGCGCCCTTTTAAAGCTGGATGACAAGTGCTCGCAAAAAATACAGAGTCGCCACTCTGGTTTGAATGTCCGACACCCAAGGAACCGTATTTCGAAGCACTTGCCACTCTGTTTTGATTTGGAAAAGTTTAAGGAACCAGTCCGTCATAACCATATCTGGGTTCGGGAGCCAGGTTACGAGAGGGGAAGGGTTTTATGGCACCCTTCTCGCCCAATCCGGAGATCGGTCTCTACTTAGGCATTTGCGAAAATGTTTGTTTGCGATTTTATTTAATTAATCAATTTTTAGCCAATTAGGGCGGGGAACAGTTAATCGGGGATTAAAACTGTAACATATTTGTAAGATATGATAAATGATAGCATGGATGGCACAACATGTTAGAAAATAAACAAGATAAAATCTAACACTGAGATTGGATATCAAAACAGTGCATTGGAATGAGTTTAACACAAATAATGGCCAATTTGCATACATGGATCTGCCAGCATGCAAGTCCACCATCGCGCGTCAAACCCATTCCATCGCGCGAGGGTTGATATCCTCCCAACAGGTTAAGTTTTATCTCCTTCTGGGCTCTGAAAGGACCAGTGCACACCCAGGACAAACCACGCAGTACATATGGCAGCAAAATATACAGTTTTAAGGCTGTAAAGCCCTACAAATTAATAAAGCATCCCATAAATAGTGTGGGGAAAGAATAACAACCTAAATCCAAGATACCCGTGCAAGGCCACTCACTGGTCAGAGGCAAACCATCGCGCGATGGTCTCAAACTGTTGCGCGATGGTCTGAGTCTTTTTACCAGTGTTTGGTTTACAGATTTCTGGGTTCTAGAATAAGTCCAGAATGATCCCAGGGGTACTCCATAATTAGCAGAAATGCAAATTGACTACAAACTAGCAGTTTCTAAACAAAGAAAAGCAGTAAACTAGTTTTCAACATCAGTGATCTATATATAAATAAACACACAAAAACAGCAAGACACCAATCCCCACGCGGTCCATCGCGCGATGGAGTGAGAGTGTCGCACGCGTATATGGGACCGTCGCGCACTGGTTCTTGCCATGACGATTTTTGAAACCTTGCCAGCTTTAGGACCAGGACTGATATTGATTACCAGCCTTGGCTCTGTCAGCCCCCCTCAGGGATCAGAACAGAAAACGGAACAAAGGTAAGCTATACCTTTGTTTTTTGGGTTTGAAAATGTATTGAGCTTTGAGATTTGAAGGCTTGATTTAGTGGTTGAATGGATGAAGAACAAGCTATGTTCTTGAGGGTGTAACTTAGGACTTAAAAACTTGGAACTTTGTAACCCTTCAAAATTGTAACCTGTAGACACCCCAATCTGGGCTTCCAGATTAGTTTACTTACGGTTTTTGATTCCCCGATGATGAAATGGATCAAGAACACCCTGGGAATGATAGCGTGTTTGAGCTTTGAGTGTTTGCAAAACCCTTAAACCTAACCTAGCCTAAGCCACTTCAAAAACAAAAAACCCAGCTGGTCCGCGCCAGGGCGCATCCATCCCGCGCCCGGGCGCACCATCGCGCGACAGAGTCACTCCATCGCGCGACAGTGCGCCAGGGCGCACCATCGCGCGACAGACTGACTCCATCGCGCGACGGTCCAACCTACCACCGACCTTTCTGAAGGAGGACAGTTAGCCACCAATGCAACCTCAGCCAGGCCTCGTGGACTGCCTGAACTCCTCTGTTTCCAACCAGATTCACCCCCTTTCCCTATTTATACCCCCCATTTGTTCTCTTTCAAAGGGTTAACAAAAAAAGGGGTTTCAAAAGGCTTAGTAAAAACCCCAAGTTTCAAAGAACATAGCTTGTTCTTCTTTCAACCATTCAAACACCTCATTCAAGTTTCAAACCTCAAAGCTCAAATACTCTTTCAAACCCGAAGCCAAAGGTATAGCTTACCTTTGTTCTGTTTCTGTTCTGATCCCTGAGGGGGGCTGGCAGGGCCAAGGCTGGTAATCAATACCAGTTTTGGTCCTAAAGCTGGCGAGGTTTCAAATACCGTCATGGTAGGAACCAGCGCGCGATGGTCCCACTCTCTCGCGCGACACTCCGGTGCTGCGTGCAATGGACCGCGTGGGGATTGGTGTCCTATTGTTTTGTGCTTTATTTACGTATAGATCACTGCAAGCATGTTAAAAACCAGTTTACTGCTTTCCTTTGTTAGAAATTGCTAGTTGTAGTTCAATTTGCATGTTTTCTGTTTTGGAATACCCCTGGGATAATCCTGGATCTGTCCCAGAACCCAGGAAGATGTGAACCAAGCACTGGTCTGGTCCGCGCCAGGGCGCAACCATCCTGCGCCAGGGCGCACCATCGCGCGAGGGTTTCACTCCATCGCGCGACAGTGCGCCAGGGCGCACCATCGCGCGCCAGGGCGCATCCTCGCGCGACAGAGTGATTCCATCGCGCGACGGTTTGCCTCCGACCAGTGAGTGGCCTTGCACGGGTAGCTTAGTTTGAGGCCATTATTTTGTCCCCACACTGTTTATGGGGTGTTTTATTAATTTGTAGGGCTTTTCAGCCTTTAAACTGTATATTATGCTGCTCTATAAACTGCGTGGTTTGTCCTGGGTGTGCATTGGTCCTTCCAGAGCCCAGAAGGTTTGAGAATAAGAGCTGTGGGTTTTTAAGCTCACCGGCACGTGCTTGTCTTGGAATTATGCGCGCAAGAGTGAACAGTATGCAGTGACTTGTTCAGTGCATGCTGGTTTATTCCTGCGCACGTCACTCTAAAACAAGGACCCTCCCAGTTTGTTTAAACTCCCACAGCAGTCTGTTCTCATCCTATACTAACTGCTCATCCATGCTATCTATCACATCCTGCAAACATGTTACAGTTTTAATCCCCTTAAACTGTTCCCCCGCCCTAATTGGCTAAAAATTGATTAATGAAATAGAATCGCAAACAAACAACGTTTCGCAAATGCCTAAGTAGAGACCGATCTCCGGATTGGGCGAGAGGGGTGCCATAAAACCCTTCCCCTCTCGTAACCTGGCTCCCGAACCCAGATATGGTTATGACGGACTGGTTCCTTAACTTTTTTTCAAATCAAACAGCGCGGCAAGTGCTTCGAAATACGGTTCCTAGGGTGTCGGACCTTCAAACCCAAGTGGCGACTCTGTATTTTCGCGAGCGCTTGTCGTCCAGCTTCAAAAAGCGCTCCCGCGAACCAGCATCTCTCCTTTCTCAAAAGGGCGGGGAACGAAATCCCTTTCCCGGAGGAAAGAAAGAGTCGGGCAAATCGCATTTGCCCACAGTGGCGACTCTGCTGGGGATCGAATCAATATTGGTCTATACTTAGAATTTAATACGCATGAGAACAATCCCACAAAAGCCTGTCAAAATAGTGAGCTTCGCGCTGCTAAAGAAAGGATTGGTGATTTAATAGGACCTCGTGTCCGGCCATCCAATCTGGGGCTTTTCCGATTGTTCTCTCGCGTAGTTTCTTCTAAGTATTGATCAATAAAGAGAGCCAAATTTGAAAAGGCATTTGCGAATTTGCGATTCTGTTCCATTAATCAACTTTTTAGCATTCTTCATTTGCATCGATGTGGGATAAGCCCCGTTGGATCGTTTTGGCAATCCGGCACGGTTTACCGGAGCTCGGGGACCCCGAATGACTAACAACCTTCGACGATGATGAGTCATTCTACCGTTCGACTGTTGCTCTGCGGTTACGCGGGCAGTGGGAGGTATATCTTGGCTTTAGTCCGAGGAACCTGTTACAAGCCAAAACCAGCCTTTGCATATACAAAGCACTAGAACTCTCCAAACTAGGACAGGTACCTACATGGTAAGATTACTTGCATTTAACCCCCATGTACTGTCTACGTGTTACTGCTTTCCCTATCGCATGTACTGTACATACATTATTTCGCATAGGAGCATGCTTAGAGTGGTTCTTTCTCTCGAGTTTGTCTTGCTCAGTCTAAGACGTTGTTGGACCCGATGAGGAGTCGTTCATTCTGTCGAATGTTCGTTATCAATCGCAAAGTCCTTAGTTCAAAGAGACTTTGAGAAATCAAAATTTACTACATCCTTGGCTCATGCCCGGTTAAGAATTCAACCGAAAATATGGAACAACAAAAGTAGTGATGCCGTGTCACTGGTGCCACCCAGGTTGAAGTGCGAAGTCACTATACACCGCCGTGTTCAAGGTTAAGGTGCCATGTCATCACCACCAAGTTGTTCCAAATCCAAAGTTGAACCTTCAAATGGGACTAGTCGAAGATTTAGTCTATTTTGACATCTTTTAGGATCTGACGACCTACTCAGGGACACATGGCCGAAAAGAATTCTGAGGATTCTGGCAACGTCTGAAATTCGTGAGGCAAACTCGTCTCTGTTTTTGTACATACATACTGTTTTGCGTAGAAGCATGTTTAGGGCGGCTTCTAAGTTGTCTCTCTTTCGAGTCTGTCTCATGCCCATTAGGACGCTGCTAGACCCGATGAAGAGTCGTGCATCTCGATGGTGCACGTTGTCAATTTTCAAAGTCCTTAGATCAACAAAACTTTGGGAAATCAAACCTTTTTAAGTCCTTGGCTCATGCCCGATTGAAGTTTCAACCGAAAATAAGGAACCACAAAGTATGGATGCCATGACACTGGCACTACCCAGGTTGAAGTGCGAAGTCACTATACACCGCGGCGTTCAAAGTTAAGGTGTCATGTCATCAATACTGAGTTGTTTCGTTTCGAACTCCAAAGTTGAAATTTCGAGAACGGAATAGTCAAAGGCTTAGACTATTTTGACATCTCTTAGTGTTAGTCGATCTATTCAAAGGATACACCCTGGAAAAGATTTCCGAGGATTTTGGCAGCGTCCAAACATCATGAGACAGACTCGTCTGTAGTTGTAGAGTCTAGGAGGACACCGACGATGTCGTGTGCGTTGCATTCTCATTGCTGCAGGAACGTCACTGAGCTTTCAATTACTTTACTGTCTAGTTTGGAACCATTGCACCGAACAAGAGAGTACCGAAAGGAAGAGCCAAACCTACTTGGGGACGTCTGCATCAGCATCCGGTTCAAAGGCTTGTCAGGCTAGATTCCCTGTCAATCATAACGGAGGCTTCTCCAAGTTCACTGTTGGCCACCCTACAGTCGGGTTCGCCATCGATATTGCAAAAAGCCACGCCGCCGGCTTCCCCATATTCAGCTTCTTCATCAAGCTCCATTGAAAAACCTGCAATGGCAGATCAGCCTCAACCGCTCACTCTGGAATCCATGCTCATGAACCTCCAGAACAGTATCACTGTTATGCAACAGAGAGCCACCCAGACTGATGCCTCCATCACTCGCCTGAATGACCTTATCAACACTCGTCTTCCACCAGCAGCTGAAGAAGAGGACGAGGACGAGGACGATGAAGATGTTCATGCAGAACCTGTCTTTATCGAGGATCCAAACCATGCAGGGCGTCTCATTGTTCAGCCGAACCCTAGAGAGGCTCGTGTGCCTGCTCCAAATCCAAACCCCGCTGTTGTTACGCTGGTTCAAAACCCTGACATAGCTGCTCTCATGGTCAAGATGGCTAAGCTAGAAGAAGCTATTTCAAAATCCGAGAAGATCAGCGCGAGAGGAATTGATCTGGATCGTCTTTGCTTGTACCCTAATGCTAGGCTTCCTGACAAATTCAAGATGCCTGACTTGGTTAAATTCGACGGAAGCAGTGATCCCAAGACTCATCTCTTTGGCTACCATGCTGCAATGAAGCTGCTAGGGGTGGAAAGTGAGGCCATGTCTCAGCTTTTCCCTCAAACTCTCTCTGGGCCTGCCTTCCATTGGTTCATGTCGCTCGACATCTCCAAAAGAAAGACTTGGGAGGATATTGGGGCTGCCTTTATTGCACAGTACAACTACAACACTCAGCTCAAGATGACTACTCGTGAGTTGGAATCCACCAAAATGGAAGCAAATGAGTCCTTTGCGGATTTTGTTAAGAGGTGGAGAGCCAAAACCGCTCTAATGACTGAGCGCCCGAGCGAGAGGGATCAACTCCGCATCATCTCCCGCAATCTCCAGCCAGATTATGCCAGGCACCTGGTTCTTGTTCAAGCGTCTGCTAACTTTGAAACCTTCTTCGAATCTGGCCTGGCCATTGAAGATGCACTGCATAGTGGAATTCTGCCAAGGGGAGAGTCCTCCTCACAGAAAGCTAAGCCGAGGGCTTACTCTGGAAACAGTAGCACACTGTTTGGTAACAGCAACTACTCCAATACAGCTACAAGTGGGAGCGATGCTCCAGCTTTCGACTCTAATCGCGCTGCCGATGTCAATCAGGTTCAAAACGCCCAAAGCTACCGGGCCCGAACCCAACCTCGGAGTTTCTCTGCCTTCAAGGCACCTCTGTCCGCAGTGATGGAAAAACTTGTCAAGTCTGGGCATCTCAAGCCCTTGACCCCAACTTCTCCGCCAAAAGTCCTACCTTTCGGTTACAAGCCTCACCTCTTCTGTGCCTTCCACCAAATGCCTGGCCATCCCACTGATGCATGCTATCGTCTTCGACATGAGATTCAAGATCTCATTGACAATGGCACGGTTCATGTTCCACCAAAGTCTAACGTCGTTTCCAACTCCTTGCCTCAACACAACTCTAACCCTCTGGTAGGTCAGATATCTATCATCTCCACTCAAATCAACCCCAGCTCTACCATATTCAACCCTAGCCACTATATCATCCCAGAAGGCCAACCCAAACCAATCGTTTCCATCCCGTTCGAACCGGAGGTTAACATGATGGCTGTAGGTTGGACAATTGAGGTCTTCACTGCCGACACCTGGATTGACAGTACTGAGGGGCTTGCAAAGGAGGAGATTGACCGGCTGAGGTCCATTATTCATGGGAGCACCGAGTAGGTTTGGTTAAAGAAGCTGAGGAAGCCGAAGTGCTGTTGCTTGGGCCTGACACCCGCTGGATCCTACCTCTTTTTGTGGAAGCTATGGGTAGCTTTTTAAATATTGCATTTTCAAACCGCGTCTAGTTTGCATTGGCATTTTGTCTGAGTTTGACACAGAGTCTTTTGCATTTGTCTAAGTCTAGCTCTGAGTCGGAGTTGTGCCTCTTGGCCCTCCATATCGTAGCTTTTGTTTCAAGTTTTGAGTCTGCTGTACTTGGCAACCCCGAGGAGCTTTCTTTATGATATGCTTTATCTTGCTTCTTAGTACTTTGCTGACTTTTGAATAAACTGTGTCGACCTTGACGACGAAGGGATAGATTTCGATGGGATCATCCCCAAGGAAATGTGTTCCCTCGCCGAAAGGGAAGACAAAAGGCATGCTCAGCCTATTAATTGAAATAGTAGTTTTCAAATAAACTTGAAAGACAAGGACAACCTCCCAATGGTTCAAAATTGGTTCAAAGCTGTTCCCAGAGGAGCATTGTGTCCGGTCAGACAGGTTCGAAGAATTCATCAATGACTTGGCATGGTCTCATAAAGACACGCCTGGTATTGATCTTGACATAAAGAAACATCGAATCCCTTTGCTACCGGATGCCAAGCTAAAAAGCAGAAGCTCAGAAGGTCCAGCACCTCATACCATCCTCAAATTTGCAGGAACAGCGTTCCGCCAAGCACAAATTGGAAAGTTCAAAAGTGGCCTCGAACAAAGCATGTCAACTGAAGCACTTTGGACCTTATAGCCATTTCATCTGGGGGTGCAGCCATTTCTTTGACCTCAACGGCAATAAATCAAATACCTTGGTCAGCATGGATCAATTCGAAAGCCTTTTCCCTGAGAGAAGCTCGTTGGGCTGAAAACCCCAAGGGTGGGCAGTTCCAAGCAAAAGTTAGAGCAGCCTGCTAGACCAAGAACCTATGAAGGAGGTCTAGGCAAAAGTAAAAGGCAATACTTGAAAACTCGCTAGACCGAAAACCCGAAGTGGCGGTTCTAGGCAAAAGTTAGAGCGTAAAAGGTGAGGTAAAACACACGGTGAACCTTGGCCTGAACTACGTTTTGACCTGATTCCCTAGCTTGGGATACGTAGGCAGTCTCTCCTTGAGACTCGGTCATAATCTATCAATTGGATCCATGGTTGACATTTGGTACACATCAAAGGTCAAAGAGGATCGAAGATTAAGCTGCATGGGAGGCGTATGAAAGGGGGAAAACCTTTTGTCTTTCAGTTTTATTGCAAACTACTAATTCAATTTCAAAGCTGAGCATAAAGCCTTAAAAGATTTTAAGCATCAAAAACAGAACGAAATGCTGGCGAGGCCTAACGGCTCACAGTTTATTCTAAGTTCAGCGAAGTCTGATGTGAGCAGTTGCAGTAGCTTTGCAGTCATGTACGCTAGTTTGAGGTTCACGCGCACTTATTCATAGTTATGTGCGTTGGTCTCAACCCTATGCTCGCTTTTCAATTCGTGCAACAATCGACAGCAGTCAGCTACTGCCTTTTAGTCCTATTCGAGGGGCTTTTGCCAAGTTTGGTCATACCGTGTAGACTTAATGTGACTGCTTGGGGGTGTCGGTTTCAGTCCGGGCCTATATGTGTCTTCATTTGCGTCTTATGTCCGTCTTTGTGGCATTTTTCTAGATTTCAATCCATTGTCATGTCGAGATGCTTTTCTCAGTTCTATTTGTTCATCCAGGTCACCGTACATATGTTTGACCTTACAATTGTCAGTTTCACCTGTCTAAAGGGACATTGTGAGTTTTGGCACGTTAATGCCCAAAATTTCACTGTTTTCCATGTGTCTAAGGGTTCGCATTGTTCCCTGGGGCTCTTTCCCCCTTTTCGTTCGAGCTAGGTATGTCTGTGCATATATGTGTGTCTGTGTGTCGACTCAGTTCACTTGTCAATGCAAATTAGATATTAGCGCATGGTTTATATGTCAATAAACTAGAAAAATGCAATTTTTATATTGCTATCGTATTTTTTGGAATCCATAAACTGCGGAAATGTAATTTTTACATTGCTACCCTAGCTTCGGTAATCTACAAGCAGTAGAGTCTCATCATCAGCAAGGGCACGTCCGCCTAAGGCCAAGCAAAGCATATCTTTGGGGCTTATTCGCCCAAGAATCGAAGACAGGGCACGCAGACCTAATGCCGCTACATGCCGACTGGGCACGCCGGCCCACTCAATGTCTCTCTATCGGGATGCACATCTCAGAAGCAGAAGACAGTAAAGTAATGGGACTCAGTGATAGTCCTTTAGGCATCGTTGTCCTCTCAGGAGCCGCCTTTAGCTTGCATCTGCATTTTCAATTTGTGCATTCATATTGTATACATGTCATTGCATATTGTATATCAAATGTTTAAAGCAGGAAAATTCTATGCTGGAATCACTTCTGTGGGATAGTGCAAGTATGGGGGAATGCCACACGCCACTTTCCTTATTTCATTTGCCATGGTAACCGTCAAGCACACAACCTCGATGTCCCACTCTGCTAGCATTTAGAATGCACTTTGGGGGATCAAAAATCAACTCAATCCACATCGGCATGTTCATCCTGAAGCATGATCCACCCGGTCTCAAATCAACGACAGCCGGTCCTGTCAATTTCTCAACGGCTCGATCATTCTGCACACTGATCTGCCCGTCTCGAATCAACGACAGCCGGTCCTGTCTATTTCTCAACGGCTCGATCATTCTGCACACTGATCTGCCCGTCTCAAATCAACGACAGCCGGTCTTGTCCATTTCTCAACGGCTCGATCATTTATACTGATGATTGTCTCATCCTGTCTGTAACGGCTTGGTCATTTATACCGATGATCCTCCCATCCAGACTTCAACGGTTCGATCATTTATACTGATGATTGTCTCATCCTGTCTGTAACGGCTTGGTCATTTATACCGATGATCCTCCCATCCAGACTTCAACGGTTCGATCATTTATACTGATGATTGTCCCATCCTGTCTTCAACGGCTCGATCATTTATACTGATGATCCTCTCAGCTTGTCAACTTTCTCAACAGTTTGATCACTCAGCACATTGATCTCTCCGTCCTATTCAACGACGGTCAGCCATATCGTCCTATCGTACTCAATCATCCCGATGGTCAGCCATATCATCAACGACGGTCAGCCATATCGTCCTATCGTACTCAATCATCCCGATGGTCAGCCATATCATCAACGACAACCACATCGCCTGTCTCTGTCCATTCAGCGATGACAACCTACCACGTCGCCTGTCTCTGCCCATTCAGCGACGACAACCACGACAGCCGGTCCTGTCAAATCCATCAACGGTATTTAGCCATATCGTTCATACAATCCACAACGATGATCAGATTATCGTCCGATGGCTTGTTCAATGGTCCACCCATCCGCAACTAGTTGTTCCCCAGAAGAGTCCGCCTCGGCCTACCCTGAACAATTACCTCTACATCAGTTTAGCTTCACGCGCATTTTCCAGCAGGCTTATTGCTCTGTCTCGGATGGTCTTTGATAAGGAGATTGGCTCTGATTCCCAACAGATGGAATTCAACCTACCTGACACGACCTACCAGTGTTTGTTGGAATACTTCGTGCCGAGGATAGCTTGATCCCCAGCAACGACGGCCTGTCCCGTCCAAATCTGCAACGACAGCCTGTTCTGTCCAAATTCGATCAACAAGCGGCGATTCGCTCATCCACTTCTACTTCCATCCCCGGCAATGGACCTGCCTATCCATTCCACCGATCAGGTTCCTTAAGTTTACTTGTCTACTTTGCTAGTATGCTTTGCTCTGGATTGCCTTGAGGGTTGTCTAGAATTCTTTGACGTTACTTGTACCAAGTCGATGGTGCTTCAAGTGCCGTCAAAGAGGGGCTACTGTAGACACCCCAATCTGGGCTTCCAGATTAGTTTACTTACGGTTTTTGATTCCCCGATGATGAAATGGATCAAGAACACCCTGGGAATGATAGCGTGTTTGAGCTTTGAGTGTTTGCAAAACCCTTAAACCTAACCTAGCCTAAGCCACTTCAAAAACCAAAAACCAAGCTGGTCCGCGCCAGGGCGCATCCATCCCGCGCCCGGGCGCACCATCGCGCGACAGAGTCACTCCATCGCGCGACAGTGCGCCAGGGCGCACCATCGCGCGACAGACTGACTCCATCGCGCGACGGTCCAACCTACCACCGACCTTTCTGAAGGAGGACAGTTAGCCACCAATGCAACCTCAGCCAGGCCTCGTGGACTGCCTGAACTCCTCTGTTTCCAACCAGATTCACCCCCTTTCCCTATTTATACCCCCCATTTGTTCTCTTTCAAAGGGTTAACAAAAAAAGGGGTTTCAAAAGGCTTAGTAAAAACCCCAAGTTTCAAAGAACATAGCTTGTTCTTCTTTCAACCATTCAAACACCTCATTCAAGTTTCAAACCTCAAAGCTCAAATACTCTTTCAAACCCGAAGCCAAAGGTATAGCTTACCTTTGTTCTGTTTCTGTTCTGATCCCTGAGGGGGGCTGGCAGGGCCAAGGCTGGTAATCAATACCAGTTTTGGTCCTAAAGCTGGCGAGGTTTCAAAAACCGTCATGGTAGGAACCAGCGCGCGATGGTCCCACTCTCTCGCGCGACACTCCGGTGCTGCGTGCAATGGACCGCGTGGGGATTGGTGTCCTATTGTTTTGTGCTTTATTTACGTATAGATCACTGCAAGCATGTTAAAAACCAGTTTACTGCTTTCCTTTGTTAGAAATTGCTAGTTGTAGTTCAATTTGCATGTTTTCTGTTTTGGAATACCCCTGGGATAATCCTGGATCTGTCCCAGAACCCAGGAAGATGTGAACCAAGCACTGGTCTGGTCCGCGCCAGGGAGCAACCATCCTGCGCCAGGGCGCACCATCGCGCGAGGGTTTCACTCCATCGCGCGACAGTGCGCCAGGGCGCACCATCGCGCGCCAGGGCGCATCCTCGCGCGACAGAGTGATTCCATCGCGCGACGGTTTGCCTTCGACCAGTGAGTGGCCTTGCACGGGTAGCTTAGTTTTAGGCCATTATTTTGTCCCCACACTGTTTATGGGGTGTTTTATTAATTTGTAGGGCTTTTCAGCCTTTAAACTGTATATTATGCTGCTCTATAAACTGCGTGGTTTGTCCTGGGTGTGCACTGGTCCTTCCAGAGCCCAGAAGGTTTGAGAATAAGAGCTGTGGGTTTTTAAGCTCACCGGCACGTGCTTGTCTTGGAATTATGCGCGCAAGAGTGAACAGTATGCAGTGACTTGTTCAGTGCATGCTGGTTTATTCCTGCGCACGTCACTCTAAAACAAGGACCCTCCCAGTTTGTTTAAACTCCCACAGCAGTCTGTTCTCATCCTATACTAACTGCTCATCCATGCTATCTATCACATCCTGCAAACATGTTACAGTTTTAATCCCCTTAAACTGTTCCCCCGCCCTAATTGGCTAAAAATTGATTAATGAAATAGAATCGCAAACAAACAACGTTTCGCAAATGCCTAAGTAGAGACCGATCTCCGGATTGGGCGAGAGGGGTGCCATAAAACCCTTCCCCTCTCGTAACCTGGCTCCCGAACCCAGATATGGTTATGACGGACTGGTTCCTTAACTTTTTTTCAAATCAAACAGCGCGGCAAGTGCTTCGAAATACGGTTCCTAGGGTGTCGGACCTTCAAACCCAAGTGGCGACTCTGTATTTTCGCGAGCGCTTGTCGTCCAGCTTCAAAAAGCGCTCCCGCGAACCGGCAGCATCTCTCCTTTCTCAAAAGGGCGGGGAACGAAATCCCTTTCCCGGAGGAAAGAAAGAGTCGGGCAAATCGCATTTGCCCACATAACCCTTTGAACATTTTTTTTGGAACCTTTTAGAAAAATGTTAACCTTTTGAATGGATGAACAAAGGGGGTATTTATAGGGAAAGAGAAGGTAGGTATAGAGGTGCAACCAGCCAAGCAATGGCTGGTTGGGGGGGCTTGGTGGACAAGTTTCCACCTTTGGAAAGATTGGTGGGAGAGATGGGGGATGTGGACACCTCCAGTCCAAATACTGTTTTTCGGGCAAAATAGAAACTTGTAACGAGCTGTACACCATTGGTAATGACTTCTGCATGCTGAATAAAGCAAGTTTGACAAGACGCCGACCATCGCAACAGAGTGGGACCATCGCGCAACAGTCAATGCCATAGGTTGACCATCGCGCCCCAATTAATAACTATCGTGGCAAGTCCAAACCACCCAGAATTGGTCCATGGTCAAACCTGACTATTTGACCAATACTTGGCACTTTGACCCACACGCACTGGGTCTCAACTAATGCGTGTCAATAAGGTTTTTGGAAGTTTTGAAAGGCTTAGGCTAGGTTCAAAGGTGCAAACAGGGTATCAAACACTCAAAGCTCAAGCACTTATCATTCCCGGGGTGTTTTTGATCCGTTTCATCATCAGGGAATCAAAAACCGTAAGTAAACTATTCTGGAAGCCCAGATTGGGGTGTCTACACCAATCGGAGTTCGGGAGTGTCGGTGGCAAGACCGCAAAGTTTGGTCGATTTTAAAGTTTTAACAATGTGCCCTGGGCGGGACGAAATGCGCTAGTGGCGCAAGGATAAGCGCCTGAGGCGCATTACCACTCATCAACTAGTCAAACTTTGCGGGTTTGCTCTGAACACTCCCGAGATCCGATTTTAGCAAGGTTTGAACCTTTAAAAAGCTTGTTGAGTGTACTTTCTATCCAAAGTAGTTTGGATTTATAACTATTCATACATAAAAAGATATGACAGATTTACTCTCAGTGAGTTGAAATATAAATCACTCAAGTAAAATGCTCGCACCTCATTCACTTTAAATTGGATAATGACCTACTCCCTCCGTCCCATAATATTTTTTTTCCGGTCCGCAAAACGGAAACGTAAAAATAATACTATTTTTGTAAGAAAAAGTTGGGAAAAAATTCAACAACTTACTAGATCTCGACGAGTTCTTTTAACTTGTGAAAAAAATTTGAATTTTTTCTTAAAAGAAATGCATGATTTTTACGTCTCCGTTTCGCGGACCGGACAAATATTATGGGACGGAGGGAGTGTAATATATTGATAAAGAAGATTTTTAAAGATCTAAAAAATTGTGGTTTAGTAGTCGTTGTGGTCAAGTGACATTTTCGGTAATATAGGCATTGAAAATTTTCTTCGTAAATTCTTAAGGCTTGTTTTGGGCGTATGTTTTAGGAAAATTCCGATGATTATGCAGATTTTGTGCCCTTTGATCAAGTCTGGAATGCCTTATGAACTCTCTTAAACTCTTTAACAAATGAACAAATACATTAGAACAGGGAATGCATGTGTTGATTGGAATTTAGAATGAGTGGAAGGGTGCGAAAACGAGTTTTAGCCTTAGTGGCTCCGACAATCTTATAATTGGTGTACTTTCGAATAAATTTTCGCAAATCTAAATCTACTATTTTTTTGGTTTAATCCCACCATCTATTAGTACTTTGAATACCCAAATTATCAATATAAAATAAGTTTTGTTCCGGTTTATCGTTAGTTTGATTCTAGGCTTTTTCCGAAACAATTTGTTGTTCAACCCGTTGAGGATAAAGTTGCGTGTATTTTTATTTATAAATAATTTTGGAGCCCAAACTAAATTGGTTAGAAACTAGGCACGACAAAATTTTCAACGGTTCAAACCACATGCAAATCGGAGTTCGAAATGTCGGTGGCAAGACTGCAAAGTTTGGTCGGTTTTAAAATTTCAACAATGCACCCAGGGCGGGAAGAAATGCGCCAGGGGCGCAAGGATATGCGCCTGAGGTGCATTACCACTCATCAATTAGTCAAACTTCGTAGGTTTGCTCCGGACACTCCCGAGCTCAAATTTTAGCGAGGTTTGAATCGTTGAAAAGCTTGTTGAGTGTACTTTCTAACCAACGTAGTTTGGATTTAAAAATATTTGTACATAAAAAGATATAACAAATTTACTTTCAATGAGTTGAATTATAAATCAATAGCTCTAGTAAAATGCTCACACCTATAGAGGAGAAGTTGAGGGAAAATAGGCTAGGGTGGTTTGGGCATGTATACCATAGACCAAGGGTTGAACCAGGAATGGATTTTGCTCTGGGCTATCCCAAAAAAAATTTTGGTGGGTAAAACAGTATATATAATATGCATACAGGTAACCTCTATGAAATAACGCTTGTAATCTATTCATACACCACGCGAATTTCTAGCACCTTCACCATCATACACTTGATCTCGCATATTGTGAATGTCCAGTAGATCTGGACATTTGGATATCTGTTTCTTAAGAGTTAATGCAATGTTATTTTAAACATGCATAATATGAAGAAAAAAAACGCTCTCATAAAAATCCGTAGACATTAACAAAGATCAAAAAATGCTCCAAATTTTTTTGATGTTCCATTATAATTTAAATCTAAAAAAGTAAAATTGTAAGAATCAACATCTTAAAATTTAAGCATACTAGCCAGTGTTTTACATCAACGAAATCAATAAAAATCTAAGTACACCGGCCAGTGCTTTGCATTTAACAATATAAGAGCAAATCAACGCACACCAACCGATTTAACTGGGTTTTCATGAAATTTCTTGAGTTGATTTAACTGGGTTTTTTGCTTTCAATAATCAACAAGAACCATCCCTTAACGGTGGTAGATGGAGAGAACGATAGTGAATGCAAGAAAAGAAAGAACGTAGGAGAAAGGGAGAGAACGTATGTTAACAGAGAGGCTGAGAAGGCTGGGCCAAAATGGGTTGGTGGGATAGGTTGAGCTAAAAGAAAAAATGAATTGACCTAAAATTATAAATATAATATTATTTTTTTTTGGTTTTCCAGAAAACCACCTGGGCTATAGCCCAATACAGCCTACATGTGGTTCCGCCATTGCCGTAGACCAGAAGATGCAGTAGTAAAAAGAGCAGATTTGATAGTTCTAAGTAGCAATGTCACGGGGAGGGGTAGACCTAAATTGATATTAGATGTTGTAGTGCTCAAAGGTATGAGTATAATGGGTGTGTGCGAACAAGTGGCCCTTAACAGAGCTCAATGGAGGAAACAGATTCATGTAACCGACCCTAAGTAATTGGGATGCAAGGCTCGGTTTGGTTTGGTTTTAATAAAAGCTCGCACCTCATTCACTTTAAATTGGATAATGACCTATTAACATATCGATAAAGAAGATTTTTAAAGTTCTAAAAGATGGTGGTTTAGTAGTCGTTGTGGTCAAGTGACATTTTCGGTAATAGACATTGAAAATTTTCTTAGTAAATGCATACGGCTTGTTTTGGGCGTATGTCTTAGGAAAATTCCAATGATTATGCAGATTTTGTGCACTTTGATTAAGTCTTGAATGCCTTATGAACTCTGTTAAACTCTTAAACAAATGAACAAATACATTAGAACTGGGAATGCGTGTGCTGAATGGAATTTAGAATGAGTGGAAGGATGCGAAAATGTGTTTTTGCCTTAGTGGCTCCGACAATCATATATAGAATTGGTGAACTTTCGAATAACTTTTTGTAAATCAAAATCTATTTATTTTTGTGATTTAATCCCACCATCTATTTGTACTTTGAATACCCTAATTATCGAGATAAAATAAGTTTCAGTCCGGTTAATAGTAAGTTTGATTCTAGGATTTTTTCGAAACAATTTGTTGTTCAACCCATTGAGGATAAAGTTGCCTCTATTTTGATTTATAAAAAATTTTGGAGCCAAAACTAAATTGGTTAGAAAGTGGGCAAGACAAACTATTCAATGGTTCAAACCACATGCAAATCGGAATTCGAGATTGTCAGTGGCAAGACTACAAGGTTTGTTCAGTTTTAAAATTTCAACAATGCGCCCAAGGTGGGAAGAAATGCGCCAGGGGCGCTAGGATAAGGCGCATTACCACTCAGCAATTAGTCAAACTTTGCGGGTTTGCTCCGGACACTCCTGAGCTCCGATTTTAGCAAAGTTTGAATCATTGAAAAGCTTGTTGAATGTACTTTCTAACCAATGTAGTTTGGATTTAAAACTATTTGTACATAAAAAGATATGACAAATTTACTCTCAGTGAGTTCAAATATAAATCACTCTAGTAAAATGCTCGCACCTCATTCACTTTAAATTGGATAATGACCTATAATATATAGATAAAGAAGATTTTTGAAGATCGAAAGTTGGTGGTTTAGTAGTCGTTTTGGTCAAGTGACATTTTCGGTCCGGTTTATCGTTAGTTTGATTCTATGATTTTTTCGAAACAATTTGTTGTTCAACCCGTTGAGGATAAAGTTGCCTGTATTTTGATATATAAATAATTTTGGAGCCCAAACTAAATTGGTTGGAAAGTAGGCAAGACAAGCTTTTCAACGGTTCAAACCACATGCAAATCGGAGTTCGGGAGTGTCGGTCCCTTTTAAAGTTTCAACAATGCGCCCAGGGCGGGACAAAATGCGCTAGGAGCGCAAGGATATGCGCCTGAGGCGCATTACCACTCAACAATTAGTTAAACTTTGCGGGTTTGCTCCGAACACTCCACAGCTCCGATTTTAGCAAGGTTTGGACCGTCGAAAAACTTGTTGAGTGTACTTTCTAACCAATGTAGTTTTGATTTAAAACTAATCGTACTTAAAAAGATATGACAAATTTACTCTCAGTGAGTTGAAATATAAATCACTCAAGTAAAACGCTCGCACCTCATTCACTTTAAATTGGATAATGACCTATAATATTTCGATAAAGAAGATTTTTAAAATTCTAAAAGATGGTGGTTTAGTAGTCGTTGTGGTCAAGTGACATTTTCGGTAATATAGACATTGAAAATTTTCTTGTAAACGCACAAGGCTTGTTTTGGGCGTATGTCTTTGGAAAATTGCGATGGTTATGCAGATTTTGTGCACTTTGATCAAGTCTTGAATGCCTAATGAACTCTCTTAAACTCTTTAACAAATGAACAAATACATTAGAATTGGGAATGTGTGTGCTGAATGGAATTTAGAATGAGTGGAAGGACACGAAAATGTGTTTTTGTCTCATGGGCTCCGACAATCTTAGAATTGGTGTACTTTCGAATAACTTTTCGCAAATCAAATTTTATTATTTTTTTGGTTTAATCCCACCATCTCTGAGTACTTTGAATGCCCTAATTATCGATATAAAATAGGTTTCGGTCCGTTTTATTGTTAGTTTGATTCTCGGCTTTTTCCGAAACAATTTGTTGTTCAACCCGTTGAGGATAAAGTTGCCAGTATTTTGATTTATAAATAATTTTGGAGCCCAAACCAAATTGGTTTAAAAGTAGGCAAGACAAGCTTTTCATCGGTTCAAACCACATGCAAATTGGAGTTCAGGTGTGTCGGTGGCAAGACCGCAAAGTTTGGTCGGTTTTAAAGTTTCAACAATGCGCCCAGGGCGGGACGAAATGCGCCAGGGGCGCTAGGATATGCGCCTGAGGCGCATTACCACTCAGCAATTTGTCAAACTTTGCTGGTTTGCTCCGGACACTCCCTAGCTTTGATGCAAGGTTTGAACCGTTAAAAAGCTTATTAAGCTAGTGTACTTTCTAGCCAAAGTAGTTTGGATTTAAAAATATTCGTGCATGAAAAGATATGACAAATTTTACTCTTAGTGAGTTGTAATGTAAATCACTCTCGTAAAAGGCTCGCATCTGCTTCACTTTAAATTGGATAAAGACCTTTAATATATCGATAAAGAGGATTTTTAAATTAAGTTCTAAAAGTTGGTTGATTCCAACAACAAATATAATGAAGTTTTGCTTATGAAAAGGGGATCGCCATTAGACCGCTGCAAAAATTTTTTGAACACTACTACCCTCCACTACCAATATTGTCACCGTAACACTACCTCTACACCACCATCAATTCACCATCTAGTCGACTAGCACTTCTGGTACCATTAAAATAATTTTGCTTGAGACAATTGGAATCATCCCAGCTGTTGCATGATTTAACATGCATGAACTCCCAGAAGTGCTGAATAAACTACAACATACCCGAGTTCCCATTTAGTTATTTTAATCTTTACCAATCTGATTCTTAAATATTTTAATTTTACCATATTCTACTTTAACTTGAATGACTGGGCATGTTACTTTTTTACATTCATTTCCAAGTGCTATGAAAGATGTATAACTGTAGAAGAAGAGAACTAAAGTTGTGCACAAAATTATCTCAAGTATATTGGTTTATACCACATGGACAAAATAAAAAGTGTATGCCTCAGGTACAAGTATGAACAGCTAATCAAAAATCTTTGGCAACTTTTCGGTTGCCAAAATATCGAACTACGGTTTTATCTTTTTTGCTAGCTAATGGTTGAGAATGTTGAGGAGGATAACTCTTGTTTTGATTAACCGTCTAAACAAACAATCAAGTCCTTTTTCAATATCTTGGATGCATGACTCCATCTCCTCCATCTGGTCTTTCACCATAATTAGATCATGCGGCCAGGTGTAATTATTCCCGTCCAAGAGACATGTAAAACACAAGAGAATCGTGAATAGTAATCATGCTTTCATATGTTGCGGCCAGTTGTAATTCGTGGCGGCCAAGAGTAAATTAATGCGGCCAAGTGTAATTCATTGCGGCCAAGAGTAATTTTACGGAGTAATTATATGCGGCCAGATGTAATTCCTAGCGGCCAAGAGTAAATATACGCGGCCAAGTGTAATTCCTAGCGGTCAAGAGTAATTATATGTGGCCAACTATCATTCGTGGTGGCCAATATTAATTATATGTGGCCAGGTTCATTCGTGGCGGCCAAGAGTAATTATATGCGGTAAACTTTCATTCGTGGCAGCCAAGAGTAATTACATGCGGCTAGGTGTCATTCGTGAAGGCCAAGAGTAAATATATGTGGCCAAGTGTACTTCGTTGTGGCCAAGAGTAATTATATGCGGCCATGTGTAATTCATTGCGGCCAAAAGTAATTATATGTGGCTAGGTGTAATTCGTGGCCGCAAGAGTAAATTTATGAGGTCAGGTGTGACTCTTCACAGCCAAGAGGCATGGAAAACACAAGAGAATCGTGAATAGTAATCACACTTTCAATACTTTGCGGCCTGGTGTAATTCGTTGCGGCCAAGATTTGATCATCTTATGATTGTTGAGCGTGTGTGTTATCCATTGCTTGGTTTTCATACTCTTCAAATCCATTAGAGACTTTTCGATCACCTTCTTTGCCTTCTTTCTCGAATTTAAGTACCCAGAAAAGTGATCTGCCTCCCTTCTTCTGCGTAGGATTGAAAGAAGGCCTTGTAAGTCTTGCTTTGTTTGTGAGGATACATCTTTAGTGGTAGCACACGCATCCAATAGCCTTAGATACTTTTCCGGCACAACTTCAACCCATTTCTCATGGCTTTGTTGGGCAAAAGATCGCTGAGTACTTATGCGGCAATAGAAGTAAATCATCCAAATGATCATACATGGTTTCAAGGCCACTTAGCCTCAAATGCTTATCAACATAAGGAATGACTGGGTGAAGTCTGGAAGGCAAGCTGACAGAATGAGCATGGTAGAACGATTTTGACTTCAAAGGAGAGAAAGCCATTTTTCTTTGGGAATAAGGACACTTCGAACTGGATGTGAAATTTTCAATGGCAAGTTAGTTGTGGTGGGTTGTGTTTCCTTTCCTCTTCATTAGACTCCAAATATATATCAGCCTCTAACATCTTTGTATGGCTGGTTTATGTTATAATACACGCTTGGTTATAATCTATGAGAAAAATGGAGGGGAAGAAAAAAGCCATAATGATTCACTGCCCATGTCGTCTCCATGTGCTTTTATTGGAGAACTTAGTGCTTACTTTCATCATCAACTGAGTAACGAATGAATACCCAGACAACAAGGAAAAAACAGTTTGATGTATAAGCAAGAATTTTGCTCAAAGTGTATTGTATCTGGAGGGGAAACTACAGGTATAATGTTTCATTTACAACTGCACTCCTTAACATCAAAATTTCTTGGCTAGTTGCCGAGCAAAAGAAAAAAAGATTTTCTTGGCTAGTGGTTGAAAATGTTGAGGAGGGAAACTCTAGTTTTGATCAACCGCCTAAACAAGGATTCTAGTCCTTCTTCCAGATCTTCAATGCTAGACTCCATCTTCCACAATTGATTTTGAACTTCCTCCATATGTATTAGACCATCAGTCTTGCTTGTCTTGTGACTGTTGAGGGAGTGCAATGCGGCATCAAATTTCTCAAAATCATTAGTTTTTGTGTCTTCCTCTTCGGGTGCAACGCTCTTCCGGTTCATAAGTTTGGAAACCAAGGAAAATCCACTCACCCTTGATTCCACCTTTGCCCCTGCAATATAGGATAATGAAGACTCGAACACCCCAATCGTGGCTGCTTCAACCTCATTTAACAAGCTAGAAATCTCAAAAATCTCATGGCTTTTCTCAAAAGCTGTTATGGTACTCTTGCTTTTGATACTCTTCAAATCTCTTAGAGACTTTTGGATCGCCTTCTTTGCCTTTTTTCGGGAAGTTACGTACCCTGCAAAGTCATTTGAATCCCTTCTTCTCCTCAAGATGGAAAGAAGGTTTTGTACATCTTGCTTTGTTTGGGTGGACACATCTTTTGCTGTGGCACAGATATCCAAGAGCCGGAGATACTTTTCCAGAACCTCTTCAACCAATATCAGGTGTCGCTGTTGGGCAAAGGCTTGTTGAGTGCGTGGCAATAGAAGCATATTGTCCAAACGCTCAAACAATATTGGAAGTCCGTTAAGCCTTGAATTCTCATTGACATGAAGAATGAGTGAGTGAAGTCTAGAGGGCAAGCTGTCAGAACGAGTGTGGTAGTTGGATTTTGATCTCAAAGGAGAAGAATCCATTTCTCTTTCCAATTGGAAACAAGGCAAACTAGAAGTACTGGATGTGGAATGTGAAATTTCAAAACTTGTGATGAGTTATGGGATTCGTGGTTGTGTCCCTCTTCTTAGGCTCAATATATACAAGAGGGAGAAGGAGACAAGGAATCTAATCCTCTCCTCAGTTATAACCCAGCTACAGCGTGATTTTGATTTGGATCTACAGCATCTTGCGAAGATGTTCGCGCAATGTCCCCCACCAAATAGGTTCTAAAACTGTTGTATATTACTATATGCAATATTTTACATGGTTGGTTTATAACAATTACAATGCATGAGTGCAAGGACGGAACCAGGATTTTACCATAGCAGTGGCGAAATGTATACTAAAAAAATTTTGTGGTTCCAAGACTGTATAAGTTGGGCATAATTTTTTTTTTTTACATATAATAATTGCATTTTCTAAAATTCTTGTAGTGGCGGTCGCCGCCACTAGACCCCCCTGATCCCATCCTTGCATGAGTGGTATCGATACCCGTTTGTCTCGTCTGGCATGAAAGTGACAGCACCATCTACTCTCTTCTCCATTTCCTTCCATTAATATATACGTCCATTATATATTCTACACGATCTGAGCATCTTTGTAAGGTTATCTTCTTGTTTTCAAAGGCTTTTTTGTGTAGTAATGACAGATCTAGACTTGAATACCAATAGTTTTGTTATTTATTAGCATTATTTAGGTGTTTTGATTCACAAATGACACCAAGAACCAAACGGACAGCCAAAAGAGAGTGTCCCCAAATTGAGGACAGCCAAAACATTTTTCATTGTTTCTATACCAACTGGGATCCTGAATTTCCCATGTGATTCTCTTTATTTCCATTAGAAATCTTTCCATCTTTTACAATCATGCTCCTCGTGTAACAGAAAACATAATGAACTTATAAAAACTAGGAGCTAAAAGTTATTACTGTCCCCATATGGAATAAAATAATGGTTATGAGTGGTCATGGTTGAGGCGACAGTGCTGGTGGGGTGAAGAGGCTATAAAATTATGGTGGTGAGGGTGGTTGGGTAGTCATAGTGGTCAAGTGACATTTTTGGTGATATGGACATTGAAATTTGGCTTTCTAAATGTATAAGTCTTGTCTTGGGCACATGTCTTTGAAAAATTCCGATGATTATACAGATTTTATGCGCTTTGATGAAGTCTGGCATGCCTTATGAATTCGCTCAAACTCTTTAAGAAATGAACAAATACCTTGGAATTGGGAATGCCTGTACTGAATGGAATTTGGAATGAGTGGAAGGGTGCGCAAACGTGTTTTAGCCTTAGTAGCTTCGACGATCTTAGAATTGGTTTATTTTCGAGTAACTTTTCTTAAATCAAAATCTATTATTTTAATGGTTCGATCCTACCATATTTAGTACTTTGAATACCTTGTTTATAGATTTAAAATAGGTTTCAACCTAGTAAACATTAGTTTTATTCAAGAATTTTTTTGAAACAAATTGTTGTTCAACCAGTTGAGGGTAAAGTTGTCCTACATTTTGGTGTATAAATCATTTTGGAGCCACACTATAAATTGTTTAGAAAGTAGGCTAGGCAAGCTTCTCAATGGTTCAAACCACATGTAAATCGGAGTTCGGGAGTGTCTGTGGCATGCAAGACTGCAAAATTTGATTGGTTTTGCACCCAGGGCGCAGTAATTTGCGCATTAGATGCATTCACACGCAGCAATTGGTCAAATTTCGCGGATTCGCTCCGGACTCTCTTGAGCTCCGATTTTTGCAAGGTTTGAACTGTTAAGCTTGTTGAGTGTACTTTCTAACTCAAGTAGTTTAGAGTTGAAATTATTCGTACATAAAAAGATACGACAAATTTATTCTCATTGAGTTGAAATATAAATAATTCCGGTAAAACGCTCGTATCTGCTTCATTTTAAATTGGATAAAGACCTATAATATAATGATAAAGAGGATTTTTAAAGTTCTAAAAGGTGGTTGATTCCAACCATAAAAATAATAAAGCTTAGTTTATGAAAAGGGATAGCAATTAGACCGCTACAAAAATTATCTGAGCACAACTACCCCTCCACTATGCTTATCAAAAAATACTACCTCTCCACTACCAACACTGTCACCGTAACACTACCTCTTACACCACCATCAATTCACCATCTAGTCCACCATCACTTCTGGTAGCATTAAAATAATTTTACTTGAGACAATTGGAATCTTCCCAGCTGTTGCATGAATTAACATGCATGAACTCCCAGAAGGGCTGATTAAACTACAACATATACAAGTTCCTATTTAGTTATTTTAATCTTTACTAGTCTCTTTCTTAAATATTTTCATTTTACCATATTCAACTGGGTAAGTAACTAACTTGAATAACTGGGCATGTTACTATTTTTCATTCATTTCCAAGTGCTATGGAAGATGTAGAACTGTAGATTGAAATTATACCATTTAGATTTTTGAATCTCTTTACTTTTCCCTTCTTTTATATTTTCATTTTACATGATATCCACTTTAACCAGGTAACTAACTTGTAGGACTAGGCATGGTAACTATTTTTCATTCAACGCCAAGTGGTAAAGATTGGATGTAGAAGGAGAGAGATAAAATTGTGCACAGAATTGTCTCAAGAATAATATTGGTATATGATTTAATTAAGGAAACAAATAAAAAGTCTATATATGCCTCATATACAAAGTATGAACAGCTAATCAGAATTCTTTGCCGACATTTTGGAATGTCAAAAGTATCGAACCACGGGTTTTATCTTTTTTTTTTTGCTAGCTAGTGGTTGAGGATGTTGAGGAGGGTAACTCTGGTTTTGATTAACCGCCTGAACAAACATTCAAATCCTTCTTCGATTTCTTGAATGCTTAACTCCATCTTCCTCAACTGTTTTTGCACATTCTCAACGCGTACTGCGTTATCAGATTTGCTTGTCTTATGATTGTTGAGGGAGTGCAATGCAGCATCAAATTTCTCGAACGCATTTATGTTTGTTCCTTCATCTTCGGATGCAATGCTTTTTCGGTGAATGAGTTTAGAAGCCAAAGAAAACCCACTCAATCTAGACTCTGCCTTTGTCCCTGAAATATAGGACAACAATGTCTCAAACGCCCCAATAGTGGCTGCTTCAACCTCATTTAGCGAATCCAAAATTTCCCGGCTTTTGCCAACAACTACGATGGTGTGCCTGGTTTTGATACTCTTCAAATCCTTTAAGGACCTTTGGATCACCTTCTTTGCCTTCTTTTTTGAATTTAAGTACTCTGAAAAGTCATTCTCCTCCCTTCTTCTGCGTAGGATTGAAAGAAGGCCTTGTAAATCTTGCTTTGTTTGTGAGGATACATCTTTAGCAGTAGCGCATACATCCAATAGCCCTAGATACTTTTCCAGCACCACGTCAACCCATTTCTCATGGCATTGTTGAGCAAAGGCTTGTTGAGTGTGTGGCAATAGAAGCAAATCGTCCAAACGATCATATATGTTTTCAAGGCCACTTAGCCCCAAATGCTCATCGAAGTGAGGAATGACAGGGTGAAGTGTAGAAGGCAAGCTGACGGAACGAGCATGGTAGAAGAATTTTGATCTCAAAGGAGATGAAGCCATTTTTCTTTGCAATTGAGAATAAGGACACTTAGAACTGGATGGGAAATTTTCAATTTCAAGTTACTTGTGGTGGGTTGTGTTTCCTTTCCTCTTCATCAGGCTCCACATATAAACCAGGCTGAAAGGAGACAAGGAATCTCATCCTCTCCAACAACCAGCTGGGTATAACATGGTTTCGATTTGGATCGACACGCTTTCACGGAAATGTTTTCACAATGTCTCCCACCAAATAGATCCCACACGACAATTTAAGAAAAACAGTTGACAATTAAAATAGCTATGTAGTACAGCACAATGTGATTCATTGATAATGCGATGCACGAGTGGAGTTGATGCACGGATGTCTCCTCTGGGCTCTGGCATGCCAATGTCAGCACCATTAACTCCTGCTTTCCTTTCCCCGATGTTCAACCGTGCACATGATCTGAGCATCTCTTATGCTTTGTTCGTGCTATCGAGGCAGCATGTGAACATGGACAGATTTAGACTTGAGGGAAAAATTAGCTAGCTTGCTTATCTATTAGCAGCATTTAGAAGATGAGATTAGAAAAGCAAGAGAGAGTTTGCAAGTATAATTAAAACTAATCTGAGTGTTCCCACACAGAAAGCCAGCCAGCACATTGTCGCTAATTTCTAAACTAGATCAGATTCTCAACTTCCACGCGTCTCATTAATTGTTCATTAAATTTAAATCACTGGTTTGAGACACTGTGAATCTTGACACCCGTGCACAATCACGTAATCCATCTCCTTGTGTCTAATATCTTACTCGAATGTCTCAAAAATTACCTTTGTGCTTGCAACAAATAAAAAATAAAAAATTGGGTGCTAATGTCTGTTATTCTCATCACAGGAAATGAAGCTTATGAGTTTTCAAAAACAGAATTAAGATAATCAGTGCTTCCAAATTCAGGAAAAGTTAACATATCAGACACCACAGTGATGTTTTTTTATTTTTTGGGATTCTTCCTGTAAACCCCCTCTCAAAGATTTCCGTATCTATCTGCATAGGCAAAACAATAGTCCAAAAATTAGTACTTCGACCAACGTTAACTCACTGCATTTTAGTCAAATTAGCTAATTAACTTGAAGCTAAACGACTGTGGACGACAAGGCAGCGAATTCCAGATGGCTTTCCCATGACTCTTTCACTATTTGTGATACTGTAATGTTGGCTCTGAAAATATACCATTTAGATATTGAATTGTGTCAGGTATATTGGTATATGATTGAAGTAAAAATAAAAAGTTTGTTCCTCATATACAAGTATGTACAGCTAATCAAAACTCTTCGCCGATATTTTGGATCAAAAGTATTGAACCGCGGCCTTTATCTATTTTGCTAGCTAGTGGTTGAGAATGTTGAGGAGGGTAACTCTGGTTTTGATTAACCTCCTAAACAAACATTCAAGTTCTTCCTCAACCTATTGAATGCTTAACTTTATCTTCCCCATTAGGTTTTGCCCATTCTCAAGACGTAATGTGCTATCAGATCTGCTTGTCTTGTGATTGTTGAGGGAGTGCAATAAAACATCAAATTTCTCGAACACGCTTGTGTTTGTTACTTCATCTTCGGATGCAACGCTCTTTCGGTGGATGAGTTTGGAAGCCAAAGAAAATCCACCCAATCTTGACTCTGCCTTTGTCCTTGAAATATATAACAACAATGTCTCGAATGCACCAACAGTGGCTGCTTCAACCTCATTTAGCGAATCCAAAATTTCCTGGTTTTTTCCAAGAGCTATGACGGTGTGCTTGGTTTTGATACTCTTCAAATCCTTTAGGGACTTTTGGATCAACTTCTTTGTCTTCTTTTTCGAATTGAAGTACTCTGAAAAGTCATTCACCTCCCTTCTTGTACGTAGGGTTGAAAGAAGGCCTTGTAAATCTTGCTTTGTTTGTGAGGATACATCTTTAGCAGTAGCGCACACATCCAATAGCCCTAGATACTTTTCCAGCACCACTTCAACCTATTTCTCATGCCATTGTTGAGCAAAGGCTTGTTGAGTGTGAGGCAATTGAAGGAAATCGTCCAAACGATCATACATGTTTTCAAATCCACTTAGCCTCAAATGCTCATCGTCATGAGGGATGGCAGGGTGAAGTCTAGAAAGCTAGCTGACAGAATGAGTATGGTAGAAGGATTTTAACCTCAAAGGAGATGAAGCCATTTTTCTTTGCAATTGGGTACAAGGACCCATAGAACTGGATGTGAAATTTTCAATGTCAAGCTACTTATGGTGGGTTGTGTTTCCTTCCCTCTTCTTAAGCTCTACATATATACTAGGCTTAAGGAGACAAGGAATCTCATTACAACAAGCAGCTGCCTAGAACGTGGTTTCGATTTAGATCTACACGCTTACACCCACATGTTTTCCCAATGTCTCCCACCAAGTAGTACATTACAGCACCATGTGATTCATAGAAAATGCGATGCACCAGTCGAGTTGATGCATGGCTGTCTCCTCTGGAATGAAAATGTCAGCACCATTTACTCCTGCTTTTCTTTCCCCCCGTCTTCAACCGTGCACATGATCTGGGCATCTTTTTGTGTTATCTTTGCGTTATCGAGGCAACATTTGTGTGATAAGGACAGATTAGACTTGGGGGGAAATTTTAGATTCCTTCTTTGTTAGCATCATTTAGAAGCTAAGATTTCCAAATAATACCAAACAAATCTGAGTGTTCCCTAACAGAAAGGCAGGCAGCACATTTTTGATCGCTAATTTCTATACCAAATCGATTCTAAACTTGCACGCGTCTCATAATTGTTCATTAAATCACTGACTTGAGACATATGGAATCTTGACACCCTTGCAGAATCATGGAATGAGGCTCCTCCTGTTTAATATCTTGCTGTTGGAAAAATCTCACAAATTGTCTTTGTGCGTGCAACAAAAAATAATACTTGGTTGCTAAAGTGTGTTATTTCCACCACAGGAAATGAAGCTTATGAGTTTTCAAAAAAAAAAAAATTCAAAAAAGCAGTGCTTCCGAATTCATTGTCAAAAATTGAACTTATCGGACACCAGTGTGATGCTTTTTCTTTCTTCAGATTCTTCCTATAAATCCCCTCGCAAAGATTTCTTTATATACATAGCAACAACAGAACCCATGTAGTCCCCAATCATTGGGGGTATGGGCGGGCAAGGATTGGAGTCAGACCTAACCTTTAGCAATATGCACAAAATGGCTGCCATTTTAGTCAAATTCTCTAATTAGTTGGAAGCTAAATGATTGTGGATGACAAGGAAGCGAATTCCAGAAGGCATTCTCTTTTCTTTTAAAAATTTACCGGGATTTTTTTTTTTAACGGAAACCAATTTAACAGGATGGTGTGAGTATCTTAAATGGTATCAGGCCTGAAACAGCCATATATGCCAAACACCGTGTTTTTCAATCAGTATCAAACATCCTTATGTGGTCTCAATTATAAAATATGCATCTGATTATATTCCTTGAAGAAATTGGAGGGAAAAAAAGGTTCTATCAATGATGATTCATAAGGCAATAACCTCCATTTTATCGCCTTAAAACTGCAATTCTTAAAACTTATCATTCGACACACACGACACTGCCCAATTCCCCTCCTTCCACACCCATGCCAATGTGATGGAGATTAATAGAATTGAAAACGACCGAAGACAGCGGAGAAGCCTTTGGAGGAGGTACCAGCTATCCTTCCTTCGTTTGAGGAGTTTGATGTTGGCCTGGTGCAAGACATAGTTGCCGAGGATCTTGTTCCTGAGAGAGGTAAGAGTAAAGCCAAAGGAAACTCAGGAAAGGTTACTGATAAAGCAAAAGGGGGTAAGAACAAATGTTAAAATGGTTAAGATTGGTGCGTGGAACATTAGGGGTTTGAATGATCCCCTAGAGAAAAAAGAGGTCAGGAGTATTATTTTTTCAAATAAGTTTAGACTGATGGGTGTAGTTGAGACTAAAGTTAGATTTTCTAACATTCAAGCTACTGTTACTAACTGTTTTCCCAAAGATTGAATGTGGATGGATAACTTCACTAATGGCCCAGTGGCTAGGATTTTGTTGGGTTGGGATAAGGAAATATTTTCTGTTCACCTGGAGTTTAAATCCGAGCAAATGCTGGTTGTTAAGGTGGAGATTTGTCAGGGCAACAAAAGTTTTCTACTCTCTGTTGTCTATGGTCACAATAGTATCATTGATCGGTGAGTTTTATGGCAAGATCTTAGGGTTGTTCATCAGAGTCACCTTAATTGTGTTTGGCTTCAAATGGGTGACTTTAATATTGTTAGGCTCAACTCTGAAAGGCTAGTTCGTTTTGATCCCTCAGCTGCATCAGAGTTCAACCAGTGCCTTCGAGATATCTATCAGGATGACCTTCCCATCAAAGGTTTCTGGTACACTTGGACCAATAAAAGGGGGGGCAGGTGACAATAAGAGCAAGCTGGATAGAGTGCGTTCTAATATTGACTGGCTTGACTTTTTTCCACATGTTGAAGCTGTATTTTTACCTCCAGGCATCTCTGACCATTGTCTCATGTCTGTTACTATGGTTCCTCCTCTTAGAGGAAGGAAGCCATTTAAGTTTTTTCACTTTTGGTTACAACATCCTAGTTTCAACAAATTATGGTTTCTTCTTGGAATGAGGAAGTGGATGGTACCCCAATGTATGCTTTGACTCCTAAATTGAAAAGGCTTAAGGGTGTGTTGAAAAGCATGAACTTGAAATGCTACTCTAACATTAGTAGAAGGGCTACTCTAACATTAGTAAAAGGGTTGCAGAGGCTAGAGAGAAACTTCTGTTCGCTCAATCTCTTTTGTTTGCTACCCGTTTTGATGCCGTTCTGAGTCAACAAGAAAAAAGAGCTCGTAGGCAGGTATGTGGAACTAAGGACTACTGAGGAGTCATTCATGATACAAAGATCACGGATTAAATGGTTGGCATTGGGAGATCAGAACAGTAGGTTTTTTCACCAAAAGGTTTGTGCTAGAAGAGCCAAAAATACTATTCTCAGTTTAAATGATGCAAATGGTAACAGAGTTGAAGATCCTGCAACAAAAAAAAACCTTATCATTGATTATTACACAAGACTTTTGGGTTCAGCTCATGAGGGTTGAGTGGATGCTACAACTCAATTGCAGAATGCTATTACTACTAGGATTTCTGATCCTGATCAGCTCATGTTGATTAAGCTGTCATTGATGGGGAAATCAAGAAAGCATTGTGGTCTATAAATGGGGATAAAGCATGAGGACCAGATGGCTACAACTCTATGTTCTATCAAAAAAATTGGGAGGTGGTGGGTCCTAACTTGACTGCTGTTGTCTCATCTTTTTTCAAGTCTGGATTCTTGCTCAAAGAATGGAACACAACTACAATTTCTTTGATTCCTAAGGTGAGTGCCCTTCTAAGTGCTAAAGACTTTAGGCCTATTTCTTGTTGTAATGTTACTCTCAAATGTGTTACTAAAGTCTTAGCAAATAGATTACAAACTCTTCTCCCTCACATCATCAACAAGTCGCAATCTGCTTTTATGAAAAGCAGATCTATCATTGATAATGTGTTATTAATGCAACAGTTAGTGCGAGGGTATCACAGAGACAATGATGTTCCTAGATGTGCCCTCAAGCTTGATCTGATGAAGGCCTATGACTCAGTGGACTGGTCTTTCCTTTTTGATCCTATGAGGATTATGGGTTTCCCTGATTTATATATCCATTGGGTTCATCAATGTGTGACCACAGTCAGATATTCAGTTGTGATTAATGGGTCCTTAGAAGGTTTGTAGATACCTGTAAATTTCTTTATTTAATTTTAAAGTTTGCAATTGAGGAAAAAGGGCGAAAATGACGTAACTATGGACGTGGTGGTTAAATTTGCAAGTGTTTGGAAATCATGGGTGTTAGTGTAATATGGTATGTGGGTGTATATATATGTGCCAGGAGGGGAGAAATCCCATTTTTCCCTCTCTCTCTCTCTCTCTCTCTCGGCTTTCTCTATCTCTCTCAGTCCCTCACCCAAAAACACTCCTCCAAACTTAAAACCCACAACAATCAACCTCCACTCTATCTTCTATTTGCGTATTCAGGCTTGTATCGCGTTGGATAGAGCTCGGTTTGGATTTTGGAAGCTAGGGCTCGTAACTCTTGGGTTTTGTGCTCCGACTTCGAGGTAGGGAATTCTACCTCTCTTTATATGTTTTATAAGTGATTTGGTGCTTGAGATCGTGCTTGTAATGTCATGTTTAAGCTTAGATTGAAATTCTGATGTTGTTGTAAGAATCGGCTATTTTTCCATTTTCCTACTGGTAGGCCCGTCCTTCCTACCAGTAGAACGTTGTTGCTTTGCCAGAAAATTAGTTCCCTACCGGTAGGAGCTTTTTCCCTACCGGTAGAGCAAGTGAGAAATTCTTCGTAACCAGCTCAAACGTATAGCAGCAGCTCAAAAGCTGCTCAACAAGCTGCTCTACGTATTCAACTTCTACCGGTAGGTAGGTCGAGCACAAATTTGAAATGTTGCCGGTAGGAATTTGAAATGTTGCCCGGTGGAATTTCTTACCTACCGGTAGGTCGAGCACAAATTTAAAATATTGACCTTTCTGTTTTCAGTTTCTACTAGTTGAAAGAATTTGAAATGTTGCCGGTAGGTCGAGCACAAATTTGAAATGTTGGCCTTCTGTTTTCAGTTTCTACCGGTAGAAACTTTTCATCTACCGGTAGGCCAAGTTCTACAGATTGAGCCACTGCAGTGTCTTTCAGCTAATTTCTTGAGCTACTGCAGTGTCTTTCAGCTGCTTTTCTATATCTTCCAACTCGCATTGTGAAGCTGTTCATCGACTCTAATAGGTTTATTTCCACATTCTTTCAAGTGTTTTAGAGAGTAATAGTCGTTTCTCACTTAGAGTGGTATCCAATGGACATTATTGCACATTGAAATATGAGCGACACACTTGAACATGTTTAGGGATCCGACGAGTAGTATTGCAATCCGTTTTCTCTCAACTCATAGAATTCTTTAGATTCCCTTAGTATATGCTTTATGGACTTCAAGTATAGAAACTAGAAGACCGGTCATCACAGAGTCTAGTTGAGGGTCGATATGTGGTATGTGAAGATACAGGGGTGTACTTAGAGGTACAGTGAGGATGTGCATTTGATTATATGCAGTATGGTAGATTGTTGGTCTTGAAATATCATGCGATTGATTAAATGGCCTTTGGATTCGATTGAATGAATGGATGTTTTTGAAAAGGGAAGCGGAATGAAAATGGATAACTAATGGACAGAGTATTGTAGGAGTTTTAGTATGGGCTTATTTCGTCATGTAAGGATGCTGGTGTGTGTGTGTGTGTGTGTATATATATATATATATATATATACACACACACACACACACACATACACACACACACACGTTTGTGAAATCACGTAATGGTTAATTGAAATTCTGTGGTATAACTGACAGGGAAATGATGAAATTGATTATGAAATGATGACGATTATGAAAGATATGAAAAGTGACCCAAGTGGTCGTTATTGAGGGAATAGACTCGGGGTGACCCTGCGCTCGAGGGAACTAGACCCGAGGTGACCCAGCTGATTATTATTACTGAGGGAATAGACTCGGGGTGACCCTGCGCTCGAGGGAACTAGACCCGAGGTGACCCAGCTGGTTATTATTATTATTGAGGGAATAGACTCGGGGTGACCCTGCGCTCAAGGGAACTAGACCCGAGGTGACCCTGGCGATTATTGAAGGAAATATCTGATTAAAAGGAATTTAAAAGATAATGATAAGTTGATTGACAAGAGTGAAGTGTTTGTTTAAGTTCTCGATTTCTAATATAGTGTTTGTGTCTTATCTATGCTCCTTCGTTATCCGAAAGTTATGTTTCATTGGCATCTTCCATCTCATTTGCATATAGAGTTTGTGTAGACTTTTTTACTGGGTTAGTGTAGCTCAACCTATCATTTTCAGGTGTATTGCAGGTCATTGTCATGGAATGCTTGGAGTGCATCCTGAAGTCGTTGTTGAAAGCTAATTTTGGAGAATACCTGTCTATCTTTGTAAACTAAATTGTATGGTATTGTATTTTCTATTGTGGAACTCTGTAATTTATTAGACAAGTTTGTGGAATAGGGGACTGAATTACCTTTTGGATTATTAATTGTAATTCCGGTGAGGATTTTAGTTATCAAATGTTAATATTATTTATGTTGAAAATCGAGGGCGTGACAAGGTTTCTTTCAAGGCCAAAGAGGATTGAGACAGGGAGATCCTATCTCCCCCTACCTTTTTCTCATTGTGATGGAACGCAAAATTTCTTTGGGACAGTTCACCTACCACCCCAAATGCAGGATGATTAATCTTCACCATTTAGTGTTTGCTGATGATTTGTTTGTCCTTTGTGGTGCTACTGGTCCTTCTTCCTCTTTGCTTACTCAATTGCTTATGGACTTCCATGCCTATTCTGGGCTTCAACCTAATATGGCTAAGAGTTCACTTTTTTTTGCTCGGGTTTCTGAGGAGATTAAGGGATCCTTAAAGGACATTCTTCCAATTCCTGAAGCTAGTTTCCTGTAAAATACTTAGGGGTACCCCTTATCTCTACAAGGTTAAAGGCTGCTGACTGTTTAGTACTTAAAGAAAGGATTCTAAAAAGACTCCATGGGTGGTCTTACATGCAATTGACTTATGGAGGGAGAGCCCAGCTTATTCAGTCTGTGTTGTTTAGTATTCAGGTTTATTGGAGTTCTATTTTCATTATTCCTAGTAAAACAATGAAGGAGGTTGAGAGTACTCTGATGGCATTTCTTTGGTCAAGATTTGATCTGAATCACAAAACTGCAAAGGTTAAATGGAAGCATGTCTGTTGTCCAAAAGCAGAAGGGGGTCTGGGTTTTAGAAGAATCAAAGAATGGAATAAAGTAGCAATGATGCGACACCTTTGGGCTCTGAGCATGAAAGCTGACACTCTATGGGTTAAATGGATCCACATTTACATCATAAAGGATCAGAATATCTCGGCTATAGAGGTCCCTAGTGATGCCTCCTGGACCATCAGAAAAGTGTTCGGAATTGGGGAGTTGGGGCAACCTCTGATCCAATACAAGGTTGGCAATGGACATGGGACTTTCTTATGGCATGACAATTGGCATCCCTTGGGACCTTTACACAAGCGATTTGGTGAAGAGGTGGTCTTTAATATGGGGAGATCCCTTCAAACTAAGGTTTCTTCCATTATTAACCAAGGAAATTGGAGATGGCCCAGAATCCGCAATAGGGTCACTCAAGAGATAATCAGGTACACACCTGTTAAGCTAAAACCTGACAGTTTAAGGGAAGATTATGTTGTTTGGTTGTCTCACCCAAGTGGCAAATATTCAGTTGCATCTGCGTGGGAAGTTCTGAGAAGCAAAAAACAACCAAGTATGCCATGGACTCCAATTGTTTGGTTTAAGCAAATGGTCCCCCGGAGGGCTTTTGTGCTTTGGTTGACTGTTCAGTATAAGATGAGCACTAAGGATAGATTAGTATGTTGGGGAATGCAGTTGGATGATACGTGTGTTCTGTGCAATAACGCTAGGGAAACCCATCACCATTTTTTTTCCAGTGCTCCTTTACTTCTATAGTTTGGCACCATGTTTTGGGCACAGTTTATCTGGAATGCATAACCCGTACAATGCGCAAAATGGAATTTGGTAGTAAAGTGGTAGTACGGGTTTCGATCCACAGGGGCAAGAATTAATTCAACTCTAGAAATTGATTTATAAATTAATTGAAGAATAAAGACATGCTGACTTCAATTATTATAACTGAATTTACTTTAAATGAGTCAAGATTTTTTTAGCAAGTGAAAAGAAATTCATGTGGATGGTTTAGTTCGCCGTTTGAAATAGGGAATACTGATTTTGACTTGGGAGTTCAGTGTTTGCTTCTTTGGGGAATTATGCAAACAAATGAGGAGCAGCTCCCTTCTGTCTTTTTCTATTTTCCATGGAAGATAGGTTGTCTTTCTTTCTTTTTTCCCTGCTTCGACTGCCCTTTGGAGACTTATGGAAGAATTTTTTTTTTTTTTTTCTCCCCAGTAGAGCCCCCTTTCTCGCCTTGAGAAGTTTATGGGTGAAAATAAGGTATGGGATACGTGGTGCCCGACGCACATCCGAGCCATCCAAACACATTTTGGACGGCCAGGATTTGAGAGAGAGAAAGAGGAGAGAGAGTGTTTGGCTGAGAAGGAGAGAGGGTGTTCGAATCCGAGCTGTCCAAAACACGTTTAGACAGCTCGAAGGTGTTGCACTGGTACCACGTGGTACCCAATTTGCAACCAAAAATTTCTCAAAAGTATCTGATGTAAGATACCTTTTGAAATCTAAACCATTAAAAACACTTTTAGATGGCTCGGATCGTGCACCATACCTCTATAGTGCACTCATGCACTGCAAGGTCTCCTGTTCCTAGAATCTTTGTGCGACAGAAGGCCCGAAAGGGAATCACTACATCAAAAAAAATACACGCTGCAGTCATACCGAAACAGAAAGAGTTCTGTACTTGTATTAACAGTAACTCTCAAATTACTAGCTCGCATTAGTTGAAGAAAGGATCAAAGGATGCCAGGAACCACATTCCCCTGCTGAAACACTACCGGAATCAAAACATAAACGAAGTACTTCTCTGTACGACAAAACATTGAGGACGTAATCCAAGTAGTTGTAAAGGAAACAAAGAACTTCAACCCGGAAAAGAAACACGAACTAGAAAGAAAACCGAGAAACAAGAACATGCAATGCTCAGTATTCAACAACTGCCAAGTCTGATGATTAACTTCCAGCTTAATGATGAAAAACAAGGTTTAATAGAGTTATCACTTCACCATGAAACATTATGATTTGTTAATCAAAACATGGGTGAAGAATATATTTCCTGACTTTCTGCTATTTGCAAAACCAGAAACAATATAGCAGTACTCAAAGAAAGCGATAAAAGCAGCAGAATTTGACATTCATATGCTTCTGTATATACAAATATCAGTAATATTCAACACCTAACCGAAATTTGAAGTACGTATGTCTCCTTCACCCAATAGCAGCTATCCTTCTTTTTAGTCTCACACATTCAAACTATGAACTCGCGAGCTAGATCAAGTGGTTGCATGCTTGTTCCAAATTCATCTAGTCTCGGGTTCAACCCATCTACTCCAACTAACAAACTAACATTTCTTGCCTTTCCTCCAGGAAAAAAAGAAAAAGAAACCATGATCTAGCATTGTCCAAGGCACTGGAAACTTTCAAATTTACTGACACCTAGTGAGTGTAGACTCTGTGCTAGATATGGAGAGAGCAGAAGACTTCACATTGGATGACGGAAATGACGTGACAAATTCAAATGAAGCTTCATTACCTGGACCTATTGTACCAATACTTGTGCTGTCATGAATTATCTCCGGCAACAGAACATCTCCATCAAGGTATTGCATCACTTGCCGCATGCTGGGTCTTGTCGCTTCATCGGACTTTGAGCAAAGCAGGCCTAGTTTCAAAACCAACACCATTTCCTCCTCCAAATAATCTCCTCCCAATCTAGGATCACTTGTCTCGAGAATCGCTCCCGCTTTCCATTTCTTAAAAACCCAATCAACCAAAACCACCGCATTAGGCGACTGTTGTAGCTGTATGGGCCTCCTTCCGCAAGCTACTTCGAGTATGAATGCACCGAAAGAAAACACATCAGTGCTTGTGGACGCCTTTCCGGTTCTAGAAAGCTCTGGTGCAAGGTACCCAATTGTCCCCACCACATGGGTAGTTTCGAGGTTTGCTCCATGATTGTGTAATCTAGCAAGACCGAAATCCCCTAGCCTTCCATTTAGATCAGCATCCAATAGAACATTACTTGCCTTCACGTCTCTGTGAAGAACAACTTGGTCCCATTCTTCATGCAGATACAAAAGGGCAGACGCTACTCCTCTAATAATGCGATAACGTTGAGGCCAGTCAAGGACTGGCTTTTCATTACTAAATAGGAACTTGTCAAGGCTTCCGTTTGGCATATAATCATAGACCAAGAGCAGCTCTCCCTTCCGCCGGCTATAGCCAAGGAGTTGCACCAAGTTCCTGTGCCTTAGCCTTCCCATGCTAGCAATTTCAGCCACAAACTCTTTTATCCCTTGTTTTGAGTCATGGGAGACTTTCTTGACTGCAACTTGTTCCTTCGAAGAGGGAAGTACTCCTCTATAAACCTTACCGAAACCTCCTGCTCCAAGAAGTTCTTCATCTATGAAACCTCTGGTTGCTTTGAAGAGATCCTTATAGGAAAACCTATGAGGGCCATATTCCCTTTCCCAATCTTCACGTATTTCTCCGTACTTTTTCCTCCTCAACATATAAAATGTCCCTGCAATTATGATAGTCAGCCCAATGAATACTGTTGTCATGGACACTGTAATTTCTAGACCATTTTTCAGTCTTGGTTTTCTTTGATGAGGAAGTGGAGGAAGCTCTGAAATATCTAGGTCCTGTGCTTTCCCACTTTTATTGAAACTCCAACCAAGAATATAGTGGTCCCCTGAAATTGGTCCCGTAGCTGCAGAGAAACCAACATACATTGAATCCAACATAATTGAAGAAAGGTTGATGCGTGTTGACATGAGAGACTGATCTGGTTTGGGGCTTTTAATAGGAGCTAGTGTTACATTGAGCTCAAACCCATCATACTCTATCCAAACGTTCAATGGACTCCCACTTACAAGCTCCAAGGTCCGATTAATCCGGTCCCTATTGGAGTAATAAGTGACGGTAGCTGATACATTTGATGATAAGCTGTTAACATCAATTCCAACATGGTTATCATTTATATCATTGAATTCAGGATTCATTTGGGTATCGAACTCAATTGCCAACAGATGGTTGGAAGTGAGCCCATCGTTAGAAGAAGTGAGGAGCCCAAGATACTGGTTTGCTACGGCATGGGTGAAGTCCATAGATGGTGAGATGGCAAAGGCCATTCCATCAGAACTCTTATTTCTTTTCTCAGGAACAATGGCAAACACAAAATGGGTGGAAAATGAAAGAGCTTGCGGTAAGGTGGACGATGATGTATTGAATCTTATAGGATGCTTGTAAAACGCACGACCGATTTGATGCTCTGAAAAATTGGTTAGCTGCAAAAGACCGTTGGAATGGATTTTTGCAACCCCTTCAAGGCTAATATTGTCTCCATTGAAGCCTTTGAACACGAACTCATTTTCATCTACAGCCATGGCTAGGGGATTAAAGCAAGCATGTAAAAGTATCAGAAAAAAAACTAATCCTGGTGTGGAAGTCATTTACCAATTTCAGGAAGAGCTTCTTGCTTGCAGCAATGGATGGTTAGTTCTTGGTTTGGAGATAGATTCTTCTTTGTTATTAAACATAAGGGTTTCCTCCCAAGGGTAAAACGGGGATTTGGGAAGTCAACACCATTGCATAGAGGGCACCAGAGCTGGTCAGCTAAAGTGACCAAAGTTTGTGACTGAATGATAATAACTTCACTGTGATTCCAATGTAACTGTCAACATGTCATTCTCCTCAAGGTTATCCTTTGGTAGAGAATGGAACACCACACAAACAAACCATAAGTTAGATGAAGATTACTTAAGGACCAAACCAGGATCATCTCCGTTTCATAGATGGATTAAGGATCACTTTGTGAGCAATGATGCTCGTGTTGGAATTGTGAAGCCTTGTTCAGTTTGGTCTGTCACTTTGCAAACTATGACGGGCTCTCATCGTGTCAAAACCAAGATGAATATAACCTGTAAAACATGCAAAATGGAACTTGGTAGTAAAAGTTGTAGTACTGATTTCGATCCACAAGGACAAGAATTAACTCAACTCTAGAAATTGTTTTCTAAATTAATTGAAGAGTAAAGATTTGCTGATTTTAGTGATAACTTACTTACAAGAGAGTTAAGATTTTTTTTAACAAGTGAAAAGAAATCTATGTCAAAAACAAAGAAAGGCAAGAAGGGGGCTCCCTTCTGTCTTTTTCCATTTTCCCTGGAAGATAGGTAGTCTTTTTTTCGTGCTTTGGACTGCCCTTTGGAGACTTAAGGAAGAATTTTTTTTTTTTTCCTTTGCTTTTGTCCCCAGGAGAGCCCCCTTCTTGCCTTTCTTTGTTTTTGACGGTCTGAACGTCTGGTTCAGGTTATGAGCACCTCAACTAATCCCCTATCTGATCAAGTTAAAGGCAGGTCATTGACACCATGACTAGAAAATTCACAAGAAATTACTTTCTTGCGACCTGACTCTAAGAATCGAATCCTAGTCAATTGTGTGGGGAACAAACCCACCTACCACGTACCAAACTAACCCTTGATGCTTCCCCTTTCTTGCCTTCCATGTATGCAATTTATATGGTGGATCAACGACCATATACAATTTATATGGTGCAATTTATGTAAAATTTGACTCTGGGCCTCTTGTTCTTAGTGATTCTGGTTTGAAGGTTTAACTTTACTTGACGGAGAGGGAGGCACGCATGTAGGAAAAAACAGATCTAGGTGTGTCCCCACATATTAATGATTGGAATATGACAATTAAGATATTTTTAAATAGTTATTCAAGACTTTTCGATGACATTAAATATACTTGACGAAGACCCTACTCAGCCCGTAGTGCCCGTAGGGCCTGTTAGTTATTCAAAAAATTAATGAGCATGCCCTACACTCAGCAGTGAATAACTTCTTTTTTTGTCTAGTTAGCTTATAAAATTACGAACCAAACTTCATAAAAATTCAACTACATTGCAAAGTCCATTAACTTGAATGATATTCCTTCGAATTTAAGACTACGATATAAAATTTCATCATGTCATCCAAACAACAGATTTTCGAGAAGGTCAACCTCATTGAACTCGCTACAATTTCTTTCAAAAGGGTTTTAAAAGATTAATACGATGGTTAAACGTTGGCACAAAATATGAAAACTCATCTAGAACAACTGTAAAATCTTATCCTCTCCATTCTTGAAACACTGTCTACTTACGAAATGCAACAACTTAACTCTACTAGCTGATGTAGAATGAAACAGTTATCCTTACTTTCTAATTAACCTCTTCACTGATGAAGTGGATGGTTTAGTTCGCCATGTTTGGTATGGGGAATACTGGATTTGACTTGAGAGTTCAGTGTTTGCTTCTTAATTTGGGGAATTATTCAGTCAGATGAGGAGCAGCTCCCCTCTGTCTTTTTCCATTTTCCCTGGAAGATAGGCAGTCTTTTTTTCCTGCTTTGGACTGCCCTTTGGAGACTTATGGAAGAATTTTATGTTATTTTCCTTTGCTTTTGTCCCCAGGAGAGCCCCCTTTCTTGCCTTTCTTTGTTTTTGACGGTCTGAACGTCTGGTTCAGGTTATGCGCACCTCAACTAATCCCCTATCCTATCAAGTTAAAGGGAGGTCATTGACGCCATGACTAGAAAATTTACAAGAAATTACTTTCTTGCGACCTGACTCGAAAAATCGAATCCTCGTTAATTGTGTGGAGAACAAACCCACCTACCACATACCAAACTAACCCTTGATGCTTCCCCTTTCTTGCCTTCCATGTATGCAATTTATATGGTGGATCAACGACCATATACAATTTATATGGTGCAATTTATGTAAAATTTGACTCTGGGCCTCTTGTTCTTAGTGCACCATGGTTAATATAGTGAATTACAATTTGCTCTCCCTTTGCTTCATTTCTTTTCACTTTCCTATTTTTAAGCAAACTTTTTGTAGAACCTGCCTATCGCTCGCACACACACTCAAAAAAAAAAACGAAATTTTTTGTTGTATCACATTATGTAGTTTGTTGGACTGAAGGAGTAAGCAAGTTTCTGAAGCAAAACAGGGGAGTAACTCTAGTTTTTGCCCGATAGAGTCGTGACATGTGTTGCCTTGTCCGGTGACAAGCAATCCGCTGGCTAGACTGGTTGAAAGAGCATGTCATTTTCGGTCTTTTTTCGAGCATTACCTTCGGGACGTGAAAGTAAGACCAATTGAAGCAAAACGGGGTAGGAAATCTAGTTTTTTGCTGTATAACGTTGTGTCATGCTTTGCTTTGCCCGGTGACAAGCAAGCAATCCACTTGCCATGCCTTGACTAGACCGGTTGAAAGAGCATGCCGTACGTTTTCGGTGAGTAAGCAAGTTTCAGTTGTGGAATGGCTAACTAGATCATTTCTACCATTTCAGTGTGCTTAATGTTTCAACATGACAATTTTGGAAAAACTTTTATTCAAAAAGTAAAATAAAAACTCGCATCTGATTCTGCTTTGAAGGTTTAACTTTACTTGACGGAGAGGGAGGCACGCATGTAGGAAAAAACAAAAGCTAGGTGTGTCCCCACATATTAATGATTGGAATATGACAATTAAGATATTTTTAAATAGTTATTCAAGACTTTTCGATGACATTAAATATACTTGACGAAGACCCTACTCAGCCCGTAGTGCCCCTAGGGCCTGTTAGTTATTCAAAAAATTAATGAGCATGCCCTACACTCAGTAGTGAATAACTTCTTTTTTTGTCTAGTTAGCTTATAAAATTACGAACCAAACTTCATAAAAATTCAACTACATTGCAAAGTCCATTAACTTGAATGATATTCCTTCGAATTTAAGACTACGATATAAAATTTCATCATGTCATCCAAACAACAGATTTTCGAGAAGGTCAACCTCAATGAACTCGCTACAATTTCTTTCAAAAGGGTTTTAAAAGATTAATACGATGGTTAAACGTTGGCACAAAATATGAAAACTCATCTAGAACAACTATAAAATCTTATCCTCTCCATTCCTGAAACACTGTCTACTACGAAATGCAACAACTTAACTCTACTAGCTGATGTAGAATGAAACAGTTATCCTTACTTTCTAATTAACCTCTTCACTGATGATGAAAATTTGAAGAAAACGTTTCAGTGATAGTGTAATGATATTTAGTAGCTTGTAAACAACAGTATTAAAGAAACTTGAACTTGGATACATATTTTTATACTTTTTATAATTTATCTCGTCAGTAACTCCCAACGATCTCCTTGGGCACAATTCCGGCCATGATCTCTCGACTTCAGCGACTTTAAGTGGTCGGAATCGCGGGACAAAGTTGAAGACGGTTTTTGAGAAATCTCAAGGGGTTCGAGGGATCAAACGTAGGTTTCTGCATGGTCTTCTTCATAGTATGAGCTAGAGTGTATCGCTTTGTTTTCCAGATATTGGAGAGTGTGGCCATTGCGAAAGCTAAGGAGGTTAGTGAATGCACACTAACTTTCGTATCGCTTTTTTTTTTTTTTGAGCACGGCGTGAAAATTGTATTGAAGAGAGTTTGAATGTGAGGTGAAGTTCGAAAGATTTTTTTTGGTTAGTAAGTGGAAAACAAATAGAGGGAGAGAGAATATTTGGGGCGAGATGGATTTTCGTGAGATTTTTATTTATTTCGTAAGAATGTACCGTGTGTCTTACGCGTGTTTAGCATATAGTGTAAATATTCAGGTTCTCCAATTGGATGAATTGTCAAGCTAAGATCGCAACTGTATCCATTCCCATCAAACATACGAAAATCCTCTCATCTGGTTCAATCGAGATGGATGGTTGGTCTCTTTGACCATAATATTATTCCACAATAAGCGTGGTACCCGTACTATATGGTAGTACAAAAACAAAATATTACGTTTACTACAATTTATCCTTCATCGATGCACTATTTAACCTTTAAGTTTAAAATTTTATTAAAAGAGAAAGTTGATTGTTAGGGGAAGTTTGAAAGATTTTTTTTCAAGTTGTTAAGTGGAAAACGATAGAGGGAGAGAGAATATTCGTGACAGAGGCGGATTTTTGTGGGAGTTTTTAATTCTTTGTTTAAAAGGAAAGAATGAATGTGCAGTGTGTTTACTCACTTACTTAGTATATAGTATAGATAGATTTCGCCGTAAAAGAATTGCAGGAGCAATGGTGTGGTTCCGATGAAAATGGTAGGAATGTGTGGGATTGATTGTAGCACCAATTCTGTCCAGTAGAAGTAAAAACAAGAATGATTACATCATGACTTTGACTTCAAGCTTATCGATACGAAGAATAGAATCCCTGCACTAATGGGGTGTAGTGCACGATTCGAACCATTCAAATGTATTATAATAGTTTACATTTCAAAAGGTATCTTAGACGATATTATTTTTACACACACCATTAAAAAGGAGTATCTAATGTAAGATACCTTTTGAAATCTAACAATCAAAAACACTTTTAGATTGCTGGGATCGTGCACCATACCTCTATGCACCCATGCATTACAAGGTACCGAATTCCTAGAGTTTTTGTGCGACAAAAGGCCTGAAAGGGAATCACTGCATCAAAAAATACATGCACGCTGCAACTTTTACTCAGATTTCATATCAAAACAGAAAGTCTTCTGTATTTGTATTAACAGTGTAGAGAGGTATTTCCGAATAAGCCCAATTAGGGCCCGAGCAAGTGGTATGTGGAACCACGGAGTAAGCAAGATAAGATAAACCGCCATGCAAGACGGTGATCGAATATACAAGTCCAGTGATACGAGAAGTCGTGGGTCCAAGTAGTTGAAAATGACTAGTGACATGTGAAGTCACTGGACCAGATGGATTGCTCGGCAATAAGGGGGCCGAACAAGGCCCGAACATGTGGTACGTGGGACCATGGTATAGACATGATAGGGACAGTCGCCGTGCAATACAGTGGTCAGCGATATGCACCAATGACATGAGGGGTCACTGGTCCAGGAAGTCTGTGCACAGCCTTGGACCAGTGAACATGAGAATTTATTGGTCCAACGGTTAGATAAAGAACCAATAACATGTGAAATCACTGGTCCACCGCTGCTGCCAGCCACCACGGCAGCCAAGGCCGGCTCCTCCTCCTCCATAGCTGTCAGAACCGAGACCCCCACGGTCTTCGGAACCTCCCCGATCACCGCGCCACTCTCCGGAGGAACCGGGAGCGGTGTAACCTCGACCCTCGGTGGTTGATCACCACCGGACGCCTCAATATCGTCCATGATTCAATAAGAGGGAGAGAGCCGAGAGGGCTGAGAGAGAGAGCCGAGAGAAAGAGAGAGAGAGAGTCGAGAGAAAGTAGAGAGAGTCGAAAGAGAGAGAGAGAGAGAGAGAGCAGAGAGAGAGAGCAGAGGGCCGAGAGAGAGCGGAAAGCCGAGAGGGAGAGAGAGAGACGATCGAGAGACAGAGAGAGAAGAGAGATGAGAGAGAGAGAAGGGGCGAGAGAGAGAGTTCGAATGGTGGGGTGTATTGTGTACGCCTTGCATGTATATATATTCCCCTCTCGAACCGGTTTGTCTCGTCTGGAATTAAAACTGGACCGGGTTCACGGCCCGTAGTGCCGCACGGCATAATACTTCACCTTATTGTACCGCGCGTCTTTCCATAAACTACGCACGGCATTCTGGTCTATCTTGACAGTTCGAATTCTGGATAGATTTCTTGCATTTTGGATATGATTATTTAAATTCGTTGGAATTCATTCAAGAACAAAGAGTGGAGAGAAGCGATAAAAAGAAGGGGACTTGCATTTCATTAACAAACCAGGGTAACCCCTGGACTTTTCATTACAATTCAAAAAGAAGAAAAGAGAAAACAAATAGAAAACAATTTTCCCTACTGCCCCTCTTCTTCTTCCCCTCCTCCTTCTCCCTTAATCGCTCCCCCCGGATGCGTCAGAATCGTTCGAATTCCCCTCAGAATCCTCCACGGTCTCATCCGACTCGCGTTCCGGCGCGAACTCTGGGTCATTCTTGTCGTCCAACTGGTCTAAGGCGACATCTTGAAGGTTCGACACGGCCCGGCGGAGGGTGCGGATGGTAGAGATCGATCAACCTCATGATCTGTGTGGTCAAGTGCTCAATCTCCTCACGGTACGAGGCCATTTCGGCCTCCAAAGCAGTAACCCGCGCAACCAAACTGTTGTCTGTCATGCCGAAAGCTTTGAAGGTGACTCGTCTTTAAGAAAATGTAGGAGAATATGGAAGGATTCGAGAGAATTTTGGTGATGGTGCATGGAATGAGGCACCACCACCCCTTATAAAGACATTAAAGCCGTCGAAAGGGCACGCCTACATTAATAGGCACCCTTAAACCAACCGACTATTCTCGAAAATCGAAGAGTTGCATGGGAAATTGAAATGCAGTGCGCCATGTTACTAAGCCGTGCGGCGTTCTGGCCTTGCATGGATAAAATCTTTTCCTTGGTAATTGTTCAAACCAGCCACCAAAATCCTCTTGAAAATCGAATATCCCAGCCGCTTTGCAAAAAAGTCTATTTAAAATGATGTGCTAAGATATTTTGTCTCCTAAGGACTCGTAGAAACCTTCGTCTCCCGAAGACTCGCCGTATTCGCATTCGTCTCCCGAAGACTTGTCGTATTCGCATTCGTCTCGCTATTTTCGCCCTCCGAGAGCTCGTCTCGTCTCAATTGACCTCCTGAAGGCCCGTCCGCTGTTTTCGCCCTCTGAAGGCTCGTCTCGTACACACAGTTATTTACACACAATTCACGACACTCAAACACCACCGGCACTCAATCTTCTCGAAGGTTTATTGCACGATTTTGTTATTTGCCCCCCCCCCCCCCCCCCCCCCCCGGATTCATTTCGCTTGCATCGTCCCAATTGAACTACGCTGGTCTAATCCCTACAATGGGGTATGTAGGCAGCCCCACGGGCGCGACCGCCATCGTCATTTGCTTGCATTTCAATTTTTTTTTTTTATGTGTTTATCTCCGTTTAAAGACATTTGAGCAACGGATTGGGATGCCTATTCTTTAAGCGTCACTCGCATCAACCGATGGTGTTCGAGTTACGTTAAAGAGGGACTACTGTAGACACCCCAATCCGGACCTCGGAGGTTCTTTAAATGTCCCAATAATGAAACAAAGGAAACAATACCTTCAAAAGCTTAGGTGAGGGATTCCCTTGACCCAAAAACCCAAAAGCCCAAAGGCCGAAAACAAAACCCAACGGCCCAGAACTGGACCCTTAGTACCGCACGGCACACCTCCACACCACACAGCATAACAAATCTCATTATGCCGTACGAGGTCATGAGGTCAACCACACGGCATTTTGGATAAAGTTCTGACTAGCTTAGCTAGCTATCGGTCACGCCCACTTGAGGCACTGCTACAAGTTAGCTCAGCCGAAAAGGCACATCTGGCCCGCTCAGAAAACACCTCCACCATTTGAATTTCAAAATCTTTGGCTTTTGTCTATAAATACAACCTTCCACTCAAGAGAAAAGGGCCCTGAATTCTCTTTCTCTCTCATCATACTTTCACACCCACTCCTCACTCCTAAGTCTTGAGAAAGTTATTCCACAAACATTCTCAAGGTTCTTTCTCTCTCAAAGTCTTCCATATTTCTCCTCATCATTGAAGTGAGTTCTTTTACTCATTTTAAGGTTCCAACTACCCATTGTATCCACATATTGTTCACACCCACAACCTTCTTTTCTCAACAGTATTGCTCGCCTTCATCCGTAACCATCCATTCTCGTCTAAACTCAAGATCAAAGGTAAAAACTAGCTTCCTTGGGATAAGCTCCGTCTTTATCCCTGAGGGAACCCATCTACAGCCAGGATCATCACCTTTTGGTTGGATCCTGACTTAAAACCATTTTCAAAAACAAGAATAAACCTCTGTGTTGAATATGCTATACCGCACGGCATTCTGATGAGTCGCACGGTATAATGTATTCAAGCACACGGCGTTTCATATAGCTACTGTTCCCTCATTCAAACTGCCTGGATCCTAGCTATCCTCTGTCAGGCCTATTTTATCACTGAAATATCAGGTCTTGGTGCTTTTAAAATAAGACCATATCTACAAGCCATGCTTGGTTTTAAAAATAAGGTTTCTTCGAATCATTTCGGGTGATCAGCAGTATAAAAGATGATTTTCGTCCATGGCTTGAAAGAGTAGTATTTTCAGATATGGACCTGTGGTAAAAACATTGCTTGTTATTAGTTGAAAACTCCGTGCGTGCTATTTGATATGCCGGGCGGTGTTCTGAAACTTTACAACACCCTGAAAACAGAGCAGATATCCCGCACGGCATACTGTAAAATCGGGCGTGGTATTACAATATGCTGTGCAAAAGGAAACTGAGATCCAAACGGTTTCTGTCAAAAAGTTCTTTCATTCTGCATCATCTTTGTCATCCTTGTACAGACAACACCACGTGTACGTTAACGTGATATATTTCTCATGTCCTTCTTCCATTTATTTGTTTATTAAAGAGCTTGACTTTTCCAAAAGATATTCTAAATCCCCCTTTTGAAAGAGTTTAGTAGAGACCGGTTTTACCGGGCGAGTTGAATGCATTTTCTGTAACAAAACCTTCTCCATTCATAACGTGGCTTCCGAACCCAAAATCTCAACGTTTTTGCTAGATCAAAAGCCTTTTTCTCAAACAAACTCTCGGTTTCTCGGATCATCCATCTCAAAAATCCGGGTGGCGACTCTTCCTCTTCGGGCGCGCCGGTACGGGGAGCCCACAGTGAGTTCTGGTTCCAGAGGTTGTGGGTTCACTTCTTGTTATTATGTTTTTCTCTCATTGGTACTCACAGCTGAATTCCAATAGTACTCGTATTCTATGTAACCTGCTTTTATTCTCCTTGGAGATCCAAATGCACACATAGTTTGGATAGAAAATTCAGATGCAAGAATGAGGCACTCCACGATATTGAAGCAGGTTTATTTCATGTGGCTTCTTTAATTCTGTTTTGACAATATTGGGCTGATTTTCTTGGTACAAAAAGATAAAATACTCTATTTTTGCCCTTACAATTTAAGCAACTGCAACATTCGTATTCCCGTAATTCAAAAGCTGCTTCATCATCCTGTTTGTGGAGCATGAATTTTGACTTATTCACCTATATGCTCATCAACTTTTCTTCTTTTCTATCCTCTTGATGTTGCTTCCTCGAACATGATGGCTGTTTTATTTCCTTCCTCATATGCAAAGCTTCTTTATTGCATTGAACAGGTGGTTGTATAACTCTTCTGGGCTAGTAGTCTATACAGGACTTTGTCCTGACTTTAAACGGGCTCTCCGTTTGTGGACAGTGGAATTGGTCTCCCATAAATTAGTTCGGTTACGCATAAGCTGCCGAGGACACCCCGAGTTATAAGGAAAATTCTACTAACTGCAATCATATTATGGTTGTACAAATTTGAGTTGTGGGTTAAGTTGAGATGCGAAGGTTATAAATGTGAATGGGCGTAGAAAAAGTTGTAAATCAACAGAAATAAGAAAATGAAGCACAAATAGGGGAGAACCACTTCAACACTAACAAAATCTGAACAAACTACAGTCAATATTGTACACTCAGACCTTAAATGTTTGTATGGTTTCTGTATCCCATAGCTAAGGTAGAACCTGAAAACATCATATGATAAAGTTGCCATTCACAATGGTATCCTGAATATCAATCCTGCAAATAAGAAAATTTTTTTGCATATAAGAAAATTTTGAACTGTTCAGTTCAGGTAAGGGGAAAACTTAACAGTTAACACACATTAGAGAAATCAGTGCAATAACAAACTGAAGAATCTTGAGAATCAAAGATTATGTACATTGTTTCAATAGCCCTGCAGGTTTAATGAGTTTGATTTCTTACTAAATACATTAAGGAAAATGAAGCTGAATGCAATAGAAAAATCATATACCTTTTTCCAGACAGGGTTTAAAGTTATCGTTGTCTAGGCATCGGCAAGTTCATTATTTTAGAAACCAAATTCAAAGGATAGTGGCTTCTTATTATGATGAAACCATGTATTTATCTAGCCAATTATTATTGTTCCAATTATCATACTATTTCCTAATCTCTTATATCTCGCAAGTTAGCAAAATGCAATTAAGCTCTTTTAATTCAATCAAGTCTACGAAACAAAAAATGACCACATCTGTCCAGGTCATACCATTCATCCATTGCAGCATGGTAGTACCAATAGACATACTCTAGCCACTAACCCAACTTAGTAAAATGTTTAAAATGAATATGTGAGTTAACAGAGCTGGTTACCTTCCGAAAGAATTCTTGGAGCCATATTGACACGTCGGATAGCTTGGGTAATTACTCCATGGAGCAGCAGCAACAAGAAGAAGATACAACTTCTTCACTATTTTGTCCTGATGATAGAAAATACAAAGATTTAGAGGGAAGGGCCCAAAGCAGAAATGTAAAAGAAATAGCAGAGTAGTTTCATGTTGGGTAATTACTCCAACAGGAAGAGGAGCAGCAGCAAGAGGTAGATACAACTTCTTCATTTTTTTGTCCTGATGATAGAAAATACTAAGATTCAGAGGGAAGGGCCCGAAGCAGAAATGTAAAAGAAATAGCAGAGTCCATAGCTAAAACAACATAAATTTCATCTTGGATGGGAAGCAGAAAGGGAAAAGAAATAGCAGAATCTATAGCTAAAACAACATAAATTTCATCTTGGATGGGCGTAATCGTAGAGGTTGTCCTTTTATGGGATGTGATGTACACACTTTAGGCTGCAGCTCTTCTTTGGATATATTTTTGAAAAGCCTTTATTTTTTTTTTATGAAAAGCGCTCTTCTCTGGATATGTCATAATGTACTCTGTGAATCAGAAAATGAATTTACGAACTTACTCTGATCTTTCCATGGAACATTGAACATTGAACGATACTCCTTCATTCTAGCTAACACAAGGCTGCAATTAATAGATAGAAAGAGATTAACAAAAACTTGTTTATAAAATGCCAAAACACACAGCTATTTAATGCAGTTGAAATATCATTCCAGCCTTCTAAGCAACTATCAATTTGACGGGCAAGGCTCTCAAGTAGCATACTTTGCACAACTTTATTCAAGATTGTCTATAGTTCCTCCTGCCTTAATCAAAATAGAGGTGTGCAGTCAGCTATCAGTAAGGCACAAAATACAAATCAATGGGATTATGGGAAATTGAGGATAGCCCATGTAAACTCTATCATTGAGCCAGCCGAGAATTTATGCATTCTGGCAAGTAACATTTAGAAAGAACTCCGGAAAACAACCAGAAAAAATATGAAGTTTAGTCAAAGACAAATTCCAAACGGAAATCACAGATATATACATGCAACCCAAAGAAATTAGCACTAACAAAGACATGCAAATCAAATATATAAAAACAAAATCACACATGCACGACAAATCGCATGCAAAAAATACATGGGAAACTAAAAATCGAAGCTGCGAATCATAACAAAAAGAAACAGAATAAATTAGAGTTGTGGAAGATCAAACCTTGATCACAATAGTAGACTCCATATCCAGTGTTACAGGTAAACCGTAAAAGAGTTTTGAGCACTCCAACCGAACAAATAACCCAAACCCAAACCCTAAAATCAACGAACAAGAAATAGTTCAATAATTAGGGATAAGAGAGACATGCGTGCTCAGGGCACAAAATCCAAAGCACCTAAAACGCAGAGAAGTTTGATCCCATTACAACACAGAGATATTCTTCTTTTTGTAAATTTCCCTAATCTGAATCAACTCAAAACCCCACATGCAACACGCAAATCTTTCCAATTCCAAAAAAAAAAAAAAAAATCCACTTACCCCAAAAAAAATAAATCAATCCATACGAATTTTGGTAGTGAGATCAGGAGGCCCAAACGACGGTGTTGTGCATTGTGGCACGGATCCCATCTTCATCGCTCGCTCGATCATATCGTTCGAGTCCGAATCACAAGGACTCGAGTAGGCGGTCGAAGGAGAGGTCTAGATAGAGCGTCGATGTCGAATCGGCTAGACCTAGGAATGGTTTCAGAAGCCGGTCCTTTGATCCCGTTTGGAAATCGAAACTCTGGGCCTCGCAGTTACGACGAGCGGATCGGACGGTGGCAAGCAGCAGGGGCGTTTGGCCATGGATGGGCAGTGGAGGGAGAGAGAGAGAGAGAGAGAGAGAGAGAGGGAGAGAGAATGAGTGGGTGTGTTTTGAGACAGTTCAGTAGAGAGAGGATGGGTGTGTTATGCGTGGTGGAGAGATGCTGAAATGCTGTCCGTGTGAGAGAGGAGCCTCTTCGCGCCACGTGGGTAGAGCCAAATTACAATTCTGGACAGCAGAGACAATTCACAAGCCCAGCAATTGAGGGCCAAAATTGTCCATCCAAAGTGCCAAGCGATGACATCACCAAAGTGCTTCTTATTTAAGAGGAGTAGGATAGGAGATAGGATAGGATAGGATATAGGACAGCACAATTCTGATACGTAAATTGCTACTCTCCCCCCCCTGACACACGCCCCCCCAGGACCCACCTCCCTTTTCCGGAAATACCCCTGCCCGCCTCTCTCTCTCTCTCTCTCTCTCTCTCTCTCTCTCTCTCTCTCTCCCTTTTTCTTCCTTCCTTTCCAGTTTGTTTTTCTTTTTTTTTTTCCTCTTCTTTTCGGTTTTTTTTTTCATTTTAAGTATTTCTTTTTCTTTCTTTCCGGTTTGAATTTTTTTTCTCCTTGATAATAGGTTCAAGTTTAATTCTAGGCTTTGTAAAATAATTTTGAGAAAAAAAAATTATAACCCTTTAGAATTAAATGATCAGAAAAATAAAATCTTCTCACACATTCAAACGGATTGAAATTTCGAACACTTAATTTTTCAACCTTTAATTTATATATTAAAAAATATAGTTAAAAAATTAAGTGCTCCAAATTTCAATCAGTTGGAACCGATAGAAAGATTTAATTTTCTGATCATTTTATCCAAAATGGTCATAGTTAAACTTTGACTCTAGGACTCTCGTTAGTTAGTTCTAAGATATTTGGTTGTACGATTTTCTTAGGGCTAATCAACGAGAGTCCTAGAGTCAAAATTTAATTATGACCATTTAGGATAAAATGATCAGAAAAATAAAATCTTTCTATCGGTTCAAACAGATTGAAATTTGGAGCACTTAATTTTTTAACCATTTTTTTAATATATAAACTAAAGGTTGAAAAATTAAGTGTTCCAAATTTTAATCCGTTTGAATGAGTGAGAAGATTTTATTTTTCTGATCATTTAATTCTAAAAGCTCATAATTAAATTTTGACTCTAGGGCTCTCGTTGGTTAGTCCTAAAAGATATTTGATTCTACGACTTTCTTAGGGCTAATCAACGAGGGTCCTATAATCAAAATTTAATTATGGCTCTTTAGAATTAAATGATCAGAAAAATAAAATCTTTTTACCCATTCAAACGGATTGAAATTTGGAGCACTTAATTTTTTTAACCATTTATTTAATTTCTATAAATACACCCTTTGTATATTTAAAAATATAATTCAAGAATTAAGTGCTTTAATTTTCAATTCAGTTAAATCAGAGCAAAGATCGTTTTTTTGGTTTAAGGTCTTTCAATAAACACCCTAAAACTCATTATTTAGTTTCAAGACTCTCTTAGGGTATCCATTGAAAGGCCTTGAAGCCAAAAATTTATTACGACCATTTAGGATGAAATGATCAGAAAATAACATCTTTGCACTGGTTCAAACAGATTGAAAATTGAAACACTTATTTTCGTAACTATATTTTTTAATCTATAAAGGACAAAAAAAGAAAAATAAAACAGTCGGATAAACATGATCAATTGAAACACTTTTTTTTCTCTCAATTACTTTACAAAGCCTAGAATTAGACTTGAAAAGTAAACTGTAAAAAGAAAGAAAGAAAGAAAAGGGAGGGAGAGGGAGAGAGAGAGAGAGGGGGAGGGGGGTAGTCTGGGAAAAGGGTGGTGGGGCCGGGAGGGGGGGGGGGGGAGTAGCAGGTCTCTTCTGATACAGCAATTCTTAAACGTCAGGTTCTGAAAAAACGCAGGAATTAATTCCCTTTGCTAGTGAACATAAAAGTTTTGCTTTAAGCTCCGTTTGTACGATGTAAAATGTTTTACGATGTAAAATGTTTTACAAGTGAAATATTTTTTCAAAAAATAAACTTTAAACTTTTATTTTTCGGTGTTTGGTTGGCACTTGAAAAATACTTTTAGAAAAGAGACAAAATAGTGTAGAGGGAGAGAGGAGGCTTAAACGGTGAAAAGATCTGAGAATATTGAAATTGAACGTGGGTCAGCACTCACTATCAAGGAAACTGACCAGTGAAAATTGCAGTAGAAGGCAACGGGTTCATTTCGGGAAATAACTTACGGAAGATTTAAGGGTAAGTCATTTTCATCCAATTAATGAAAAATATTTTAATTGTAAAATGTTTTTCTCATTTTTTACACAACCAAACACCAGAAAATAGGCAAAATATTTTACCGAAAAATATTTTACCTCCAAACAAACGGAGCCTTAATCTCAAGTATTTACCTTCTTTCTTCTACTCATTGATCATTGGGACTCTTGAAAAGTTATTGCAGAGTTACTTCTTTTTGCTGCATCGGGGGAAAAATGTATGCTACCGATGATACGTATGAATCCCTCATTTTGGACAAAAAAATGGTGGGAAAAAAGGACACTATCTCTGAAATGTCTCTTAAAAGTTCTTGTCCAATGTAAGATGAAGATTTTCAGATAGGAGTTTTGGCTATCATTTGTGGTGAATGTAGTTATGTCTTCCCTCGAGATGATGGAACCATAAGACTAAACTTCTTTCATAGACGCAAGTAATGAAATATCTGTAATTTTGTATAATTTGATTCTCTCCTGGGACATGTGATCTCTGGTGGATGTTTCAGTGACATTTGAATGCAATGATCTTTATTCGTTCGTTTAAAGGATATGATGACCTTAGGAATTGTGGGTTTTCTCAACAGGTTTCATGCATTAGTGCTGACACAATTGTTTGGTGCCACAGGTGAAGAGCTGCGGATCTGCTATATTGATGCTAGTACGGAGCATGATGCTCGGCAAACGCTCCTTTTTGAAGGGTTTGGATTTAGATGTCAATGCCTTAGGTGTTCGTTGGGTGATTGAAGAGCTATATCATCCTTATAATCTGCACAGGTAGAAAGGTTTCCTTTCTCTGTCAGCTTTTAACTACTCTTGTACGAGATGGAATTAGGCCATGGAATTAAGGCTCTCCGCGATATTGAAGCAGGTTTATTTCATGCGGCTTCTTTAATTCTGTTTCGATAATATTGGGCTGATTTTCTTAGTACAAAAAGATGTCAAATTATAACGAAGAAATAACAAAACACATTAAGTAGTCTAAATACTCTATTTTTGCCCTTACAATTTAAGCAACTGCAACATTCGTATTCCCGTAATTCATAAAGCTGCTTTATGCTCCTGTTAGTGGAGCATGAATATGTACTTATTTCTCTTATATGATCATCAACTTTTCTTCTTTTCTATCCTCTTGATGTTGCTTTCTCGAAGATGACGACTATTTTATTTCCTTCCTCATATACGAAGCCTCTTTATTGCATTGAATAGGCGGTTGTATAACTCTTCTGGGGTCAGTCTATACGGGGCTTTGTCCCGGCTTTGAGCGGGCTCCCAGCTTGTGGACTTTGGGATTGGTCCCCCATGAATTAGTTGAGTCGTGTGTAAGCTACCCCGGACACCCCAAGTTATCAGAAAAATTCTACTAACTGCATTATGGTTGTACAATTTTGAGTTGTGGGTTAAGTTGAGATCGATGCGACAAGTACTTCTGTGCTTGGATGGGACACTTAGGTTTGCCTTGAAACGAGATCAAGCATTTATTGCTGGATAAGTTGCTCAGTGAGGCAACACTAACTACGAGTCATTTCCATCATTATTAAGCAAGTGCCTTACTTGAGAGCTATATAGGACAACACAATAGAGCAACTCTTTTTTTTTTTTGCTCAGCAACAATAGAGCAACTCTTAAACGACAGGTTCTGAAAAAACGCAGGAATTAATTCCCTTTGTTAGTGAACATAAAAGTTTTGCTTCTTTCTTCTACTCATTGATCATTGGGACCCTTGAAAAGTTACTTGAGAGTTACTTCTTTTTGCTGCATCTGGGGAAAAATGTATGCTACCAATGATACGAATGAATCCCTTGTTTTGGGCAAAAAAATGGTGGGGAAAAAGGACACTATCTCTGAAATATTTCTTAAAAGATCTTGTCCAACGTAAGATGAAAATTTTCAGATAGGAGTATTGGCTGCCATTTGTTGTGAATGTAGTTATGTCTTCCCTCGAGATGATGGAACCATGTGACTAAGTGCCAACTTTTTAACTTCTTTCATAGACGTAAGTAATGAAATATCTGTAATTTTGTATAATTTGATTTTCTCATGGGACATCTGATCTCTGGTGGATGTCTCAGTCACATTTGAATGCAATAATCTTTATTCGTTCGTTTAAAGGATATGATGACCATAGGAATTGTGGGTTTTCTCAACAGGTTTCATGCATTAGTGCTGACACAATTGTTTGGTGCCACAGGTGAAGAGCTGCGGATCTGCTATATTGATGCTAGTATGGAGCATGATGCTCGGAAAACGCTCCTTTCTGAAGGGTTTGGATTTAGATGTCAATGCCTTAGGTGTTCTTTGGGTGATTGAAGAGCTATATCATCCTTATAATCTGCACGGGTTGAAAGGTTTCCTTTCTCTGTCAGCTTTTTAACTACTCTTGTACAAGATGGAATTAGGCCTTAAGGTTGTGTTGAGGATATCCATTTGTGCTTTTCACCAACCGGTGATGGGGATATGGTACCATTTCTGCTTTCATTATTTTGCGCATAGTTTTGAAGCCAATTTTTTTATCACACAATTGACAGAAACGGCAACATTGAATTCGTTAGAGAACTACAACGCAATCAAAAGGAAGATTTAAAACTCCTTGATAAGCCAATAGTATTGGACCATCCATCATCTGATTACTAGTAGGGAAAGGAGCACGTCGTTTTGTTCGCACTGCTCATTGTTGTGCTCATTGGGTGGTTGTACTTATTGGGTTTTAAAAATGTATTGACGAGTTATTTAAGATGGACAATTCCCAAATTTAGAAGCAGTAAATACAAGTTATCTACAAAAAGGAATCACAACTACTCCAATTTTTTCTTCTTCTTCTTCAATCATAAATAGCAACCAAAGAGACGATATGAAGGTGCGCGAAATCTAGCCCGGACAGCTTAGCTGAGTTATGAAAAACAGTTTTTATTGCAGTATTACATTCATTATAATGCTGCCAAAGTGCCAATAAGATCATCCTTCTGGTAACATGAGGTAATGATGCATATAATTGTTTCTGCTTGCAAAGATGGGTCAAGTGTTAATGCATTTGTAATGGCCCTCATGAAGTGGGTGCTTGAAGTAATGGGCCTTTGGGCTAAGCTAGTCCAGATCACTATTTCTATATACGAGGGTAGCTACATGTGAAGACACATTTCCATTGTTGCAAGAGCCCAGAGATTGGTTGAAGGAGAGCATAATAGCAAGCAAGAAGTTTTAACTTCACGAGCTCACTTGTTCGACTCTCACCGCCAGTAAGAAACACTCTTTGGGCTGTTGGAGATTCATTTCTGTAATTAAGCTCATGATCCCAAGATTATTTGAAGTGCGCATGCGTCAATCCAAACATCCGGTAATCAATAGAAATATGTGTCAAAAACACACAATCGACCATTCTGGACTCATGTTAGGAGGCTTTCACCAAAAGCCTAATCATTTTATAGGTTGAAGTTTGAACCCATTGACTTGCAAAAGCCCAAAGAAAAATGGCCCAAGTTCAGTGCTAACTGCTCCAAAGACTTCATAATCTTAGCCCAACATACATTTTAACTCAAGGCAGGGAGCTGAACAGTACTGGAGAGTGGAAACAAGAAAAAAATGGAAACATTGTGTTTTTTTTTTTTTTTCCCTCTCCTGATCGGCAAAAGTTAGTATCGTTAGAGTAGTTAAATTAACACCTTAAAATAGGGGTTGAACTCCTAATCTTTCTTCTCCTGGAGTCTAAGTGCACCCTTGATACAATTGGGCCTTTCAAGGTGTTTGGGCGAAAAAAGAAGAAGGGGAATGTTGTTGGAGAAACTTCAAATAATATTCCGCTCAAGAAATAAAAATCAACATCAGTCTGATTTTCGGAGCAGTTTCCAGAAAATTCCAAACCACCAATAAGCATCGAAGGATTGGTCCAATTTCGAGTCGGAACGAATTTTCGTTTTTTACTTGTAGGATTGCCTAACAAGACAGAGAGTTATACCTAAAAATAGGCACATGACATAAAACCTAGCTAGCTAGCTAGAGCCTTGGACTGCATGACTACTTGTGGAAGTTCTTTGACTGTTCGTTCGAACCGGCATATAATCTTGCCAGAAAATTCAAACGTGTATTTTGTTTTCTAATAGTAACTTCTTTGTGTTCAATTTCCTTAAGCAATCTATAAAACCAAATCTTTTTCTACCCTGCAAACACCGTCATGTGATCAAGTTGAATGGAAGCTAGCTACCTAGTTTCTTTTGGCACATAGCTGCATTTTCTCCAGCCGGATATGATTAAATAAAAATGTGTATCATGCAATTTGGAAACCCTGCAATGCAGCCAGCACGACAGGGGTTGTAGGGCAGCCGATCCGGCCGTCCACTTTGACGCCAACATCTCGAAATATTTAATCCGAACTCCTATTGGTCCGATCGCCGTCCATTGCTCGGATTAAAATACGAGCCATCTATTGCTGAAATGGACGGCCGAATCGGCCGCCCTACAGGATCCCCGGCCGGTTCCGTGTATCATGTGCTTCATATCCATGAAAAGGTCTTGGTCATGTGTAGGACTAGGTGTTTAGTTGGAATATTTCAGTCATTACCGAAATGGACGACCGAATCGGCCACGTACCCTACAGGAACCCTGGTTCCGTGTATCATTCGCTTCATATGCACGAAAAGGTCTAGGTCATGTGTAGGACTAGGTGTTTAGTTGGAATATTTCAGGAAATTCTGTATGGTGGTTGGCTAGATGTGATGGTCCGCACCAAAGAAATAAACGATCAAAGCCTACTGAAATAAGAAATTAGGGAAGAATAAAAATGCAACTAGTTTAGTTTTGTCATAGATAGGATATATAGGACTATCTAAAAGTCGTTTTTTTTGTTTGAAAATTTTATTTGGTTGCCCCCAAGTCCCAAAAGCAAGTTCAGCAGTGCAAAAATGGCTTTGAGCCATATTAATTTTTGGCTAATAAAAGGGCTAAAATTTGTGCCCCAATGGGTTCATTTTTGTTTTCAGCCACCAAGGGAATTCTGCACAAAAACAAGAAGAAGTGAAAATGGCATTGCACCAATAATGCCTAATTATCGAATCGGGTCCTATCATTTTTATATCGATTGAAATATAGCGTGTAAAAAAGGACTTAGTTCAGTTGACCAAAATTCGCCATAATGTTGATTTCTCCCGTAGAGATACGCGCGTTGAAATCAAGAACTGGCCTCGTGTTATGCCTCGTGTGTTAACAGGACTTAGTTCAGTTCGCCGAAATTGGCCATAATACTGATTTCTCCCTTAGAGATAAGGCGTGTTAAAATCAACAGCTAGCATCGCATTATGCCTCGTGTGTTTCGTTGGAATATTTCAGGAAGTTGATCTGTATGGTGGTTGGCTACATGTGATGGTCTACACCAAAGAAATAAACAGTCAATGCCTACTGAAATAAGAAAGGGAAGAATCAAAATGCAACTAGTTTAGTTGTGTCATATATAGATAGGATAGGACTTTTGAATGATATCTTTCTATTGCATGAAAATTTATTTGGTTGCTCCCAAGAGCAAGTTAAGCCGTGCAAAAATGGCTTTGAGCCATATTTTTTGCTGCTTTTTTTTTTTTTTTTTGACAAAAGTGAGAAGTTGTATTGATATAAGTTGTATTGATGTATTGATATTTTTTGCTAGAAAGGCTAAAATTGGTGCCCCCATGGGTTCATTTTTTGTTTTCAACCATTTTCCTTGTCATTTCCTCCCAAAAATGGTAGCAAGAATGAATTTACTATTTGTGCCACATCATCAAACCCATCAACCAATTCCTTCCCTCCCTCTCAATCAGTGGTGGATTCAGGAATTATTTATAGTGGGAGCACATAATCAAACATATCCACACATTTGTATTCTTTGCTAGATTTTTTCATTTGAGAGGTGAAGAGGCGAAATACATTTTCCAAAATTTTGTTTTCATGTTCTGTTCTTCTTCTGAAGCACTCTGTTTTTCTTACTTCCTAACTTAATTAAAAGACCTAGATTCCGTGCAAGTGCAATTTGTCCACACATATATCTCCTCTCGTCAATCTGAATCATTCATATGATAGGGTTCGTCATACAAATTGTCCATTAAAAAATCTTTGTTGATTATATTTTAAAGTGAAACAACTCCATTGAAATACTTTTGCTCATAAAAAATACACGCTAACCATTTTTCACATAAATAAAATATTCTTATCAAGTTATTATCGGTATCCGATCAACTTGATTTTTTGTGTGAACAAATTATTTGACAATCTCTACGTTATACACGTCTTAGATCATTGAGAAAAGATCCATAATTGTGTGAACTATACTTTGCACCCTCAAAATCAAACAAAAGAAAACCTTAGTTGAAAAAATTAGTATGGAAGGGTGTGGGGGCATGTGCCCCTTAGTAAGTCCGCCACTGCTCTCAGTTGATGAATGTTAGTTGAAAAAGGGATACAAGAGGAATTCTGCACACACCGGGAATTGCCAATGGCATTGCACCAATAATGGCTACTATTCATTGTCAAATAATGGCAATGGCTCAAGTCATTTGGCTTAACCACTGGACTTGTGTATGGTGTCCGACATGAATGTGATCGGTGTATCCAATTGGGTCCAATCATTTTTATATCGATTGAAATATAGTGTGTTAACATGACTTAGTTCAGTTGATAAGGCATGTTGAAATCAAGAACTAACCTCGCATTATGCCTCGTGTGTTAATAGGAATTAGTTCAGTTGGCCAAAATTGACTATAATGATGATTTTTCTCCCTTACAGATAAGGTGTGTGTGGCAATCAAGGGCTGGCCTCGCGTTATGGCTGGATTCAAATCTCACGTACTCCCGTGAGGTAACATTCCTCGGTTGCTCCCTTCATTTGGCAAAAAAATCTATTACATGCATAAATGTATGTGTAACAAACCCGAATCCCTCCTTTATTTCCCAAAAAAAATTATGTGCAAAGAGGTAGTATATGCCTACAATCTGCAAACAGATGTATTCGAAATCGTGCAAATGTCTGATGCCCATGCTTCATTATTTTGTAGGGCCCACGTGCTTCAGACGATTGCCGAGACAACTGTATTCAAATCTGTGCACTTATCGTTGCTCTTATTTCCCTCTAACTAGTTTATCAAAAAGACTAGGAAACACAACTCGATCCTGATACAACCATGTCGAGAGTCCTTAGAAGTATGTGGCAAACATGCCTCAAACAGTCAGGGACGGAACCATGATTTTCTATGCAAGGGGGCTGGCCTCAATATGAACAATAAAATTTTAAAATTTCGATGTTCAAGAACATAAAATATTTGGATAACCAAGTAATACCCGTTACAAAACGCAATATATAGGTGATCTTTTTTGTTTTTGATAAGCAAGAGTAACATTTTATTAAGGGAAAAGGGAATGGGAATCCAACAAAAAGTTGGACAAATACAACCACATGGAACAAGCTCAACTTCATAGGAACAAAGCCCAGTATAGCAAACAAACCAAAAATAACTAAAAGGTGAAAAAATAAAAATAAAAATCAATTCGTTACACCTCAAGCATGTATCAAAATAGAATTTAACGATACCTTAAATCCGAAAACCACTTACATATGATTGAGTTGGAACTATGTTTTGCATCAATTTCCTTCTAAAAGAATATAACCAAAACATTTGTGAGAGTCATTCTCCATTCAAAACATGTGTTTTGGTATTGTTTTTTCCGATCAACTATTTTTATTTAAACAAAAAAACTTACATAATTTTAAAATTTTGAAACCACGTGAGAGCCATGGCCCCATATGCCCATACTTACCTTCGAATCTGTGAACAGCAGTGCACAGAGTTGTGTTTTCGTCATCCTCGACGCGTTTAACTTATCAAAAATTTAGTTTTCTATAATCATGTCTATCTGTTACTACTGTATTGATTATCTCCATCGCCGCACAAGCGTATTGAGCGGCCCTTGTCTAAAGTTCTAAACTGAAACAACAAAATTCTGGGATCCACTTAACGGGCAGTTTCTCTCTCTCTCTCTCTCTCTCTCTCTCTCTCTCTCTCTCTCATGCATGAAAGCTTTTTCTGCAACCTTTAGAGATTTTGTCCAGAAAAAACGATCCAAGTGCACTTCGATCGACACGCACGTACGGTGGAAATCCTTTATTAACAACTAGACAATCGAAAAGACTTGCGATAACGGTTGTCTCTACTTTAGGAAAAAATTTCCATGGCAAACGGATACCACGTGGTGCTCACTCGTGCATTTGAGCAGTTCATTACGTATTTGAACAGCTTAAATCTAAAAAGAAAAAGTGTTGGGTGAGAGGAGAGAGAGGGTTTCATTCCGAACCGTCCAAAAGTGAATCAGACTGCTCACATGCACCGAACGAGTGCCACATCGGCAATACCCGCTCGGCACTGAAAAACTCCTCCTCTACTTTATCCCCGCTCTTGGAATGAAACCAAGTGAGAAAACAGATCTGCGGAAAGACTGCGCACAACGACTACAAGACCAAATGGCATGGATCTCTAAAGCAAGAGAGGGAGAGAGAGAAGCGCCCCAGGTGTTACTCCGGTTAATTAGTGGGTTCGCTCCCCACATAATTGATCACTAGGCCAAGTTCAATTCTTGTGGCTCTTCGAGAAAGTAGTTCCGTCGTGAATAGCTTAACTTTGACCAAATCGGAGACGGAACTAGTTGAAGTGCGCGTAAGCTGGTTAGACATCTCGACCCTCTAACCAAGAGGGAGGGGGTACTACAACAATAAATGCTTTTCACAGCGTGCAAAAAACGTCGTAGTATGTAATACACAGTGTTCTACGGAACGTTGTATTAGTCAATGTTATTAAAAGCCTTAACTTTTCATAGCGTTTATTGCCCGCTATTGTAGACTTTCTATAGAATTCATTGCCCACTATTGTATAGTTTCCACGAATACATAAACCCCAAATTCCACCACACCAATGAAAAAACTCTCCCGATGGAATACTTGGATGAAAGAGAGAGCCCACTTGATTCTTATGGGAGAGGACACCTAGCAGACTAGGGAACTATGGAATCTCTACGAATAAATAAACCAAAGTAATCCAGATGAACGTATCTAAACCCATGAAACGGAAACCTCAATTCCACCGCACAAATCAAAACCCTAGAATAAGAAATCATTAAGATATAAACCAACTGATATTGTTTTATACATTTACGAAGGACGAATGAACATTAATAACCAACTGATTTTTTATAGCATGGATGTAAGATGAATAAACTAGAAGATCAAACAATTAAGATTAGCCCTAAAACTAATGGGGCAAGATATACATACATATATACACAACTGAAACTATAAATTAATTCTAAACTATTTATGGGCCCACAAATCATAAAATCCTAGAATCGAAATCAAGAGTTATTTGTTTTCTCTTGAACACGAAGATGAAAGCAGCAGAGGAAGGCGTGCTTCTGAACACGTCACTACCTATTTGGGCAAAATCTCTCGATGAGGAGAAGAACCCACTGGATTTGTTGAATGAAATCCTGTAGTAGGAGAACCCTAGCAAAGTCAAGAAAACACGAAGGGGATAAACGAAGTAGAAAAGATTGGGGGGATTATCTACTACTCACGATTAACCCTAGAATACCACAATCGATCCATTATCGGCCAACACCAATTTGTTAGAGAACTACAACGCAATCGAAAGAAGATTTAAAACTCCTTTATAAGCCAATAGTATTGGATCATCCATCATCTGATTAGTACTAAGGAAAGGTGCACGTTGTTTTTTGCTCACTGCTCATTGTTGTGCTCATTGAGTTGTTGTACTTATTGGGTGTTAAAAATTTATTGACGAGTTATATAAGATGGACAATTCCCAAATTTAGAAGCAATAAATACAAGTTATCTACAAAAAGGAATCACTTTTCTTCTTCTTCTTCTTCAATCATAAATAGCAACCAAAGAGACTATATGAACATCTAGCATGCAATGGATGCCAAATAGCAACCAAATCACCATTTCTATGATGGGCCAAGTGTTAAGTAATGGCCCTGAAGTGGGTGTTTGAAGTAATGGGCCTTTGGGCTAAGCTAGTCCAAATCACTATTTCTATGATGGTAGCTACATGTGAAGACACCTTTCCATTGTTGCAAGAGCCCAGAGATTGGTTGACGCAGAGCATAACAGCAAGTAAGAAGTTTTAACTTCACGAGCTCACTTGTTCGACTCTCGCCGCTAGCAAGAAACACTCTTTGGGCTGTTGGAGATTCATTTCTGTAATTAACCTCATGATTTCAAGATTATTCGAAGTGCGCACGAGGCAATCCAAACATCTGGTAATGAATAGAAATATATGTCAAAAACACACAATCGTCCATTCTCGACTCATGTTAGGAGACTTTCACCAAAAACCTGATCATTTTTTAGGTTGAAGTTTGAACCCATTGACCTGTAAAAGCCCAAAGAAAAATGGCCCAAATTCAGTGCTAACTGCTCCAAAGACTTCATATTTTTAGCCCAACATACATTTTAACTCAAGGCAGGGAGCTGAACAGTACTCGAGAGTGGAAACAAGAAAAAATGGAAACATTGTGTTCTTTTTTTTTTTTTCTCTCTCTCCTGATCGGCAAAAGTTAGTATCGTTAGAGTAGTTAAATTAACACCTTAAAATAGGAGTTGAACTCCTAATCTTTCTTCTCCTGAAATCTAAGTGCACCCCTGATGCAGTTGGGCCTTTCAAGGTGTTTGGGGAAAAAAAAGAAGGGGAATGATGTTGGAGAAACTTTAAATTCTGCTCAAGAAATAAAAATCACCATCAGTCGGATTTTCGGAGCAGTTTCCGGAAAATTCCAGACCTCCAAAAAGCATCGAAGGATCGGTCCAATTTCGAGTCAGAACGAATTTTCGTTTTTAACTTGTAGGATTGCCTAACAAGACAGAGAGTTATACCTAAAAATAGGGACATGACATAAAACCTATCTAGCTAGCTAGCTAGAGCCTTGGACTGCTTGACTACTTGTGGAAGTTCTCTGACTGTTTGTTCGAACTACTAGTATATAATCTTGCCAGAAAATTCAAATGTGTATTTTGTTTTCTAATAACTTCTTTGTGTTCAATTTCCTTAAGCAATCTATAAAACCAAATTTTTCTACCCAGCAAACACCGTCATGTGATCAAGTTGAATGGAAGCAAGCTAGGAGTAGTTTCTTTTGGCACATAGCTGCATTTTCTCCAGCCGGATATGATTAAATAAAAATGTGTATCATGGAATTTGGAAACCCTGCAGTGCAGCCAGCACGATAGGGGTTGTAGGGCGGCCAATCCGGCCATCCACTTTGGCGCCAACATCTCGGAATATTTAATCCGAACTCTTATTGATCCGATCGCCATCCATTGTTCGGATTAAAATACGAGCCATCCATTGCCAAAATGGACGGCCGAATCGGCCGCCCTACAGGATCCCTGGTTCCGTGTATCATGTGCTTCATATCCACAAAAAGGTCTAGGTCATGTGTAGGGACTAGGTGTTTAGTTGGAATATTTCAGGAAATTCTGTATGGTGGTTGGCTAGATGTGAGGGTCTGCACCAAAGAAATAAACGATCAAACCCTTCTGAAAGAAGAAATTAGGGAAGAATAAAAATGCAACTAGTTTAGTTTTGCCATAGATAGGATATATAGGACTATCTAACATTCGTTTTTTCGTTTGAAAAATTTATTTGGTTGCTCCCAAGTCCCAAAAGCAAGTTCAGCAGTGCAAAAATGGCTTTGCATGAGCCATATTTTTGGCTAATAAAAGGGCAAAAATTGGTGCCCCAATGGGTTCATTTTTGTTTTCAGCCACCAGGGGAATTCTGCACAAAAACAAGAAGAAGTGAAAATGGCATTGCACCAATAATGCCTAATTATCGAATCGGGTCCTATCATTTTTATATCGATTGAAATATAGCGTGTAAAAAAGGACTTAGTTAATCAGTTGACCAAAATTCGCCATAATGCTGATTTCTCCCTTAGAGATACGGCGCGTTGAAATCAAGAACTGGCCTCGTGTTATGCCTCGTGTGTTAACAGGATTTAGTTCAGTTGGTCAAAATTGGCCATAATACTGATTTTTCCCTTAGAGATAAGGCGTGTTAAAATCAACAGCTAGCCTCGCATTATGCCTCGTGTGTTTAGTTGGAATATTTCAGGAAGTTGATCTATATGGTGGTTGGCTAGATGTGATGGTCTACACCAAAGAAATTAACAGTCAAAGCCTACTGAAATAAGAAAGGGAAGAATCAAAATGCAACTAGTTTAGTTGTGTCATATATAGATAGGATAGGACTATTGAATGATATCTTTCTATTGCATGAAAATTTATTTGGTTGCTCCCAAGAGCAAGTTCAGCTATGCAAAAATGGCTTTGAGCCATTTTTTTTGCATTTTTTTGCATTTTTTTTGACAAAAGTGAGAAGTTGTATTGATGTAAGCTGTATTGATGTACTGATATTTTTTGCTAAAATTGGTGCCCCCATGGGTTCATTTTTTGTTTTCAACCATTTTCCTTGTCATTTCCTCCCAAAAATGGTAGCAAGAATGAATTTACTGTTTGTGCCACATCATCAAACCCAACAACCAATTCCTTCCCTCCCTCTCAGTCAGTGGTGGATCCAGAAATTATTTATAGCGGGGGCACATAATCAAACATATCCACACATTTGTATTCTTTGCTAGATTTTTTCATTTGAGTGGTGAAGAGGCGAAATACATTTTCCAAAATTTTGTTTTCATGTTCTGTTCTTCCTCTGAAGCACTCTGTTTTTCTTACTTCCTAACTTAATTAAAGGACCTAGATTCCGTGCAAGTGCAATTTGTCCGCACATATATCTCCTCTCGCCAATTTGAATCGTTCATATGTTAGGGCTCATCATACAAATTGTCCATTAAAAAATCTTTGTTGATTAGATTTTAAAGTGAAACTCCATTGAAATACTTTTGCTCATAAAAAAATACACGCTAACCATTTTTCACATAAATAAAATGTTCTTATCAAGTTGTTGTCGATCAGTGTCCGATCAACTTAATTTTTTTATGTGGATAAATTATTTGACAATCTCTACGTTATACACATCTTAGATCATTGGAAAAAATTCATAATTGTGTGAACTATACTTTGCACCCCAAAATCAAACAAGAGAAAACCTTAGTTGAAAAAATTAGTATGGGAGGGTGTGGTGGCACATAACCCCACGTGCCCCTTAGTAAGTCCGCTATTGCTTCCAGTTGATGAAAGTAAGTTGAAAAAGGGATACAAGTGGCATTCTGCACACACCAGGAATTGCAAATGGCATTGCACCAATAATGGCTACTATTCATTGTCAAATAATGGCTACTATTCATTGTCAAAGAATGGCAATGGCTCAAGTCATTTGGCTTAACCATTGGGCTTGTACATGGTGTCCGACTTGAATGTGATTGGTGTATCCAATTGGGTCCAATCATTTTTATATCGATTGAAATATAGTGTGTTAACCGGACTTAGTTCAGTTGATAAGGCATGTTGAAATCAAGAACTGACCTCTCATTATGCCTCGTGTGTTAATGGGAATTAGTTCAGTTGGCCAAAATTGACTATAATGATGATTTCTCCATTACAGATAAGGTGTGTGTGGCAATCAAGGGCTGGCCTCGCGTTATGGCTGGATTCAAATCTCACGTACTCCCGTGACGTACAACATTCCTCGGTTGCTCCCTTCATTTGGCAAAAAAATCTAGTACATGCATAAATGTATGTGTAACAAACCCGAATCCCTCCTTTATTTCCCAAAAAAAATTATGTGCAAAGAGGTATATGCCTACAATCTGCAAACATATGTATTCGAAATCGTGCGAATGTCTGATGCCCATGCTTCATTATTTTGTAGGGCCCACGTGCTTCAGACAATTGCCGAGGCAACTATATATTCAAATCAGTGCACTTATCGTTGCTCTTATTTCCCTCCAACTAATTTATCAAAAAGATTAGGAAACACAACTCCCAATACAACCATGTCAAGAGTCCTTAAAAGTATGCGGCGAACATGCCTCGAACAGTTAGGGACGAAATCAGAATTTTCTATGTGAGGGGGCTGGCCACAACATGAACAATAAAATTTTAAGTTTTCGATGTTCAAGAACATAAAATATTTGGATGACCAAGTATTACCCGTTACAAAACACAATATATAGGTGACCTTTTTTTGATAGGCAAGAGTAACATTTTATTAAGAAAAAATGAAGGAAAATTCAACAAAAAGTTGGACAAATACAACCACATGGAACAAGCCCAACCTCATAGGGACAAAGCCTAGTACAGCAAACAAACCAAAAATAATTAAAAGGTGAAAAAATAAAAGTTTTTCAATTTGTTACACCTCAAGCATGTATCAAAATAGTAGAATTTAACGATACCTTAAATTCGAAAGTCACTTATATATGGTTGAGTTGGAACTATTTTTTGCAGCAATTTCCTTCTCAAAAAGCATAAAATTTTGAAACCACATGAGGGCCGTGGCCCCCATATGCCCATACTTACTTTTTGTATTTGCGAACAGCTATGGACAGAGTTGTGTTTTCGTCATCCTCGACGCGTTTTGTACTTATCAAAAATTTAGTTTTCTATAATCAAGTTTGTTACTACTGTATTGGTGGAGTAAAAGCAAATGAAAGGGTAATCTCCCCCGCCGCACAAGCGTACGTATTGAGCGGCCCTTGTCTGAACTGAAACAACAAAATTCTGGGATCCACTTAACGCGCAGTTGCATTTTGCTTTTCGCTCTCTATCTCTCTCTCTCTCTCTCTCTCTCTCCGCGTACATGCATGAAAGCTTTTTCTGCAACCTTTTGAGATTTTGTCCCGAAAAAACGATCCAAGTGCACTTCGATCCACACGTACGTACGGTGGAAATCCTTTATTAACAAGTAGACAATCGAAAAGACTTGCGATAACGGTTGTCTCTACTTTATCCGCGCACTTGGAATGAAACCAAGTGCGAAAACAGATCTGCGGAAAGACTGCGCGCAACGACTACAAGACCAAATGGCATGGATATCTCTAAAGCAAGAGAGGGACAGAGAAGCGCCCCAAGTGTTACTCCGGTTAATTGGTGGGTTCGCTCCTCACATAAATTGATCACTAGGCCGGGTTCGATTCTTGTGGCTCTATGAGAAAGTAGTTCTGTCGTGAATAGCCTACCTTTGACAAAATCAAGGAGAGAATTAGTTGAAGTATGCGTAAGCTGGTTAGACATCCCGACCCTCTAACCAAGAGGGAGGGGGAGAGAGAGTAAAAGGTGAAGAGGGAAAGGAGCACTATGCGAGAATAGAAATCAAAAGTATTGATTGTGGAATTGCATGGGTGGGTCTCATTTCATCTAGTGCTTCTTTGGACAAATTTTCAATAATGATGTCTGGTTTCTCATTACCCACAACCCTTTTAGGTAGTTTGGTTATGGTTCTCCTTTACACATGCATGGGATTCCCCTAGATTTGAGCTTTGGCTTAAATGTTTTTTTATCGGCCAAAGTAACAATTTATTAGGAAAAGAGAAAGGGAGTCCAACCAAAAATTGGAACCGTACAGCAGTTTGGCTTACTTTCCCTTAGGTAAAGAACCAACTTTGCTATAAGATTCAAATATATTTAAAAAATTTACTATAGTATATGTCTTCATTTTTTTCACCTAATCTCGAGAGCTTGAATTAAATAAGAAACAAGCAAACATTTGCTTAGGATGGAATTTGTTTTGCCTAATCTACTATACAACTTACTGACTTATTTGAATTAAAAATGATGTATTGTGAGAGAATGACCTGCTCGTAAAGCAAAAAATAAGTACTTAAAAAATAAGAATTTTAACGGAATGGAAACAACGCGCAGTTACTCCGTGACACGCTAAGAATTTTTTTTCTGGGTTGACATAACTAGTTGTTATAGGTGAGTTGTTAAATATACGAGAGAAACTTATTCACGGTTCCGCGCAATCTCAACAGTCCAAATAAAAGTGTTTTGGACGGCCGAGATTGAGTGCCGTAAACCTTATTCACGCGCGGCTCCTCTGTGAATAAGATTTTCTACCATTCGATGCAATAAATATGTTTTAAGAATTGATCTAATTAACCATATCTAATTCACTATGTCTAAACATGCTAGCACTCTAGGTAACAGGTCAAACTAATCAGCATTTTAGTGGCATTAATTAACTCGAATTGTCAAAGAAACTGATTATTAAAAATTAAAAACTATGGGCAGCTCAATCCGCAGATTATTTAATTAATTATCTAGGTTTACATTTGCATGATCTCTGGTCTTCACCAAATCCTTATCCGTAATCATTAGAGAAGGACTAAAACTGTGCTTGTTTGTTCAGCAAAATTCAAGGGTTTCATACCCTAAGCTGTAAGTGGTCTCAAATCCTAATTAGTAATTCTTACTAATTACAGTGGCATTCACATTGAAGGTTTTGTTAGCACATCAAACCATATCAATCCGATTCTACCTACCATGCATCAAACCAACTCCTTTGGGTTGTCTATACGGAACATTTGATCTGGCTTCAAGTGGGGTCCCGCTAGTGGACGGTGAGTTTATGATTCTTCATAATTAGTCGAGTTGCGCGTAAGCTGACCTGGACATCTGGTTATTTTTTTAAAAAAACTTTGCCTATCTAATTAGAATAATTAGTACACGAAATAAGTGTTGACTCCTTAATTTGGCAATCACCATGAGATTTATTGCGTGACCAGATATATTCCACTCAACCTTTTTCTCCTCCTAAGTGAATTCACACTCAAAATATCGATCAACCTGTCTACACTTAGACTCAACAGTTTTCAAAATATTGGAATTTATCCTGCCATATATAGGAGGCCGGTGAATGGATCTACTGAAATATTCCATAGTGATACGTACATATCAATGAATTTGAACGATTCAGGCCGTTGTATAGAAGTTACTTTATTCCCGGAGTTAACCGGCAAAGTAACATGAAGCACACCGTTAATATTGCTTGTTCTTTGTAATTAATCAAAGATTTATTCACATTTATTGTCTATCGATCGAAGAGATTATTCTTTGGATCAATTTATCAAAGATTTACCGTTATTGCTTGTACTTGCATGCATAGACTGAAGAATATTTTGTCATGATAGTGTGTGTAAATTAAACTCATCAATTAGACCTTGTTAGCATTGACTTTACATCACATATTCACTAGCTAGGTTAATTTAGTTAGTTGGATTAATGGATTACGTGGGGTATGGGTTGGTAAGTTTAGTCAAAAGAAAGGATAGTGAATGTCTTTTGGAAAATAATAAAAGCATGTTGGTTGAGATCGAAATGTAAAGATTTTGTCTTACAAAAAAAAAAAAAAAAAAAAACATACTAGTAATACCTAGGACCATACTAATAATCCAATGGTTCAAAGGCCTAAGACTTATAGGTTTGCTAGCTATTTCCTAAAAGGTCTTAGGTTCGAAATCTCTCACCTGTTATTAGCTCCTTTGGGTCCAATTCATACAGAGCTCTACTCTGAGTTAGTGACGCCTCCACAAGTGGCCAGTGAAGTTGGTCAGTCTTCCAAAATTAACCAAAATTCGCGCAAACTGACCTGAATGCCCGAGTTTTCAAATTAATAGTAATTGTGTACCTCCATGATATCAAGTCTTCAAGTGGGGCGCACAGGCATGCATGAATCCAACTAAAAGCTAAGCGCGTTTAAGAGATACTACTAATAATACCTCTACGGACGTATTATTCTCAAAAAGGTCACCTAATTAATTAAGATCCAGAAATTAAAAGCACGTGTAGTCTCGATTAACGTAAGTTTTACAACTCTCAAGTCCTTCAAATTTTCCCTCTTATATATGCTGCAAAGCTAGGAGTAAGGGCTATGTTCGTTTAGCACATTTAGGTATTTTAGTTTTTGTAGTGAGTGGAGAGAGAAATAAGATAATGATTTGAGAGATAGGTAATGAGCGGAGAGAGATAGAGAGAGAAATGAAATTAATAATTGGAGAAATAGGGTAATGATTGAAGAAAAATATAAGATAATGATTGAAAAATAAAGTTAAAACAAACTACATATGCTAAACGAACAAGGCCCTTGGTCTTCTCCAAACCTCATCTCTCTCTCTCAATACCCATATTGTGAGCCCCACTCCTAATTAGATGTGCCGATTATTTAAACCGTTCATCTCATCTAGTATATTTCACAGTAAAGTTTATCCGTCCAAAAAAATAGGTTCAATTCCCTCGTACATATGTGAGTATCGACACCAATCAAATGTCGTTTTATATGATGGAGGGCATATATAATTGATTGTGAAATTACACTGTCCATTTTTCAAGTTATTTTTTCTTCAAAAAGTAACAAAATAGGTTATCTGAATTTTTATTTTTTATTTTTAAAAATTCTGAGCGTCTAAACCAATTTATACGCACCTTAACTGATTATCTGGTTAGTTTAACCATGTAGCAGTATTTTTTGATTTGCACCAATAAGACTTCCAGTTAAGTGAAAAGATTTGTCAACCATTCTTTAGGTAGCTTGTCATATCCACTCCATCTAGAAAAGGGGATGTAACTAAAAGGCAATTGTAGTACCCCCAAAAAAATTACTACAAGACATTAGTCAACTTTTGTTAATAGGTAGAGACTAGACATATATAGCTGCTAAAACTAGTGTTTGAAAGTTAAATAGTTGTTGGAGTGGTAGTTTATTAGTCATGTTCTGCGTCCTTTTTTTAAAATTTCCGTTCTACAGTTTTTTTTTTTTTTTTTGATAAATGGATATCTGAGCCAACTTATCCGCATCTCGACCAAAGTCAAAACCTTAAAGGTAACGATCAGGCAAATCTTTCAGTGACCCAAAAATTTTGAAGTATTTAACTATCAAGAGATTGATTCGAACATTTGACCACCTAATGGAGGACAATTGCACTTATTGCTAGCTTTCTCATTACTTTAGCAGCAAGGATTGACTCCCTAACCTCCTTTATGAAAGTGTACAAGGGTGGCCAACTAACATGAGTTTGGATGGGAGCAATAAACTTCGGATTGGAGCAATATATTTCTTAGTTGAACAAAGATGGTCAAGAGCTAGACTGGAAGGGAACCCAATAATACAATCTCTCTCTCTCTCTCTCTCTCTCTCTCTCTCTCTCTCTCTCTCTCTCTCTCTCATTTCCGATCTACAATAAAAAAATTTGATAAATGGATATCGAGTCAATTTGTGCGCATCTCGACCAAAGTCGCGCGGTACCCTAAAGTTAACGATCGGGCAAATCTTCCAATGACCCCAAATTTTTTGAAATATTTAACTATCAAGAGATCGATTCGAACATATGATCACCTAATGGAGGACAATTGCACTTATTGCTAGCTTTATCATTACTTTAGCAAGGATTATTGACTCCCTGACCTCCTTTATGAAAGTGTACAAGGGTTACCAGCTGACATAACTTCGGATTGGAGCAATATATTTCTTAGTTGAACAAATTAAGATGGTCAAGAGCTAGACTGGAAGGGAACCCAATAATACACTCTCTCTTTTTTTATCCGCTTGATAAATGAAAATTAAGTCGATGTTCATTTGGGATTTTAGATTTTGAATTTTAGTTAATAAGTGGAGATAGATAGATAAAGAAATAAGAGTAATAATTGAAAGTAAATTTATTGAAGACCATGCTCAAAAAAAAAAGTTGAGACTTGAGTCACAAAACGAACATGGTCTAAGTCACTAGATATTGTATTAGCGACACTGAATATATAGGGGAATGAGATTGGGCCTGCCACAATGATTTCTTTCTTTGCAATACTAACAGAAATTAAACCCCACACAAGAAAATGACCCATCAACTAATTCTTTCCCATTAACTAATTAGAATTTATGACATCAGAGTTTAATTTGACTTGATCGTCGACCCTTGGATTCGATCAAAATTACATTTTGTCCCTACTTAATACATCAACTTTATTCATACATTTCCTTTCAGTAATCTCCTTCCCGTTCCTGCAATTAGCTAGCTTGGAGTTAGGAGAGACTATATATAACTATATATATAGCTAAAATGGTACTGATTTCACAATGGAAACGACTAAGCGGTATGCCATGAAGAGTTTTCCCACGCGCGCAGTATAAGATAACATAAAAGTGCGCAGAATACTGGCTCAAGAAGTGAAAATCAGAGGCCGCACTTCTTGCCAGTATTTTGTGCCCTTTTTCTGCGACCTCATTTTGCACACGTAACAAGTTCGAGAAGACATATAAAGTGGATCATGTCCAAAGAGGCTCCCACGTTGAGCCCAGAAAATTCTCATCCGGGAAGCTTAGATAACTCTGAGGAATATTGGTCGTGATGAAGTTGTCGAAAGAGTATTGTTGTTGTAGCTGCTGTTGTTGGGGCGACGCTTGTGGAGATTGATCGGGTGACATTTCCATGCAGATTAAGGCCACCAAATTTGCTTGCTGGCATTGCATGTTCACTACCTCTGCTTGTGCCTTAGCTAGTTGTGCTTGGAGGTCGCTAACTTGCTTTTGCAGCTGACAAATTGCCCCTGCACATCCGTAAACCGGGTCCCGGAGCCTGGCATTGGCCTCATATACCATGCTGCTCACTGCATCAGCCCTTTGACACTCAGGGAGTTCCTAAAAAATGAAATTTGGTTCAAATGGAGGTTAGTTAATTTGCTATTCCATATATCAATGCGGGAATTATAAGCTTTCCGCTATTTTGCGTACACCTGTGTGAACGGAGACACTAGATCCTTACAAAATGGTATAGGCCCATATAGGTGATCGTTGGATTCTCTCCAACATAATTCTCAACTACACATTCATATGTAATTCACGACCAAATATGTAAACCCCTATAAATACATGACAGATGAGCGTGTTGGAGCCGAAACGACTACGTAACGGTACTCCAAAACTGCTGAATAATTATTCCCGATTATAAAACTAAGAACCAAATGACTTGATTTGTACCCAAAAAGGCCAATATGACTTCCTGATATGAAAGTTTCTTGACAATCTAGAAGACATGAAGACATTTGAGAAAAATACAAGAATATAGTCAAGAAAGGCCAACCATAGTCCAAAAAAAGAAGGTTATTTGGGATCTAAAAAAAAAAAAAAAATGAGAGAAGAAGAGAAAGGCTAGGCCCTACTTACCAAACAAAATAAATGGTGTGAGGGAGACTACTTCAATTAATTGTTTGATGCTTGTATATACGATGAAAGTAAGTGTCCACTGTATCAACTACCCTCTGACTTTTCAAATTTCATATCTGTTTTTTTATCGGCAAAAAGAAATTTTACAAATTTTTGAAAAAAAAAACGAAGATTTAACGGATCACGAGCACACCGGCGAAACGTCAGATTTCATCCCTGTTGGTACTCCCTCGTGCTCTAACTAAAGGTAAAAATAATCTTGAGCAATAAGATCACAAAGGACGATTGAGTAGTCCCTCCGTCTCATAATTTGAGTCCCGAGTAAAAATTTATGCTACCATTTTTCATTAAAAAATTTAACCGCGGCTTACGACTTTCTGAAATCTGAAATTTTCAAACAAGTAATTATCAGAGCCGGTTTTGGTACCTGCAAGAATTTGATAATGTTGCTGGCGCCGAAGACGCGGTGGGCCGTGGTGAACTTGAGGGGATCGGTGGGGGGAAAGTACGGCGCCAGCACGCATTTCTCGGCGCACCTCCTCCGGAGGATTTTGCAAGCAGCACAAGGACTCACCACCACCACATTATTAGTCATGACATGAGATAGAGGAGGAGGAGGAGAAGATGAAGGTGATGGTGAGAGTGAGTGATGAGGAGGGGTTGAATTAGAACCAATGGCGGTTGCTGTTGTGTCACCACTGCTCTCCATCTTTGATGAGAGAGAGAGAGAGAGAGAGAGAGAGAGAGAGAGGGAGGGAGGGAGGGAGGTGTGGGGACGAGGAGTAGTGTTTGCTGGTAGCCTGGTACTGGACGAGACTTGCGAGCATGTGTATTTATAGGGGGAAAATAAAATATAACCCAGGGGAGTGGGAGCTGGAGACGTCACGATGCGGAATATGGCGTCATAAAAAATAAAGATGCAAATAAAATCCGTATTATAATTATTTTTTGATTCAATGTTTAAAATGTGTTCTTCATAGAAACGCGGTTGCCGACTGTACGTTTCCGTTTTCCCTGGGGTCAAGCTCGTGAAAACTCCGCTAGTTTTATTTCTGTCCTTTCTTAGGACTGAGAAATCTGTCGGTTCAATTGGGTATTGTCCACGTGGTGCCCAGCAACTCATCCGAGCAGTATAGATGGCCCCAGAACGTGATTTTAAGAATACTTGCGATAAGTCAGCAAAAAAAATGGCCTGGAAGGACTTCATCCGAACAATTTTTTATTGAACTGTTCAATAAAAAACCGCTCGGATGAATCCCTTCCTGATCATTTTTTTTTGTTGATTTCCCACAAGTACAATTAAAATCACGTTCTGATCACATTGAGCAACTTGGATCATCGAAATTCGATCGGAACGCTATTTAACGTGACCTTTAACGAAATCCGTTAGTCATTTGGACGAAAGTGGTCGTTTTGACTAACGAAAGATAACGTTGAGAGTAAAATTGATTTTTTTGAAAGTTTAGGAGTCTAATTAAAATTTAGAGTAAAAGTTAGGGGGTATTTTGAATTTTTCTCAAAAAAAAAAAAAAACACCTAACAAAAAACATGGGTTATCGACAGTACGAAGTCCCTTTTTAAGGACTACACAAAAGTCATCTCTCTCTTTTTGCCCCTTCAAAATTCTCAAATGGGTACAAAGACTTTTTATACCATCTTCTTGCACACGAGGGGGCTAGCTTAACCATTTTCATGCCTTAAACAAAATTTTAAGGATGGCCTAAGATATATACATATATATATATATTCAATTTTTTTCAATATACTCTTTTTTGAATACTCATATTTTCAGATTTATATTTGATATAAATATATATATATATATATTTATTTATTTATTTATTTATTTATCAATATACTCTTTTTTGAATACTCACGGCTTTAGATTTATATTTGAATGTCTTCGGTGTAAGTTACAATTTAGGGTTCTATAGCCAAATTCTCCCAAGCATGCGAAACTATTTTTGGGCCTGAGAAAAATAAATGTCTGCGTACTGCACAAAAATAAATGGTTATTATTTCAAGGTTTTATATATCGAAATAAAGACTTTTTTTTTTTTTTTTGCTGCCTGATTTCATGATTGTCAGATTGGCCCAATAGACAGAACACCTCTGTGCAAAGTCGCCGGACACAGAAGATTAAAGAGGCAGGCTCTTAAGATTTAAAATGGTATAGGAATTTTCGAATGTACTAATAATTTTAGCTCTTCGTGACCCAATTCCTCTCCTAATCTTATTATCAATGAAATTCTTAATCTTTCACCCCCAAAAAAAAAAAATTAAATCTTCTTAAAATAAGAAAAGTATTTTAATTAGTAGTACTTAATTTGGTCACAAATTTCAACTTATACAACGGCCGCTGGGACAAAGACAAGAAAGTTTCTGTCGGGGGATCGGCATGCCATGTGAAAATGGCAATTAATGTAAAGTGCTTTCCCTAAATATAATTATATAATTGTTATTTATTTATTTTGATAGCCTGAGTGCTATCTACTCGTTATTGCTTTTTTAATAATATTATCCTCCATCTCCTTGTCTCATATGAGCTAGTAGTATTTAATTATTGCCATGAAAAGTTTCTTTTATTTTCTTCTTTTTGTTTTGTTTTTTTTTATTATTTTCCTAATTGGGTCTTGAGGGAACATTGGCTACTAGATCCAAATAACACAACCAGCATCAACCCGAGCCTAAAATCATGGGTTGAAATGATGAGCGGGTAAAACACAAATTTTAAGTTAGGACGGTTTGGGTGTAGGTACAATTTCTATTACCCGAGCGCCTTTAATCCGACTAAACATGTTATATTTTTTTCCTACGTACATCAGTAAGGGTTAGCGGGAGAGTTAGTTAGTTAGCCTACAGGGAATCCATAAACTGTCCGTAGCTCTAAACCCCAAACGTGTCTACTGAGGTTCGAACCCTGACCTCCCTTGTGAAAATATCAGGAGGTAACCTTCTGAGCTACTAGCCCTTCGGTTAACCCGCCATATCTACATGTGCAAAATATTTAATTAATAGCCAATAGGATACTGCTATATCAATGCTAAGTTGCACTCTACGTACGGCTTGTTTGATAACAGAAATTCAGCACTTAAAATTGAATCAATTAAATAATAAGTGATTCAGTAAGTTTGATAACGACATTATACATTGCTTAACAAATTAAGTACTACTTAAAATGTAGGCTAAAAAATTGAAAAAAATTAAATAGCTTTGATCTACTTAATTCTGACTAAATTCTGGTGTAGTTGCATTTAATCACCATACTATCACCACAACCACTCCCACCACCACCACCACCACCACCACTTTACTACCATCACCACAACCACCACCACCACCCTTTGCCACCATCACCACCAGTCCACCACCACTCCTCCTCCACCACCACCACTACTACATCACCACCACCACCACCATCACCACCATTACCACACTGTCACCACCACTACCACACTGTCGCCGCCGCCACCACCATATGCCACCATTGCATAACTATCACTCCATCGACATCACTCACTATCACCATTACACCATCACTCCATCGCCGCCACCACCACCACTCACTACCACCGTTACATCACCATCACTCCACCACCACCACTATCGCCAGCACTCCAACACCGCTACCACCACCACCACCACCACCACCACTCCATCATCACCAACATACCACCACCACTACCACAATCACCATTCCACCATTATTATAAGTATATTGTGACCATTAGTAAATTAAGAGAGAATCGAAACTAAAATTAATTCATCATTTTTTTAATTCAGTACTTAATATGTTTACCAAATAGCTTTTCAGCTTAAAAAATTCAGCATTCAACTTTCAGTACTTAATTTTTCAGCATTTAATTTTCAATTTTATCAACCAGGCCCTACATCACTGATTTTGTAACCCCGCCTATTTACAAAGGAAAAAATCCAAACCTCTGTATAAACTATTTGTGGACTATGTTGGCAATTAATTACCTATATACTGATTTTATGCTACGTCTTCCATGATTTGCTAAAATAAGTGTTATTCTTTCAACCCGCTTAACCTGCCGAGTTTTTTTTTTATCCGAACCTGCCGAGTTGAAACGCTCAAAAAAATCAACCACCAAGCTGGTTTTAAAGGTTGGTGGGTTGACGACAAGTTAAAATATCGACTAATTGCCAAGTAGGGGTTGGTTGAAAAATACACTCTTAACCCTCTCAACTCGACCCATGCACACCCCTTAGAACCAATGTTATGAATACCGTACCGGCCAGGGTACCGGTTTTCCTACTGGTACGGTACCGGTCAAATACCGGGTACCGTTTCGGATTGATCGCTATTAGTGTTATTTTTCTACTTAAAAGAATTTATAGTATAATATACATTTTTTTAAAATAAAAATAAATTAAAAAATCCAGTATTTGCCGGTACCATTTGGTATTTGCCTGGTACCATCCGGTATTGACCAGTATTGTCTAGTACCGGCCGATATTTGAGCCAGAACAGAATTAGAGGTGTAAAGTACCGGATTCTGTCAAAAACGGCATTTGAGCCGATATGGAACGATATTGATAACATTGCTTAGAACTCCCTCGTTTTAAAAGATTATCCAATTTGCAAAACAAAAACCTAAAAAGAATTCATTTTTATCTAAAGAATTAAATTCTGCCATACATTAAAAAATTCATTGATATTATTAATGAAAAAAATGTGAGAATTGTTATTTTTTTTTATCGATAGGCAAAGAGAAGAATTTATTACTCATTGAAAGAAATACAATGATTAAAGGGAGCAAAGGCATGACGGCATCACAACGAGTCCCAACTTTATTAAAAAATGAGAATTATTTTTCATATGCATTGTTCTTAGGTCGTCGTTTTGCAAACTGGCCGGATATTAATCTTTCAATTCAGTGACGAAGATAGTAATAATATTGCAAATTACATACTGTAAGTCTATGACACTGAAAAATTATTGCAAAATCAGAAGGATACAAGAATCTCAAAATTAGTTCTTATTTCCAAAGACGATGACTTCGATACGGTTAACTACTAGAAATCAACAGGTTCTATGCATGGAATTTCAGAAACTAATAAATTTTAGAGACTAAAAAGATGGACGAAAATATTAGACAAATAAAGTTTTTTTTTTTTTTTGGAGGGGGGGGGGGGTTGTTGTGTGTGTGAGTGTGTGTGTGTGTGAGAGAGAGAGAGAGAGAGAGAGAGAGAGAGAGAGAGAGAGACCAAATTACTCCATCTTTCTTGGACTTGAATAGTACGCTTTAATTTCAACTCCAATGAAACCCAAAAGTCAGAGTGAAAATGATTTTGCTTTGAGAAATTAATTCCCCCATCTACGCGCAAACCTTTTTTTATTTTTTTTTTGACGAACAAGATAATTGCATTTATAGAGTACAAATGACCAGAATTCCATCAGTCCGAAAATACAAAAATACACCCAAAAAAACAAATAACAACAAACCAATGAATACAACGACTGTGTACGCGCAAAACCCTAACGGAAAAAAGGTTTGGATTAATCCATCTAAGATATTAGGCTATGTGATCTATAAATTAAGGATCAAGGATTACATGACAATCATGTATTAATTAAGGCTAGTCCCTTTCTCGTGTTCAAACATGAGAATTGTACTTAGGATGCGTTTGGAATACAAAAATGCTGCTGGTACAGTAGCTTCAGCACAGACAACGTGTACAGCGCGCGTTTGGATCCGTCTCAGGTCCAACAAAGATAATTGGAGTCGCTCATTTTGTTCAATATATTTTGCTTAAGGTCCTTGTAAAAAATCAGCTCCGTCCAATATTGATAAGGGCATTTACGAAACGTCCAAAATTGCTTTAGAAAATTTCCAAAGCAATTTTGAACGCTTCGCAAACGCTCTTATCGTTGTCAGACGGAGCTAATTTTTTTTTGCAGGGACCGTAAGAAAAATATATTGAACAAAATGAACGGTTCCGATTATCTTTGTTGGATCCGAGACGGACCCAAACGCGCACTATACACGCTGTCTATGCTTAAACTGTTGTACCAGTAGCAGCATTCATTTGGAATATCTGCGGAAAAAATAAGATTTATAGAAGTTACAATTAATACGAAAACACATTTTGATATCAAGATAACAAGAGATTGTTTTACATAGTCGAAGTACGTATAAATTGAACCAGACACCAAATAACCAAAAAAAAAAAACTCGAAACGACTATAGACATTGTGAAATCAAGAGACTTGTTCAAATGAAACTTGTGGAATCAAAGACTTCTGGGAATGAATGACTTGGTAACTTGTGGAATGCGTACTTGGGCAACTACGCATGTTGTACGAAAGAGATGAAGTCAGTCAAGTTACAACATGTGTTTGTCTCATCAAAATTAGGCTTTTATTTCGGCATGTTACGCAGTTGAAGAAGCTGATCGAACCATTACGTACAGACTGGAGTTTGGTCTAGAATGGCTCTCACCTTAGACTCATTCAGATCATGACCTGTGGATAAACAAGTCAGACTCGAACACGCGAAACCGCTAATTAGTTAGTTCAACTCAGCGGGCACGTCCAAATTAAGCCCCTATCAATCACCTATAGCGCTGATCATTCCCTCTCAAGAAGTACTAATATTCTACAAAATGAAACTTTCTTCCGAACGCATTTGATGTTATTCTAACAGAGTAAAAGTTCACATGTGAGCCCTAGCTATTATTCCACAAACTTGGATTCCAAGGTTTTTTTTTTTAGGAGCAATACAATAGATGACACTCGATCGGAACATGAAAACATCCATGAAAGAAAATGAACGGTCTAGATTCACAGAAAATGTCCGTAAAAGGAAACAAACAATTCAGATTCACAGAGCTATGAACTTGGACTTGGACCGTTCGTTTCTTTTCACAGACATTTTTCATGTTCCGAGTGTCATGTGTATTTACATTTTTGTTTTACTTTCAAATCCGGCCAGGACAGGTGTTGCTATGAGAGAATGACACGTGTACAATTAACAGCATGATTAAGGGTTGGTTATTTCATTGGGGTTAGGAGTACTAATTGGGCATGCATGCTGCCACCAAAGAGACAACAACTCCTCTCTTTTTCTAACCCCCTCCCAACGATTTGAGAGTGACACCCCAAGCCCAAAGTGGTGATGGTGGGCCTGGAGTTCGGTGGATAGCCGGTCAGGAGTCAGCCTAATTGGGTCAGCTCGTGTGGCACATGAAGCAAGAATATCTAGTTAAACTACTGTTTACTAGTACAACTTTTCTTGCTCAAGCTTCCATTAGCGATTGTGACATCTCTTGAATATTTACATCGATCTACCTTTCAATTTTTTTATAACTGAAGTGTTCAGATCTGCATACACGTACCATGACTAATTCGGAAACCAATTCCAACTAAAGTCAGAGTAAACCTTAAAATAGATCGACTAGCCCCAATAAAATTGAAAGCACATGAAGTTTTAAACACAAGCCCCTAACAAAGAGCAAGCCAAGTACCATGCCTTGATGACCTATGTCTGCATTTCATTTGCAATCCTATTGTAAGACTTCATAGTTGTAGGATTGTACGTAAGACATTTTACAAATCACAGCAGATGTCTTTCGATCATACGGTTGCGGTTAGTGTTTAGAGATTTTTGATTGATTCTTATTTTTAAGAAAATAGAGCGAAACTTTAATCCCATTGTCTTTGGACATATAAATTATAGCACTAGTATGTATCAAGGACGTTCAATAATGATCCAAAAAAAAGGACAATGGTAAATTACAGTTAGCCCCCTCTAACTATTGCTCGGAGACACTTTACACCCTCTAACTATTAGTTTTGGTACTTAACCCCCTCTAACTAATGGAAACTCTTATCCGGCTGACTTCCGTAACAGAGAGACATTAAGTTACCATTTTGCCCATCGCGAAAACATTCATCTACAAAGGCCGAAACCCCTTTTCTTTCCCTAACCCTAATTGTGTCTGCAACTGTGAAGAAAAATGGTGGTGGTCAACAATCAACAACCCGGGGCTCCAAACAACCAAAACCCACATCAGAACCCTCTCTCTGGACCCTAATTTCTTACCCAACTGATGAATGCCGTAAACGAAAACAAAATCGGCGAGGATAACTGCGAGTCTGTGGAAGACGATGATTGAACGTGGAGTTATCAAGGTCGCCGCGGAGGTGTAGGATCGTGGGGTCGAGTAGGAGGCAGGCGAATAGTGAGAGGAAACACTCGAAGTGGGCAAAGAAGGGAGGGTAGTCGAGGGTCCATGGGTTGGTATGGTCAGAGTACCAGTGAGAGAGAGGGAGGGAGTGGGTGAGGGCGAGCCAGTGACGGAGGGCCTAGAAATCGGTGCTACAGTAGGAGGGGATGAGGAGGAGCTTGATGCAGGTGGCCACGGCGGCGTACTAGGCGAGATGATCGGAATTGGGGTTGGGTTTGGTAGCAGCGTTTGGGATCTGGGTTTTCGTGGGTGTCATGTTTTTTTTTCTTTCTCTTTCATAACAGGTGTGTCATGGTTGGGCTTGGGGCGAAGTTATCGATCGATCCCAAACCATATCGGCAAGAAAACGGAATCCACAGCAAGACGTTCCGTTCCGACTGAAATACCGTTCAATCCCGGTCGTTTAAGGGTCTTCTTCTCCAAATTGAAATCCCATATTTCATCGGTGGCAATGATTCTGTTGAGTTTTCAAATGGTGTTCCAAATGGTCGTCGTGGTGGTCGTCAGCGTCATGTAGTGGTCGACAGCGTCATGGTCAAATCTGGGTTTTCGAGTGAGGAAGAGGGGAGAATTTGAATGCGTGTAAGGAGGGATATACATATATAACTTATACAAACGGAATGCCAACGGAAAAAGGGTTTTCATTAGTTAGAGGAGGTTAAGTGTCAAAAAATAATAGTTAGAGGTGGTAAAGAGTTTCCGACCAATAGTTAGAGGGGGTTAACTGTAATTTACCCAAAGTCAATACCCAAGGATCCCTCATTGAGAGTTTCAACAGTGCATTTAGGTACTTTCTTCTCATTTTGATCTAACAATTACTCTAGTGTACTAATTGAAAGTTCTCCTACGAGAATATATGACAATAGGATGTTTCGAATTAATTGAGTGTCCGAACTAACATTCAAGACATCTAGACTATTTTTGACAAGTTTAAACCAGGGAAAAATCTCTAGTAGTCCCAACATTTTCTTGCTTTCTTGCCAACTGTACAAGTTAAATCAGCGATCTCATAAGTAAGCCTAGGCCTCCTAATTGCCAGCATACCAACTCTAGGGGTTGTTTCACACTCCAGCTACAGCTGAAATGTTAGGGAAAATTCTACTCAATGAATCATTACCCTTAAAATTATTCTTACTTAGGTCTAAGAGATGGCACTTATTTTCGCAATTTAGTCCCCAAGGTACCAAGTTTTTTCCAACAAATCTCTATCTCGAGGTCTATTGCGTGTGGACCTTTGCTCAATGGACAAAAAGAGTTCTCAAAATTGACTTTAGAGAGACTTACTTGTCAGTTTGTTAGTGAGGCAATTTTGACAGTTAATGCTTACTAGTAAGGTGAGCTAGTCATCAGTTCTATCCAAAAACACGCCAATTATGCTCAAACATTTGTTGAGCAAACACCTTTGGAATCATATTAGACTAGATTTGTCTGATTGTTAACTTGAGGACTTGAAAATCAGTCGAGATGTGCGTAAGCTGATTCGAACACCAAAATATCAAAAAAATGGATACGACAAAATAAAAATAATAATTTTTTACTGAATTTGCAGTAGTCGGATTTGCACTAAAAAAATAACCTATCAATTATCATATGATCTGCCCTTCCTAGCATGGCATCACAATAAATGGTCAGAGACACATCACCATCGAGTCAAAAAGGATTGCGCAGATCAATCAACATTTCTTCGTGCAACAACGAATTTTATTTGCCAATTGATACCTCGAGCATTTAATCTCATCCCTAATAAATATCTGAATAGTCCGTCTCAACAAATTTGTGAAAGAAGAGTATAAAGTAGGTTTGAGTCTTGCAAACCCAATGAATGAGTGTTTCCAAGTGATAGCAACAAAAATGCCACATGGTATATAATTTTGAGTCTCTTGACCAAAAACATTGAGTATTGCAGGACTTGTTTGATGTTGTGCAGGACAGTGAAGGATTACAAGTTCTTGAGATTTGGCAGCCCAGCATTTACCAAAGTGCATGATTTCCTTTAGGCCTTTCTGGTGCATGTATGGGCTTGTCCCATTTAGGTGCTTCCTTGGTTGACAACTTGCCAATTTTAGTTTTGGGTCTCGGATTAATTGTGGACACTATTGTTGTTCTCTCCTTGTTCCTCTTAATCTTTTAAGATTAATAAATTTTTTTTTCGCCGTTAAAAAAAAAGGAAAGAAAGAAAGAAAGTGCATGATTTGCACGACAAAGACCAAGACCAAACATTCTTGACCAAAAAGTTCTAGACTAATCAAAGGGAAACCTATTGATCGATGTAGTTTGTAGACCTAATTAATGTTTTTGTTCTTGGGACTAATAAAAACCCAATTTAGGCATCCAAGTCTCAAATCTTATTTGACTAAAATATTAGGCCCAGATCGATATAATGCTGTGTCATAAGTTGGGGAATTGTAGTGGTTTCCATCTTCTTCTTCCGTCCGACGAGTAGTATCCTATCATGTGATTCGAGGCCATTCATTTTGTATGTTCTAATGGGCAAATCGCGTTACCTAAAAAGTTAGCTATTTTAGATAATTTGAGTTTTTGTAAGGACGATTACATATCTAGCTTTCAAAATAAACGATTCAGATCATTGAAACAAAATCGTGGTGAGCGCGACCTCCTTACATGATATGATCATGTGGGAAGATGATCATATGGGAAGTCAAAAGGAGTGAATCACGTAAGGGGATCCTTATTTGAGAACCCTTCGATGGGAAACCAACGTAAGAGGATTAATCCCAAGGGGTTTAATTAAGTGGTTGTGAAAAAGTAATAAGTGCTTAGGTTACAGGTTTCATTCCCACGGGGCCAAATATTTCAAACCTTGGGGCCACTGAGGGTTATGCCCAGTAGTTACCTTCAGGGTCCCAAAATTAATCGAGGTGCACACGTTGGCCCGGGGCGGGTAGGTTTTTCCGTACCCCAACCCAAAAATTATTACATGGACCCAATCCCGATCGGATATTTTTTGGGTACCCCGTTGCTACCCTGATCGGGGAATGGGTTTACCCGCCCCGCTCCACTCCGTAAGAAATTAAAATAGTTATTAACCTAAAAATAAAACAAAACAAAATAATTATAAATAAGTGATATTTTAATATACAGGAAACCTATAGGGACCGACGGGGTTCCTACCGAAATCGTACTGAAGGCCACGCAGGGCCGTCTCCGGCTGCCGGATGGCCAATCTGAGCAGTCCAAAAATTCTATAAAAAAAAAACTAGGGGGCCTTTGCGGGAATCAACAGCATCCGATGTGTGTATGGTGTTTGATCCAAATACCATTTTTTTGTGTATATACAGTATATACACGTATATATACGAAAAAATGAGGTGTTTGGATCGAACACCTACGCACGTCTCACGTCAGATGCCGTTGATTCTCGCGTGGGGCCCACTCAATTTTTTTTTTAGAATTTTTCGACAACTCAGATTGGCCGTCCTGTGGCCGAAGATGGCCCGGCGCTGCCGTCGGTCCATTTTCGGTACAGTACCTGTCGGTACCAATACAGGACTCTTTAATACAATGGTGAAATATAAAGGTAAGAATATAAGCTTTTTTTAGTACTAGGTTTTTTCCGTTGTGCAAGCACGAAGATTTCATGCCCGTGAAAGTGCTTTATATACCACAATTTGCAATTTTAATGAAATAACACAAAATTGTAGTACAATAATCTCAACAGTCACATGTAGCCTTTTATGAATTTAAATTGTATTTAATAGTTTCTACGATTCTCCTCCATTGAGAATCTTTTTCTCCCAATAATTTCCAACCATGACACAGCGCACAATCTCCAATTACTTATCACTTTTGTGACAATTGCTTTATTAACGTCTATTCTGTTTCAATTTGGCCACGAATACCCCAGGATACCTATTGTCCAATTTCTATGTTTACATAGTAATTCAAATACAATAATCCACGTAACAATTGATAGCATACAAAGGTCACAAATACAATAACTGACATAACAATATTCTAATTTATTAAATATTAATTGACGAATAAGTCAAAATAAGCATACGGTGGTTTGAATAAAATCATTATCTTAAAAGATACTCCCTCCGTCCCATAATATTTGTCCGGTCCGCAAAACGGAGACTACAAAATCATGCATTTCTTTCAAGAAAAAATTCAAATTTTTTTCGCAAGTTAAAAGAACTCGTCGAGATCTAGTAAGTTGTTGAATTTTTTCTCAACTTTTCTTACAAAAATAGTATTATTTTTACGTCTCCGTTTTGCGGACCGGACAAATATTATGGGACGGAGGGAGTAGTATTTTTCCTTTTTCGTTTACCAAACTGATAATATCAACTTATACCGTATTCTCAAAATCATTTATTCTATTTCTTTATTATCACAAAATAAATATTTAGTTAAATAATTAATTACTACACTTAAAATTAAGTCTACTTCACATTTAGAATTTATATAAAACATTTCCACTAATTTTCTATTTACAATAATATCTTTAACTACTATTCATAGATTTTCCAAATTAATTGTTATGAAAGTGCATATTACTAAATTTAGTATTTATTTAACTTTATTTTTAAAACAAAATACAATAAATGTTTAATATTAGATCTTTATAATGAGGTGATATGAGACTAATATGGGCAATAATATATTTTGAAATTAGCTTATAAGTAGTAGCCATTTTTATTTTTTTTGCTAAAAGAAAATATCTCCTATTTACATTTTAAATTCAAATCCTTTCGTATTTAATTATTATATAATTACTACATAAACTACGATTATTCCGATAAATTTATTAATCGCATAATTTTTCACCTATACATGAATTTCAATACCACAATCCACCATAACTTCTTATCTACGCAATAATTTATTAAGGTTTCGGATTTCCGGAAAACTACCTCAAACGCAATTCTAAGCTCCGGTAAGTGTTGCACAGTGTCCGTACATTGTTGTGGTGGTTCCGAAATCTCAAGGCGGTATCCGGCGGAGCTCCGGTGGGACCCGCCGCGGCGGCACGGGTGTGGATGATTTAATTAATGTTTAGATATTAATATTAATCATTATATTATATTATATTATTAGGTTAGATAGGTAAATAGGGCAAAATCAAGGGGCAAATTGATTCAAATTGAAAAGTGTCCAAGCCCTTTCAATGTTCTTTTATTATTAGGTTAGATAGGTAAATGGGGCAAAATCAAGGGGCAAATTGGTCCAAATTGAAAAGTGTCCAAACCCTTTCAATGTTTTTTTTTTATTATTATATATATTATATATATATATATACATATTTCGGGGTGGGTTTGGGGCGAGTAATATTGGGGTGGAGTACTTTCATCCCGAATCCGGCCGGGTTTTAGATTTTTTATCCCGACCCCAACCCTATACCCGAAAACGATGTGAAAAATCCGCTCGCCCCGCTTGGGGCGGGTCCGTTTGCCAAGCCTAGTATGAATGGGGTGGCCCGATTGCCAAGCCTAGTACTATGAGGAACTGTGCGTACGTATGTGATGACCGATGCGTGTCCAGTTTCTAGAGGATTCCACCAGTCCTGGTCACCAATTCTTGGTTTCCATACTTCTTCTTTGATGTATAAGTACTAGTAATTTTTAAGTGAAAAGAACAGGACCCACACGGATTTGAGACTTGAGAGTTGAGATCATGGAAAAATTGGAACTCCAGTTTGTTCTCCTCTGGTTCCCAGCTTCCAATCCTAGTTTTCCCCATGGAGACCGCTGGCAGAAGAGTCACTATTCCATCGATCCAGTCTACAATTAACCCTGGTTTTGTGTTGTTAATCCTCGAAAAGTCTTTTCCTTTGGCTTTTATCACTCCAAAATTCTGTAGTTCACATTAGACTTTGGCCAAACCAAGCCAGTCTCAGTGGGTTTTGTTGAAATTAGCGCCCCAAATCAATGGAAAACTAAGCACCTTCAAAGGATGCCCACCTGGCCCCCAGAGACCCGTCCGACAAAATTCTATGCTCCAAAGAATGGTACACGATTAAGAAATTCGTACTCTATCATCCAAACGTTAATAACGGAACAAAACCTCCACCGTGCCTGAGGTTTTTTTGAGCGCGTAAGACTATGTAGGGCTACTAAATGAATCAAGCTCAAGCACGATTCGACTTTTGGCTTGTTCAAACTCGTTTAAAATATATATATATATATATATATATATATATATATAAAAGCCGGTTATGCATATGAGTGTTTGGCTCAATAGGCTTGTGGACAAAGAGGTCATTTCCTTTAATATTACAAATATAGGGGTAGATTTAATCAATGTTCCAAAATATGAGATCTATGTTAGCCTTTCATAATGGATATTTTCACCAGCTTTATAGTACCATTGCATCCAAATAGGAAATATCATAAGATACGAAAATTTTAAGGGTTTGAGGGTTTTTTTAATTTAATGAATATCATCCAGATTTTGGGTTATTTCCTATTCTTTGGTGTCGAAGTGTTTCCGGTTCGGGAGCTTTCGAATTTCTGTCGACAAGTCCTCTGGACCGTAAACTGAGTCAAAGAAAGGATAATGCGATCGTCTATCAAAGTCTCCAAGCTTCTGGGGATCACTTGTTGGGGATGAAAGAGTCCCAGAAACTGACAAGCAGTATTGACATTTGAAACCAAAGTTAGGTTTCAACAATGAGAGGGACACAATAGAGTTCGAGTTAATTTCCGAAGTACCCAAAAAAAAAAAAAAAAAAACAACAGAGTCCGCGTTCTATTTGCTTTGTCAAACAACTCCTTATTTATATATATATATATATATATATATGTGTGTGTGTGTGTGTGTGTGTGTAAACCTGACAAAAATGAAATAACATGGTAATGCTACTAATGCATGCCTTTCCAAAAAAAATTGGTAATGCATGATTCTAAGGAACCATATCATTTTGATTCACTGAATGGGCTTGGCCCATTTGTCGAGCATATTTTTCTGATATGGGCAGTTAGGCCTTTTTTTATGTTGAATATTGTACTGATCTGATTATTTTCAACTTCACCCTTTTAGGTGTGCTTCGTCCCAAATGAGTATTCTTGATTGGTTTCTTGTCAATCCTAGGTTTGGGTGTCGAATTAGGCAGAAGATTATTCTTCAAACATGATATTTTTTCCTTACTCCTATTAGTCGAGTAACAATTTCAAGATTAATGAAATTTTTTTGCCGTTCAAAAGAAATTCTTAACGACCACCACTTCCAACAGATCATCTCCGTGACTAGAACTTGGAACACTTGAACTAATCAGAGTGTCTTTTACACCTATAGTATTTTGTATATTTCACAGAAAGGATGGCTTCTAGTTTCCAGGGCTCAAAAGAAGTTGTTTCCCTAGATGAAGCTTGAGTTGTTTACCAGGACTAAATTGAAATGGTTTGGTCCCAGGACCACCCATGTTCAGAATCTAAAAACAGAAGTAGTTTTACATCAAAAATGCCGAAATCATCTTGCCTCTTCCTGAAATTGCATTGGCGTAATTATGCAAAGTATGATCGCGAGTGCGATATGCCTCCCTTACGGCATGAATGAGAGCAATACCATAAACAAGGAGACCAATGTGGGGTACTTCATTACACCCTCCAAAGCTGGAAACTTGTAAGATTATAGATCTAAACCCTAGAAATAGGCAACTAGAAGCTAGCACAATTGCAAGTACAGCATGCGCGTAAACAGAAGATGATGGATTGACCTGATAACACATTACCACTTCCGTCTTCCATCTAATCAAGAAATAACGTCTTCTGTCTTCAGTATAATCACGAAATAGCACAATACCACGTATTTCTTATCACTTTTTTTCAAAGAGATTCCTTCACAATCAATATCCATTTTTTTCTTCTGAACGTTCTACTTGTGTTCCATCATATACTTAGTAGATCAAAAAATTGAATTCTGAACCGTGTAAATTTTACATTTGGATTAAGAGAAATATATGCTATACAGAAACCATAATCCAAACCTCTTGTGCCGAATCCCATTCCCAGTTCCTCACCAAATGCTCCAACCCACTTTGGAAAAATTCAGACTTCTTCATTTCTCTTCCCTTTAAGAAAAATGAAGACATCAACCCCACCAAAGCAACCCATCATGGAATGAATCCAGAACACTACCAGCTTGCTCTACAGGAGCTCCAGAACAAATCTTTCAAACCTTAGCCCAAAGATGTGATTATCAAGTTACAGCTGAGATCGTGCATAGAACAAATACAAGTCCAAAGATATAGACAGAATTGTTTTCAAAATTTGTATCCAATAGTTGAAATGAGCAAATTTTGGAAAAAAAAAAAATCATATCTAAACTGCTTTTGCAAAGAAAAATTTAAAATTAAGGTAGAATGACAGAAACGAGTAAAGCCTAAGCTGTTTCAGAAGTGAACAAAAAGGAACAATACGCTCAACCCCAACTGGGGTGAAAGCAATCAAGTATGTTAAGTCACACAGGTGTAACATTTAGAATTTAGCTTATATGGATCCTTTATTTCGGTTCAAGTACCCGTGTCGATGTGTTTGACAGCCGTATCCATTTAGACACTCGGATCTTCTAATTGTTATGATATCTACAGAAAATGAACATCAAATTAGCTAGAAATGCAATATTTTGATTCACATGGACAGGAAATAGCAAAAATGTATTTTTCTTAACTCCTTGTTTAAATACGTTTCTACATATAATTTTACGGTACATAACCTGAAAAATTATGCAATATATACTACAAACAAATGTTCAGAACGTGTGCCCATACCCAATTTGGGGAGATATATCCCAGTATCTTAAGATTTAAGTGTAGGAAAGTGCGACGCTTGGACTTGCACCTGCGCCCGATATTCGCACCCAACTCCATGTAACATAGGCACTTAGAAATGCCACCAATTAAATCAGTTGTAGGTAATCACACTGAAAATATCTTCCTAATAAATGAAGTAATAAACATTTAAGCATCAAACAATTTGCATCAGATGGTAAAGCCCGATTCAGGAAGCATTACATACCAAATTGGTTAATTCGATTGCCAACAAAGGTTTTCTAGAAAAGCCAAAATGAAGGATAACTTATCCACACTAAGAAAGCAATATTATACATCTTAATCTACATTAGATCCGCATGACACTTGCCTAATATGTTTCTAGCGGATGCCACAAGGCACAAGCTGCACAGTGCACAACCAAAATTATGAGAATCGCAAAATTTTCTGAAAACAAATTACAACAGCAAAAAAGCGAACCATCCGAAAAGACAAGGACAACTAATACAAAAATAAACATCATAGAAAAGAAAATGAAACCAAATACTAACCAACATACCCATTGTTTCAAAGAGAGGAAGGGGCAGCCTGCAAATTCTTCGTCCTCCTTATTTCGTTCCCAACGTCGAAGAAATCCTGAAGGGCAACCATCTCCAGAGTCTTGGATTTTATGCTCCTTATAGCCTCTGCAGTAGCCAGAGCTCCAGCAACTGTTGTTATTATCGGAACCTTGTAGGCAAGAGCCATCCTCCTCAGCTTCATTCCATCAATCTCGTCAAGCGAATCACCTGAACTCGTGATCACCATCAATTGAATCTGCCCGTTTGCAATCATATCCCCAGCATGTGGACGCCCTTCATGCATCTTCAGCACTCGCTCTACTGGAATGCCTTCCAATTCAAGAAAGCGTGACGTCCCAGAAGTCGAAACAATACTAAATCCAAGTCCTATAAAAGCCCTAGCAATTGTGGCAAGGTGGGGCTTTGTCATTTCATTTAAGCTAAGGAAAACCGTGCCAGAAACCGGTAGCTTCTGTCCTGTGGCAAGATAAGCCATGGCAAATGCAACTGGAAACTCATAGGCAATTCCCATCACTTCTCCTGTGCTACGCATTTCAGGGCCCAAAAAGACATCACAACCTTGGAATTTTTCAAATGGAAGAACAGCCTCCTTAACTGACACATGTTGAGGTATTACCTCTTTAGTAAAACCTAGGTCATGAAGAGATTTCCCTGACATAACAAGAGAAGCATATTTAGCCAACGGGTGCCCAATTGCCTTGGACACAAAAGGAACTGTACGAGATGCACGCGGATTGGCCTCAAGCAAAAACACCTTCCCAGAAGCAGTAATAGCATATTGGCAGTTCATGAGCCCACACACATTTAACCTCTTTGCCAATTTCACAGTCCATGACCTGATAATATCCAAGCATGAAGAGGAGACAGTTTTTGTTGGAATAGAGCATGCTGAGTCGCCGGAGTGAACCCCGGCTTGCTCAATGTGCTCCATTATTCCACCAATCACAACATTACCATGTGAGTCTGCGAGCGCATCAATGTCGATCTCAATTGCATCTGACAAGTATTTGTCAATCAAGACAGGACGATCGGGGTCCACCTCTACAGCATTCTCAATGTAGGTCACAAGTTTGTCGTCACTATACACAATCTCCATAGCCCTTCCACCCAGTACATAAGAAGGCCTGACGACTACTGGGTAGCCTATTTCCATAGCTATTGAAAGCGCATCAGCTTCACTCTTGGCAATTCCTCCTTTTGGCTGTTCAATCTCTAGTTCCTGTAGGATTGCATTGAACCTTTCCCTGTCCTCAGCAGCATCAATCGAATCAGGCGATGTACCCCAGATGCGAACGTACCCGGTCCCACTCGCACATAAAGGCTTGTGCTCTTCTAAGTATTGTTGGATTCCAAGAGCAAGTTTCAAGGGGGTTTGACCCCCAAACTGCACAATAATGCCATCTGGTCGTTCCAAGTCAATAATGTTGCAAACATCTTCAATTGTCAGAGGTTCAAAGTAGAGCCTGTCACTTGTGTCGTAATCAGTAGATACTGTCTCAGGATTTGAATTCATCATGATTGATTCGTAGCCTGCATTCTGCGTTAAACAAAACATAATACAGAGTACAGTCATATACAAATGAAGACAATGACACACGAAAAACACGAGTAACAATGGTAAGATTTGAATACATCAACGTGAACGCAAGCAATTAATGCACAGTCAGCAGGAGACAAATGTAAGCTGAATTGTAGGGGTAACATCAACCAGCTCACCAACAGGGTTTGAAATCCACAGGTCCCACCACCAAATACAGTGACTGGCCCAAAAAAACAGTCAATAGACACTCATGTTCAGCTTCTCCTTTTCGAATGGTTTGAACAAACAATACGCATGCCCCTCTTTAAAAGGCCAGTGGTGTGGTGGCGAAATTTTGGTTTCTAATCTGTGTGTACATGCATGTGTGTGTGTGTGTGTGAGAGAGAGAGAGAATCATAATCAGATTGTAACTGATGTCAACTCTTTTGCAACAACTCACAAAAGATGCGCTTTTGTGACATCAATATATCTTTGTTCGTAGGCTGTCCAAGTTTTTCAGGGATAATAGGACCGCTTCTGACACTAAACCAAACCAAGCCTTGTGTCCTAATCAATTGGCGTCTGCTTATGGCATTGGACATCTTATTTGATTCCAATAAAGACACAGGGTTTACCCATTTTTCAAGATCGAAGAGTTAAAATCATCCTGCAATATTCATATCCTTTTGAAAATTAGGGTTAATAACATTACATTTTGAATTTAAGAATAGACCTATACAAAGTCTAGCAGTAAAACAAATATACATTTAAATCATATGTGAATAACTTCTTTCAGCATGAGGCGGAAACACCATCTTGATCGCCAAGTAACGCTACAACCATACACACTTGTACACACAATTTTGTGTGTGTCTCTGTGTGTGTGTGTGTGTGTGGGGGGGGGGGGGGGGGGGGGGGTTGATTGCAGGGGCAAGCAAGGAGCAATTATTTGAAGAGTACGTATTTGCTATCCTTACAACATAATACTACATGAAATTGTTAACTGTACTGTATCTTTCCTGCATTACTCCCTCCATCCCAAGTTGCCCACCCCCTATGAAAAGTCTTGCAATTTTGGTTCGAAAAATAAAGTACTTCCAAGCATCATTTTTCAAGTTTCTTTACACCAAATTAAAGTACTTCAAGAGCTCTTTAATATGGTGCAAAGAAATTTAAAAAATGATGCGCGGAAGTATTTTCTTTTTCGAACCAAAATTGCACGTCTTTTCATAGGGGTCCGACAATTTGGGACAGAGAGAATATTTACTTACGAAAAGGCCACCATGACCCATTAACATGTTCAAATCACCATGGTGCACCCCTTCTTCTCCTAATTACCCAGAAACTTGATACGACACTGAAAAATCAAGCAAAGGAGAAACCACTTTTTATATACTGTATATGTTGAGAAGACCTAGTACTTCACATCCCATTACATTTAACTACTAAATGTATAGCTCTGCCTTCTTCTTTTTTGGATAATTAGGAGGAACCTGTCTTAGATAGGGCTACAAACAAAGGTGATGATGATGGGAAAAGTAAAAAATAGAGGTGAGGATTTCACCAATTACCATATGCCAGTTAATATAAAAATAGTTTCGATATGCCAAAGAAGAAGGGGAAGAAAGAGAAAGTAAAACACATACTTGCTGTTTGATTTTTTTTTTTTTCTTCTCATTTTCTTAATTGGGATTTAGTTCTTGGACTGTTAGGATCCATGGATCCCACCACAGTTTTTATTTCCACAATTCAATTGATTCATTCCATTGGCACTTTATAATCCCGATGCATAGATCACTTTAATTATGGGGAAAATTTTGATCCGGTAATCATACACATATATAAAATTTATGCCGAACATGTCCTTTTCGTTTGATATTATCTGTACACACGGAAAATCAAGACATAAAAAGATGACAAGAAAACCAGGGCATCAGAAAAAGAAAAAAAAATTGGATGTAAATTTACAAATAGAAAAGGGAAAAAAAAAACTTAGATGGATTGGAACTGAATTTAAAAACACTTTTACCAAAATACATAGATGAAACTCTAAGGAAATCAATTGATTCTTTACCTTTCCCTTCTACCAAAATCAATAGATGAAACTTTAAGTAAATCAAAAAATAAACACATGCAACTCATGAATGTATCTGAATGGGGAAAAAAAAAGGAATGAATGAATAATAACCTTGAAGTGGAACCGACTCCAATAGTGCTTGAACCAAATTATACTTTCATGTACGTCCTTATCCTCAGTAAAAGATGAAGGAGACTGACAAGCAAATTACATGGGGAGATATTCGTGAGAAAAGTTATTTGTGAAATGTCCAAAACCATCATTTGTGATTGGAGTGTAATTAATTATCAATGGTCTCTTACAAGGAATGGTAAACACGCCCATGAATGAAAGGTCACAACAATCTGTATGGTCATGACTATTTATGTAAAGAGGTTTCAAGGGCGGTTATTTCTTATGCTGGACAGGGGCAACTTTGTAAACAAAAGTATGGGAAACACAAGGATTTTTTCCATTTTTTAAAGTAGTAGTAGATTATAGTCAATGCATATTCTTCCGCACGTTCCAGCCAGAAGGATATCAACAGCACATGTCAGGTGAAATTACAGTTCAGGGCTAGAACAGATAAGGTAGTGCAGATCAAACTGAAAAAGGAACTGATATCAAAACCAAGTTACACACTTTTTGGCAGGACATGTTACTGCTCAAAATGCTGCAGTCAAATCAGTTCAGTAAGTAGAAGACAGTAGTCGGGTTCACAAAAAAATGCTGCAAACATGGTGAAGGAAGAATGTTGTCCAACAGAGTGCAAGGGAAATACAAACCTGCAAGGCAAAGGACGCATGGCAACAACAGTAGTCAAACTCAATACCCTGACCAATTCGATTTGGTCCTCCCCCTAGAATCAAAACCTTCTTCTTTTGTGTAGGAGCTGACTCACATTCAAAGTCGTAGGAAGAGTACATATATGGAGTATTAGCCTCAAATTCAGCAGCACAGGTATCAACTCGTTTATATGCTGGAGTGATGCCCAGAGACAAACGCCTGGATCGAACTTTTTTTTCAGGGGATTTTGTTGCAAAAGCTATCTGCTTATCGCTGAAACCTCTCCTCTTCACTTCATAAAAATCCTCCTTTGTCAACTGAGACAAACTATGAGCCATAAGGTATTGTTCCACATCCACTAACTCTTTAAGCTGAGTGAGGAACCATTTATCTATGTAACTGAGCTCGTGAATGTCATCAACTTTCATACCCCTCCTCATTGCAGCATATATAGCATGGATGCGATCTGGGTTAGGGACTCGAAGGCTGTACTTCAATTGATCCAAATCCCAATCTAGTTCTTTCACTTGCGCACAACCCCATCCAGAGTAGCCACATTCTAGAGATCGAACAGCTTTCTGGAAAGATTCTTGGAATGTGCGGCCAAGTGCCATGGATTCACCAACAGATTTCATCTGGGTTGTCAATATTGGCTGAGAGCCAGGGAACTTCTCAAATGCAAAACGGGGTATCTGCCAATTTGAATAACAATATATCAGCAGATTAACAGGTAGATGGCATGGCATAACGAAATGCCGAAGTAAATTGTCCTACATGTATTACGATGTGAACGAAAAAAATAGATAATAACAAATAACAACAAAAGCATCAAAAATACAATACCAAATAACACTAGTTTGCAATTTGGTTGCTGCAGGTATACACCATGTAATAATGTTTTCTCATATCTAACTGTCTGTCTCTAACAATTCTCGCAACCAAATAAACCCCTGATATTTGCCTAACCTGAGCTAATGCGCACTTCATTATTCCATCGAAATGTTTAGACTTTTGTTCTTGGCCTCCTATATTTCCATTTATCAATCGCATTCTAAAATTACGGCTAATACCCATTACTTGAAGACCATTTTGACTGTAACTTAGCACATGTAACAGTATACGAACAGAGTATGCATATGCAAGGGACCACTACAAGCAAAATGAGAACAAATGGGAGTAAAGATTATAAGTGCAACAATGGAAAAAGACTTGCCTTTGTCACCACATAATCTATGGAAGGCTCAAAACTGGCGGGTGTTTTCTTAGTGATGTCATTAGGGATATGATCCAACGAGTAACCTACTGACAACTTGGCAGCCATCTTTGCTATTGGGAAACCAGTAGCTTTCGACGCCAGAGCTGATGACCTCGAAACCCTAGGATTCATTTCAATCACCATAACCTCTCCATCTTCAGGATTGACCGCAAACTGAACATTTGAACCACCACACTCAACTCCTATTTCCCTTATAATAGCAATCGAGTAATCCCTAAGTCGCTGGTACTCCTTATCCGTCAAGGTCTGCGCAGGGGCCACAGTGATCGAATCCCCGGTATGAACACCCATTGCATCTATATTCTCAATTGAGCAAATAATAACCACATTGTCAGCCAAGTCTCTCATAACCTCAAGCTCATATTCTTTCCAACCCAACAGAGACTTCTCCACCAAAACCTGCGAGGTCAAGCTAGCAGCAATCCCCGACTTACAAATTGATTCAAACTCCTCCCGGTTATAAGCGATCCCACCTCCCGTCCCACCCAAAGTGAACGCGGGTCGTATAATCAAAGGGAACTCCCCAATCCAACTGGCAATCTCAACACACTCCTCCAGAGTATTCCCAATACCCGAAGGAGGAGTCTTGATCCCTATGTTCTTCATAGCCTGCTTGAACAAATCCCTATCTTCCGCTTTCTTAATCGCATCGAGCTTCGCCCCAATCAACTCCACATGATACTTCTCCAATGCCCCTCGCTCAGCCAATGCCACAGCCAGGTTAAGAGCCGTCTGCCCGCCCATCGTGGGCAGCAGGGCATCGGGCCTCTCCTTTTCTATCACCTGCTCGACTAATTCGGGCGTCATGGGAGCAATGTAAGTCCTATCAGCCAACTCAGGATCGGTCATGATCGTGGCCGGGTTCGAATTGATGAGAACAACCTCATACCCTTCCTCTTTCAGGGCTTTACACGCCTGCGTACCCGAGTAATCGAATTCGCACGCTTGGCCGATTACGATTGGCCCTGCGCCCAGTATCAGGATCTTCTTTATGTCCGTTCGTTTGCCCAATTGGGGTTTTACAAACCCTAGCCCGTTGTCCGAATCGCTGTTTATTTCAGAAACGGGTATCTCGTTTTGCAAACAGGTCACTCTGTTGTGCAATTTCAGAAGCGAGGAATTGGTTAAAGATGGTTGGTTTTTAGGGTAGAAAAAGAGGCTGAAAGAGTTGGGCTTCGAGGGATGGGATTTGTAGGGAGGTAGAAGAAGACTGGAAATCGCGTTTTCGCAGCGGTTCATCGGATAGGCCATGTTGAAAACAGATTTGCAGAAACTGGTGAAGGAAGCGAAAGGAGAGAGAGGGAACAGCTGGAGAAAGTAAAGATTAATTCGGAGCAGTATCTAACCAAGTGTATGAAGAGAGAGAGAGAGAGAGAGAGAGAGAGAGAGGAGTGTGTGTATATGCAATTATGCATGCATGGAGAGAGTGAGAGGACGGAGAGAGAGAGAGAGGAGAGGAGAGGGTGACGGCGGAGCTAGGGTTTTGAGATGCCTATATCTCACTCGCGCAGTGACTGAGGGAGAACTCTAAGTGGGAATCACTCTATGTCCGATCTGATCATTTTGAGTAAAAAAGATCGGTCATTCTCATTCGTATATACTCCGCTAGTATTAAGATTAAAATTGATACGAGCTGGTGCTAAAATCTGATACGAATCATACGACCTCTCATCCGGGGTAAAAGTTTCGAATACCGATTCAATTTGGGGTGAAAAATTTCAGGACCGAATCTAATCGGAATTCAATTCAATTCGATCCGGTTTAGGATGGGGTCAGTCCATTTGAGAATTTTGAAGATTTTGGTCCGCCTGATTTTGGGCCACTTGGCAGTGGCCCAAATGGATCAAACCCATTCATTTAAGAATTTTTTTAACCGCAGTAAAATAGATGGATAGTTGAGATTAAAAAATAGATGAACGGACCAGATTAATGTAAAATATCAATAACAAAAAACTAGATTTATGTAGACGGCTCAGTTCAGTCCTAATCAGTCCATTTAATTTCTGCTCGGTTCAATCAATTCACTTAAAAAAACCAGGCACCCGTGCCCAAATCAAAAATTAACTTTTTTCCTTAATACTTGAATATAAGCTGTTCAATAGTTTGGACATGAGTGGAGGATTGTTAATTCCACCAAAAAATAGCTGAATACACATTAAATTGTTAGGTTTAATGTTTGCGTTTTCTCTTCTCTCTCTTCTTTTTTCGGTTACTTCGTATACACATCTGGGGGAACATAGAACTATCCTAATGGCTAACAGAATGCTTTTGTTTATATGTTAATCGAATTCATGTTATTTCCTATACCAATAAAAGTTTGGGTGCGTAGGAAATTTAGTAATGATCTTCGTGGGATTTTTATGGCGATCGCTGCTAATGTAGTTCAATGTCTCTGTGCATTAACAAGCAAATCAGAATTGTATCAGTATCCTATGAATTTAAGCAAGGATTCAAATTGGGTATTGAGGTATGTAGATCATTTCATTAGCCCGTTTAGGTTGCTCTAGACCTCTAGAGACAAGGCTCATTTTCTATATAACAATCTCTCCATATATATTTTTCCTAACCGCAATGATATTCAATTTTGACCTCTTCATGAATGGATTTTTTTTGCATTTTTCTTGTTCTTCCTTTTCTCCATGTATTTGTTACTGACTTCAGCTCACTACATGTTCGATGTAATGCCCCACAATATGAAGATGTCATTGCTTTTTTGACAAATTGGTTGTTGCTTACAAATTATTTTTTTTTTACAATGTTGGTAAAAGCGATCAACTTTACCCAAGTAGCAAAAGAGATCACAGTTGAACTATTTTCTTCCTTCAATTCGCAAGGGGTTTTTTGACTGTGGGCTGACTGTGACAAGTGGTTCAAAGTTCAAACCTTTTTTACACAGTCAGATGGCAAGGCTTCTTCGGAATGCTTTCTTTTTCAATCACACTCTCTTCGCCCCACAAGTAACCCAATATACTGTTTAGATAACATCTGAGACAGTAGTATAGTTTTCTGGTTTTTCAAAAATCCATTAAGAAAGTACGTAAGATGTGAAATTAAACTGGTGGACTGACTATATAATTTTTTTTAATGCAAGTTTCTAGTGGAATGAGTCATTCTAGGGATTATTTATTAGTACATGTCTCTACTATAGATTCTCTTTTCGGATGATGCTATGGTGTCCCCGACTCCCCGGTCATTTTAGGGACACCGTAATTTTTAGCATAATTTTACCATTAAGAGCATAACTAAAATCAATTATAAGCATAACAAAATCCAAACAAGGCATAACCAAGGAATATCCAAAAAATCAACCAAGGCGTAACTAAACCCAACCAAGGCATAACAAATAAGTTATGCCTTGCTATGGTTTTGGTTATGCATTGTTATGGTTCTGTTATGCTTATAATGGGTTTTGGTTATACTCATAATGGTTTTGTTATGCCAAAAGTTACGGCGTCCCTAAAATGACCGGGGACACCGAAATTATTCCCTTTTCGATTTGATATCTATGAGCAAGTTGATATTATCTTCTGATGCTCAACTGGGGTGAAAGGGACCCAATAGGAATTTATCACGTCTCACCTCTTTTGGTGATATGCTATCATGTATTCTTTTGTCTGCTTAACTTGACTGTTGACTACCCACTTTGCAAAATTATGTGTAGAATGTCAACTTTGCTTTTAATTCCTTCCAAACGTCTGCGGTCTTTCACTCAAATAACACCGCAGTGACTTGCCAACATCAATAACGTGACTATTTTTGGCCAGGTAAAATTTTCTATTGATATTGTAGTGAAACAAATTGCTTTCATGTGATCTTTCATGATTGTACCTACTCCGTAATGAACTTCACTCGGTATTAACTCAATTGGTTGATACAACAGTAACAGGACTCCAACATTGCATTATGCTAACGATAGGTTTCCCCATAATGATATTGAAGCATCATAATGATTTGGTTGGTTGTTTACTTGCAAAACTATGTTGTAGCTTTGGATTAGACTTAATTATAACAAGGAAATGGATGACACATAATTGAGATTTAGTCACACTTCTGAAATATGGGATTTCTTCAATGGCACAGTCACATAAGGAACATCTTGGTATTAACATTCATTCCTGGCACACCCTATCTACATTGTCATTTTTTGTGCTCATCCTATCTATAAGATTTTTACACGGTTCTGACTGGAACTTTTTATCTACTATAGCTGCTGTGAATTAGAGCAATTGGACAAAGAGACATTCCACATTTACATCAAATAGGTCAATAATGCAAATGAAATATTTTGAAGTGTGCAGCTCGAGGTATTTTGGTTTGGGAGATATGAGGTCAATGTAATACGTCCAATGAGGAATGGATTAAATTATTGCTTATATGTCATGGATCATGGATGTCATAGGGTTTCTATATAAGCACATAAATGAAGAGTGTGATCTCTGTTGTGTATTATTTTCATTGGTATTGTCATTGATTTTGTGAATGCAAACGTTAGAGATTGATAAATTGTTTGTTTTTTTAATTTGTTGATTCAAGTTAATCAGGTCAATGAATATGCGTGGGCTATTTGCTTTTCGCATTGTTGGAATCGTTGGATTGGGGGTGTAGATATTGCACGTGAGTCCAATAATGATTTGCATGTGCAAATTGTTCGAATCGTGCCTTCAGGCACGGACATACACTGATACACTAGTGTGTGTGTATATATATATATGACAAATAAGGGTTATAGTTGTAGAGTATTGATCTGGAACAGTTCTGGGCCAATTCAAGGGAGCTCTCTCCTTTATCCTGGGATTTCGGCTAGGTACATGGAGCATTTTTTGTCTGCTTGTGATAATTTGACATCTTCTTATCTCTAAAATACCCACTCCAATCAATATGCCAAATTTCTTATCTTATTGAAATATGTTTTCACTTTAATTTTAAGCTTTAAAAAGTAAAATAATCAAATAAGAGATTTGACATCACATATCAAATTTGACACGAGAGATGAGATATCAAATAACATAGTTCGTGAATTCAAAAAAAATATTAATAACATAGTTCGTTGAAATACAAATTCATTCACTTGACATAGTTAGAGTCAAGTATTTTGGAGTACCTTTATATCGAGTTCAAATTATCTGCACCTATATTCCCGTGCAATTTTAATCGCATGATTACGTAGAAAATTTTGACCAATACGTTATACGTGTAAGCTCTTACCCAAGAGAAGCATGCGTGCAATTTTTGCTTGTGGTGTGCTTGCCAGTGTAGTAGACTCAGTGGGCTTTGTTTCAGGTCCTTCCTGTAATCCTGTTTTTCTTGTTTCTCATATCCGCATTGGATTTCTTAATGAAGATTTGCCTTTCAAAAAACAAGACTGAGAACAAGTCCGTCGGAGGTGTGTTTCCAAAACTCAACTAAATTCGAGAAGCTGAATTGAATTGGCTCGCCAGTCATTTTAGGCCGGGTTTGGCGAAATAAGTCAAAGTGACTTTTTATTTTTATTTAACTTTTTCGTATTAGTTAGTCCGCTTATTTTTTTATTTTTTTTATTTTTTGCAGATTATTCGTTCGTCTCAACAAGATAAATTCTTTTTTAGCTTATTTATTTTTTATTTTTTTGCAGATTATTTTTTTTTTTTGCACAAGTGTATTAGTGTGTGTGTTTAGCTGCAAAATTCCAATCTTTGGTTGACCAGATGTGTATTTGATGCAAAGGTATTTTTTAAACTTGTTCTTGATTGTGTACATTTTTTTTCCTGATCGCCAAAAGTAACATTTTATTAAAAAAAATTGATAAATGGTACATCAAATTGATGGAGAGGGGGGAGGGGGAAAAAACACCCGAAAGACCGAAGCCCAAACACCCGTGGGCTAAGCCCAAACACCCGTGGGCTAAACCCAAAACACCAGAAGGGCCGAAACCCAAACACCTAAAAGGGCCAGGCCTGAATAAGGCCAAACCCTAAACAAAAAACCCAAAAAACAGCCCAAACCAACAATCCCAGCCGAAAGAGAAACCAACCCTAACCCTAGCACTATTGCCAAGCCCACGCCGCACCAACACCGCCGCTCCACAGATTCCGGCAGACCAACAGCAGCAAACGATACCACCATCGCGGCACCTGAACCAGAGAATATTACACCACAATAGGAATCAAATTTGCTGATACCAATTCCATGGGTAGTTGAGATGAGATATTAATTCCAGTAACAACTACTAATCAGTGCATTAAACTCAAAAAAAAAAACAAATTTGTTGATGCTAATTAAACACATTAACATGGTTAGCCACTAATCAGTGATTCAGTCCACATGATAACTTTTCCTTCAGTTCAAAATATATGAAAAATAAAAAAATAAGTTTAGCTTTTATTATACCCTTTTTCCAAACCGAAATAAATTTGCACACTCTTCTTTTTATAATTACATTTCTTGATATTTTTGGACTCCCTATCGGTCAAGTATGCCAATTGCTAGTATCTAATTGTATGATTGGTGAACAGACTAGGAGAACTGTTGTGATTGTTGCACCATAGTTCTGTTTGCTCCAAATATGAGCCTCATTTTGGGCCTAAAAAAAGCTATCTGAATTGTTCATTTTGTTCAGTTCATCGATTTTGTCGCATTTGTAAAAATTATGCTAATCGATCATCGTAGATAGACGAGCCGACCAAAACTAGTAATTTGGATCAATATTTAAACCTGAGAGAAAGAGCCCATATTGAAGGCATGGCATGGTCTATGTCATTGCAACTTCTTTTTAAGCTCTGCCATGTCCCCAAAGTAGGATTTATTTGAGTTCGAAAATTTGATCCTTAACTGTTCATATTGTAGAGCCATACGATAGAACGTTATTTCCAAAAAACAAGTCGATTTGATACCCAAAACTACATTGTCAAAGATGGTTTATTCTAAAGTACAATGTCAATATCAAAATTTTCGTCAATTGTTTGCGGGTCCATCCCTTAGGATTTAGTGAGAAAAGCATCTATGCCAAAAAGAAGTTTTGATTAGAAATGGTATGCTATATGAACGTATCCTGTTTATGCAAGAAAAAATGGACAGTTGAAATTTCAAACCAAATTTGGCACACCATTTTTCCTTACCCAAACGCGATTTGTTCATATAGAAAATCATGTCCGATCAAACTGATTTTTCGCATGGATGTCCGTCTTGGCAATTTCTACAAAAGGAACGATTCAAAACTTTTGTTTTTGGATCCTGATCAAATTCACCTACGCTCAAAACTGGAGGGGACTTGATCATACCAAACTGGACTGAAACTCAGTTCTTGAATCCCACCCAGCTCCGTTGCCATGCATCCTCCATTATTTTTACCCATCAAACAAAATTAACTCCAAGTAATGCTAATTGACATCCATTTTTCAAAACTGTATTATGAAAACCAAAAAGCTATGTGCACAGCAGCTTATACACAGCAGCTGTGCACAGATCCCCTTTCCTCTCGGCTCGGGTCCCACAAAGATGATCGGAGCCGCTCATTTTGTTCTAAATATGTCGTTTAAGGTCTCTGTAAAAATATTCTGAAGTGATTTTGGCTGTTTTGTTAACGCCTCTAACGATATCGAACGAAGCTGCTGTGTATAAGCTGCTGTGCACATAGCACAGCTCTTATGAAAAAATGATCTGTCTCACCAAACTGGAATAACAGTCATGCTACTTGCACATACACTTTTGCACATATCTTGCACATACACTTTTATGGGGCCAACTTCGGGTCCAACCAATATGATCCGAACCGCTCATTATTTTTAAAATAATTTTTTAAGAGTTCTTGTAAAAAATCAACTCAATAGGATATCGGTAAGGGTTTTTTTTTAGAAATCGTAGGGTGAAACAGTCTGATTCGCACTGCTATTTCTGAAAAAGCCCTAACCGATATCCTACCGAGTTGATTTTTTACAGAAACTTTTGAAACATTATGTTAAAAATAATGAACGATTCGGATCATATAGATAGGACCCGAGGTGGGCCCCATAAAAATGTATGTGCAAGATATGTGCACAAAATGTATGTGTCCTTAGCATTTTTGCTGGAATAAGTATTTAAACTGCGGAGCGGGGTTGGGTCCCGTTTTTAATTTAAGTAGATATGGGCCCCAAGAATTTGTTTTAAAGGATTTGGATAGGTGAGGAGACATAGCCTAGGGGGCAGTGAGAGAGAATCATGGAATGGGCCATGGGGATCCGAATCCAAATTCAATGACGTGTTTAGTTTCAAAACCATGTTTGAATTAGTTATTAAAAAGTGTTTTAGGAGATAGTAAATTTTTTTTTTTGATAAGTCTTAGGAGATAGTAATTGAATGAGGGCCCGTTTCAGAAACTTTCTTATTTTATAAGTATTTATTTTGAAGTTTTGTTTCACAAAACCCAAATAAACAGTTTATTTTCACATTTTCAAGTTCAAAAATAATGTAAATGAAAAATAATTTTCCAATTTTTTTGGCACCGTATTAAAGATCTCAATGAGATCTATCAAACAAGATCCATAGTAAGTAGGAAAATTATTTGCGTAAACACGTGATTTTTGAACTTGAAATTACCTTTTTAAAAAATAAGTACTATTCACACTTTTATGGAACACACCTTATTATTAGACAAAAATAATTCTTATTCCGGTTCTGAAACGGGTCTGAAGTGTTTTAAGATGCTCTTGTAAACGACAAAATCCCTGTTCCCTGTTTCTCTCTCCCCCTGCTCGGCTTCTTCATCTGCTCTCTAGCTCCCTCCATTATTTTGAACACGAAACATATCATATCATATCACATATGGAAGGGGAAAAAAAAGAAAAGTACAAGTGTGCGTGCAAAATGACACTATTGATTTGAAAATACACGAACACAAAAAGAGAAAGAAAGAAAAAGAAAAAGCCGCATAGTAGCGATGTCAGACTCAATAATTCGCTCATGAAGGTGGGTGGATGGAGGGTCGTTACTGGATCTTGCTCTTACTGTATGATTGCCACCAGATTTACCTCCAGACGTCTTTATGAAACCGTCGCCCGAACAAAACCGACGAGCGTCTCAGTGCAAGAGCCAATACCCACAACTAGAACTCCAGATCTAGGTCTCCAGAGCCCGAAAATGATGGGGAGAGTGAGGGATCCTCCATCCATTTTTGTGAACGCAAACACAATTTTATAGAACAAAACTCTAGAGTTTAGACACAACGTAGGTGGTGACTGAAATACATAGTTTTATGACACAACTGTAAACACAAATCGGAGCTGTTCAATGTGATGCGGCTTGCAACACAACTTTAGTTTGTGTCCGGAATCGTATTTTGAAAAGTAGACCTTATGTTTGCGATTAAAAACTTTGGTCCTATTGCTATTGTGTTAGTAGACCTTCTGTTTGCGATTAAAACCATCGGTTCTGTAATGCTAACAAGTACCATTTTGTAACCTTCCTGTCCGAATTTAATTGTTTCTAGTTTTATTTTAACCGACTAAAAAATGAGTTATATCTTTGAATCGTCACTCCGATTGGTTTAACATTTAGAAAGTTATTTTTGAGAGTTTGAGTGGTAATGAGTGGAGAGAGATAAGGAGAAAGATTTATTGAAAACTGTGTCGAGAGTTGAAAGTAACTTTTGAAATGTTGAACCAAACAAAGTGGATGAATTTCATATCGAATATGAATTTTGTTTGATAAATCTCAATTAGTTCTATAATACAATATTTTCAAAATCATATAAAACATTATAAATTGAAAGATATAATCTATTGAAAAAAAATACAAACTTCAAAAAAAAACCTATTGAATCCGAATGAAAGAAGTAGGTAACTCCAAAAACAACTTATCTTGAGGAGATCGCGCAATCCACATGGATTCACATTTCAGAACATTTATGTTCATTTCTCACTGAGTCACTGTCATTGCCCACCCATCCCACTGATCAATCACACACTACTGTCTCTCGTTCTCTCTCTCTCTCTCTCTCCCCTAAAAATACACAAGACAAATGGATGTAGTCATTCGGTCCACTTACCAGTGTATAGAAATAGTAGAAAGAGAGAGCGAGAGAGGGGTGGCCTCGGGAGCTGGGTTGGCAAGGATAAGATAAGACGAAGGAAAGGAGAACAAAAATGACAAAAACAGCCTGAGCAGTAGCAGAACTCCCGCAGTAGCATCGCCGAAGATCCACATTCTCGGTAAGAATGAAAACCCACATTGTCCCCTCCCCTGTATTTCAGTTTCCGGTAGTTTCCCTCTGGTTGGTTCTCGGGAAAATTGCGAGACAGGAAAATAACACAGCCCGTGGCCCATTGTTTGTTTAATCGTTTTTTTTTTTTTAACTTTTGCTTTGGGATGCTGGATTTTCTCTCTTTTTGGATTTTGCTTTTTACAAAAGACAACAGTGTCAAGTCTTCGTCCCATTTTTTGTAGCTTCAAGTTTCTACAGGCTTTCTTCCGAAGGAGCGTTTTCGAATCAGGTTGGCCTATAAGTCTAGTACCGAGATTTAAATTTAAGAGTTTGCTCCCTCTTGAGTTTTCGGGTTCGAAATTTATTAGGTGTTATCAATTTTTTTGAGTCAAGTTCATACGGAGTCCGCATAATTAGTCGAGCGGCGCGTAAGTTGATCCAAACACTTGTTCAAAATTTATTAGGTACTATCAATTTCTTTGGGTCAAGTTTAGGACTATTTCTTTGGGTCAAGTTCATACAGAGTCCGCATGATTAGTCGAATCATAATTAGTCGAAGTGGGAGTAAGTTGACCCAAATTTCACAGTTATTAAAAAGAAGCATTTTCGAATCTCTCTGAAAGGCTACTGACATACATCTCTCTCTCTCTCTCTCTCTCTCTCTAAACGTAACACTGAAAGGAGCCATTGGTGGTTGTTATACTCCTACCTTCGATTGACATCATTTTGCTTTGAATCTTGCTCTGATAGTGGTGATCCTAACTTCAATACGAGGTTTGTTTTCCTTTGTTCTTTGTTGTTCTTTTAGAGTGCTCTGAGTTGTCAAGGGCCAATCGGTGAGTCGAATCGCTCTGGCTAGTGTAAAGTTACTCCATTTTTAAACTCCTCATATGCATTCGAGTTTCAACGCCACTGTGTTTTACTGAAGCAGCTGGTGCCGTCAGTCACGGCAAAAATGGAGGGAGGGTTACTTGACTGACGAAATTACCCCCGTGTTTGTCTGTTTGGTGGATTTCTGGGTAAAGTTTTAGCAGGATAACAGTATCCCAGTAGGGGTAATTTGGGTATTTCCTCCAACTTCCTCCTGTGGAAGTTGCTGTAGTTGGCACATGATCACAATTCACAATGATGGTGTTTCAACCCATGCCTAATCTCTTTGCAATTCAAAAACATTTGAATGTATTGTTTAGTTTTAAGTAATTTGAAAGTAGTTGCTGTAGTTTGTTTGTACGTATCTTTCTCTAAGTTGCACAAATCCTTCATCAACCATTTTTTATCTCCAGTGCGGTGTGACATTTATTGTCATTGGATTCTCTCTCTCTCTCTCTCTCTCTCTCTCTCTCTCTCCCCTTGTGATTTCTCTGAATTCTTGCAGGGTGTGTGGACCTGGGAGCATTGAAGTAGAAGAGATCTCATACACTTCTTTTTTAATTTTGTGGCCCTACTAAGGTTGTAACTATGCAGACACCAAAGGCAAGGTAACTTCAATTGCTTTGGTGGGTGTACCCTTAAAAGTTGCTTGCTGAAATTTATTGTTTTCTTACCCCAAGGAATTTTCATATTTTATAACTGCATAGTAATTATTCATCAGCTAGTCTATTGATTCCCATTGTTTATATCTGTTTCTCCATTGACGTTGAAAGCACCCATGTGGTGAGTGAAGTGCTCCTTCTTTTTTTTGTTTGACGGTCGGGGGGGTTCTGGTCAGCTTTCGCTCACCTCAACTAATCCACTCCCCGGTCCGGTCAAAGGCAAGCCATCCACGCCGAGACTAGGGGATGCCAAGAAATTACTTTCTTGCGGCCTGTCCCAAGAATTGAACCCTAGTCAATGGTGTGGGAAGCAGACCAGCCAACCAACGGGACTAACTCTTGGGGCTGAAGTGCTGTTTCAAATTGTGCTACAGATTGACAGGCTGTTCTTCATTTCTGAAATGGGTTCTCCTATTTTTCTTAAATAATTCTTGAACACATGAGTAGTTTATTTTATACAATATAGGTTTTGGGTAACCGTTATTATCAGATGGGGCTGACATTTTTTTTACTGTTAGGGGACCATTGGAAGTAAATAATTACTTGTTGAATACTCTAAACATTGATAGCTTTAATTTGTTTCCACCCGCTGTTTCGCATTTGCATCGGTTTTCTTACTTATCTGGAAGAATCCAAGTGAGTGCCACTGGTACTGGTGAGTGGTGAATGTGGACAACTTGAAGTAATAACTTTCTGCGGCTGAGGTTCAGCTTCCGTAGAAAGAGTTGATTTGCAGTTTCTTTCTCTCAGTATCAAACAAACATTTTGTTTTTTCCTTTGGGTAATTTCGTTTCTTGTCTTGGTCTGAAGGAGGGCCCTTCTGTGAAACATGCATATTTGCAGGTGGAAGTGGGGGGTACTCATGCTGCCGAGGATGCAAAACACCAATCTTACGTGTGAACTTACCTAAATTTAGAAGAGCACGGACCTTTATAATTTCAAAGTATTTTGAACCACTACAAAATGGGATTTTTGAATATCCATCTTTGTCTTTTCTCTCACTGCTGGTGTCTGCAGAATTGTTGCCGACTATAGTTAATCTACTGATCCTTTTGTTCTCTGTGTATCTAAATTTGGAATGTGCAACTTAGAGTGTTGTGTGTTGGCGTCTATGACTGGAGGCTTGAATCTGGGAGCTCAATTGACCTTCGCTTATCTGTTTTGAGCAGATGAACAAAGTTCGTGACTATATTAAAATATCTTGAATTACAGATAAGTTGTCAACAAGTAGCTCACCTAAAAATTTAACTTGGTTATGAACCACTGGTAGCATTGACATTGAACCACGACAAACTCCCAAAAAGCTTTTCTTGTTAAAGACGGGCTGACCTTGATTCATTATAGACTTGAGAACTGCCCATTCCCATTTTTATTCAGGACAAATCAGTCCATTTGGTTGTGTACGCTTCAAGATTCTGCTAATTTTGCATGCATACTCTGGAGAATGTGTACTTAATGGACAAATCAGTCCATTTGTTGTTTGAAATGAATTCCCTATTTCTTACAAATGAGTAGTGTACGTTTATCGTTATACGATCCTAACTTAATGTGCTTTCCAAATCATCAAACATTTTTGTGACATAGGACTATGGGAGTATATCTTTGAGACAGCTTAATTCACTAGATTGTGCTCCTTGTGTTAATCTGAAATAACCTCTCGCCTGCTCTTCGTGCGATAACTTCTGGTTGAGGACCGTTTTTTCTTAATAAAACCCTGTCATTGTTGATTCTCGTTATATGACAATTGTACTGTTGTTTTTTTGATCTTGGGAGCAGAAACAACTCTACGGAAGCACCTCAAAAGATCTCTCCACGGGTTGTACGTCAACTCAAGACAACTACAATAGAGACTGCTCCTACATCATCATCAAATGGTGCAAGCAAGACGCCAAAAGATAGAAGCCCAAAAGTCACTGAGCGCAAGTCACCCAGAAGCCCAGCATCCAAGGTACTTCCCAAAGCAATTAGAACCGACCAAATTTACTCTACATACAGCTTGCAGAATGTCCAATAATACCTGGTCTCTCTAAACTCGTGTAAAAGCGTATTCGTAATGGCTCCACAAAAGTTAAATGCAAAGTTTAAACAAGAATACACATGATGGTCATTTGAAGGCCTGAACAAATCTTCCTTCTATGTCTGTTTCTTTTTAAAACTTCATATTTGTTTTGCTCTTCTCTTTTCCCTTTTCTGCTTGTGAATGAAATATAAGTTTGATCATTCAGAAAATTCTCTCGGGAAACATCGCTGCTTCACCAAGCATCTGTTCCCACCTCCTTTCTTGTATACCTGTACTTACTGCTTGTGATATCGAGATCAATTGTCAACTGATTCTCCAGACAGTGAATTTCTCTCATCTCCTTTGTGGATGTAATTACATGGCCTAGTCTCCTATTTGTTGCTATATTTGTGCTCTTTGCTGCTTTCAGACTGCTCATAGCGTGATGTTTTGCAGTTTTCATCATGTTGAAAAGGTGTCATGATTTATTTTACCTAATTGTTTGCAAACTCTGAGTTATTTAAAATTGGAATCGTATTAACAATTGGTTGGAATTTCAAGAATGATTTTCTATATGGTTTTGCGCTTGTGTAATGCATGCAATTTCTAATCCATCATGTTTCTCCTTTGAAGCTCCAGAAGAAGCGTCCAAGCAGGATTTCTGAGTTGCAGTCCCAGATTTCTCAACTTCAGGAGGATCTAAAGAAGGCAAAAGACGAGCTGAGTTCTTCGGAGTCATCAAAGAGGAAAGCCGAGGAAGATGCAGAGGACTCCAAGAAGCAGCTTATATCCGTTTCTTCAGAGCTCGAAGAGTCCCAGAAGCAGCTTTTGGAGATATCCACTGCAAATGAGATTCAGCAGCTAAAAGACCAACTCCAATTGGTTGCTGAATCTAACGCCGAACAAACAAAACTCCTAGAATTATCCAATGAAGAGCTCCAAGATGTGAAAGAAAATCTAGCAGAAAGTCTCTCGCTTGTGGAAGACATGAAAACACAGTTAAGTGAGTGCAAAGAATCAGAAGCTCAGGCCCAAGAACTCGTTGGTGAGACCTTGCTACAACTTGAAACTGCCAAAATGACCATTGAAACCCTTAGGTTGGACGGTTTTAAAGCCAAGGAAGCTTACAATTGCTTATCTTCAGACTTGGATCAATCTAGGGCACGTGTGGAATTTCTCGAAGGACTTATTGGTGATCTTAATGCCAGTGGTGATAACGAACTTGAATGTGAAATTACAGAGGTTGAGAAAAAGAGAGGGAAATCAATGGAGCTTGAGGCGGAGCTTGCTTCTGTTAAGGCAGAGTTAGTAAGGTTAAGAACTGCATTAGAAACTGCTGAGATAAGATATCACGAAGAACAAATTCAAAGCACGATACGAATCAGAAGTGCTGATGAAATGGCTGAGAGGATTAAGTCTGCATCGAGTCTGAGAGAAACTGAATTGGAGGAAGAAGTCAACAAAACAAAAGCTGAAATTGAGGAACTTAAGGCTAATTTGATGGACAAGGAAACTGAATTGCAAGGTATTTCAGAGGAGAACGAGGCGCTCCATATGAAGCTTGGGAAGAACATTCTGAGTCAGAGAGAATTTGAACTGGAAAAAGAACTCAAGAAATTGAAGGAAAATGTCGAAGACTTGAAGGGAAATTTGATGGATAAGGAGACCGAACTACTACATATATCACAGGAGAATGAGATGTTGAAGTCTGAAATTAAGGGGAGGGAAACGGACAAGGGAAAAGCGAATGATGAGATTTTTGTTGAAGTAGAAGCGGCTAGGGCTGCAGAGAGAGAGGCTCTCATGAAACTAGGTTATATGACGGAGGAAGCAGATAAGAGTAGCCGGAGGGCGGCGAGGGTGGCTGAGCAGCTGGCTGCAGCACAGGCGGTTACTTCAGAAATGGAGACAGAGCTAAGGAGGCTGAAGGTGCAGTCTGACCAGTGGAGGAAGGCGGCAGAGGCAGCTGCATCGATTCTTTCGACGGGTAACAACGGGAATTTTGTGGGACGGGGAGGGAAGTATGGTTCACCAGAATCTGAAGACAATGACGATGATTTGTTGAAGAAGAAAAATGGGAATGTGCTGAAGAAGTTTGGGGTTTTGTGGAAGAAGCCACAGCAGAAATAAGTACATGGGTAAGGTTAGTTCTTGTTAATTCATGATTTCTGAAGGCTGCTATTCTTAACTGCAATATTTCATTTGGATTTCCATACCTCTTGTGTGGCTTCATAAGTAACTTGGTGATGCCCGTTGTTTTTCGAATTAACGGGCCCTACATTTTGCACGTTGGCTTCTTGTGTATAGTCGTAGGGAGGTGAAAAACGGTGAAATACGTTCGGTGACGAATATCGTTTTCCTTTGAAATTTAACATGCAGTCGTATAACAACATACCTGGCCTGATTTTGCAGGAACTGCTGCTTGCCTACATTGCCTTTTCTTGAGAAGATTTGTGCTCCTGAGTGTGAGCTATAACAAAGCTTTACCCGTCGTATATTTGGTCTGGGGTTTGATAATCTTATGGTTTTGCTGCCTTCGTGTTGTACGTTATGATTTAAGCATGGATTCAAGAGAAACTCTGTTTGTACTTCTTAATGTGTTGGTGTATTGAATCAGCTTCTGGGATTACCAGTATATGTTGTTGCCTTAATCTCTGACACAAAATACTTTGAACTGTCGTTCCAGTTTTTTGTTTTTGATCTTCAACTGTCTTTCCAGTCGGCAATGTACTTGAAGTTTGGCCCATGGGACTTCTATCACTGTGCCCATATTCCCAGTAGTCCAGAAATGTAATATGGGGTGGCGTTTTTGCATAAGGCCCAGGTGAATTGGCGTGGCATCTATTGTTTATACAGGTACAGGCAGATCTGTTCAGATCGAGTGCAAACTCCCAGCAACTGTTGTCATAATTGATGGATGGCCGATGGCGATCTATTGGCAGACTCTCGCAGCCCTGCGCTATAATTGATGGAACATTATCTGCCGCGTAACTAACCATATGTTAATGCATTACGTGGGTACTACTTGGAGTGTCCTAATATTATTTGATGAAGTGGCTACGCAAAGAAAAAAGTATAGAATTGGAGAGAAAAACCTTTGTGCACTCTTTGTTATGGATGGTAATGGTGATACAGAGGAAGAAGGATAGGAAGAACCAAGAATTAAATTTTTGTAGTTTGGGAATTAGATAATGGCGGGTTTTTATTATTTAGAAAATCATAAACTGCATTCATAGTATAAAACTAACAATTACAATGGACTCAACGCGTGCGTCCGAATACAATAAGAAAAACAAGTTGGAACAAATCAAAATACAAGAAAAAAGAACAAAAACCTAAGAACGAAGAACAATCGGAAAAAAAAATATCTCCGGCTTTGTGGCAGATCTGATGATTCATCGGTGGGAACAAGCTTACTGGATAATGGCGTTCTTGTGTTCAAATTTATATTGTAACTATAGTCCAATTCTTACTCTCAAAACATGGGAGTGGTTGACTCCTCCCATTAATTTAAATGAAATTTTGATGTGCAGTAATTCATAAAGAGAATTGGTACAATACATGAAACTCGATCTATGAAAGTGTCCATAAAAGAAAATGAATGATTTATATTCATCCAGTCCATGAAAGTGTCCATGTGAATCTGGACCATTTATTTTCTTTCATGGATCGGGTTTCATGTATCATATCATTTTCTATCCATAATTCCTGTGGGGTTACGAAAATGATTTCCTGAGGCCAACGAACTATTATATGTGCATGTTTGTATTGGTTTGTGCATAAATGTGAGCTTGAGGTGTGGATTTTTATGTGATTTACTGACTATCTTTGTAATAATGAACTATATTTGTACAATGTAGGACTTCAGTTTGATGATATTCAAAGGAGATAATAAAACCAAGGATATTAATTGGATCGGAAACCGCGGAGATTATATCATCTTATATTCAGTCAAATTTTTGATCTAAAAATGGGAATTTTCGAAATGAAAAAGGAGATCGTAGTCACATGTATTCTTTTGATACAACACGTTGTGGCAAGAAAATATTAACTAGCCAACTGGTCGTGGCAAGAAAATATTAACTAGCCAAATAGTCGACAATTCAGAACATCTTAACATCCCATTTTGGCTTGTCCATGTTGTTTAGCACTAAAAATCTTTCTAAGCAAGCCTTGTATAACTGGACATAGAATCACTCAACCGGATAGACTTTAGGTAAATAATATACAATAAAGAACCCAATTTTTTGCGTCTGCTTTCTATCCTTTTCTCTCTACTTTCTCCCTACTAATCGGCTAGGGTTCCTGTTTTGGGGTGGTGCCGCCGCTTCCCCCCTCCTCTCTCTCTCCCCCTTTCCTTTTGTTTCTTCCCCCTTTCCGTTGCGTTTTCTCGGCATCCCCACTGTCTCCACATTTCGCCATTTCCTTCCGACTGTTTTCTCACTCGTTTTGCGTTAGTATCAACAATAGTATCCTTTCTCCCTGGAAACCAGTGAAAGAAAGGATACTATTGTTGATGCTCACTGATAACCAAGAAAGCCAACACCTATCGACTGACATTGCGACGAGCTTCCTCCGAAGTAGCAACAATTCTTGCGCTATCTTTTAGACCAATCCCTTTCATTTTACTACAAAGGTTTAAAGCCATGTTGATTTTCCCATTCTTGCACATCCCAATGATCAAGGTTTTGAAAATGAACTCATTTGGATCAATTTCCTTCTTCACCATTTTATTATAAAGCTCGCACGCCTTCCTTGTGTCACCCACTTTCATGAAGCTCTCAATCAGGATACCGTAGGTGTACAAATTCGGTGCACATCCTTCACAATGCGTCATGTGCTCCATGTAAAGCACGACTCTATCTGAATCTCCCTCTTGACACAATGCCCTCATGAGTGTATTGAAAAAGCTATAACATTGACGAACATGCATCTTGGTGAAAACCTGACATGCTTCTGCAACGCTGTCCAGTTTGCATGTGGGTTTTTTTTACTAGTACTTTTCTTAATGTTGTTAAACGTGTTTTGGGTTTTAAATAGGCTGTGGCAATTGTCAATGTTATAGTAGTTGACATTCCTTTTTTGGAAGAATCCTGCTTATTGTGGGAGGTGTTCTGATACCCAACTAACCTGGGGAGCAGAACTTCTGTTCTGCCATCACCTCATGAGATTGGCATGGGAAATACATATGTATTATACACATTCCCATGTACTAAATATGTATGTTTATTGCTATAATTCTACATTTTTACTTTCTATTTACACATGGCTATGACTACATCACACTTGTTTTTCTAGTGATTTCCTGAGGCTCATGAACTTTCTACAAGCGCATAAATATATGTATTGGCGTATGCATAATTGTGAGCATGCACACCATGTCCTCCAGTTTAATGATCTTCAATGGAGACAATAATACGATATGAATTGGATCTGAGGCGATGGAAGTTATCATCGTTAGTTCAGTCAAAATGTTGATCTAGAACAGGAATTTCAAGCTGAAAAAGGGAGAACATGCGTTGGGCATCAACCGAAAACAACGTTGTTTATCCCATACCAGTATCGGCTGGTACCACCGGTACTTCCAATTTTGGAGAAAAACAGGTATGCATGACCACCGATTCCATTCCGGTCAACTTCCCGGCATATAGCAGCAGATTCCGCCTCTTCCGACACTTTCCAACGGTATGTACTCGTCGGTGAATCAAGAGGAGAAAAGCCAAGGAAAACAGAGGGGGGGGGGGGAAAGTCAAAGGTGGATACTTTGGCAAGCAATTCACTTGAACTGGAAAAGGCCCCATATATTGGGTGATCACCCAATATAATTGGCTCCTGTGAAGTTCTGGACTGTTCCTTTAATCTGTACAGATACCCTTTCCAGTTCTTTTAAAGGACATAGATTCTTCGGCATTTGAGCCTTAATATCACTGGGCTATGTTTAGAGAAGCATTAACATATTTCTTTCTTTATTATTTTGTTGGGGGAACGTTACTTGTTTAGAAATTGCATACCACACCTCCGTATACCCTGCCTAGTAACAGGAAATCCCTAGTATTCAATCCTTGCATGTCGTTTTCTACGGTTTTTTATAAATTAAATCTGAACATATTCCTTGATAAAAAATTGTTGTCCTCCTAAAATTTAACGATCATTACACTAATTTTTATTGTGTAACATAATGTCAGATAGTGCAGATGAAATTTGTGTTTATATATATGGTTCTTTGAAAAATGAAAATTTTGAAACTGTATCCAGTAAGACACTGATACCGGTACGTGCCGTACAAGTGACAAAAGCGGTACCATGTCCGGTACGATATTCATGACCTTGACAGAAAGAATTAGATGAATCTGATAGTTAGACTCATACTCTCGTTCCCAAGTCCCTGTAACAAAGCGTTAGATTGTGAGAAGCCTTTTGAGAGGTGATCACTCTTGTGCTAATGAACGACTGTATAGAACCATTGGTACCATGTGAATGTGCGAACCAATCATGTATTATTCATGATTTCCACCCCATGTTGATTAGCGTTTTCTGATGGGAAATAGCATATGGAGTCCCTACTATTGTCTTGTAATCATGTGATTGGTTAATGCTGTGATTGAGTATTTCGGATCAATGAAAATATGGTGAATGGGTTTGTGTTATATGAACCGTTGAAGTTGTGATCTAACGTTTCGTTGAGCTTGAGCATGTTATCAGGCTGATATCATAGGAAATACTAACTTGCAATTCATCTGAAGGTTCCTTTTCAAGGACTTGTTCATTTTTGGGGCAATTTTATTCCAGCCGTTGGCTTTGCAAGGTTAATATGCTCGTGTATTGTGAATTGTGATGCTTCTGGCTCCACTGGAATCGATGGTGCTTAATCTGCTGTAGTTGAGATGACTAATTTTCAATATCATTACTCTAGCTGGCTGAGGTTTTAGGTCTCTGTGTGTGTGTTTGTGAGAGAGAGATAAGTTGAGGGTATCTGATCCCCGACATGTGGATTTTTTCCCTTCTGTTGTTAATGTGTTTTGGGTTTTAAATTGGCTGTGTCACAACAACTATGATGATTTGGGGCAAGCTTTCCCATGTTTGTAAACTCCAATGGTAAATTGTCACAAATTAACCATCCATGTTATTAGTAGAGACTCCTTTGCTGGAAGAATCCCTGCTTATTCATGACCTTGGCTGTGTCACAACAACTATGATGATTTGGGCAAGCTTTCCCATGTTTGTAAACTCCAATGGTAAATTGTCACAAATTAACCATCCATGTTATTAGTAGAGACTCCTTTGCTGGAAGAATCCCTGCTTATTGTGGGAGGTGCTCTCATATCCAACTATTCTGGGGAGCAGATCTTCTGCCTCTACCTCGTGAGATTGGCATGGGAAATACATACTAATTATGTGTTTTAATTGCTATAATTCTACATTTCTACCTTTGTGTGTTCACGGTCATTCTCAGCATTCAGTATACACTATTTGGTGCACTTGTTTCTTTAATGGGGTTATCTACATCCGATGATTATTAGCAGTTATTTTTTGGTATCTGCTTCTAATCTTCAGTTAACCTGTTACAGGAAGACACGTGGATCGGGAGCTGGTCGTAAGCTGAAGTCTCACCGTAGAAGGCAGAGGTGGGCTGATAAGTCGTATAAAAAGTCTCATCTTGGCAACGAATGGAAGAAGCCGTTCGCTGGGTCCTCCCATGCAAAAGGCATTGTTCTCGTGAAAATGTTAGACAATGGTGTTTACCTATTGGTTCTCAATTCCTGCTTTTAACTTCCACCTTATTTCTCTTCCACCCAATATGGCCTGACTAATGTTTGTCTGGTTCGATGCTTTACAGTGGCATTGAGGCGAAGCAGCCGAACTCTGCTATTAGAAAATGTGCTCGAGTTCAGCTAATTAAGAATGGAAAGAAGATTGCTGCCTTCGTGCCTAATGACGGATGCTTGAACTATATTGAGGAAAATGTGAGCCCTAAGATATCTTCATCCCTTGCTGCGTCACATATGTCAAAGCTGTTTATTTCCTTCTTCTTGGTTTTTTTACTTGCATAAAGGTTTTTATTTTGTTACTGTCGTTGGCATGTAGTAGGGGTGATATTCGGTCGGGGTCGGTCGGTTCGGTCCAAAAATGTTGGAGACTCGGTTCGGGGATGAAAATGCCAGGACCGATCCCGACCGTTTTTAAGTTCGGTCCAATTCGGTTCGGGGTGGATTCGGTCCGGTCGGGGAATTCGGGGAATTCGGTCTAACCGAATTGGGCCTAGTTGGGCCAAACATAAAAATTTGAAAATGGGCCAAACATAAAAATTTGAAAGTGGGCCAATTAAAAAAAACTTGGTACTGGGCCAGGAGAGTTTTCGGTCCAATACACCTGTTTTTTTTTTTTAATCAAACACCAATTCAAAATTTTGATAATGCGGCCACCTGTTGAGGATTTTATTTTTTTTTTTGGGTGAAAATCTGTTGAGGATTTGATTCTCTCCATTTCTCTAACATATACAAAGCTCAATTCAAAAAAAAGAAGATATATACTATATACTTACGGTTAAGATTTATGCAGATTACTACTATATAATTATATAAATTATATATACTTGGTTCGGTTCGGTTCGGTCTTGTTCGGTTCGGTTCGGTCCAATCGGTCTACAATTTTAGAAAACCGAGACCGAACCGAACTTGGTTCGGTTCGGGTCGGTCCACCCCGAACTGGAAAATCCCGCCAGCACCCCGACCGAAAACCGAACCGAAGGTCGGTTTTTTTCGATTTTTTTCGGTCCAGTCGGTTTTGTATCAGCCCTAGCATGTAGGACGAGGTGCTGATAGCAGGATTTGGTCGTAAGGGGCATGCAGTGGGAGATATCCCTGGAGTTAGATTCAAGGTTGTGAAGGTGTCTGGTGTGTCTCTTCTGGCGCTTTTCAAAGAGACGAAGGAGAAGCCAAGGTCCTACAAACTCCGGTGAAGATGGGATTCTGTGGGCATAATTTCCTTCTATTGCTCTTTGCATTTATCTTTACATTTTCTTGTGTCTTTCCATTTAGTGCTACCATATGAATCTCTTAATTGAGCTAGGGTTTATCTCGGATCACTATTATGACACGATGTAGACTCGCAGAAGCTTCAGTTTTCTCTTGCAACTGATTTCGTATAATCTCTGGTTCGGCAAGTGGGTTGGAGTTTCTATTTTATTCTCCTAACGCGAACCAACTTTAGGTTGTGGCTTTGCACGAGGTCAAATCTTCTATACCTAATTTTACCTATAATGGTGTTCTGTGTTTTTTCCGAGCTACTGGATCACACAAGAATCTTCTCGTGATTCTCATGTGATTCAATGGTCGCAAATGCACCGGAACACTAGTATAGGCAAAATTGTTGTTCAAAGTTAGATTGGTTCTCATCTGGCGATTTTGTCGGTCTTGCTTTTGCAGGAGGTGCCTGTGTTAAAATCTACATGTAGTATTGGTTCATTTTTCTTTCTTTTTTTGGTAAAAAAATATATCTTATCTTGACTTCTATAGCTTTGCGTCTTTTTGTTCAATTAGTTGTTTTTGTCTCGACAGGAAAAACAAAAGAGAGAATATGACAAAATTTATCAAAGGGGTTTTGAAACTATGGATGAGGATGACTAAAGGTTTACAATGATTGGAGCTAGAGGTGGCAATCACAACCCATATTATATTAACCCGCCCAATCCGCCCATTTATTACCCAACCCAACCCGCCCATATTTCATAATGGGTTAATATGGGTTGAACCCATATAAACCCATATTTACATGGGTTTAGATGGGTTAAAAATGGGTTCAATGTAGGTTGGAATTAAAAGACCCAGTTGCAAATAATCACTCGCGAGGCCGGACTGTCTCAACGAACCTGTAAACTCCAACGTCCTTTTCCGTCACTGGCAAATTATCACCTACAGCCCAAAAACTCTTCCATCACTCTTCATCTGATCAAAGTAACCAATCAATGGCCCAAAACCCATCCAACCTCATTCGGTCCCACACAGCTCCCATCTTCCACCACTATTCACAAGCCACGTGTAACAAACAAATATACCAAAGTCGTGATTCCAATTAAAGGGTCATGATATGAGCTAAGAAGGACAATTCAGTGGAGTATTAAAAAATTACGAAAGCATGGAGCCTACTTTTTCATTTTTCAAGCCCCGTTTTACTAAACCTTCTTAAAAAAATAAGTATTTTTCCTGAAATTTTCAAGCTTAAAAATAATGAATTTATACAAAAAAAATTAATATTTTTTGTATCGTTTAAAAGATCTCGATGAGACCTTGCAGCGGGCGTGATCCCTTCCACCTCACTCATTGTCGCGATTGTCGTCGCCAAGGACTAAAGGTTTGATCTCAACCATCAAGCTCCATAAGTTACAAATTTTCACTCGTGGAACTGTTTGATGAAAGGCTTAGAATTGGTTCTCAGCGAATCCAGAGCCAAATTCATTCAAACACCCAAATATAGAGACAAAATTATCTAGAGAGGAAAAAAATAAAAAATATATATAGAGACAATGAACCAATTTCAGCTGAAGAAAAAATTAATAACTAAATTCAGGAAAGAAAAATATAAGTTCTGATCGTGGAAACCTCATGGTGATGCTTAATCTACGAGAAAGAGAGCGAGCAATTGAAAGAGGGAAGCTGTGTTTGGGGAAAAAAGGAAAAAAAAAAAAAAACCGGGTTGGGTCGGGCGGGTTTGGGTTTGGCTTGACCCATATTTGACCCGACCCGTCCCAACCCGTTTACCATTTGACCCATATTTGACCCGCCCATATTTGACCCGCGACCCGTTTCAACCCGCCCAAACCCGCCCAGACCCGCCCATTTGCCACCTCTAATTGGAGCCATTAATTCTTCTGCGAATTAAGTTTACGAATCGTAAACGAGGTTGTAACAGTATCATATTAATTATACGTTTCGATATTTTACTCCTATAAAGACTAGAGGTAAATGACAATGAAACTATGAATAAGGAATTCGATTGATCTTGTCGATCAATTGTGTTTCTAATAGTTCCGGAAGAGTTACATTTAACATATATTGTGTTCTTTATTATCTCTATTTTATGTTTTGTTATTTTGCTATTACTTTAATTTTATAACAAAAGGCAAATAATTCATCATATTAATTTTTGAGATTATTTTTGTCTCAATAGGTTTTTAGATTACCTTTTGTCTTAAGACTCACTTGCTGTGAGTTAGATCACATTAGTCTATTGTGCTCTTGATAAGATCCCGTCTTGGGTCCAAACAAATTGATCCATCGTCATTTTTATTCAGCTTGTCGAGAATGTAATGTTTGCAACAATTTAAGTTGATCAGACATCAATAGCTACACAAATGAAAAACATTTGTTTTTGTGAAAAGCTAATGGCTAGTTTGATTGTGAAAAAAAATGTTAAGAAAAATATTCTTTTTGTTGATAATGATATTGATGTTCGATTAGCTTAATTTTGTTTGGGAATTGTGGAGCTTAGGGTTGCTAATTTTAGTCATGTGCTAAATGGATAATCAAAAGGTGATGTGATAACTTTTAATTATCCAATTTTTGTTATTTCATTGTTGATGCTCTAACATATAGTATGATAAAATAAAATAAAAACAAAATGAACGATTTGAATCATATTTTCCAGCCCAAGACGATGGCCGTATTGCTGTGACCCAACTCATGGCAGCTCAGCTCCTTGCCGAAGAGGTAGTTGTGGAAGACGGAAGACCCCAAGGGAGGGCCGGTAGCAGACAAAATAAAAGTACATGTTATGAATGATTATTTATTTATGGCACTTAAATTAAATGTATTCGTTATACAATTAATCCGATATATTTAATAAGTTAGAGCCGTGTGAGTAATTCCCTCTGCAGAATTATATATATCCCCAAGTGGTGGCTTACTCCCAAAAAAACAGAAGGTGGTGGTTTACTAATCAAACATGGCCCAACACTTTCATAATTAAATAATTTGTTCAATAACTAAGTTGTTCGGACTAACTGACGCACGCTTCGACTAGTCCTTAGGATCCAATTCCTCCGTCCACTTCAAAAAGTCCAACTAAAATCGGAGCAAAGCTCTTTACGGATTGACAATTGATAACACTTGGAATATTTCAAATTTGAGAACTTAAGAAGGGGCAAACCCTATGCCCTAGACATTAACTACAAGGCTAACCCTTGGGTTTTTAATAGGGTAGTGATAATGCCAAAACTGTTTTTGTTGGTACAAAAATTTTAATGCATAAAAGTCTTGCACATGATACAAGCCTTTTATACACCAAAATTTTGACACTAATAAAAACAGTTTTGACATTATCATTTCCCTAAACGGTTATAGCAGATAGCAGTGTGAAATGATTCTTTCCAAATAATGGAGCCAAGTGTTAAACGAGGATTAAATTGTCATTTCGCCCCCCCAACTACTCCAGCAATTTTGTCAAAAAGCAGCACTCTACCTTGTTAAAATTTTCAAATTATTATAGTGTTTCTGAGATATTCTCTCAGTCACGCCCAAATCTTTGTGTTGGATTCTGTCTCTGTGTGAAGAGAGGAAAATCTAATTCGAAATTGGTGCGGCTCATGCTTTCTTCCACTGACATTCTTTTTTTTTTTTTTGACAGTCGGTATGTCTCGGCTAACTTACGCACACATCAACTACTTCTTTCTGATCCGGTCAAAGACAAATCATTTTTTCCGGAGCTAGAAAATTCCTGAAAAATTACTTTCTTACGGTCTGATTCCAAAATTTAAACCGTGGCCAATTATGTAAAAAACAAACCCACCAACTCAGCAACATTCTAATGCCTAGTATTTCTTTTCTTTGGGAAGAAAAGAACACCTCATCAAGCCCTTTTATAATTCCAAAATCATTTGAAGATCCCCACAAATGTTCTCTCCTCGAGAACCATATTGAACTAGTGGATTGACAACCACTGCCTAGTGCAGTTGGTCTGTCATCTCTCCCCTAAGGGGGAGGTCCTGGGTTCGACTCCTGCTGGAGCAATACCCTGGGGTCCCAAGCTATGGATAGCTTCTGGACTCTCTGTGCTAACTCTAACACCCCCTGCTAACCCCTGCTGATGTATGACGATTGAAAAAAAAAAAAAAAAGAACTAGTGGATTGAATTAAGCAGCCACTATTTAACTACAAAACAATTTTATAATTCTCTTTGGACAGGAAACGACACCACATATTCCTTTTTTTATTTCTCTAAAGTGAAGAATGTCACATGTTCACATGTGAAGATTCGATAATTAAGTTGAACTCCTAACGTAACCCAACATCCTTTTTCACCACTCAACTAGGACCTAGGTTCAAACGGATAAGATACTCAATATTTGGGGTCGGTTTGTACGGACATTTATATACTAATTTCAGAGCTGTAAAGTAAATAAACGAGCAAACCTCTGATGACTCCAAACTTTTGAATGTTTGCCCTCCATAAAATTGAAACATGTGACCTCATGACATAGAAGAACGTGAGAACCTCTTAATACACACGCTCTCATCTTGCAAACGGTACATGATTATTGAGTCTATTTCTTACTTTCTCACCCCTAATCCACTTTGTAGTCAAATTCACCCTATAATTATTGAGAGGCTGTTTGGAGCTAAATTGTGGCTTCTCATTCTTACATTTTGTAGGGGGGTTTCGTCGGAGAGCCTAATTCTGATAATGCATTATGTCACAATACATTCTCAAAACTACACTTAATTAAGAGGCATAATTTGAGAATCAGCCATAAAGGAGATTTTTCATTCTCATTTTAGATTATCTTTCCGAATTCATAATCTATTTTGAGCATTATCCTCAAAATACCATTGAACATTATCCTTCTAAATACTACTCTATTAATTTTGCACAAATCTCTCAAATATTCTACTAGATTCATGATCTATAATGGTCTCAATTCAAAATCAATAACTCACAATTCAAAAATACAAAAAAATAGGCTCCCAAACGGGCCCCGAATCTTCTATTTCTTACTCTCTCACCCCTAATCCAATCTCTAATCAAAACATGGCCAAAAAAGTAGTAGTAACCATGCATGTTACCAGTTACCACAATGATGTGTTTCCTTGGGACCTTGTCATTAAATTATTTCCAAATCTCATCCTCCTATGGTATTCTCATAATGTTCTCTGTCTTGTAATCTACCTCAAAATTATGAACACCCGAGGAAGAATATCTTGTAAGCACATTTATAATTTGAAATCAAAAGTTCATGCAGCCACCAAAGTACTTTATTCAGAGACACAGAATGTTCCCTAGTTGGCTGTAAAAGAAATGTGAAATTCCATTACTTCATAAACGAATTGATACAAGCCAAGAATTTGGTGTAAACTGTGAAGTATCTGGCTGTGAACTAGACTGTACTGTTGGATCTATGAGCAAGGGCGAACGGAGGCAGGAAACAATCAGGGACGATCTATGAGCTGGGGCGAACGGAGGCAGGAAACAGGGACGGAGCCGCGGCCTCTCAAGTCTTACAAGGGAAAAGTTTATTCACACAACAATATGAACGAATGAAATGACGCATCATTGTTTTATTGATTGTTGTGTTAGTAGCAGCTATCATTACGAATTATTCTGTCGAGCTTTCGGCGTGGATTTCAAAAAATAAATACTTTGGTCCCACGAGTTCTTAAAAACATTACTATCACCTCTCTAAATATTGAGTTTTATAGAATCTCTCTTATCATGAAATCATATCTCTTAATGAAATCCTGCATCCACATCTGTCTACGAGCTCTAATAATACGAGAAATCCTGCGTCCACGTCTTCCTACGAGCTCTAATAATTGGATGCGTCCAATATACGGGGAGTGTTCTCCTTCAAGATCAAGGAAAGATGGGCTGAATGGGGGGGAAAAAAATTGAGATGATTTAGGTGAATCAAGTCTAATATAACAAACTCAAAAACGGACTTAAAAAAGAAAATTATACCATTTCATTCTTCCCCTAAAACAAACAAGCACATTTCCAAACAGTCTTTTACATGAGAGGGCTATTGACAAGCCCATGCCAATTAAATGAACCAATTCCATTCCAGCTTTGCTTCCCTGAGCCGGAATCAAAATCCCCAATGCAATTCCCATCTCCACCGACACTCTGCCATGGCATTCCCCACAGCTGTGGTTTCATTTCCCCAACCCCATTCTCCACATTCCCCAAATTCCCATTTCCCATCCCATAACACAAGTTCTGGAAAAACCCACCAGGGGGATCAAGAAACATGGCGGCGGCAGCAGCAGCAGGGTTGTGGAAACTAGGGTTTCCGACACCTTCATAGTGGGTGGTCCCGGAAAATGCAAGGCTGAGGTCACTGGAGTAGCCCAGGGGACCGGGATTGACGGTTGCGATCATCGGTTGATCCTGGCCGATCTTCGACGATGGCGGCGATGATCTCTTGGTTTTCCTGCACCCTCCGCCCACCGGAACGTTTCTCAGGGTCCCGCCTTGGGTCCAGTACCTCTTGCATGATTTGCAGAAGTACCTTGGCTGGGTGAGGCTGTAGTTGTTGTAGTAGCAGAACTTGGTGTTGGTGGAGTCACATCTGGGGCATTTCAGAGCCTGCTCCTGTGGAGGCTTTGGTTTCTTCTCCAGCTGCTGTGTCGCTGGGCAGACCAACATGCTTTCTAGGGTTTGAGTTGCCATTTCCTGAAGTTATCAAGTACCAAATTACAACAAATTAATTTACTGGGGGTGATGCTAATGCTACCCGAAGGAAAGAAACACATGCTAAGATTTTCGTACCAAAGAAGAAAAACATGTCAGTAGTGCTTTGAACATAGACGGGTTCGCAGTGGTTCGATGTACATAGATTTTACTGGCATCGAACTACTCCGAACATCTCTATGTCCAAAATCTTTCCGCAAATAAAATTAATACATAATATTGGGTGCGTTTTCGCTATATATTTGACTATAGGCTAATGCATGTCAATAATTAAGCTGTTACCGCTAAATAATAGGAATAGTATTTTAGTAAATGTATGTGCCAAAAATGACATTCCTAAACATTTGTAAATACACAAGTTTTAGTTTATTTAGTTTAGCATAATATCACTTAATTAAGAAAAAGGGAGAACAATAAGGGGGGTTCTGGATTCTAAAAAAAAAAAAAATTCAACTTTTAGAAAAAGAAGTAATTTTAAATTTAAAAATTATGTATTTATGCAAATAATTTTTCTATCAATATGGATATTATTTAATAGATTTAAACGATGCAAAAAAATATTAAAATTATTTTTTATTTTCATTATATTTGAGTTTGAAATTATACTCTCTTTCACAAAAAATATTTAAAAAAAAAGCGAAACCCCACCTATATAGGAGTATCATTTAAACAAAACTTTCTACAACTTTTTTATATACGGTATACCATCCAATGGGCAACCATTAACATTCCTCAATATCATTTTTAGCCAAAAAAAGAAAATCATTTGAAAGGCTCAAACCCATTGAGAAAGTGAAATTAGAGTAAACACGTACCAAACGCCTTAACCAAGTCTCTAGATGTCATAATTAGTGAAATTAGGAGGAGTAATTAAGAAGGAAAAGTAGAGAGTCCAGAGAAGTAATGATGAATGACTAGATGGGTTGAAAAACATGCTCATAGCCTCATAGCATGAAGCAACCAAGAAACCATAAAGAACAAAGAGGGAAAAAAAATGAAAGAGGAAAGTACTTGTAATCGTTTATCCTACCTGTTGTTGTTGTTGTTGTTGTGCACTAGAGGGATCCATCCATGCACAACCGAGAGGATTGTTGAAGAGAGAGAGAGAGAGAGAGAGAGAGAGAGAGAGAGAGAGAGAGATACTTTGCAAGGGTGAAGCTCTAGGGAGCGCTCTGTATATAACTAGTGGGGAGAGAGAGGGAGTCTTTGCAAGGGTAAAGCTCTAGGGAGCGCTCTGTATATAAATAGTGGGGAGTCATGTGCTGGTTTTGAGTGGGGCCAATGGCGTGGGAAGGTAAGAGAAGGTAAAGTGAGCGGGGACCCCACCTGTCTGTCCCCACTTCTTCTTCTATGACTTTATCGCCAAGAACTCGGCGATTGTGAGAGTTTGTTTGCTAGTATGGATTTTGAGTCAGGTTTTTGGGATAATTGGCAGTACGGGTCATCATTTAGTTCGGAGCCCTGTGATCCGCCCAAAATCCGTCCTGTCCGTTGGGCATTTATCCGGCTCAAGTCCGTAAAACAGGCGGGTTAGCCCGGTCCGTAGTTTGTAATGGGCGAGTTCAGGCCTATGAATTTTTACTCGGCTGGTGAGCCCGCCCGGCGGCCCGCCAATGGCACCCGTCCAAAAGCCCGCCAACAGGCCAGCCTATTAGCCCAAAATCCCACAAAACCCTTTCTTTTTTCCCTTGGTTTAGTTTTGCCCCAAGGAAATTTAAGCACACCCAGCTTTTGGCCGGCAGGCCCGCCAATTGGGCTAGCCCGTGGGCCGGGCTTAGGCTTCAATTTATGGTAGATAGCCCGGCCCGCCAAAAAGAAAAAGCCCAGTCGACTCGGCCCGTGGGCAGGCTTGGGCAGCAAATTGGTGGGCTGGGCCGGCCCGGCCCGATGATGACCCTTAATTGGCAACGAGCGAAGAGAGATAAATCGTAGAGAAACAAGAGCAAAAAAATGGAGAGAAAATTCATTGAGAATCGTGGAGAGAGAGAGACAAGAGTTGAATTTTGAGATCCAAAGCGAACACAATCGTGTCTTAAAATTACCCACATTTGTAGACAACACAGTTTTGTGGCTTTGTTCGGTTTTCAATTTAGTTTTAGTTGTAGTTTTGCTTTCAATCATTACCCTACTTCTTTCTCCAATCATTACCCTATTTCTCCAATTATTACTTTCTCATCTCTCTCTATCTCTCTCCAATCATTACTCATATCTTCAATCATTACTCTATTTCTCTCTTCACCCACTACCAAAACTAAACTAAACTCCTAACTAAACACTACCAGTTTTTCTCCAAGCAGAAAGTCTATTGGTATAGACGAAATATCTGTACAAGTGGATACAAACCCATTTTTGGGCCTATTTTGGGTCAAAAAAGTGATCGGAATTGCTTATTTTGTTTAAAATACTTTGCTTATGGTCCTTACAAAAAATAAATTTAATCCGGTATCGGTAAGAGTATTTACGAAACATCCGATCATTTTTTGAGACCCAAAATGAATCCAAAAAAGGTTTACACCCACTGGTACAAATTTTTAGTATGTACCAGTAGCACTATTCTTCTCCAAGTGGAGTATATGTTTGGTTTTGAATACTCAGTGAGTGAGGCAGTGATATGATTACACTCTTCCATATGGTCATAACTAATTAATGTACCATTTTAGCTGGTTAATATTTAGTACTCCAATTTTAATATAAACGGCTTTAATATGTCACATAATATTTTTATTTTTTGATAAAAACACAAGCAATTTTTTTTTTTTTTTTTTGTGTTTGGTAGAGTCAAATATAACCTCTGAATTTTACTTAACTGACTCACAACCAATGATCTACTCTCAATTGGTAGGCTACTTCTATCAAAAACTTTAGGATACTTTCTTCACCTATTTTTTGTTGATTAAGCACTTAACTCTGATTTGTGTATTCGTTATTGATTTGTGATTAGATGGTTACATCTCTCATGATGATTTTTAAAGGTTATGCAATTAATCATCAATAACACAATCATAAATGCAAGGTTTCATAATGAGAAATTGTATCAAGAAAGTGGGCATAGCTCAACTAGTTAGATTGTGTGATTTTTTTAAATATTTTTAATTCAACGATTGAACAAAAATTCGACACAGAAGCACAAGAATTTTCCTGACAATTGAATTGTTGCCTCGTTCTATAGCCTCACTTTGATATTGGTAAGATCTTGAGCTCAACTTATATATCCCATATGCATGTGATGTTTTCCTTAACCAAGTGGAGTGGTAAGCTATTTCATGTTCTTTCACCCCACAAAATATATGCTATTGACAATATACTACCAATGTTATCTTTAACAGTAAATTAATGGAAAAGCGAACGGATTAATCTATTTCAATTTGTGTGGAGACGAATTCTGTTATGTTTGGATTGGGTTTTGAAAAAAAAATTGAAAAATAGTAGGGGTAATAAGTGGAGAGAGATAAAGAAAAAAATGTTAAAAGTAAGAAAAATCTAAAAGAAATTTTTTAAAAAATCCTTTTTAAAAAGTGGAGAGAACAATGCAACTGCAAAATGGGGAAGAATAAAAGTGGATTGTTGGACAATGAGCAGAGGCACTGACAGATATCGAGGGGAAGAGACAATGATTGATCCCACCCCCTTTGATTAAGTTTGGATCCTATGATATCAAAATGGCTTTCACCGGTTCCACATTTCAAAAAATTCCAAACAATAAAGAAACTAAAAATTTCACTGACACCCCCCTAAGGTTTTCTTAATATAAAAAAGATAGACTCTCTGCGTATCAAGAAGAGGAGTGATTTTGCCACTCCAGTTTTTGTTAATGCCTCTCCCCTTTGTGTCCATATAAGATGATTTGTTTTGTGAGAGAAAAAGGAGTAACATTAACAAAAAAAAGAAGTGGCAAAATCAATTCCCATGAGAAATGACTATAAATTTTCATAGCTTCAATGTTCATTTCATAACTGCTTGAACAAAAACGTAATGAAATCAGCTAAAAGCGGATTGTATTGACATATTCACAATTTTTATACAAAAATATTTAATAAAAAGGCTCTCAATTCTCAATCTTTTGAAAAAAATAAACAAATTTGTCATTTCTAACCAAAACGGTTATTTCAACGAGTAAAAACTATAGGACTATTAATGTTATCTTATTTGACGAAAACAGATCTTTCAATGGGTATAAAATAAAGTCAGTTTGATTCATAATAAGTGAGAGTTGATAGTTTTTATTATTTTTTCTTAAGAGAAATGATAAATTTTTAGATATAAGTAATTTTGGCTCATTCCATCATGTGTTTAGGGACACAATTGTCAATTTGGAGTATTATTGAAACAAATATACAAACTACAATTGTATTGACGAACGAAGGATTTGTATATAGTAGTAGCCCGGACCATCTGTATTACTACAACCATGACAGCAAGAATTATGTTTCATCTCTATATGTTGCTACTTGGTAGGCCTAATTTCTAACATAAAAATTTACAATTAGGTTGAGTTTCCCTAAAAAAAAAACCAACTTGACTATTTATTTTGTTTTTATTTAATTTTTTCATGTTTTTTAGTTTTGCGACCTCTTGGAATTTCGTTTTTTTTCCTCAATTGTTAGTTTTGATACATTTTTAAGCAATTCTTGGATTTTTCCCAAAAATATTGGGGTTTGGTCTTAAATTTTTCAGAAAAGCTTTGTGCACAGCAGCAGCTGTGCACGGAGCCAGTTTTCTTCCGCCTCGGGTCGCAAAAAGATGATCGGAGCCGCTCATATTGTTCAAAATGCGTCGTTTAAGGTCCCTGTAAAAAATAAGCTTCCCTAAATTCTGAAGTGATTTTGGGTGTTTTGTTAACGCCTCTAACGATATCGAACGAAGCTTATTTTTTACAGGGACCTTAAACGACGCATTTTGAACAATATGAGCGGCTCCGATCATCTTTTTGCGACCCGAGACGGGAGAAAAGGCCTGCTGTGCACAGCCGCTGTGCACAGCTGTAAATTTTTACTTTTCCATTGTCTCTCTTAAAGACGAACTAATAATTTACAAAAAATTAGCGCAAAACTATGAAAGACAAGAAAAAATCAGGAAACTTGCCCTTTAAATAGAGTATTTGGAGTTGTGCAGAGCCCTGACACCCCCCACTCTTCGTTTCGTCTGCATAGGGTGGTATATTGTTATTTCACATACGTGAATGGGGTATTCGTGATTAGGTAAAGCTTCAAGGGTGTCCATGGAATTTGCCCAAATAAAACGTGGGAAGAAAGGAAAGACAATACTTTGGGAGAAGACAAAGTGGTGTGGACCCAGTTATGGGGCAGATCGGAACAGTGGGACCAGGGTGTTCCATAGGGATCCGTCAACTAAGTTGACTGGTCAAAATTTTTACTCTCATCAGTCAAAAGAAAATTAGAGAAGGAACAGTAACTGAATCATCAAAAACTGTGCCAGCTTCTGCAAAGACAAGATTTCATGCATGCAAAATGGGTCTGCAGCCGTAAGAGTTTGAATAGGTGCGGCGGGTCATTCAAAAGAGTTTGTTCTATGTTTATATTTGGCCTATTAATTTCGGCCTCTTTAATCATTTTTTGCGAGCATGTTCAATGTCCGGCTCTAGTGTCATGGTTCAAAACGGCTTTTCTTATCTTTGGTTTTGTTGTATTTTATTTTGTTAATTAGTTTCTGTATTAGTAGTAAACTCGAGTTCATGGCATAAGGCGAGATTAATTCGTAGGCGATTGAATGCACATCCATTGTTCTAATTGAGGCCTTAATTCACAAAATTCGCCCGAGCATAAAAATCGTTGTCTTGGAAATACATTCTAAACTATTAAAATCTGCGCGAGCGAAGTTTGAAATCAAAAGCCTAGGATATTTTGAAAGATTACGCGAGGAAACTCGAGTACGTAGTTCTGCTGATTTATTTCTGTTTGTTCATCTGCTGGCCGGCAGTAGTTTTCATGTATGGGGATATATGGTTGGTTGTAGGGGCAAGGGGTTTTGATCCTTGAACTCATAGTTGTTTTTTGGTCTGGTCTTTTATTATGAAAGTGCAGGACTCACGGAAAAAATGAATGCAACAATGTTTGTTAGGCCTAGGGGTTCTTATAATAAAGGCAAGTTTTCTTTTACAGTAGTTCAAATGATTAATGCTGTGTTTGGATGAGTTTTTTTTAAAAAAAAAATTGGGGTCATGAGTGCAAAGAGAAATGAGAGTAATGATTGGAAGTAAGGATAATGAGTAGAGAGAGATAGAAAGAGAAATAAGAATAATAATTGGAGATAAAGATAATAAGTTGAGATAATGATTGAAAGTAGGGATAATAAATATTTTTTGAGTTAGAAATTTTATTTCAGAAAGTGAACTGATACGATAGAATCTGAGCAATAAATTGCAAGAGTAGCGTGGAACACTCACTTTGAATTCAACAATGCTACAACCACTCTGGTGTGTATGGGGCTTATCCCTGTTGTGAGTGTATGTGTGTAAGTGTTTATGTCTTTGTTTGTAATTGTAAACTTATTGCTTAAACAAAGAGTTCCAAAACTATATTTATTCCGACACAAAAGGAGAAAAAATAACCAAAAACCCGGAATTTACATTCAGCAGTTTCCGGTAATGAAAAGTTGTAGATGGATATGTGATCGAGTAAAAAAGTAGTTGAGAAAAAAATTGTTGTTGACAAGTTGTTAGTTAGTATGAACATACAATAAACTAGAATGTTAAAACTTATTGATTAATGTGAACAAGATAGTAAAATGGTTTATGTTTTTGCCGAGAAAAAAAAATTGGTTTATGTTTTTCACTAAAAACTTGGTGGAAATTAACACCCGTAATTTTACATATTTTTAATTCCTCATTTCTTTTACTTTATTTTCCCTTTGTTCCGACGCTTAGGGTGTGTCCGTACTCAACTAATTTCATCATCGATCTAGTCAAATACAGACCATTTGCACCAAAATTACAGAATTCATAAAAAAATACTCCATTTTGTACATGAACTCAAAATAACCAAACCCCAGTTTGTATGGGGAACAAACCAACCCTTGAATTAATTTCTTGTTTTCCTTTGTTGCTTAAACAGTAGTTAGAGTTTGAATTGCTGGAAATTCATTTTAAAAGTACTTATGCAGTGTTTGGTTTGGTTTTTGAATTTTTTTTTTAAAAATAGTAGGGGTAATAAGTGGAGAGAGATAAAGAGAGAAATATTAGAAGTAGGAGGAATCTAAGAGGTATTTTTTGAAAAATTCTTTTTAAAAAGATGACTTGTTCTCTTCCATTTTCAAAAAGAATTTTTCAAAAAATTCCTCCTAAATTCTCCATACTTGCAACATTTCTCTTTCTATCTCTCTCCACTTACTACACCTACTATTTTTCAAAAAAATTTTTAAAACACAAACCAAACAAAATATTAAGAGAACAAGGCATTAAACTTTTAAAAATATGCATTTTTTAATAAAAGAACAGGTTTTTTCACAAATTCATAGATATCAATAAGTTTTTTTAAGTTAAGAAAAAAAACAAAATAATTTTTAAAAAGAAACATGATTTTAAAAATCTAAATGCTTGTTTGGTTGGTGTTTTAAAAAAAATTTGAAAAATTGTAGGGGTAATAAGTGGAGAGAGATAGAGAGAGAAATGTTAGAAGTAGAGGGAATCGAGGCAGAATTTAGGGAGAACTTTTTAAATTTTTTTTTTTGAAAATGAAAAAGAACAAGACATAAATTTGCGAGCCAGACATTTATTCAGAAGCGGAGGGATTATTATTCCATATTTCCATGGAATCACCAATGGAGAGTGGCGACGAGGAGGAAGAATATTGGGATAAACTAGAGGACATCGGCTTATAATAGTGATCCGTCGGCGGTCAGTGGGGCCCACAAAGATACCCAATGTCGGACGCGTGGTGTACAAATTCTGCTAAATGACGAATATTTCGGTTTACGAGGAGGCCACTAATCCTGTGCATGAAATGGAGAGAGAGAGAGAGAGAGAGAGAGACTGACAACGCTGTCAAAATCAAAAATATAGGGATTGTCATGGTAGCAGTATGAAAAGAAGAGGGTTCCAGTTAGTGGTCGGGCCCACGCTGAGTTCTCCCCCTCTGAAGCAAAGGATATCTGATACGTTTGGTGAGCTGTGTGTTCAAACCTCTCTCCCACCAAAAAAAACAAACTCCGTTAAAAATACACAACTATGCGTACACATTGAATAGGAAGGTACAGTGAGACAAAGGTTCGTGAATGAAGCGCAGAGCGAAGATAGAGAGCGAGAGCAAGAAATTTTACGAAAGGATTAGTGATGAAGTTTTCCAGGAGCACTTGTCTCGTGAGGATGAGTTTCCCCTAGGCTCAATGGAAGTCCATGTTTTTACGGATTTTTTATGTAGGTCGCTCTTCTTGTATACATCAATTAAAATACCAATTAGAGAAAAACGGCTTGACCCTTAAAGACAGAAACAATATTAAGTGAAAACTCATCCTCGCAAGGGGCAGAAATTTCACCGTGAAACGTGCCACATGCCAGACTTGTACTAATAATATGAGGTGGGAAAAAACTCGTAGAGCAACGTTTTGAGAGCGGGGCAATATGTGTGTATCTATTAACAGCATCTCATACCCAAATCTTCAAAAATTCTTCTTTTGGAGGAATTACAGCATTATTATTTATTTAAAAAATGAATTTGAAGAGTGTTTTTATACCATTCACTCAAACTCCAACCGTAATTCTCTATTTTTCTCACTTTTCCAAATAGCACACCCGAAAAATCTATCATCTCTCATTTTCCCTCCAAAGTATTGAATATTATCTTCTTAACATCAACCAAAATATTCTAACATTGGACTTATTCGAAAGATATTGTTAATGGCTTTTTAATGGTACTAATTTTTGTCCACTATTGGACTTCATGATGTTAAAAAGTTAAATAATTTTTTTATTGTGAATATATATATATATATATATATATATATACACACACACAGTTAGTCTCAAATGAGGACCACCTCATTTTAACTAAAATACAGACCTCCTTAATTCTCCCATTTTCCGATCGAATTTCGATGATCCGGGCCGCTCAATGTGTTTAGAATGTGATTTTAAGGGTCCTCATGAGAAATCGGCAAAAATAATGATCGGGAAAGGCTTCTCCGAGCAGTTTTTGTTTGAACCGTTCGATAAAAAATAAACAAAAACTGCATTTTATTTTTTCCCGATCATTTTTTCTACTGATTTCTCGCGGATACCCTTAAAATCATGTTCTGAACACATTGAGCGGCTCGAATCATCGAAATTCGACCGGGAAAGGGAGGTCCGCATTTTATTAAAATGAGGTGGTCCTCATAAGAGTCGGACTGTGTGTGTGTGTGTATATATATATATATATATATATATATATATGTATGTATGTATGAAGGGTTTTTCATATGTGAAGATTCATTTTCAATAAAGGAAATGAAGGTCAGAGGCGGCTCCATTCACACTCTCCCATGGTCAACTGACCACCCAAACTTTTTTTTCTTTGCTTAGAATACATGTACATTTTTTGAACTAGCCTTACTTTGAACACCCAATCCAATTGTCAATGAACACCCAACCCTATTATTTGAACACCCAACTCAAATGATAATGAACATCCACCCCAAAAATAGCTCACAAATTAATCCACTTGAAATTGAAAGCTCAAATTTCAGGCAACTAACCCAATTTCATCAATAACAAAATGAAAAAAGAAAATAAGAAAAGGAATGAACAAATAGACAAAAAAACACACACAGAAGGCCTCCGACCTTGTTCCTCCCTAGCTCCTTGTTTGTTTATATTCCTTCCGTCTCAATTTAAATGCTGCCTATGGGAGACTATGAAACTATGACCTAAAAAATAAAAAGTACTTTTCAGAATTAATTTTTGACTTTGTTTTGCATCGTTACTTTAAAACAGTGCAAAAAAATTTCAAAAAAAATTATGAAAAATGAAAATTTTTTTGTACCTCAAAATGACACGACTTTACGTAGAGAGCGTTTAAAATGGGACGAAAGAAGTATATAGTTGTGATTTCTCGAGATTGTATAGTGCAATTTCTGAACACCCTTGGAAAAATTCCTGGAGCCGCCACTGATGAAGGTGGTTGAAAAGCATGCAGATTTGGAAAATGATTTGAAGAAACAAAGGGTTGTTGGACTAAGAATTACAAGTATTATAGATAAAAGAAGAACTTAAACAGGGGTTCTGTCCTATTTAAACCCACTAGGATGAACATATAAATAAGTCTTTTAGATAGGATGTCTATTTAATTTCTTCTAAATAAAAAGACTTGCAGGTGGAGTGTGTAGTGTCTTGGAAGTGGGTCACTTAGGCCCAATCCATGCCCAGTTTATAAAGGCTTAACCCATTTATCATGGGCCGAAAGAGGATTCAATTGGGGAAGCCCATCTTCTGGGTGGCCCACAAGATACCGTTGATTCTTAGGGCTCGATCTGCTTTACATCCGTTTTAACAGTATAAAATTTAGGGCAAAGTACGGATTACCTCCCTGAGGTTTGGCTCTTTGACAGATGACCCCCCTATGTTTTACTAATGACCAGTTTGCCTCCCTATGGTTTTGGATTAAAGTGCAACTCCTAACTCCATTAACGGAAGAAGTAAAAAGACCATACTACCCTTTCTTAAAAAACCACTATAGGGGCGAAGAAATACCCATTCGATTGTGATATTTGTTTGTGGGAGTTTGAAACAGAAGATTAGCTTAGATTGTTGCCCACTATAATGGCCGTTGTCTGTCTCACTCCACTTGTCCTGTTTGTGGAACTATTTTACTTGTTGATTTCTCACAAAGAAATCAAAACAACCATTGCTTTTCTCCAAGAGTCCGTGTTGTTGAATCTGGGAGGGATGGTCGAGAAAATGTTAATGGGAGGGACGGTATTTGCCGATCACCATAAAAAGAAGAAGAGAGAGATGGTGTTTCGGGCTCGTACAATTCGGTAGAAAGACTAAATTCCCATCTGGGTTTTCATTGTGATGATTTTGGGTCTTTTTTTTATCTGGATAATTTTGGCTCTTATTGGATCAAATTTCCACACAAAATTGAGACAAAAAATTAAGTTGTAAGGCAATGAATACCAAAATGTTAGCCAACAGGTACCAACTCATACCAAGTCATTCTTTTTTCCCCAAATATCTTTTTATAAAAGCCCCAATTTTTTCAAAAAATGTCTCTTCACATGTCTTTGTTTCAGTTTGTGAAAAGCTCCAATTTTTGAAGAACAAGCCCTAATTTGTTAAATTCTCCAAATTTTTAGAGCAAATCCTAATCATTACCACATCTGATTCGGCGTTCCGTCGATATTGGAGGTTCTGGGTTACCGTTGGATTCGTTGTGGTTGCGTATATCCACGGTGGAGGTGGTCGGTGCCCGTCGCTCCTTTCGTAGTTCTTATGAGAGAGAGAGAGAGAGAGAGAGAGAGAGAGAGAGAGAGAGAAGGTGGTTGTCAGGTGGTGGCGTTGAGTCGTTGGTCGGACGTCCTTGTGAGATTATGGAGAGAGCAAGAGGATTTGAGGGGATGGGGCAAAGGTTTGTTTCAGTCTAATGGATTGTGGTTTGTTTCCGTCTAATTGTTTCTGTTTAGGGGATGGGCCAGAAAGGGTTTTGTTATTTGGGAGGATAGTGTTGAGGAAGATGATGGAAAAGGGTAATATGGTCATTTCTTACCAAAATTTACCTTTATTTAATTTATTTTTCATTCTCACTCTCAAAATAGGCGTGTGTTGTACACCTTCCGTCAATATGGAAGGAAAATGTAACAGTTGCACTTTAGTCCGAAACGATAGGGAGGCAAATTGGTCATTAGTAAAATATAGGGAGGTTATCTGTCAAAGCGCCAAACCTCAGGGAGGTAATCCGTACTTTGCCCTAAAATTTATTCGAAATTATTATTCTGCTTAAGAAAATATATTTGTAGGCCAGATGTTAATCGTTCATTTTTCTTCGAATAAGTGTAATTCAATTAAGTCTTTACGAATCCACCATCAATCCAATTTTGAATCGTCAAACAGTGACGGCTCCAGGAATACTTAGTGAGGTGTTCAAACAAAAACTTGATATCCGCTAACTCTATTCATATAAACAAAATTCTACTGCATTAATAGAAACTGCTAGACCTAGCAACAAAAATTATACAATATTATTAACTATCATTGGTATATTTGAATTTTTTGAAATCGCCACAAAATAGTCTCATAATCAACAACGTTTGATGCATCTTTTCAAATATCAGAAACCATGCAGCCATTCATATATCTCCCCTTTCATTTAGGTAGTTTAACAATAAACAATTTAACTAACATAAGAAATAGAGGAATAGGTATTCATAAAAAATAAATGCATCTTTGAATGAATGAATATATATATTTTTCCAATAGTATTATATATATAAATGGGGGTTAGCGGAAAATTAGTAGGTTAGTAACAACCAAAGAGGGTTCGTTGTCTCTCCATAGACTTGAACCTCACACCTACTCTTGCAAGACAAGGGATATTCTATATAATATAGAGCAACGGTTTTTGAATTCTCTATATTTTGGACTGTCGGATTTATACATATTTTTTCTATAGCTGAGATTTACGGATAGTAAGACTGGAAATATACTTAGAAAGAATGAATATTTGGAAGAATGGTGAAAGAAAAACTAAAATTAATATTTCCTAATCTTATTCTGATTCCTTATTTTCGAATTTTCCTTACTTTCCTAACAGTTATCAGTCAAAAAAGATTACCATGATCTACGGATGTCTCCCTCTCTCCCTCACTCATTAATTCCAAAATGGATTACAATTTTGAATCCAAAACTGTTTTCTCTCTCACACATACGTTTAGCGCTCTCTCTCTCTCTCTCTCTCTCTCTCTCTCTCTCTATATATATATATATATATGTGTGTGTGTGTGTGGGGGGGGGGGGGGGGGGGGGGTGTGTGTGGGGGTGTGTGGGCCCTATCATTTTTTAAAATGTATTCAAACTGCTAAATGTTTAGTTGGTTGAGTGATTGAGGGAAAAAAAACTTGATTAATTATATATTTGGTTATTTGATTCATTGCAATATGTTGGTGGCAGCAAATGTATTGATTTTGTTGCATCTTGATTTTAAGTCATAATTTTATCTTCGCTTTCATCGGGTTGAAAGTTGAAAGTCTACGAAAATATACATGTGTCTGTGTTTTCGCATTGAAGTTAATTTTTTTATTTAACTTAATTTTCTATAGTACATAACACCATACTTAATAAAAGACAAGTTGTTGCAATAAATGATTACTTTGAATTAATGGTTTATGCTCATTCTCCTCATTTCAGTAAAATGCTTACACTTTTTCACATATTACACAATTGCCATGTGAGTTTATTTACTCTTAACAACTGTACATTAATGTCTCAATGATTTTTCAAAAAAAAAGAATAGAGAAGAATATCAAATTCTATGCTAATTTGAAGAATATACATATAAGGGAGTGTTCCGGAGACACGAAAAAAGACACTACATCTCAACCATTGAAGCTAATGACTGAGATTAGAAGTTCAAAAAGAATTACTATTAGCCGCAAAGAATTACTTCTGGCAGCAAACAATTACATTTGGCCGTAATGAATTACTCTTGTCCAAGAATTACTTTTTGCTGCATTGAATTGCACTTAGACGCTACGAATTGCACTTGACCACATCGAATTGCACTTTGGTCGCGAAGAATTACTCTTGTCTGCGAATAATTACTCTTAGTTGCTACAAATTGCACTTGACTACATCTAATTGTTGTTGGCCGCACCGAATTGATTTTGAAAGCATTGAATTGCAATTGGCCGCATTGAATTACTTTATGGTCTCGCAATTCTCTACAGCCAAGTGCAATTCAATGCAACCAAAAGTAGTTCTTTGCGGCCAAGAGTAATTCGTAGTGGTTAGGAGTAATTCTTCGTGACCAGAAGTAATTATTCACGTCCAGGAGTAATTCGATGTGGCCAGAGTAATTTTTTGCAGCCATGAGTAATATTTTGCGGCCATAAGTAATTCTTCGCGATTAGAAGTAATTCTTTACTGCCAATAGTAATTATTCGCGTTATGATAACAAAATTGTTGTTCAATACAACTTGAATTATTGGCTTAGATGATTTGGAGTTTCATGATCTGTTTGGGATTGAAGATTGAGAATTTTTTGTTGGAGCCTTTTGCGTAGACAAAGTTTCAAACTCTACTTCTTACTTGGTTATATGTAATCTTGGAACTATTTCATTTTTCTAGGTCGGTTAAAGAAACAAGTGCAATAGGGATGTCACTTTTGAGTGAATGGACGTTCAGAAAATTGAATTTGAGTTGAAATCCTATATGATTTTTACATTCTTAATATCTTTGATGCCATTGGTAACATTTATTGCATTAGACTATTTTATGAATTTGGTTAGATGAACCATGTTTGGAGCTTTTCTTAAAATGAAAATTTTCGAGAAGTAGATTTTGTTGGGAGAAGGAAATTTTTTCTAATTCATGGTTATTTGTAACGCTCCTCTTACATGAGGTGAGATCATACTTATATCCGGGACTCACCTCATGTGAAATGGTGTTAAAAAGAATCGTTGTATCCACACAAAAAACCTTCGAAAAAATTGGATTTGATATTTCATTTAGACTATATTTAGAAAGTATTGCGCCGTGCCTTAGCCACAAGACAATTACTAGTGAATCAATATTTCACACTGTGAAAAACTTGAAAATATTGAAATGAAAATTTTTATCATTCTCTCATGATTTTTTAATTTCGGCATTTTTGTTGGTGTGTACAATTTACGGTTATGGCATACGGACCATACGGTGGATTGTTATTAGGAATAGAAATGAGGCGGCTATGGAGGCGGTTAGGGCTTTGGGGTTTGGGCCTATCCCAATTGCAAATGGGCTTGGCCCTTTTTGATTGCAATTGGGCCGTTTAGCTTTGGAATTGGAGTTTCTTGGATGGGCTTCGAGCATTTGTCTTAGGGTTTTGTAGTTGCCTTCTAGTCAACTCCTTTTTGTATTTTCTGATTTTTTTTTAAAATGTGAGGTGAGCGGTAGTGATAAGTTGAGCTTGTCTTCATTGTTCGACGCTCCCATTTGATTGAGCTTAGTGGTGACTCCAGATTTTTGAAAACATAGGATCATTTATAAGCATAAAATTCTTTTACCAATTATAAAGAAAATTTATAGTAATGACAATTAATAATCTTGTTCGACAAAAAAGAAATCAAAAGTTTAACAAGCATTTCAAGTACTAAAAATAAAAGATATCAAAATTAAGATATGTAATAATAATTTTTTTTTCCCAGTTCACCCCCCAAAAAAAAAAACTCAAGAACTTCTACAATTGTATTAGATGGGGTTTTGTTAAGTGGTGCCCAACACCCCCCAACGCCACACATTTTTGTGAGATCAATACACTTAGCAGTGGACTCTACGAAAATGTACAGTGTTTAGGAGTAATAGGGTACCACGTAGTAGTGCCACAAAAATACCAAATATAATTTTTCTACAAAGGGTGAGGTGGGTTTCAAGTGGGGAAATAAATTAATGGAGTGGAGTCATCAAATTGTAAATCATCAAATTATAATGGTGTTATTTATTAATTTAAAAAAAAAATATTAATAGTAGTATTTTTTTCATCAATAGGATCGCCCGACCCCACTCCTCGCACTGTGGCATCGCCACTGGTTGAGCTTGTCCTCTTCATTTGACACTCTCTGATGTGTTACTACATGGTTTCTTTTTGTATCATTATTATTAATGATAGGAGAACGCTTTTTGCTGATAAAAAAAAAAAATCGAGACATAGAATGAAAAATACGTACTACCCATATGCACCCCAAGAAAAAAGGGGGTTGGATTCTCGAGTTGGGCTCCTCTCCAATTTTTCAATAATTGGAGGATTTTCCAATTCAAATTCAATGGCCAATATATTCACCACATTAAAAGCTCAAGTGATTGAACACAAAAAAACTCTATCTTTCTCTTTCTCTTTCTCTTCACCCTCTCCATTTCCTCACTCCCAACAATTAATAGCAATATTCAACCTAGTTATTGAAATAGGAGTAACTAACAAGACTTATGTGCGGTAATTGGAAATTTGAAACCAAAAATTCCATTCAATGTCAATTTAGTGGGTTTGATGGTGATGCGGTGATGTCAAGAGGACACGGCCAGGATGGGAGGAAAGTGGATGCAAGATGGGCAACGAGAAGGGGAAGAAAGGTGGCAATTGTTGGTTTGATCGAAGATGGTAGCGGCTTGTCGGCAGAGACACAAAAGGGAAGGCAATGGGGAATGGCCGGTCGTCATTAAGGAAGAAGAGGGAGAGAGGTTATTGCGTGTTTCAACCAGCTAAGGAGGAGATCATGCGCAATAGTGATTTCAGCCATAAGATTTTACAGCTCTATTCGATGGAGGGGTGAGAGAAGAAAAGAAAGGGAAGTGGTCTCCCTTATTATTGAGAGAAGAAAAGAAAGGGTTGTGTTTTCTCACCACCCCAACCAAATAATCGTGAGAAATCAGATTCTCAGGGCAATTTTCGGCGATAGGAACGGTCTCCGGCGAAGCTCCGGCAACCAAGATCTCTCAACTCCCCCGACCAAACACACTGTCTCCCATCTCCGGCGACCAAAGGGGGTGTCTGGCTCTCAACCCTGGCAACTGCATATCACCCCGTGGCCCGCACGCACTCTTCTCTCACGGAATCGCACCAAAATCGGTGAGAAATGAAAACGGGTGTGTAAGGGGTTCTCGTCTCCCTTTCTCACCCTCTCTCACCTGCTACACCATCCAAACGGCCAGAGGTGTTCCTCTCTCCCTCAAACTCCTTTCTTCGCTCCATCCAAAAGAGGTGTTAATAATGACCACATGTCAAGTAAGAAATAGGATTGCAGGATCCTCTAATTTTAAAAGAATTGAAGAGTAGCTGGACTCTGGATGAGTTCTCTTTAGTCCAAAATTTGGACTTGACATGACAGTCCAAATTCAGTTTATACGTTGGTATAATTAATGATTTGAATTTACACTTAACGGTAAGAGTTGTCTCTTACAAGTAAAAGTCTTTGAGAAAAATGGCCTATTAAGGCCCCGTTCCACTTTCTTCCAAAACCTTCTTTTTTAAAAAGAGGGTAATTTCAAACTCAAATATAATAAAAATAAAAAATGATTTTTTAATTTTTTTTTGCACCGTTTAAAAGATCTCAATAAGATCTATCAAATAAGATCCATATTGGTAGAAAAATTATTTACGTAAACACATGATTTCTAAGGTTAAAATTATCTTCCTTTTCCAAAAACCTTCCTTTTGTTAAAGTGGAACGGCACCTAAGGCCCTGTTCCAGAACACTTTCTTAAAAAAATAAGTACTTATTTCATATTTTCAAACTCAAAAATAATGTAAATGAAAAATAATTTTTTAATTTTTTTTGCACCGTATTAAAGATCTCAATGAGATCTATCGAACAAGATCCATATTGATAGGAAAATTATTTGCGTAGACACATAATTTTTGAGTTTGAAATTGCATTCTTAAAAAATAAATACTTATTTCCTTCTCCGGAACGGAGCCTAATTGTACTAATGGATGATATAGATTTAGACTTAAACTTCCGGTCTAAAATGAGGACGAGAGAGGAATCAAATCCCAAAAAAATCATGCGGTGCTCTGGTGAACACCCCCTTATCAACGTGTAGCAGCCTCTGCCCACATAATTCAGATTTAGACTGTCTCATCCAATCTAAAATGAGGACAAGAAAGGATCCAATTCTCTCAAAAATATTAGGAAAATTTTCAAAATAAGGGCATCCGCACAAGAGTCTTCAAATTTTAGACCAAATTACACCTTAAAAACTCACTTTATTACTTTAGCTAGCCATTTTTTCAATGTCCACTACATCAGACTCTTTACTCTCATTCTCTACTCAGTTAAATATTCATACTTTTGTTCACACTTCATCTCTTAATTTAACATTTTTTTCCAACTCTGTTCATCCTTAATATGGTTTATATATAAAAAATACGGTTAAAAAATTAAGTGCTATAATTTTCAATTCATTTGAATAAGTGCGAAGATCTTATTTTTTTGATTAATTTATCGTAAATGGTCATAATTAATTTTTGTCTTTAGAACTTTCATAATTAAGTATTTATTATTCATTTGATTCTATGGCTATCTTAGGGCTCGTACACAAGAGCCCTAAAATCAAAAATTAATTATGATCCTTTAAAATAAAATGATAAGAAAAATAAGATATTTACACCTGTTTAAATGGATCTTTAATTGGAACACTTTTTTTTTTTTAGTGTTGTGCTCCAAACATGATCCTTAAAACAAAACATTAAAATAAGGGATAAAATGTGAATAGTGCCCCACCAAAAGAAGATAGTAACTGTACCAAAGTTATATATTTTGGAAAGTAACAAGGGAGGAAGAAGGCTAGTACAGGAGAGAAACTTGGATTTTCTCGTTACTTTGACGAAGCGAGGCTGGTCCACGAGCTAGGTGCAGATGCTCTAACGACTGAACTTTGGATTCAATATCTCATAAATAACTGAACTTTACTTTATTTCAATTAGACATCTATACATACAAAACTCTCAAATTAAGACACGTGCTGTTATAATCCATCTAATATGTCAAAATATGTGTTGACATGGCAAGTTTCTACCGTTAAGCGTTCCATTGGCACATGACATCATGTCCTTGCAAAGAATGGAATCAAAGCCCCTCTCTCTCCTCGTCTTCTCCCTCCTCCCCACCACTACAACAGTTAACTATGTTGCCTCTTCTCTCCCCCCTCTGTGTAGGTTACCTCCATTAATTCCGACAAAGTCGTGTCAACACTCACACCCATTTATCCACCCTTGTTAGTGAGCTTTTCACCTCTCATAACATAGCGTATTACATACACCATCACTGACCATCGCAAGTCCGCTGCCAATCATGCACCACCATCCACACTGCCAGACCTTCCCACCAAGATTTGCAATCGAGGTAAAGAAACTTTGCTAGTCCACCACCTCATCATCGATTGAGGTATGGAATCTTGGGTTTTAGATTGCGATTGTGGAAGTGGGTTTGCCATTGAGTGACAAATGTGGGTTTCGATTTACACTATTGCGATGGGAAATGAGGGTTTTGGTTGCGATTACGGATTACGAGTTTGCGATAGAAAGAGAGAGTGAGAGAGAGAGCCTTTGATCTGTTAACATTTTAGCCTTGGAACATGCGTGTACTTGGGCAATGGCTGGACAATTGTTTGGATTTTGCTTCTAGAGTTCATGTACTGGCAAGAAGAACTTGGAAAAGCCTATCTCTCAAAAAAGAAAAAAACACAACTTGGAAAAGGTAACCACTTTTGTAAAACTGATCCGGAACTCATTTTCATTAGGGAAAAAATTTAATTGAAATAGAGCTAACCACTGCGGCGGCGAGTGGGTGGGGAGTTGGGCGGTGATGAAGGAGGCGGTGGAGGGATGGGTGAAAGAGGGAGGGAAGGAGGCGGGAAGGGAGTGAGAGAGGAGGGGCTTTGATTCCATGCTCTGCAAGGGATGGATGTCATATGCCAAATGGGGCACTTAACAAAAAAAAAAAAAAACATGCCACAGTCACCATATTTCTTGACATATTGGATGTAATATAGTTGTCTTAATTTGAGGGTTTTGTAAGTATAAATGTCAGAGGTGGCAAATGGGGAGGTTTGGACGGATTTGGGCGGGTTGAAACGGGTCATGGGTCAAATATGGGCGGTCAAATATGGATCAAATAGTAAACGGGTTGAAATGGGTCGGGTCGAATATGGGTCAAGTCAAACTCAACCCCGTCCAACCCGACCCGTTTTCCTCTTTTTTTTTTTTTTTTTCCCCTCCTCTTCTCCCCATCCCCGTTTTCCCTTCCTTTTCTTTTTTTTTTTTACTTTTCTCTTCTCCCCCGTCCTCGATTTCCCTCTTTTTTTGTCTTTTTTTTTTACTTTTCTCTTCTCCCTCGTCCCCGTTTTCCCTCTTTTTTTACTTTTCGTAACTTTTTGTTTAACTTTTCGTCGTAATTTTTGGGGTTAATGATTCGTTTTAATGAGAAATATTTGAAAAGTATAAAAATATGGACCGATGTTGAAAAAATTTAAATAAGACCACACATTAGACAAATAAAATAGCTGCTGCTTGTTTTTTTTTAAATTGGTCTTTAGTAGTGAGCTTTTTTTATTGTTTTCGGTCATAATTTTGTACTTTTTAGACTCCTCTCGTCGAGATGAAGATTAATTCAAAAAATATTGCTCAAATCTAACAAAAATTAAAAAAAAATGAACAAAACGCACAAAAGGAAAAAAAATTACAGTAGCGACAACGACTACTATTTCCCGTGTTTTTTGGTGTTATTTATTTAGATTCTTGGCTCTCTGCTTGTAAATTTACTAAGGACGGAAAACAATAAAACTTAAAACTTACTAATTTGTCTCAACGAGATGAGTCGAAAAAGTAAAAAATTATTATCGAAACTCATAATTTTTTGAATAAAGGAAAATCACTAATTCACAAAAATTTAGGGCATTTTAACTTGCCAAGATTTGTCTTAGTTTTAGTTCTTTCAAAAATTTTGAGAGGGAGGGAGGGAGAGAGAGAGAGAGAGAGAGAAATTTTTTAAGGGAATTTGATTGAAGTGAAAGAAGACCGCCTGTAAAAAAAAAAAATAAAGTCTGAAAGTTCTTGCTGGGAGTAAAAGAACGAGGGGAGAGAAGAGAAAAGTGGGCCGTATGCATCCAGTCCAAACCTACGGGAATTTAGATTCCCTTTGGGTATTTACTTTCAACCCATATTGAACCCATTTTTAACCCACTTAAATCCATGTAAATATGGGTTGATATGGGTTCAACCCATATTAACCCATTACATAATATGAGCGGGTTGGGTTGGATTATAAGTTGGCGGATTGGGCGGGTCAAAAAAATATGGGTTGGGATTGCCACCTCTAATAAATGTACTAGTATTAACCCGTGCTTACGGCACTACACATTCCAGTTAGAAGAAGATGACAGTTGTGTGATTTAGATGAAACCATGGGCACTTAACCGGGAAATGAGATGATGCATTATAGTTTTTGGATCAAATGAATCTAAATCGTTTTAACAAATTGTCCCTACACCCTCCTATTTTAAAATAGAGATAATCGAAATAAAGTAAAATTCAAATATTTATGAAACATTGAGTCCAAAGTTGAGGCGTTATTTTTAAATTTTCCCAAAATATCATGCGGTGCTCCGGCGAACAACCCCTCGACAACGCCTAGCGGCCTCCGCCGTCAAATGAACCGTGGATCTATTTCTAGTATTTCGTGATGACTAGAGAAAACGTTTCCAAAAAAATTACATTCCCGACGGAACACGTACGCCTGTTATTCTGTTACCACTCTCCCGCCCTAACGCGCGTACTCTCTCTCTCTCCGATCGGCGCCCAACAATGGCGGCGACCGTGCCTCGAACCCTTAATCCTCCTCTTCACGACCGAACCCATCCCAGATCGTCACCCCGGCATCAAAACCCAATCGCAAACATCAAACCCCTATCACCTCATTCCGCCAAACACCGCCGTGTCCTCCCCCTCGTGGCTTCGCTCCAGCCCAATAACGGCAACGGATCGCAAGGCCAGAACCAGAACGCCGTCGAGCTGCGGAGGCTTCTAGAAGACTTCCCCTACGAATCCAATTCGAAAGACTTGAATACCCTCCCAAGTCAATACTAACAACCATACCTTTTTGGTATTTCTTATTTCTTGTTCGAATTTCGATCTTTATTTAATTTTTTTTCTTGTCGATTTTGGAATTCAGGGCCTTTGACTTCGGCACATCTATCGAATGTGGTTTCTAATGGGTCTCGCCTTCGAGTGGCTTACCAGGTTTGGGATGTTTTGCCTTTGATTAATTTCTTGTACTTTCGTAAATTAGGTGCCTGTATAGGAAAATACCTATTCCTATTCTTATAGAATCACCACCTTTTGTCAAGCAAGACAAAGAAAAAAGAGAAACTTGACCAGAATGACGTGCCGGTGTCATTCCTGTGATCCCCACATTGGTTGGACATTGGTAACCACGTGATTGAGATAGATTTGGCTCGGTTCATTTTTTGAGATTGTACTGACAATAACGAAAGTTGGCCGCCAAGGGGCTAATTATATCCGATCAGTTTTATTTGTTTTTGCTGGATTATCTACTCAGCGAATACCTTCATTCAACTGATTTGTGGTTGATTCAATACTCATGCTCTGGGTCGGGAATCTTTTCTATTCTCTTTTGCATTTCCGTTGCCAGTGTTCTTCTTCGTGCAAGGCTGGTTTATGCCAGCTGTAATGGTTGAAAGTTGAAATTGGGGGGCCAACCATGACCCCCTAATAAAGCTTTGTTCGATCAAGCAAACGATTCATTGCGACAACTTCGGACCAGATTTATCCCTTTGAATTAGTCGATCTTGCAAGATCGATCGGGTGGGCTGGTTGGGAAGGGGTGATTAGCGCAGCAGAGAAAAAGAATTGCTGAGAGATAGATTTGACTATCTGGTCAGGATGAATTCTGAACGGTTTGGATCATGATGGCGAGATCTCGGTAAAGCATACCGAGGCACACTACGCCCTCGCAGTGCACATTAGGGCACTATGGGTACCCTTGTCCACCTTTATACCTGAGGTCAACTATTCTTTGTAGTTTGCACTGTGTTAAGCATGGTTATTTTGTTTCCATTATCAGAATTTGAGAATCTTTTTGAAGTTGTGCTAAATAATGTTTCGGCTATTTTTTTGGGGTTGTTGAAAGATTACTCTTCTTAGCTTATTATCAGTAATAGGATTATTTTTGTGATGGGGTTCTTTTTGCATAATTAGGGAGTTCACGGTGCATACAGTGAATCTGCAGCAGAGAAGGCGTACCCCAATTGTGAAGCAGTTCCTTGTGACCAGTTTGAGACAGCTTTCGATGTAAGGTCAACCATTTTGGGACAAAGTGCTGGAAAAGATAGTACTTTAATGCGTGTTTCGTACATTTCAGTGACTATTTACAAAATTCTTTGCACTTTTTGTGTTTTCCCACACATTTTTTTAATCTTAACCATCGTCCAAGGGCTGTCTTAGCATTTTTCCAGTTATCATTTGAAAAAACTAATGTGTGTAAGAGGCATATATGCGGTGATGTGTACATACAAGGAAAGTGGCTCAATTGGCACTTGAAATATTAGTTTGTGATGGTAATCTTGAGAATACTCAATTTACTTATTACCAGTGTGTTTGGAAGGTGGCAGAGCAAATGTTGTTTCTCTCCCTCGTTTCTATGAGCAGTATTTTCTAATTGACAATAAGATGTTGGTTGTTTCTTATAGATCCGTGGACTTTTTACATTGTTGCTTTTCTCTTGTTTAGAGTATTGAACTGGACCAAACTAGTTGTTGAATGTTAATCTCCCGACCGTTTGTAGGGCTGGTAATAATTTGAAAACGTCATGGTGTGTTACTTACAATACACAAATTAAACCATATTAATGGTGCACACTGCACAGTTCTCTTCTTTTACACTTCCTCAAAGCTCAAATGGTCCATGTTTCTTGTATTATTATCTAGTAAGCCTAGTTGTCATGAGGTTAAGAAACGTGGTTAACGGGCACTTTCTAAAACTTCTCCAATGTTCTGGTTGCAGGCTGTTGAACGGTGGCTTGTTGATAGAGCAGTTTTACCAATTGAGAATTCTCTGGGGGGAAGCATCCACAGGAATTATGACCTCTTACTTCGGTACGGTTTGCATATAGTTGGGGAAGTGAAACTTCCAATTCGGCATTGTTTACTAGCTAACCATGGTGCTAAAATAGAAGACCTGAAGAGGGTTCTAAGCCATTCGCAGGTATTGTGTCCGTACTTCTTTAGCCACTTTTGTTTTGTGTGTGTGTGTGTGTGTGTGTGTGTGTGTGTGGGGGGGGGGGGGGGGGGGGGGGGGGGGTGCGCGCGTGGGTTCATGCATAAGACTTTATCTGACACTTGATTCAATTTCAGGCTCTTGCACAGTGTGAGAACACACTAACAAAGTTGGGAATGGTCAGGGAAGCTGTGGATGATACTGCTGGTGCAGCAAAGGTAGGTTAAAATTGGGAGTTGGCAAGCATGTTCTGTTAGCTCCTCTAAGTGGGAGATGAAGATATACTTGATATAGAAAGATACTACAGGCACTGCGTTCCAGCCGTTTGGAACTAATTCTGATGTTTTTGTGTCTGTACTGTCTGAAATTTTCTTTATGTTGATAGTTTGTCGCTTTCCACAAACTGAAAGATGCTGGAGCAGTTGCTAGCTCTGATGCAGCCAGGATCTATGGATTGGATATACTTGCCCAAGATATTCAGGTCGGTTTCTAAAGTTTCTTTTGTAGTCATCAACTGCCATGCATCTTTTTGGACATTGGGTCAGTTGTGATTTTTCTTGAATAGGATGACTCCGACAATGTCACTCGATTTCTGATGCTTGCAAGAGAACCTATCATTCCTGGCACTGATAGGCCGTTCAAGGTTAGCCCTTCGTATTGAAATTTACTGTTCATTGTAGGTAATCTCCATGATTCTCTTAGCTCGGAAAGTTGTGTTCTGTATTTTTGAACCTTCGGTTCTCCATTTATTGTCGTTTTTATTGTTTTAGACAAGTATAGTTTTCTCACTGGAGGAAGGTCCTGGAATGCTTTTCAAGGCACTTGCCGTTTTCGCAATGAGAGATATTAACCTAACTAAGGTATGTTCTTTTGCTCGGAATTTCTGATTTCTGATGATATGCGGGTCAGAAATAGCTCTGCTGACAGCCTTTGTTGTTATCTCTTTACAGATTGAAAGTCGTCCACTGCAGAAGCAGGCCTTGAGAGCACTCGACGAAAGTAACAATGGGTTTCCAAAGTAATTATCTCTCGTTATATTTCTGCTTTATGTATTTCTCCTAAACCTGTTCTGATTGTATCTTTGCACCGGCTTTCTGTCTCTGCTGTTTTATATGCACATTCATGGCATCCTTATTGTACTGTTTATGTACAGGTACTTCCCTTATCTGTTCTATGTGGATTTTGAAGCGTCAATGGCTGACCAAAATGCACAGAATGCCCTTGGGCATCTAAAGGTTTGACTTCTTCAAAAACCGTTCAGCTTGGTAGTATATCGTAGGCATATAGATAATAATCAATGATGCACTCCTTTGGCAGGAGATGGCTACGTTCTTGAGAGTACTGGGAAGTTACCCGGCAGACATTAGCATGGGATGAATGTCCATCAGAGCCTCGTAAGAATCCATTATCTTTTGCTATTATACAAATTAGACCTTTCAGCTATCGTGCGCAATTTGAAGCATATATCTTCTGAGATAGTACTTCATTGATGTTCTGATTTCTTCGTATTACACTTGATGTTCTTATATAGTATCAGAATGTGCTGTTCTGGATTTTGACGTTTCTGTTATTTAGGGTAAATGCCGTGGTTTTGGAGGGGGCTTTTCTTGACAAAGAATTGGACCTGAATTTTGTTTTCACGTTTCATACAAGGAAGACTGTTTGCTTTCTTTCTTTTCTTTTTTCTTTTTTCTTTTTTTTTTTTGTGTAATTCGGAAATTCTGCTGTTTGCTTTCATTAAAAGATGAATATAGAGGTTAAGCTTTTGTCGTAAATGCAAAGTTGCACCACCAGACTTCTGTGTTTTGTTCTATAACTTGCCAAACAGAGTCAAGTGTTCAGTTCTATGCCTTGCCAATGAAATGCATACCTTAGAGATGTCCGTCATGTTCTCACGAGATTCTGAAACACCGGTGAAACGTATGGCTGTATATATTTCAAGGTAGTGACAAGAAATGTAAGAAGGGAAAGTTTCAAATGAGGACCTCTTAAAATGCGGACTCTCCTTTTCCGATCGAATTTCGATGATCTAAGCCGCTCAATGTGTTCAGAACGTGATTTGAAGGGTATCCGCGAGAAATCGGCAAAAAAATGACCGGAAATGGCTTGATTTGAGCAATTTTTTTTATTGAACCGTTCAATAAAAAATTGTTCGGATCAACCCCTTTCCGGTCAATTTTTTTACTGATTTCTCGCATACCCTTAAAATCACGTTCTTATCACATTGGGCGGCTCAAATTATCAAAATTCGATCCAAAAATGGAAGAAATGGGGAGGTCCTCAATTTTAACTATAATGAGGACCACCTCATGTGAAACAGAAGAAAACAGTTACTATTTCTCACCATCTCACTTGGAAAGACAAATTAAAGGAGAGTGGGTTCTCACATTTTACTACTAATCTTGTTTGGCTATCTACGCGAGGACAGGAAAGAAAGTGTCGTGTACCGTTAGTCAAAATCGCCTTTCATATCTTGTTTCTAAAACAAATGCATCAAGAAGTCGCGGAGGAAAAAAAGAATGGAGGGGAGATGAAACGGAAGGCGAAGGAACAGTGGAAAATGAGAGGGAGATGTTATGTATGCGTTCTTATGAAATTCCTCAATCCAAATAGGCTATTAAGCTCCGTTTTGGAAAGATTTTTCGAATGAAGAGATTTGACAAGTTGGAGAGTCCAGGTTGGTATCTTCATTATAAGTGGTGAGAAGGTATGATGTAAAAATGTACCAAATTGATTAAAACAGCTTAATATTTCTGGGTCATTTGTATCCAGAAACAAAGGGGGAGAAGAGTACGTTGTCTGATACCTCTTTTTCTAAGAGCAAATACTGGGTTCGACGGTGACACCCTCTTAGACTACAAACGATATGTGCAGTATTTAAAAATGCAGTCCAGGAACCGGGTCCCCGTAGTGCAAGGGTGTACTTTTGCAGCTGAAGGAAACAACCCTCAACTGCCAAGTCTTGAACAAACAATAGCAATTCAAGATTTTTACTTGATGGCCATTAAACTTGTAATCAGCCTCAAAATGTCTTTCCGCATCTCAGCAACAACGGACGGAGTAACCTGCTCATTCACCACAGAAAACCACAACTGATCTCCATCTCTTTGTCCACCACTTCCGTACCAGCTGCATATAGCTTTTGCAATAGCAGTAACATATAAACCACAATCATAGCCGTTCACCTGCTGCGGGGTTCTATCCCATGCTAGATATCTACAAGTGTCGGAAGTCTCCATATAGCCAACAATAGCTTTATAAAGCCGTTTGGCATGCCCCGAATTTATCCCCCCATAACTATCATGATGTACAAATATATTAGCAGTTCTCTCAAACACAAGTAGGCTCCAATGACTCCCACCTTCAGCTACAGTCACATCATTGTTGTTATTGACGGGTAAGATTACCAGGCTTTTCCTAGAAAGATTGAGGGGTTGTAAGAAATCCTTGAGGTACTCAATGTCTGGACAATTTGATATCCAGAAAGCAATTGAAGGTGGAGCTAGTAGGATGTCCTCAGAAGGATAGCAGGAAGAAAGATAACTGAAATAAAATTCAAAGATGCGATCGTTGAGAAAGTGTGGACCATTGAGAATGTCGAGGTCTGACCGTCTGAGTACCACATCATTGTAGCTGAGAATCTTCTCGTCTGCTATGGAATTTCTCATCTAGTAACAATCAAAGAGCGTACCTGATAAAATAGAATTTGATTTGATATTATCAGAAACGTGTAGAATTACTTCAGGAAAGAATGCTAACTAGAAGTGAGGCGTAAAGGAAGATGGATGCAGTATATAGGTCACAGACTGTCAGAAGGCTAATTAAATTCCAAAATATGTGGATTACATAATGCTGAGGTTACCATGTCAAGTTTGGTATCTTTCCAATAGGAATCACGGGCTAAAACTGTTTGGTATCTTTCCAATATGAATCACGGACTAAAACTGTTGGCATCTTTCCGATTCAAAGGTTATTAGTAGATCTTAATCGATAATGACTCTTCGTACAATAAGATGTCAAGATATGTGGGGAGGGAACAATTGTCTACACGTTGTACCCTCCCAAAACACACAAAACATTACTTATCGTTGGCGTTTTCTGGAAGATTTACATTCTCTAATACTATCAGGAGTTGCAAGGTGAATCAAAGTAGACTCCCAGATGACTGGTTCAACACTAGCCATCAAATATCATCAATGCATGTCTGCCTTGGTTCATATTGTAAGGAAGAATTTCAACAACATGATCCACTTAAGCATCTTGACCTTTTGAGGTTCAACACTTTTTCCCCATGGTCAAAGTCCTCTCCCCATTGACCTCTGTTTTTTCGAAGTTACAATCAACACCCCTAGGGGTTAAAGTGTATAGGTACATGGTACTGAGGCCCAAAGACCGAGGGAAACAAAGTAATTCTAGGAGCGAGGGTCACTCGGGCCGAGGGACGACCCTGAGGTCAGGATGAGGAACAACCCACCCCTGAGGTCAATGGTTTACACTTGGGCTGAGGCAAGGCCAAAGTTGCTTGGGACTGAAGGAGAAATGTGGAATGTAGGCTTGAGTTCAAGGAATCGTCTGAAGGCCTAAACCATCGTCAGGGGTTTAGACTTCAGACCAGCTTTAGAGAGAGGCAAATTTGCTGACTGAAGGCCAAGTATCATACCTAACATCTGCAACCTCCTGAAACCTACCGTCTCACACATGCGACCCCCAAGGTCGCATGATAAGAAACCCCACATATCACTGACCTCTTATCAGTAGACCCCTCAAACCTACCCCTAGACCTCACATGCTTGCCACCTGTGTTATGCCTACCCATTGAGAACCCTTCACGTGGCACTTGCCATCAGGCTCCAACCGCCAACAACCCGTTGACCTCTGATATCCAACTATCATAAGTCCGATACCTCTGACATCAGACGTCAGCACTCAGACTATAAGCCATTGAGGGACCGCCATTTTCATCAGACCAAGCAACCCTTAAGGTGATGTTCTTCCCTTAGCCAAGCCATAAGCCGTTGCTCACATCCAACTCCATCACATTTACTTGGATCTCTTGTTATCTACTGCCACTCTCTCTCGCTCTCTAAGTCTAAGCATTGCCTTGGGCTCTCTCCTCTCCCTTCGGCATCCCAGGCCTTCAGTCCATCATTGGTATCCTGGACTACCCTCAGGTACTCAATAATACCAACAAAGTGTAAGGAATCAGGTGATATTCATGCATCATATTTCCTACTCCAATTGTATGTGAACAGAGGTAAGATAAGGGTGATTTAGCTTTCTATGTTAATAGAGTTACATTTGCACTTTCTTAAGCATACGAAACGTCAAAAGTTGTTTAATCAGAAGGGAGGATATAGTTTTTTCTCCTAGTCATGTTATTACCCTTTAATACGTATTTTTCTTGTTTGCCCAACAGAAAGAACCAGCTCGATGAACTTACTTTCCACATTACACCTCAGATTAAAGGTCTCTTCAAGTGTTTCTTTCTTCAGATAATAAGAAGGTTCCAACGACACATCGAAAAAAGTAACCGAAGGTTCCAACTCCAAGACTTGGGGTCCTGAGGTGATTTGAATATTTGGGAAGAGTAAGAGTTTCTTCCACATCAGAGAAAAGAATCAACACCGGGAACTGACCATCCAAACTTTCCAATTCACTCAACCATAATGCAAACCTATTGAAGCATGAGGTGATATATACCTTGTTTGGTTTTCATTTTTATAAGTTATTTTTGATGTAATGAGTGAAAAGAGATAGAGAGAAAAAGGTATTGAGAAATGTGTAGAGAGGAAAATGAGATGAGATGAGATGAGATGGGAAGCAAACAAGGTGTATAGTCTTTTGCATACATTTCATCCTTCCAAGTTTCCAACTGCAACAAAATACAAATTCTACTGGTTTTTTTTTTCCTACGTCTCGACTTTTTCTAAACTTTCGCCACTATTTCCTGACATTCTGCATCTTTTCTTTCCTTTTTTTTTTTTTGGGCGTGTAGACAGAAGTTTCAGCGCAAGAAATCAATCTTCATCCTCTTGAAAAATAATTTAGTGGTATTACTATCCAATAAAGAACAATAATAGTGTATCAACAATGTGACAATGTCATTAAACTTTGATCCAAAAAAGCAACACGAAGCACGACCACGATTCCAAATCTAAGAGCAGATCGCATCTAGAATTTTAGGCAGTGCCGCAAGTACTCGTGTAAATTTCCACTACGACGTTAGTTAAGGAGAACCAACCCTTACCAACCCCGTTCTATCTCCAAGCTTAACCACTCTATGGTTCGAACGCCTAAAATACCCACAAGTTTCTCTATTCATGAACGAACCCAAATAAAACAAGTTACACACCTCTCTGAAACACAATAGATGCGATGAGTGATGAAAACATGGTAGCCAAATATGAGCAGATCAAAAGGTACGGAGAGAGAGAGAGAGAGAGAGACTTGACTGTGCCTAACGGCGGTCAGCGTAGCTGTTGACGCTAAGTCGGCCGGAGTAAGGAGTCTAAGGACGGGATTCTGGTGTGTGGGAGACGATCGGAAAGAAAAAGCTGCCGCGTGTTTTGACTCATCCGACTCGTTCAGTTCGTATCGGATTTATATGGCTGGGTAATGGACATTGGGCTCAGATCTGGGCTGGTTGTCTAGATGGGAAGGTTGTTTCGGCCCAAATAAGACACTTCACTTCTTTCTTTTTTTTAAGAAAATTTCTCTTATATCCCATCGACTTTGACCAAAAATTTATTTTAGTCCTTCACCTTTTAATGTTGATATAAAAATACTTCAAATTTTCAATTTTTTTTCAATATTATCCTTCAAGGATATATACATATATATACACGAAAAATATGGTGTTTGGATCAAGCACTCTACATACATCGGATGTCGTTGATTCCTATGTTAACCCCTCATTTTTTTTTATAGAATTCTTGGACGGCTCGGATCAGTCGTCCGGTGGCCGGAGACGACCCGGCCCGGCCGTTGGTCCGTATAGCAGGACTCAAAGAAAACGAATTTCTTCTAAAGATGACATTAAAAATAATTGGAAAGTCGAAATATTTTTGTGCCGAAATTGAAAGATGAATGCCTAAAATGAATTTTTGGTCAAAATAGAAGAGATATAAAAGAAAATTTTACCTTTTTTCTTTATTTTAAAAAAAAATATTTAAATATTCATTCTCTTTATTTATGTCATGTAAGAATTCATTCCCTTTTTCATGCTTATGTATTCATCCTTACAATATGTAAATTACTTTTATTATCCTTTATTCTATTTTATATATAGATATTAAACATTTATGAGGGGGGGGGATGAATTCCAATTCCTATATATATCGCTCAATCTTGTTTCAAAAATAAGATACAGCAGGGGGAAGGAAGAGATGATTATTTTCAAACTTCCAACAAATCCCACTCATTGCTCAGTTCCTTTATTTTCGGATGATATCAACAGTTTTTCCTTGTATTTAAGTCCCACGTCTGGTCCTTTAGACTCATCTTACTCCAAACGACTGTGTTTCTAAATTCTACATTGAATTTGTCCTTCTTCATCCTGTTTTCCCTCAATAAGGTACGGTTATGGCCATTGTCCATTTAATTGCAGTTTATTTTGGTGTTAATTTCATGGTAATTTATTTGTATCATTTACCATGAAACAAGTTTTACTATTATTTCCATCTCATGGTACATCATCTGCACCATTACCATGTAATTCAAGTTTAAGTCATGCCGTACTGTTTGAGTTGTTCAAAAAAGTTGATTAATGTATCAATGGTGTAGTCTAAGCAGATCCCCTAGTTTTGTGTTTTTTCATGATTAATTATTTGCATCATTTACTATGAAACGGGTTTGTTTGTTCAATCCATCTAATACTTAATTAATTTTCACAGTCGCCATGAATCGTGAACAAAATTATTGCCATAAAAAATTATATTAATGTATCTTCGGTGTAGGCTTGGCAGATACCCTTTGTTTAAGTTTTTTCATGGTTAATTAATAATATCATTTACCATGAAACGGGTTTGTTTATACCGACTAAGGTTTTGGGAAAATTTTGAGCTCCAAAATCGAATGGAAGGATTCCGTTTTAGATGGATATGGTCGTTAATATCAATGACAACAATATCAGAATGTGCACACGAAGATTTTGCAGGGGACTGTTAGCCGGAGGAAACATGATTCTCGCGAGGACGAAAGGGATAATGATTTCGTCCCAAAATCGACGCTATATATATAAGATATATAATATATATAACACCAATAGAAGGGCATTAAGGGAATAAAAACTAGTAGGAGGACGGAATCATAAATAGCTTAAAATGGGAGGATGAAAACATAAGTCTGTCAGGCTTTTAGGATATTAATTAAGCCTCCCTTTAAAAAATTTGCATGTTTAGTTTCGCGTCAAATTTTTGTGAATTATTAAATGGTCTTGGTGAGAACAGTCGAAAAAGTAAAAAATTATGATCCATATTAAAAAAAATCAAATAAAGACAGAAACAAGGCATTTTAGTTTTTTTTTTCTTTATTTAAAAAATATTTTCGATCATAATTTTTTACTTTTACGATTGCTCTGGTCGAGACTAACCAATAATCCATAAAAAATTTGATGCGAAACAAACAGAATCCAGATCCTTTCCTTAGCTTTTTCTTCCCATATCTACCCCATCATTTCACCACAACTGGCCACCACATTAATGAGCTCATCCAACGGCTAAAATTAAAACGCAGCCCCCCCTTTAGTTAAACGACGTGGTCCCATTAATTGCTCCAAACCGGCAACTAACTTTTCTCCCTTTCCTCTGTTATCTCTTTAGACATTTATATATTAAAAATATGGTTACAAAATTAAGTGTTCCAAATTTCAATCCGTTTGAGCCGGTGGAAAGATTTCAATTTTTTTATTATTTTATCCTAAATGATCATAATTAAATTTTTACCTTAGGGCTCTCATTGATTAGCCATAAGAAAGTCGTAAAATCAAATATCTCTTACGGTTAATCAACGAGAGTTATAGAGTCAAAATTTAATTATGACCATTTCAGATAAAATGATCAGAAAACTAAGATCTTCACACCGGTTCAAACGGATGGAAAATTAGAACACTTATTTTTTTACACCGTTTATATATTAAAAACTAAGATCTTCACACTTATTCGCGTGATATTTTTTGGATTAATCATCTGTCTTGACGGAAGAAGTCTAAAAAGTTCAAAATTAGAACCGAAATGGAAAAAGTATCAAACGGCTGTCTTATTTTTTAAAGTGCTGTCTTATTTGAATTTTTTTCAACATCGGTACATATTTTTATACTTTTTTGATTATTAATCTCAAAAATTACGACAAAAAGTAAAAATACCGAAATAAGTTTCACACTTATAAGTTTTCATGAGCAAAGTCTTATTTTAATTAGTAGAACACACCCTGAATGGATTATCTACCAACGGAGCACCATGTTTGTTTTGGGATTTTGATTTTGAAATTTTTGATAATGAGTGGAAAGAGATGGATAGAAAAATGAAAATAATAAATTCAAAAAAATTTATTAAAAAACCGTGCAGGGAGGAAAATCCAAATCCAAAACAACCCTTCTACAACCACATACAAATATACAAATACTTACACACATGCTTACAAAGATGGTGGCCCCACACACATCAAAATTGTTGAAGCAAAAATTCTAAAATGAACATGGTCTAAAAGTTTCCTTCAAAAAATAAAAATGAAATCATATTCTTACCACGCGAGGTGTCAAATAAGATTTATATTGTATATTAAAGAAACTATTTTTTAAAATTCATACTAAAATATTGGCAAAAGACCCAAAGAGACCAACAGAATAAGAGTAAATTACAGTAAACCCCTCTCAACTAACCTACATTTTCACTTAACTCCCTTCGACTACAAAATCCAATAGTGTGCATCCTCTAACTATCCAAAATTGACACTTAACACCCTTTTGTTAGGTCTCCGTAGGAAAAATGCACCGACGGCTGTCTCCGGCCACAGGGCGGCCAATCCGAGCCGTCCAAAGATTTAAAAAAAAAACCGAGTGGGCTAACGCGGGAATCAACAGCATCCGACGTACGTAGGTGCTCGATCCAAACACCCCAAGAATTTAAATGAGGTGTTTAGATCGAGCACCTACGCACGTCGGATGCCATTGATTCCCACACTAGCCCACTCGATTTTTTTTTAAAAAAAATTTTGGACGGCTCGGATCGGCCGCCAGGTGGCCGGAGACGGCCGTCGGTGCATTTTTCCTACGGAGACCTAACAAAAGGGTGTTAAATGTCAATTCTGGATAGTTAGAGGGTGCACACTGTTGAATTATGTAATCGGATGGAGTTAAGTGAAAATACAAATTAATTGAGGGGGTTTACTGTAATTTACTCACAGAATAATCCTTGAGAATGAAAATAGTACGCAGGTAGTACTATTTTCCCCATCCCGACGACTAAACCGCGAATTCTCCACGTTACAGTGGGCACGGCGCTGAATAATTTTTAGTCCCCGAGGGAAAACCTCGAAACTCCCTCAATAAAGTGACGATCCGGATCCGGATCCTCCCCACATGTTTCCCTCCCCACATCTACCCCATCTTTTCACCACAACATGACACCTCATTAAGGAATTCAACCGACGGCTAAGATTAGATCTCAGCCCCAACTTTAATAAAACGGCGTCGTTTCTTTTACTCCCTCCTAACACACCTAACATTTTCTCCCTTCTCCGTTTTCTTCTACATTTTCTCTCTCTTCCCGAACCCATCTCTTTCCCAGTCACTTCAATTTTCATCCCCTCTCTCTCTCTCTCTATTTCTGGACTATAAGTATTGGATTCCACCTTCAACTATAATATTTTGGTTTGAGTTTAAATTCTCTCCGCCTGGGGAGGAAAACTCCACTTTTCCTCTAAACCAATGCAAACATGCCACGTCATCATCAGCCAAACCTTTTCCAAAAGTGGGTAGTGCCCCAGGAGAGATACCGCACTGGTTAAGTGTCAAAAATTCTACGGTTTTCTTAGGACTCTTATTGAAAGCTCTACTGCCAAAAATTAATTATAACCATTTTGGATAAAATAATCAAAAAAATATTATCTTCTCATCAATTCAAACGGATTGAAAATTTGAGCACTTAAGTATCTGTTCTTCGTTTGGTTCTACGGTTTTCTTAGGGCTCTCATTGAAAGTCTTAGATGCAAAAATTAATTATGACCTTTTATGATAAAATGATTAGAAAAATATTACCTTCGCACCGATTTAAACGGATTGAAAATTTTGAGCACTTAAGTATCTATTCTTCGTTTGGTTCTACGGTTCTTTTAAGGCTTTCATTGAAAGCCTTAGAAGCAAAAATTAATTATGACCTTTAGGATAAAATGATTAGAAAAATATTATCTTCGTATCGATTCAAACAGATTGAAAATTGGAACAATTAAGTATCTGTTCTTCATTTGGTTCTATGGCTCGCTTACGGCTCTCATTGAAACTTGAAAGTGCTAAAGCCAAAAATTAATTATGACCCTTTAAGATAAAATGATAAAAACAAAGTGAGATTGCACCAGTTCAAACGGATTAAAAATTAGAGCATTTAATTTTTTAATCATATTTTTTAATATATAAACAATCAAAAAAAATACGTTCTCCAATTTTCAATAAATTTGAACCGGTGCAAAGATCTTATTTTTTTGATAATTTTATTTTAAAGAATCATAATTATTTTTTTGCTCTGGGGCCTTTCAATGAGTGCCCTAAGAGACCTGTAAAACCAAATGAATAGCAGATACTTAAGTGCTTCAATTTTCAATCCGTTTGAATCGGTACGAAGATAATATTAGTCTAATCATTTTATCCTAAAGGGTCATAATTAATTTTTGTGCCTTTAAGGCTTTCAATGAAAGCCCTAAGAGAACAGTGGAATCAAACGAAGAACATGTACTTAAGTGTTCAAATTTTCAATTCGTTTGAATAGATGCGAAGATAATATTTTTTTGATTATTTTATCCTAAAAGGTTATAATTAATTTTTTGCTCTAGGGCTTTCAATGAGCGCCACAAGGGAGCCGTAGAATTTTTGGCACTTAAACGGTGCCGTATCTCTGCTGGGCACTACCCACTTCCGGTAAAGGTTTGGCTGGTGATGATGTGGCATGTTTGCATGGGTTAGGAGGAAAAGTGGAGTTTTCCTCCCCAGGCGGAGAGAATTTAAACTCTTTTGGTTTTGCATCTCTCTATTTATGTAGTGATGACCGATGAATACCAAAAATCACAATCAAAACCCTAATTTGATTTTGCATCTCTCTATGTGAAGTATAAAAAATCCAAACCCATATGGAAAGTTCAAAAATCACTATCGAATGAAATCACAGTTCAAACAGAAACCCTAATTTTACAGAAAAAACACAAACCAAAACAAAATTTAATCAAGAGTTGGGAGAGGCCAAAATCACCGGAGGGATTGCATGGGGGGCAGAGGGGCTGTGTTTCTTCTCTTTTGGGGACGACGATAGTGGTTTTTTTTCCCCCAAATTCTGGACAGTGAGAACAAACGGAGAGAAAGGAGAAAACGTTAGGTGTGTTAGGAGGAAGTAAAAGAAACAACGCCGTTTTATTAAAGTTGGGACTGAGATCTAATCTTGACCGTCGGTTGAGTTCATTAATGAGGTGCCATGTTGTGGTGAAAAGATGGGGTAGATGCAGAGAGGGAAACATGTGGAGAGGATCCGGAACCCAAAAAGTGACGCATTCTTCTGCACGATACCCTCTCACAGCGAGAAATCACGGCGCCGACGTCTATACATACATATATCCACAGACAGAGAGAGAGAGAGAGAGAGAGAGAGAGAGAGTCTGTGTTTCATCAGATCTTGAGATCTAGGGCACTCCCTTGCACCCAATTCGCATTGAAGAATCACTCCATTCGGTTGATGGACAATGGGGTACATAGACAAATTGCCAGCCATGGATCTGATGCGGTCGGAGAAGATGACTCCCGTTCAGCTCATTATCCCCGTCGAGTCCGCTCGCCGTGCCGTCTCCTACCTCGGCCAACTCGGCCTTCTCCAGTTCCGGGACGTACGCTTTCTAAACTCCACCCCCAATTTATTCCTCCGTGCGAGTTACTATATTATTTGTCAATGTCGAATTATGGGTTTTGACAATTGACATTGAATTGTTACTATATTTTTTGTCAATGTCCCAAGAGATCACTTGATAATATTTGAGACCTCTCCACTCATCATCGATTGGTTTTAAGTTGGATATAAAGTTTCCGTACCCCACAAAATACGCTCATGCTTATAGTAGAAGTTGAATTGTGGCATAAGTGGGATCTTTGGTGATGTTTCATCGGGTGTAAAATGTTAAAGCATCGAACTCAACTCAAAACCAATTGGCAATGAGTGGTTAGGCCGCCCAAGCTCGTATACTAGTTTTGGAGGTTATAATCAACAAACGTGGGACAAGCTCTAACACAGAAATGGGTAGTTTGGGGTAGGTCAAAGGAGGTGGGGATTAGGCTTTGTTTTTGTTGTTTCTGTTTTTGAATTGGACTCGATTCTTTTTGAGGATGCTAAAAAAGGGTTTTACGTGGGAAAAGTGGTTAAAATGGCCTTTAGAATGGTTTAGTTGTGTGAACGAAATTAACACTTAGTTGCCTCCTCTAGTTCATGATTTCTCTCTGTGAGCTAGTGATGAAAAAGAATAACCAGCCATATCAGAAAGTGTTGGGTGCTTATGCATTTGTCAGACGATTCTACTCTATCTTGAGAGAGAATGTCAATGTATAGAGCTAGTGGACATGTTTGTTTGGCGACATGCCATGGAACAAATAAAGGTGGGAAAAAAAATGCTGGAAACCATTTCAAGTAGGATCCATTTCGTTCTTTTCCGCTACTTGGTGCTGATAAAGGCTGTTTGCTTTCCTTCTCTGAGGATGGATGGTATTTTTATTGTAGATTTGTGTAAAATCAAGGGAATCATTTGTGTCGGATCTTTCTTTCTCGTTTTATCCACTGGGATTGTAATTTTTGTTCATGGCTTCTAATATGTCATTTACAATATCCACTTTGTGTTATATCAAAGTATATTCCACTGAGGAACAAACCCAAAACTTTTACGCCTTGTAGGTAGTCCTTATATCGCAATTGAGCAAAATTATTTGAATACGCAACCAAAGGGTGCTGCAACCTTGATTCTGTATATGATTAGGTTGACACTATTTTTCTCCTCACTCTAGGATGTTGTCCACTTAACTTGGTGAACAGTGGCATATAGACTATAGAGTGGTATTGACACCTACTTGCTAGGAAGTGGTTGTTTACTATGATGCAGAATTGCATATAGTGAGACTTCATGTCTAGCCTCTTGAGATTTTTTATTTTCTCCTTTCACCATATGCCGAGGTTCATCTTGAAGCATTAAATTAGCATTTCATTTATGTTTCAAATTTCAATTACACGAGTTTGGAAAACGAGTCGTTCTCCTCTTGGTTTTCTGAACAAAGAATTGAAAGTTCCTCAAAAGGTGTTCATGCTGTTAGTTATTTGCTGCCTTTTGGTTTATATTAACTTGTCTTTGAATGTGCTCAGGAGGGTCCTGATTGTGAAGTAGTTAGAAGAGAATTTTATTCCATACTAAGCGGTGATGAATTCCCGTCCAGTCTTTCTTTCTTTTAGGAGCAACCCCTGCATGAAAATTAACAGTTGGGGTTTTCTTTTACCATAGTTAACCACATGGGTATAGTATATTCACAAAATCCTCATACCATTTGGCAACAAATTAGTATAAAGAACTTTTGCTTACCTTTTATTGTTCTATCAGTGGAGACTCACTGTTATGGTATGTGTTTGTGGCAGTTAAATGCTGATAAAAGCCCTTTCCAACGAACATTTGTGAATCAGGTATATTTTATTGGCTTTGTATCTGCTAGTGTGCTGGATGCTGAATCAGAGTTGGTAAAAAATTTTGGTGTGGTGAATGGGTTGCATGTTTCATAGACTTTACAAGGATTTGAAGACTAAATCTGAATGGCAATTTGGGGTTTTTTGTTTGGTAAATAAAGTTTCCATTTTTGGCTGTGAGAATATATGCACCTGTCATTAGTTGGAACCTCCTGTTACCCTAGCTTTATTATATAAAGTTATTAGTCCAATTGGAAACCAGAAATTGCTGCATATGTAACCCCCATTTTCAGTGTCTTGGTTCTTCTATTTGTTGAAGAGAGGAGTCTGTTGGTATCTAAATGATCATGAGAGGAAAAAGAAAGAAAGAAGAAAACACGATGACGGCAGGCAATATGGAAGATCTCACCAAATTTGTGTTATTCTATGTTGATTATTGACAAATAAATTCTTCTTCTCTTTCTGTGGAATCTGTATCATCTGACTTTTGGTTTCTGGATGCCGTGAAATATCCATGTACATTACCCTAGGGTCTGAACTCTAAACTTATGCTCCGTTTGTTTGGGGTGAAAATGTTTTCCGCAAAAATATTTTCCTAATTTTTGGTGTTTGGTAGCACAAAAATTGGGGAAAACATTTTACAAGTAAAACATTTTACACCGAATCAGCGGAAAATAACTTATGGCTCAAATCTCCGTAAGTCATTTTACCACTACTGATCTCGACCCTCTCTTCCACTAAATCAACACTCACTTGCCAAGAACTGAAACTTTCGTAGTTTCATTCTCTCTCTAGATACCTATTAGCTATCCCAGTCTCTCTCTCTCTCTCTCTCTCTCTCTCTCTCTCTCTCTCTCCTGTGTATTGTATATGTTTACATATATGTATGTGTCAATATAGAGGATTCGTATCCAAATTTGTAACATTTCCCGTCTTATTCTTCCAAAACCGATCACCTTGGCCGTATCGGAATATTGTTTTACAAAAGTTCAGAGCACTGTTTTTAAGAAAGTACCAAACACCAACAAATAGATGTTCAAAAGTTGTTTTACATGTAAAATATTTTGCATGAAAATTTTATGTTGTAAAATATTTTACGTTGAAACAAACGGAGCCTTAGTGCTTAGCAATACTACTTCACCTATGATACTATTACCTATAATAGAGATGGCTTTCCCTGCAGCTCCCTTCATAGTTTTGTTTTCATATGTGGGAGTCATTTCACAGGTGAAAAGATGTGCAGAGATGTCAAGGAAGCTACGATTTTTCAAAGATCAAATACATAAAGCTGGTCTAATGTCTGCTCCTCGTCCTATTTTGCAACCAAAAATGGAGTTGGAGCAATTAGAGGTGCTTAACTTTTAAAGCTCTTCTACTCAGTTGGGAACTTTTTATTTTTTCATCACAAGATTGATGTTATTTTCTTCTTCTTTGCGGGTGGGATTTTCTTGTTGCCAGCAATAAATCTTATGCTGTAAGAAACAGTCAAAGAACTGACTTCTATGTATGGGGAAGGGAACTTTTCTCTAGGAATTAATGTGTATTTTCTTTTAAATTGTGGATCTAATGTGCTTCTCTTGATTCCAGATACAACTCGCTGAGTATGAACATGAGTTGTTGGAAATGAACAATAACAGCGAGCAACTACGACAATCCTACAATCAGCTGCTAGAGTTAAAGATTGTACTGCAGAAGGTATCCATTTCCTTCAGTTCAGTATGGACCGATGATATTGTCTGTTGGTGGTTCATATCAATGTTCATTTGCCATTATAGGAGAAATGATAGTGGGACCAACCGCCAACCTACCATTACATCAGTTATATAACTACCCAAACTTTGGCTAGTGAGCCTAAACTGTCTAGTGATCACTTTTTGTTTCTTATTGACATGTTTATGGAGTATACATACGTCAGATGCGTTATCCTATAAAAATCGTTAGGTTGTGTCCGGATAGACCTATGTTAATAACTGAAGTTATCTTTCTTGGCAATGCATGTATGAAGCATTCCTTCCAAGTTCTATTTTAGATGCTTTTCTTATGCCTTCTCATTGGAATTCCAGGCAGGTGGTTTCCTTGTTTCAAGTAAGAGTCATGTAGTTTCAGAGGAAATAGAGCTAGATGATCATGTGTACTCTAACGAGGATTATGCAGATACAACATCTTTACTTGAAAAGGTCTGTTTCCTTATATACCGTGTGACATGATAAACTATACAAAATTGTTTGACGGTAACTTTGAATTTCATTTGCTAAATATTATTAGTCATTCTACAGGAGATGAGACCAGGACCGTCAAATCAATCTGGTTTAAGCTTCATTAGTGGCATTATCATTAGATCGAAAGTTCTTATGTTTGAGCGGATGTTGTTTCGGGCTACAAGAGGCAACATGCTTTTCAGTCAGGCACCAGCTGATGAAAAAATCCTGGATCCTGTATCAACTGAAATGGTCATCTTTTTTCTTTTAACTTATTTCTTTTTAGAGCCTATAATCTGCTTCTTTGCTGTATTGCTTTCTTCTCCCAGAGAGTGCTATGTTTGTTTCTATTTCCTTGAAGAATATGGCTTTAGTTTTTGTGTTCAGCATATTTGACTTTTTAGATATTGGCTGTGCAGGTTGAGAAAATGGCATTTGTGGTGTTCTTCTCAGGGGAGCAGGCAAAAACAAAAATGCTGAGAATTTGTGAAGCATTTGGTGCAAATTGCTATTCTATACCTGAAGATATAACAGAACAGAGGCAACTAAATCGAGTGGTATGCTACTAAAGTGATGGACTGCATTTTCTTGCATGTGAGAAATATAGTTCGATGGCCTGATTATTACATTTTTTATATTTTACTAGCAGATCATGTAAAGTCTCCTTGTAAAAAGATAAATTTGTGTCAGACTTTTTTCTTCTGTTTCCCCCATTGGTTGCCAAGAATATGATACAGGAAAGTGAGTCTTGAGAAGAATAAAGCTAAAGAAGTTAGAAAATTATGAAGCCAAATGATACATTTTTCTTGAGACTATCATTTTCAGTTGGTTTCGGGTATCATTAGTTTCATTTGGTTTTCTTGAACTTGTTTCGTTGGGAGATTTCATTTCAAGGAGTTTTGTGGAAAAGACTCCGTTTTTAGGATACCGCCAAACAAATGAAGGAAAGGGAAAGAATCCACATTCCACACTTCCCTGACATTTCTGTGGCAACTAATTGCACATTATATAAAGGAAAGTGGTGTTCAGATTTGGTTTTCCTTTTCCTAGAATCACAATATGCAGCTCATACCAATGGACATTTGATGAAGGCTGTCAAAATTCGGCATTAATGTCAATGCAACTTAGCTAAACTTTAGCCCAATGAGCTGAATGGGCTTTGATATACGCTACCTTGATCATAGACTCATAGATTCTAAGTGCCCTGCGCTTGCAACATCTTGGTTGCAGGTTTTGTCTCGTCTCTCTGAATTGGAAGCCACCTTGGACTCTGGTATCCGTCACCGAAATAATGCTCTAACATTTATCGGATCTCAGCTATCAAAATGGATCGACATGGTAAGTTTGACTACCTTCTGGTTCTTGTTATCTTCCACTGGGCAGTGTGACCTTTAAATTTCCAAGGCTGGAAGGCATCTCTTGTACTTGTTCCTAAATAGTAAGTTCAATGCATATCTCCTCTCTAGGTTAGAATGGAAAAGGCTGTGTATGATACGTTGAATATGCTTAATTTTGACGTGACCAAAAAGTGTCTTGTTGGAGAGGGCTGGTGCCCAATTTTTGCAAAAACTCAGGTACTTCCCTTTCTTCTTATCTTTTTTGGTTTTTTTGGGGTAAAATATCTTGAGTTGGCTCCCTTGTATTTTACTGTAGTCTGAAGTCTCCATAATGATTAGGTTTTATCATGTTCAGATTCAGGAAGTGTTGCAACGGGCAACATTTGATAGCAATTCACAAGTGGGTGTCGTATTTCATGCGATGGATGCTGTGGAATCACCTCCAACATACTTTAGAACCAACCGCTTTACAAATTCATTTCAGGAAATTGTTGATGCATATGGGTAATATATTTCTTTCTTGCTCTTTAAAACAACAGTTAATGTTACAACAGAGCATCATTTCTTCCGAATACCATATTGGATGAAATTTTGATACATGTTATTCTGTGGTTTCAACTGTCACCATATGCCTGCCCACAAAAGAAAGAATTTTGTTTTGTATGGAGTGCTATAGCTCATCTGTTTCTCTCTTACTGTGGCTGTGTTGGATAACGATTATGGAAGCTCAGCCAACTCTATATTGCACTGAGCTGCCATATCTTTCTCCTGCCTAAAATAGTTTATTTCCATAGTAAAGAAGGAACCCATTGTTGGTAGCCATGTGTTTTGCAAGTTTTGCCCTAAAGAATTGAAAAAGAAGTAACTTACCAGCATATGTTTATGATCTACAGCATAAATTTTTTGCTCCGATTTGTTTTACTTTTGTATCTGGTGGTTGATGTGAATTTTTTTTTCTAAAATTGTTTAACCTTGGGTTCACTGTTTTTCTGCGGAACTATATCCTTTGAGTGTTCCTGTGATTGAATTTGTGAGCACTTGCACCCTAAAGGATTGAAAAATAAGTAACTTACCAGCATATGTTTATGATCTTCAGCATAATTTTTTTGCTCCGATTTGTTTTACTTATGTATCTGGTGGTCGATGTGAATTTTTTTTCTAAAATTGTTTAACCTTGGGTTCACTGTTTTTCTGCGGAACTATATCCTTTGAGTGTTCCCGTGATTGAATTTGTGAGCACTTGCAGAACTGGACAAGATACTAATACAGTTACCTTTTACGGCAGTGTTGCTAGATATCAGGAAGCAAATCCGGCGGTGTATACTATTATTACATTCCCATTTCTTTTCGCTGTGATGTTTGGGGACTGGGGTCATGGAATATGTTTGTTGTTGGGAGCCTTATTCCTTATATCCCGCGAAAGCAAGCTTGGGTCACAGGTATGTTCTCTTTTCCAACATATTCTTGTTTTTGGAAGCTGAGAAGTAATCGTCGAATATTTCTCTTTTAGTTTAAATTATGCTACATATAATCTCCTTGGTGTATAGTTTTCCGATTGAAAATTGTGCGACATATAATTTCCTACGTGTATAGTTTGCCAATTGAAAATGTACAGCTTTGCTGTGCCATTACAATACTATCTATTAACTTTCTTGAGTATTGGTTTTCCTTTCAGAAACTTGGGAGTATTATGGAGATGGTATTTGGCGGCCGCTATTTGCTTCTTTTGATGTCTCTGTTTTCGATTTACTGTGGGCTCATTTACAATGAGTTCTTTTCTGTTCCCTATCATATATTTGGAGGTTCTGCTTACAAATGCCGAGATGCTGCATGCAGGTATATCTTGTCCCACTATTTTTTCTTCTTTCAATAGTCTTCAAATTAGGGCAAACTAAGATCTTTCTCGTCTTCCAAGTATTGTAGATGAGAGGTACTATTCACAAAGACAATGGGTGCACAGATATCAATGTGGGACCCACTAAGGGTCCCACACAAACGATCCGAGCGGATTGTAGATACACGATGTCTTCTCAGTGTCTGTGTAAACCCATGTCATAAAATGCTATTATTGTTGTAAAATTTGGGGATAGCATTTATCATGGTTGATTTTCTCTCCAGTTGGTAATCCAAGTGGAGAGGTTTAGTTCCGCTCAGTGGGGCTCACCTCAGGCCTATGTCAGTGGTCTGAACCGTTTACGCTTACAGCACGGGGAACAAGTTAGCCCTTGAAAAAAAAAGTTGGTCGGGCGATGTTAGCCACCTGATCATATCATTTTGTCTTAAAAAATGGCCAGTTTGTTGATAAAATCATGCTTGTCTACCATTGTTGAAGACAAATGTGATCTGATCATATAGCTACTTCTGTCCAATCAACAATTCTTTTTCGCACATATGATTTCCTCTATAGGGCCTACATGATGAACAATTTTCATACTCAAAGCTTTCACTCCTGTTGGATCACCTACTGGATAGAAACTCAGAAATATATATAGGAGACGGTTGCTATAGTAGTTGATGACACTCACATGTAGCCAAGTAGCTTGTATCTATAGATCAGTGAACCGATAGTTGTGATATCTATCAAAAAGCGTTATTGCCGAACTAAATAAGTTTTAGGTTACAATGTTTTTGATTAAAAAAGTTCTGAAGGAGTGACTGGGTACTTGCATTCCTATTCTCCAAGACACACCCTTTCGTAAACTATTTAAGAAGTGATAATACACATTTGGGCGTGCGCTTCTTGACACCCAATGGCGGATTCAAGAATTTCCTAGAGAGGGGTCACCCCTTGAGCATGACTGTAGGGGTTCAATTTGACGGGATATTGACCGTGGTTCGGTTTAGGATCCTTCCTCTGTAGCTCCGTGCTCCTTCCGCCAGACCTGCCACAAGTCACTAGTCATTAGGGCAATGGCTGCCCAGTGACCCTCTAACGATCAAGTTAGATGTAGGGAGAAGTGTTTAGGTCTAGGGTTAGGGTAAAATGGCATACCTCTCTAGGTTAGTATCCCGTTGTATTTATAGACCTTGGTTTGCTTGGCCTTCAAGCTACCGCATGGAGTGGACGCTTGGGTAACCAAGCTACCGCTTGGCCTCCAAGTTAGATGTAGGGAGAAGTGTTTAGGTCTAGGGTTAGGGTAAAATGGCATACCTCTCTAGGTTAGTATCCCTTTGTATTTATAGACCTTGGTTTGCTTGGCCTCCAAGCTACCGCGTAGAGGGGACGCTTGGATAACCACCTCGGGTGACGTCATATACGACGTAAGGGATAAGGCGGTTACTGAGCAGATGGCCAGGTCAATCCCCCAATGATTACGCTTGCTGCACAATCCTAATGGGTCCCTCCTGGCGTAACTACTTTCCTTGAGGCGGCTTTGGGGGCTCTGGACGGAGTACGCTCCGTGCTCTTAGCCCCTGCCGAAGCCTCTACCAGGATCCCCTTCCTGACCGTTTAACCGAGTAAAATACCAGACCCTTCCCAAGCCTTCTCCAAGTCATGGGCTGGTGCCTTTGTGGGACCTCGGTTCAACATGGCTCGGTGAGGTGACCGAACCCATTAACCAAAGCCACTACAATGACCTTGAAAAAAATTCTCACAATCCCTTGTAAAGAGAACGTAATAAGTTCAAACATTCATTAAGCACAAATTTTGTTCTTGGAACATTCCAGAAGATTCCAAACATAAGCACAAAAATTATAGTAGATTCATTTTAAAAAGTGTTCACAATTGACCCCAAAGGGTTTTCATCATATTTTAGTCTTCTGAAAGTTTTGCCTGACTGTATAGTTGTCAATGTCATAAAAAAAATCTCTTTCTATTAAACATTGGTCATTCATTCAGTTCCGCAACAAGAACAATCAAAATAGAAATCAAAGTCAGAGAGAGAGAGAGAGAGAGAGAGAGAGAGAGAGAGAGTTTTGTATTTTTATCATGGCATTATTGCAATTAGTGGGATCATATAAAGGAAAGCAAATTGAGTTAGGTTCCCAGCCAAGACCCAACTTCTCCTCATATTTTCGTTTACCAAAAAAAGAAGAAAATTTCAGGGGTCATGTGACCCTCCTATGCCTTGACTGCATCTGCCTGTGTTGACACCTATCAGTGTTTCTTAGAAGCGTTGTGCTTCTTAACATTTCAATTGGTGTTATATCAACAACATGCGTCATTCTGGTCATATCAGACTTATTCGGACAAATTATAAGTGGGGCATCTTCTACTCAAAATCAAGCACACGTGGTTTTCCAATCCAATGACCCATCCTTGAAATTGATAAGTGGTTTTTTAATTATTATATGTTATGTTGAATACCACATTTTTTTCGATTTTATTTCCTTTTCTTCTGTGTCTCATTTCTTTTTGAATGTAATTTTAAGCTGTGAGATACTTGACAACAACTTTTTCTTTGATAGTGATGCACATTCTGTTGGATTGGTGAAATTCCAAGATGCATACCCGTTTGGAGTCGATCCCAGCTGGCGTGGAAGTCGTTCAGAGCTTCCTTTCTTGAACTCTCTCAAAATGAAGATGTCTATTTTATTGGGTGTCACCCAGATGAACCTAGGAATCATATTAAGTTACTTCAATGCTCGCTTCTTTCATAATTCACTGGATTTCAGGTGTGTATTGCTCCCCTCTCTTTCCCACTGTTTCCCCAGATGTGAACCATCTAAAGCTAACTAGATGACCATGGTACATACCTTTTGCTTTGTTCTTAGGTATCAGTTTTTGCCACAGATGATCTTTCTAAACAGTCTTTTTGGGTATCTATCAATGCTTATTGTCGTCAAGTGGTGCACCGGTTCTCAAGCTGACCTCTATCATGTAATGATATACATGTTTCTGAGTCCATTTGAGGATCTTGGTGACAATCAGTTGTTTCCGGGCCAGAAAGTACTTCAGGCATGATCCTTTTTCATTCCTTCATAGTTTGTTTGAGCTCAAGTTATTTGTTTTCCATTGTTGTTCGTTTTCGAATGATTCGTGTAGATCTTTTGCAGATCATATTGTTGCTTTTGGCGATTATTGCAGTTCCATGGATGCTTTTTCCAAAACCATTCATTTTGAAGAAGCTTCACTCTGAGGTACTCTTTGTCGTCGAATTTTCTAGGTTTCTACCCCTTTCCTGAATATAACTTCAGAACTTATCCTCACTTAGTGTTTATGCTTGTAGCAGTTGTTTTCCTTGTTTCTTCAGAACCTTTTGTAATTGCCCTAGGGCATCATTTGTAAAACTGGATCGCTCTTCTGATCAATGAAATCTTCAAGTCTCTGCTCATTGAAATGGTGGAGCTGTTTTTCTTGTGACAGCAATCTTGTACATCTAGCAAACCTCTTGTTTGCAGACATTTTTGTCCTTCCACTATCTGAATTAGAGTGCTTCTTGTTCGACGTTTCAGTCTTTCATCTGACGGTAATCTTAAATGGAGGGGAAGTTGCTAGAAGGGCTTCGTTTTCATGAAATTGGTATTAATTATTTCTTCTGTGGCACTATGTTTTTTAGAGATTTCAAGGGCGTACATATAAGATGCTTGGAACCTCAGAGACGGATATGGATGTTGAACCAGATTTCGCAAGGCAACATGACGAGGATTTCAATTTCAGCGAGGTCTTCGTACATCAAATGATACATTCTATTGAGTTTGTTCTTGGTTCCGTTTCCAATACCGCGTCATACCTTCGGCTTTGGGCTTTAAGGTATATATTTCGATTTTCTACTATTCATAATCACCTTCCATTTATTCTGATAGTATCTCCTGGTTAATATCTGCTGCTGCTGTTACAGCTTGGCCCATTCTGAATTGTCAACTGTTTTCTATGAGAAAGTCCTCCTCCTTGCCTGGGGGTAAGTTTATTAGCCAAGCTCATCCTATTGGATGTTCTTCTGCCATCTCTTAATCTTCCATTGCAGTGGACACTGGACATCTCTTTAGTGGCTCTTTTTGTGGACAAATTCACTAATAAAAATTGCAGTATAGTGATAACAAATAAACCGTAAGGGGCTATTACATTAATTGGCTCTTCTTTTCGATGGATCCAATATTAGGCACAATCTCAATTTTTGGAACTATTCACCTAGCGCCTTCTTATTTTCTTCTACCACGTGCTTACTTCAGATGACACTAGGGTCTTAACTATTTTATTTCGATTGATCAAAAAAAAAAAAACTATTTTATTTTGATGAATGGTGTGATTATTGCAGGTATGACAGCATCATCATTTGGTTGGTTGGTCTGGCGGTTTTTGCCTTTGCAACAGCCTTCATATTACTAATGATGGAGACCCTTAGTGCTTTCCTTCACGCCTTGCGTCTCCATTGGGTGGAATTCATGAACAAGTTTTATCACGGCGATGGCTACAAGTTCAGACCTTTCTCCTTTGCTTCGTTAACTGACGCCGACGATTAGCTCATTCCACTCCCCATTCTAGACTTATATGCAAAGAAGAAAGCGTATAGATAAAACAACTGTTACTTCCGGCAAAGGTAAAAGCGGAGAGTGGATCCACTCTTCTTTAACGCAAAATTTTGGCTGGTAAGAAATCACTTTTACTTTAGAGCCATACGGATCGATTAGTTTAGAAATGTAAAACCCCAGCTTGATTCTTATGGGGTGTGGGTATGCATGTATAGAAGGATTCTGCACGGGAGGGCTGGTAATTTTCTGGGTTTTTTTTTCACTTTCTTTCCCCCTGGGATGCTATTGTTTTGGACAGCATATCTATAGAAATTTACACAAATATACGTACACTTGCTGGTGTGGATTTTGCTGGTAATTCTGCCCATCCGTCGATGCAAATATTTAGAAGGGTCCGGACCGTCCGGTCAGATTTTATTGACTGACATACGCATGAATCAGTATTTGTTAGTATTTGATTTTACAACTTGCGTAGAATCGATCGATCATCGGCTGTATCCCATTTGTTATAAACATAGTAGATTTTGACTCCCCGCGTTTTTAACGAAAGGAGGGTTTTTTTTTCCAGAACCCTCGTCCATTGGAAGAATGGAATAAAATAGTTTGTTCCGACTTTGACCTCCTAATTTTAAAACGAAGCCAATCTCGACCAAATCCGTTAGAAAATGGTAAAAGTGTATTGGGTTAAAAATGCATTAATCCTATACCATAAGAAGCTGGACGAAATGTGAATATAATTTAATAATGGAGGTTAGGATTCTGAACATTATATAAGTATCAAAGGGAAGTTGACGCTATAGAAGTTGGAAAGTCGATCTTTTAACAAAGAATTTCATCTGAGAGAGCAATTTTAGCCTCATAATATTCTTGTATAAGTAGAAGGGAGAAGGAATAAAAAAAGGGTCTTAAAAATGTTTCCCACTGTAAAGGTGCTCTCATGTGATTATCTCTCGTATAATTTATTACGTAGTTTCCAAAATAATTGTTCGATTTGCAAAACGAGAACTTATAAATAATATATTTTTTACAAGAAAAAATTCTAACTTCTTTTTATCAATTAAAAGAACTCATGAATATCTAGCAAATTGTTAAAAAAAAGTTTGAGTTTTTCTCGAAAAATTAGTATTATTTTTAAGTTATTATTTTGCGAACGAGACAATTATTTTGGGGGAGGGAGTATTTATTTACAATTTTCAAGTTTAAAAATAATGTATTTAAGAAAATATTTTTTTATTTTTTTTTTGCACCGTTCAAAAGATTTCATTGAGATTTATCAAATAAGATTCATATTGTACAAAATTATTTCAATAAGTTCATCATTTTTAAGTTTCAAAATTATAAATAAATACTTATTTTTTAAGAAACTAATCGAAAATTATTCTATTTGATGATTCGAGTAACTAAATAAAAGAAATTTTGAGTGTAAACCATTTCACCTTTAAATTCTGACAGTAAAATTTGTACTAATAGATGCCAACATTTAATCAATTTTTTTCTTTCAAATTGTTACAACATAAAACACCTCCAAAACGCTAGATGAAGTTATGGTGGGCTAATCTTGATTATTTAATGTACCCAAAAAAAACTCAATTATTTTATTTAAATATAAACATCATTAATCCATTGTAAAGGAGATTGCTAGATAATGGAGAAATAGTGGTGCCTTTTACCGTGCAATAGTTCTATGAACCCTAAAATGTTTTGCGAAAAATGTTATGAAAATTAAAATTAATGATCGAGATTCAGCATAATGTATAAGACTCTCAAAATTCCAAATAAATTTGAACCACTAACTTATTTTTTAGAACATTTTCGGAGAAACTTTTCAGATTCGCATCCTCTTTACGGTATAATGTTCTGAATAGCTTTTTCTAATATATTCCATTCTATTTGTTTCTCATGCAATAATTCTAACATCACACTCAATTACACACCTAAACTCATAATAGGAGTGAGTTTTATAGAGATTGGGTATATAGTATGTGCGGACTCCATCTTAATGAGTGTGAAGTGATAGAAAGATTGTTTCCCTTGTTCCGAATATCGAATTTGCATCACAACCTCGTTCTTGAATGTTCACACACACACTCTCTCTCTCAATTGTACGCAGACAGTATCCGGACAATTTGAGATTCGGTGCAACTCAGCTAAATGGAAACTGGTTCTAGGGGTTCCGGGTGCGGTTTTGCAGAGATTTTCAGGAGAGAGATGGGTTTATCTCGACCCCGCACTTTCGCTAGGCGAATTTCAACTTCTGAGGTCTCTCTCTCTCTCTCTCTCTCACACACACACACACACACACACTTGATTGTCTATATAAGAAAATAGGAGCACTGGTTTGAAAATTTCAGCATCTAATGTTTACTAATCCCTGAATAGTAGAATTTTGTGAGTTTATGCATTTAATTTGGTTTTATATGCTAAACCATGTGGAAGTTTTTATGCTTCCTAATTCTTGTTGGGTCTTAGTCTATTTTGGTGATGGGTTTTTTCTTAGTTCTTTCTGTGCTTCTATGAATTGAGTAGTCTTTGCTAAGAAGAATTACCTAATGGATGGAGAACTGTATCTCAATTGGGTAGTCGAGGGGTGTTTGGTTGCTTCATTTTAATCTAGTGGTTATATATCAAGTATGGTTGTAGGACGTAACAGTCAATTAGTTTCATGATTTATGAGATACGTCTCTAATGTTTTTATTTGTATATTCACGTAAAATATTTTAATAAATATTCGTGCTCAAGTTTACTGTAACCTTGTCCATAAAGCTCTCATATCATGCATGACATGATCTATGTCACTTTCAAAACTTGTCCATGAATAACTTTTTTTTTTGCTCGGCTGTAATATGAATACTTTGTAGTATCCAGGTGCCATGAATTATGTGAATGCGGCAATTGGGCGCATACCCCTACTCGGCGAGGATACCTGAGTCCATGTTGCAAAGTTCAAGACCATCTGGTGTTCTGAAATGCCTTTAACAATTTCTTTTCTGGCCGTGTTTCTGTACTGGACCCGTACAACTTCTTTTTTGTTTTTGGGTAGGCCATATATGTTGTTTTGCATGCCTCAAGTGTTAATATAGGAAGAAAAGATGTAATTCCACCCCAAATCAGGTTTTTGTTGCAAATGTAGGCACACATTTTCTGGGGGTGCTATGCTTACATTTTTGTGCTAGACAAAATCACATGCTTGGATGTATTATTGCTTTGGTTTTTGGTACAGGTCCTTGTGAAGCAAATTGATCTGTACGGCAAGTTAAACGGTCACGACGGTTGTGTAAACACAATTCAATTCAACTCCGCTGGTGACCGTCTCGTGTCAGGTTCTGACGATCAAGAAGTTAAGATCTGGAATTGGGCTACTAAAACATTAGAACTTTCGTATCCTTCTGGCCACTTCGACAACATTTTTCAGGTCAAGATCATGCCTTTTACCAATGATCGGAAAATAGTAACTTCTGCGGCTGATGGCCAGGTATGTTGATTGCATTGGTTTGTCACCCTCTCTCCCATGCTTTTACTTGTATGCACGATATTATTTTGGTGAACAACATGTACCACAATTTGGGGGGTTTTACGAAAGTTCTTGTTAGTTTGGTTGTAGTTTGGAAAGTTATCTGGATTACTTGACTTAAAGTTAAGGTATAGTATTTTTATACTATCCTTGAGTTTTATCCGTCTGCATTCATGCATAGACTGGGAACTGACTGAAGCTTTTGCCTTATTTTGCCAAAATGGCGCTAAGACCTGATTCTGCATGGTCGGGCTTTGTGGCCAGTGTTTTTACCTTTACGAAAAGCAATGACTTTTCATTATGCTGTACATTCATTTAAAAACGATAAGAAACACCACAAAATCAGATAAAGTGGACAATGTGAATATTGGTGATAGGGGAAACAAATTGTTACACTGCATTGCGTCTGTTTCCTCATTTAAGTGAAGTGATGGTATTTGACATAACTAAAGTGTGGCAACAATGTATGAGTAGTTGAGCGCAGGTAATTGGGACAAGGTTTCTGCGGGGCTGAGGCTAGATAGCTGTCCTTTCAGATTCATCCTGCTTTATTATATCCTTAACTTACAAAATTACGTTTTCTTCTGTTGCCAAATAACCCGGTTTAAACCAACAGGACCCTGTTTCTCTTCCGGTCTCCCTTTCTTACCATTGGGAACATTCTCCTTTTTTTTGCAGGTCAGACTTGGTCAGGTGAAGGAGAATGGTGAAGCAGAAACGAAAAGGTTAGGAAAGCACCAAGGCCGGATTCATAATCTTGCTTTGGAGCCCGGAAATCCCTACATATTATATAGCTGTGGCGAGGATGGCCTTGTTCAACATGTGCGTTATCTTACTAATGTTTGCTTTAAAACCTCAATTTGCCTTTAATATCAGAGAACTTGATTATGTTTTGCAGTTCGATCTACGAAGTAATTCTGCAAGAAAGCTTTTCAGTTGCTCCTCGTTCACAGAAAACAAGCAGTCTTCTGGCAGTATAAGGTTGAATGCACTTGTGATCGACCCAAGAAACCCTAATTACTTTGCTTTAGGAGGTTCTGACAAATACGCACGTGTCTACGACGTTAGAAAGTACCAAAGGGACTCGTCAAGTAACTTAGATAAACCCGTCAATACCTTTTGTCCTCATCACCTGATTGAGACCCATGATGTTCACATAACGTCATTGGCATTCTCAAACACAAGTGAACTACTCGTCTCTTACGACGACGAGCTGATTTATTTATTTCAGAAGAACACGGGGATGGGTCCCTCCCCATTGTCAATACCACGCGAGGATTTGCAGAAACTGGAAGAACCACAAGCTTATGTGGGGCATAGGAACTCGCGAACAGTTAAAGGAGTGAGTTTCTTTGGTCCTCATGATGAATATGTCATGAGTGGGTCTGATTGCGGCCACATATTTATATGGAAGAAGAAAGGAGCAGAACTCGTGCGTTTAATGGTAGGTGATCGGGACATAGTAAATCAAGTGGAACCCCATCCAAATATGCCCGTTATTGCTTCCTCTGGAATAGAACAGAATATAAAGGTCTGGGCTCCTGTATCAAGTGATGTTGTTCCTCTCCCTCACGATGTACAAGAGGTATCTTGTAAATGTTTTACCCTTCTGTTTCAACTTAACCTGTGTTTGGATCTTGAATTTGTGGGGCAAAACGAAAAGGAAGGGGAAAATAGAACTTATGGTATGTTTGGATATTGGATTTGTGAAGGGAAGAGATGGGAATTGTTTTTGATTTTGTCGGAATACCTTAACTCTTTTAATTTCTCCCAGAAATTCAAGATCCAGCACTGCATAAGTGGTTATAGAGAAAGATCACTTTGGGCACGTCAGTTGTTGTTGCTTACATGTTTCAACAATTTGTTTATTTTGAACAGATTATGGAGTCTAATAAGCAAGGCAGAGAGGAGAACTCACATGTTACGCTTACCCCAGATATGATCATGCATGTTTTGCGGTTGCACAGGAGGCAGGCATTGTCTTATATTGAAAGAAGGTACAATAGAGCTGATGATGATAGCGATGAAGAACATGAAGAACCTTATTCCGGAATTTCAGAGGATGCCTCTTCCGATGAGGGAAGCGCCAATGAGTGCAACATTAGCTAGAGTTAGTGTCAAAAAAAAAAACTATTCTAGTTTGTGTTGTGTCAAAAAGTGGAATGCTTTTCTTATTTTGTTTGGGTATTCCTTCTTTGATGTACACCGTTTATGTTTGATATGGTTCCAAGTTGTTCCGGAGATACGTAAGATGAATCTGGATCGCTAGATCGGGGTAACATTATGGTTCTCTTGATGTTATTTGTAAGGAGGTCTAGGTGATCTGAATCTTTGCAGTATGTGTATCAAGTTGTGTATCAAGTTGTGTAAAGGAAATTTTTGGATCCAATAACATGTGAGGTGCAGGATAATCTTGGTTTTCTTATCCCCGGGGCCTTTGACAGCGTAGCTTTGTCTTGTTAGACATTTGGGTCTAATCTGGAAGAAAATTCGGATGTAACTGTTGCACCACATCAAATTGTGGACGCAACTGTCACCCCACATCAGCATGTCATCGTAGACGTGCTGATGTGGCACAACGAGCCATCTACCTGTTAGAACCCCCAGATGGTGCGATGGTTAATTACAACGGATTGACTCCTCTCAGTGCAACTGCTGCCCACATTTAGCTTCTAACAGGTATTGTGATTGGTTTGTTAAACTGCGTCATCGCACTGGCATGGTATATTAGTTGCATCCGAACAAAATCGTCTGTTAGACTGTTTTATTATGTGGGATTATTAACCACCAACTCATCAAACAATGCAAGCTCAACTGTGTTATTGTATGGGATTATTAACCACTGACTCATCAAACATCATTAATCGTAAATATAGCCACTAGGTGGAAAAACTGAAAACGGAAAAATTTACATTTAAACAAAACTGGATGAAATAATACTCAATATACCCCAAATTTAAAACAGGACCAAAAGAAATAACAATGGAAATTCTTCCCCTTGATAATATATTAGCATCAATTCGTGTTACTGTACAACAAAATAGCCGTACATTCTGATGTCCATAATCTCCTTACAAATACATCAAACAAATAAAATCTGAACAAACAAACAAAAAAATTCAAGAGAAGAACCGCTTCCGATAAAGTCAAAGCAGAACCTGCTAAGCTAACTGGCCTTTATAAATATAGAAGCCAGATCCTAGCCAATTACTCCTATGCATCTTCCTCGTGCTTATTCCGAATCCGAAGATGAGTATACAACATATAATGGGTACAGTAGTTGCAACATTTGGGTTTGCAGTAATCTTCTCTATCAAGAAGGAAGTGAGAGTTACGCATACTCTGGATTGAGTGATATGGCCTCCTGGTAAATCATGTCCTTGATCTGCTCTTCTCCCGTGGCTTGCTCGAAATCGAAGGAGAATGGCTCTAGGCACACCGGTTCGTCAGCTACGTCGTGTAATCTTGCAAGGTATGGATGGGCTAGTGCTTCTTCAACTGTAGCCAAAGACAAATTTCGCTTTTTAGAAACGAAAAAACCATTGGTAAAATTTCAAAAGTTACGATCAAATGGGACATAATATTTTCTTACACATGAAAATGATACGAAAACTTTTGATAGATTTAGATGAACCCGGCCCATATAAGACATTGTTATGGTTCTTATGAAAGTGTCGCAATGAATTTAAATCAACACTGTAAAACAACTTTACTCTGAACAGACATATTATGCAACCTATAATTCTATATCCCTGGAAAAGTTAGGGCTGCCTTAAAATCTTGAAGCCCTCGTTTGTTGAAATGAGGTAACAGAGTCCAATTTAAGTACTATGATGTCATTAGTATCAAAACCATTTCTATTTGAGATTTGAGCTAGCTGAAAAGATATGAAATTACCAGTAATTCTTTTCGCTGGATCAAATGTCAGCATTTTATCAACGAGATCGATGGCCAACGGATGGACATGTGGGAATACGTTAGCTAACTGCTGTCGGGGATGTCGGGGAAGTTGATGGATATATCTTCTTGCATCTTCACTCCTAACAAACCCAAGATCCGATTCTGAGGGTGTGCCAAGAAGCTAAGAAAAAGTAAAAGAATCCATGAGCATTCATCTAATAAGCTCAATACTCAAAATAAAACATCACAATCCAAATGTATGCTCACTTGGACTAAAAAGGCTCTCTCACTGTAGTGTGATACTTTTACTAGGTTAAAATCTTTGGTAATTCAACTCAATGAGGAACTAACGATTGAAAAAAATTTAAGCCTGCTCAATCCAAACCAAAGACGGAAAATATTAAAGAAGATGCATTCAATCTCCTAGAAACTAAGGTATGAACTTTTCACTGGATCAAAGTCCGAAAATGCTCATTCTTTGCCAAACAAAGTTATCTATGTTTTCGCGAAAATGAAAGCAAGAACAGAATGCAAAAATGATACCCAAATAGAAACACTGATATTAGCGAGTTAATTTGATGGCTTGAATTGCATTTTACCTCAGTCACCAAGCGCATCTGATGCACCTGGTCTCTTCCGGCAAACAAAGGCTTTCTGTTCATAAGCTCCATAAAGATGCAACCCACAGACCACACATCAATGGCAGCAGTATACTCAGAAGAGTTCAACAACAGCTCAGGTGCCCTGTACCATCTGGTGACCACATATTCAGTCATGAACTCGTTCTCTGAAGTCGGTCGAGCAAGACCAAAATCAATGATCTTCAGATCACAATTTGCATTCACCAAAAGATTGCTGGGTTTCAAATCCCTATGAATAACATTTGCAGAATGTATGTATTTCAGCCCTCGGAGGATCTGATACAAGAAGTACTGCAAAAAGATTCAAATCACAAAATAAGAACTTTATCATTTGTAATTGATTCATTTATAGGAAAATCATTGATCTTATAAGTTAAAAAAGTGTAACTTACCTGACAGTGTTCCTCTGATAACCCTTGATTAGAGCGAATTATTTGGTGAAGATCAGTGTCCATGAGCTCATTGACAATGTAGACATCAGAAAATTCTCTCCTCAGTGCTGGAGGAACTACATCTTTAATAGCTATGACCTAATTCAAAAGGAAAAGGAAAAAATCAATGGTAATAACTTTCGAAAGAACTTTGATTCCGTTGGTGTAAAAACTGTAACACATGGACAGAAAAGGCCACTTTTCTTGCTTTGTGTGACTTTTCTTGCTATGTGAACAGATTAGGTTACAAAGTACGACCGGATAAAATGAATAATGCGTTTAAGTTTTGAGTAGATGTAGATTTTAGCAGAGAATACTGATCATTTGGTCTCTGCAATAAAAGATAATTTCTTGCAGTGAACACAAACTACATAACTATAAGAAAACCTATTGCAGTTGTGAAAACTGATTATTTAAAGTAGAGGCAAAAACATCCAAAATATAGATTCTAAAATTTGAATTTGTCAGCTTCATTAAGTTATTCTGGCATAACTTCTTGAGACCAAAGAAGAAGTTATAAGCCATGTAAAGAGCCAAATGCAGGTGGGTCGTTTGACTATATGTTTTGCACATCATGATAATTGACCTTACGATTGTGTAACTGCACTTACATACAGTGAGAAAGTTAAGTGCAGTTGATAGTACATTTAGTAATAGGTTGGATTAAGGTAGTGTAGATTCTTTAACATGTGACAAAATTTTCCTTTTGCATGGAACTTGCCAAATAAAGAAACGGTTTCTGAGTTTGTGAGAGCATTTCTGGCCCTTACACAAAATTTACTCAAATTTGAGTAAAAATATGAGCAAAAGCTTTGTTTCATATGAAACACTTCAAAGGGTTAATCGAAACCCAAGCATAAATTTTAGTAGATGATTAGTCAATGACATATTGTAAATTTGAGAAGTAGGAACGGCCTCATAAAAATCAGAAAAGCTATGTGCACATCAGCTTATACACAGCAGCTGTGCACAGATCCCATTTTCTCCCGACTCGGGTCGCACCAAAATGAGCGGCTCCGATCATCTTTGTGCGACCCAAGTCGGGAGAAAATGGGATCTGTACACAACTGCCGTGTATAAGCTGCTGTGCACGTAGCACAGCTCGGAGTGGATTTTAGAAAGGTTTTTTTTTTTTTTCTAGATTTTGATTCTAGTAAAAAAAATTGGGTAACCAGGGGAGATGCTCTTAATAGACAAGCAGAGGCGGAGGTATTCTTTTCATATTTCTACAAACAACATGCAACCTACGTGGGTGTGCGCAAGCGTGACGTGAGCAGGATTGCGAATGTGAAAGTGTCTTTCAAAAATATTTTAAACTACTAAATTTGCGAGAGCGAGGATTGAAGACAGGGGCCGGAGGATCCGACTGAACGATCACGTGACTTAGCGTGCAACAATTCTACTCAGTTGGGCTTCAATTGAACGGTGCCAACCCATTAAAAAAATCCTGGTAGACAAGGATTAACAAGCGAGGTTTTTCCATTTATATAAAATAAAAATAAAAATAATTAACAAGCGAAGTTAACAGAAGAACAAGGTTTAAACCAGGCAAGCACTTACATTTTCGTGATCCAAATGGCGAAGAAGCTTAATCTCCCGGAGCGTACGCTTTGCATCCATGAAGTTGTCGAAAGCATTGGCAATCTTCTTAACCGCAACCATCTCATTCGTCTCCGAATTCATCACCGAGCTTCACAATCAAAATCAAACACCACACAAATCAATATACCAAAGTAGTACCAATTCAGAAAGAAAAAAAAAACAGATCAAAGCACAATCTAACAAAACAAATGGATTGAGAAAAAAATTGCATTTGGCATTTTTTTTTTCCCTCCTTCCCTGAAATTCTGTTAGATTTGCTCTAAGTTTCTTCAATTAATCATTTGTGTTGACAAAAAAATTTAAAAATTACGTCCATTTTTTAAAATAGCTTCTTCTATGATCTTTAGTATCGATCTACTCCTATCTAAATAATTTTCAACTTCTGTTCATACTTTATATTTTTCTGCGAATCATTAGCAAATTTCGATAGAAAAAAATTTTAAAAAAAAAAACTAAACAGAAGATCACTAAAAATAAATAATACTAACGATTTTTTTAAAGACAAATTAATTTAGCCAAACGGCACCCCAAATTCACGATTTTTTAAATTGACCAATTCATTACCAGACAATTCCATAAGCACCACGGCCGATAGGCATGATCGGCGGCCGGTACTTGGTCGTAATCTCGAATAGGTTTCCGAATATGTTGTACTGAATGAACTGCCCTCCGTTCACCGGAACTGCCGGAAAATCCGGGAATTGACCGGCAGCTGTGGTACTGTTGACGACGTCTGCCATTATTACCCTGTTTTTCTCTCTCTCTCTAGAAAATCTAGTTTGTGGACTAGTTCGTATCTATCTCAAAGTCTCTCTCTCTCTCTCCCTCTAGGAAATGAGGTTGTGATTCTGTCGGAGTGGGAAGTAGTTGAGGATTATATAGAGAGATGATGCTATGGCGTCTCAGTCATTTTGGAGGCACCGTAATTTTTGGCATAATTTCATCACTATGAGCATAACTAAAACTCAGTACAAGTATAACAAAATCCAAACAAGGCATAACCAATAAATATTCAAAAAATCAACCAAGGCATAACAAAAGTTACGGTGTTCTTAAAATGGTCGGGACACCGAAATCATTCCCTACGCAAAGACGACTGAGTTAATTGAAGAGTGTCTTTCTGAGTAAGCGCGCGGAAGGAACGATATGGGAAAACGCGCAAGGACGCGTTTGGACTGAAAACTGAATTAAAATCTGAGTAGTCAAATACGGAGTAAATGCTTTATTTTATCACAGCCGCCTTTGACGATCAAAGTTATCAACGCCTCCTAGTGTGCTGGTGGCTTCTATTTCTGATTTTTTTTTTTTTTCTCGTTTCTTTCTGTGGTCGGGCCCGCCAGCTGACTTGGCATTGTGGCCGGAACGGTGGTGGCTGAAGTGATCGGTAGAAATGTACGTAACATTATTGTTTCTCAACGGTTATTTTTGTCCTTTTTTCTTTTGTTTCTGTTTTATTTCCCCTTCGCCTTAAAAACGAACAGAATGTACTAGCCAGTACTTTTTCCTCTTCTTTTTTGTCACAACAATATGCATCATTGAGTTGGATGCAATCTTTTGACCTTAACTTAAACTCAAAATGAGAATTTTGTTCTTATTTAATTTTTTTTCGCATTTGCTAATTTTAAACCAAATTTTTGTCAACTACTGATTCATCTCGACGAGAGGAATCAGAAAAGTAAAATTTTCTTACTTTTACGTAAGTATTTCGAGAAATAACCACTTTTTACCGAAAAAAATGATTATTTTTCAAAATACTTGGGTAAAAGTGGAATTTTTTTATTTTTTCATTCGTCGAGACGAATCAATAACCTACAAAAATTTGGCACAAAACTAACAAGTAAAAAAAAATTCAAATAATGACAAAATTCTCATTTTAAGTTTAAGTCAAAAGAATGCACCCAGTAGTTGTTAGGGAAAAAGGGAAGGGGAGGCGTGGGAATCGAACCCAGGCCAAACAAATAGGGCAAAGAGTGTTCGACCAACTAAGACACCACCCACGACTAACTAGTACTTTACCTAACTGTAGGAGTTGAAACTTTCCTCTTCTTCCCCTTTCTCTCTCTAAGAAAGGCGATTCCCTTCTTCCCTTCATTGATTAGGGTTTCTTTGCTCGGGGAGAGGCGCCGCCTCTCCTCCCTCCTCCCCCCGGGCATCTCTCCCTCCCTCTTCGCCTTCTCCCCTCTTCTATTTCTCCCTTCTTCTATTCCTCCCCTCCCCTTTCATTTTTTCAGTCCTTCTTGTTTCACCACTCTTCCCAAGAGATCCCATCGCTTTTTCTGTTGAGCGTCTCCCGATTTTGGCCTAACGGCATGTGGATCTCGTCCGGTTTGGGATGTCGCCTGAGTTTCTGTTAGGCCCGTTGGTGAGCGATTCTACGACGTGGTGGTGGAGGACGCACGTCTGTCCTCTGCCCTTAACGGCAGTCCTGTGATGGTGTTCCTCCTGCCGGTTTCACTACTGGGTGAAACCGGATCTAGCCTAACAGCGTCGTGGTGGTGGTTCAAGTTCTGGGTTGGGGTGTGAGATGGTGGGCGGCGTGATGGGTGGTGGTCGGAGTTGGTTTGGAGGTGGCTGGTGTTGTTTTTGGTTTTGTTTTTTGCAAGTTTTGTTGGATGGTGGCGGTGGAGGCTTTGGTGGCTGTATGGAGGCGGAGGAGGTTGGCCATCGGTGGCGTCTCTAAGTTGGAGGCTAGAGGTTATGGGAGTGGGGCTGCTGTGGTGGGATCGGGATGCGGTTCTGAGGTGGATGGTGGTTGGTTGTGGTGGAGTGGTGGGGCCGTTTGGTGGTGGTGGTTAGTTGTTGGTGAAGGATGGTATTGGAGGCTGTGGTTGCGATGGGGCCGCAAGTTATGGGGTAGTCGGGCTGTTCTTCAGGGTAGCAACAGGGGCTTGTTCCAAAGGCTCCGGAGACGGTGTGGCAGCGCTCCGTTTCACTTCAGGTGGCCGAGGTTGGTGGTGGGTAAGGTTGCTGTTTAGGCAGGCCTATGTTGTCTATGGGTTGGTCTCTAACTAGGTTTATGTTGTCTATGGATTATGCCTCTTAGTTTTTGGATAATGGATTTCTTGTGAGCTTATTGTTATTTCTATACCTATTTAGACCCCTTCGATGTTCTGGGCTAGGCCCACTGGGTGCTTTCTCTGTTGGTTTCTTGCCAACTTGAGTTTGCTTTGTAATCTTTTTTTTCTTATCAATAATTTTTTTTTGCTTTGCTATTGAAAAAAAAAAAAACTAGTAGGAGTACTAATTATCTCATTTTCCTTTTTCAAAATACAAAACACAAACTCTTTTTGCCGATATATTATAAATTTTACACATATGCCTTTTTGTTGCGCAACCATAGTTGTCTAGTTGTAATTATGCGATTGTGTGAAATTTTGCCACTACAATGTCAACGGTCTTTGGGTTTGGGGGTTCTTTTATGCTACTTTCGTGGAAGATATTAGAAATTTCAATTGTTGGAAAACCGTTAAGTATGAATGGTTGAAAAACCTTTTGTCAATTAGGTTGGAAACATGATAGGAGACGACCGTATATTTGTCAAATAGCTCATTTTTTCTTAGTTCGCTTTTGATTAATTAATGTGGGCAAATCGTACTATTGATACCTGGGGGAAGCAAGAAAAATGAAATGATATTTTTTGGGGAAATTTATATAAATGGGCCTTCTAGTTTCATCCGAGTTTTATTTTCATCCTCCAAGTATCAATTACAACTCTTTTGACTTTAAAGTTTGGTTTTCGTACCAAATTGGTCTAATTGATAACTTCGGTCAACCAAACTAAACGAAAAAAATCAGATTGAGGGCAGACGTCATCAATTGGACTAACTTGGTACGAACTGCAACGTCCAAACTACCATCAATCTGATTTTTTTTTCAACAGTTTGGCTGACAGATGTTATCAATTGGACCAACTTGGTACGTAAACCAAACTTGAAGGTCAAAAGAGTTGCAATTGATACTTGGAGGACAAAAATGAGACTCGGGTGAAACTAAGAGAACCATTTCTATAAATTTCTCTTTTTTTTTTGTTCCGACATCAATGGTTGAAACGGTTTACTATGTAAAACTTGTCGAGAATATCAACTGTATCGTATCACATTTGATCTGGTGCGGCTTTAAGTTAGAAAGGTCAATTGTCACAAGGGCTTTTGTACTTGTTAGGTCTAGTGTTTCACGAGCGCAAGTTTTGGGCATAAATTCAAAAAAATTCTATTAATATGACAAGAAGTTTTGTTGTACTTTCAATAAGGAAATCGTACAGAACCCGAAATCATTGTAAAGCTCGACAAGTAGAACACTCATGTGGCACATCGATTATGTAACTACATGAGACAAGTAGAACACTCATGCAGCAAATCGATTATGTAACTACATGATTGGTCCGATTGGGTGAAATTTACTCCTACTTTCAAGTGTAATTCTAAAATCATATATTTGTGTTGTTCATTTATCGATATCTGATCGATTTAGTTTTTTGCAGGAATGATTAACGAGCTCTACAATGTGAACGATTCGGGTTAAATTTTTCGGAATTAACTCCATTCAGCCCTCACATGACACAACAGCCTGCTGTGCCCTAAGGAACAACAGGAATTAGTCCAACTCTATATCTAGACACACCGAATTAATATAACTATAATTGAATAAGTACTTATTGAGTACTAGTTTTTTTTTTTTTTGTTAAGAGCACGTATTGAGTAGTTACGGTTGAAGCAATTTTGAGCCCACCAAAATCTCAATCCAAGTCTCAATAATTTTAAGATAACCCCAAGCCTCAATAATTTTAACCCTAAAATAATACTAGTAAAGTTTACTAATAGTTTAAATGCCATCTGACTGTCTTAACAGAAAGACTTGTGAATTTTATTTATATCGAGAAATCTAGCCTAGTGAAACTTTATTAATCATAATCGTAAAAGTTCATCTTCCAAACGGACCATAATTTGTTTGCCTAACCAACCACAGTAAGAGATGCATTACTAACTACAAAAAAAAAAAAAAAAAAAAAAAATTACAACACATATATACTTCTTTTTCATTTTTCATTTTTTTTTTTAATGAAAGTATCCATGTATGGGCATGTAATCTTAGGCAAAACTTTTAGAGTATGTTTTACATTGACAAATTTTTAAAGCGACCATGATATTCTAGCTTAGACTATCATCATAGTCGTTTTAAAAGCTAGACCATCATGGTCGTGTTAACTACAGAAGTTTATAATGCAAATAAATAAGATTAGCTTTATCTAAACATATTCTACAAAAATATTTTTGCAATGCAATATTTTCGTTATACTACTATATATCTTTGGGTGTTTGATTGCCCTGGGTAGACTTGTCCCTGCGTGCACAAAATTAGATTTTCTAGGACCACAAACAAATACACCAACACACTCACAAGAATGATGGGTCTCATCATATATATATATATATATATATATATATATATATATATATTGGTAACGGAGTAACAACCCTACAATCAGGTCACTAAATGGACTTGATTGCGCAATCCAACCCTCAGGGAGAGCTAGCGTAACATAACTAGCCACAACCCCCACTTACTTCAGGGTACTCACTCGGTGAGGTCTCACCATATTTGTTTGTCGAGTTAGAATTTTTGGCACAAAACTATATCCAAGTAATACGAATAATACCATGCTGATTATGGTAAGGGTTAAAACGTAGAATCTAATAATTTTTCCTGGGAAACCTGGGTTCTATGTGTTCAAGTCAAGTAAACCAAACCAAAACGAGCCTCATGTCCTAATCATTTGGGGTCGGCTACATAAATTATTTTTCTCCATTGAACTCTGTTAAGGGCCATTTGTTCACACAAACCTACTATACTCATATCGTTGCGCACAACAGCATCTAATGTCAATTTAGGTCTACTCCTCCCCATAGCATTGCTACCCAAAGCTATCCTATCTGCTCTTTCAACTACTGCATCTTCTGGTCTACGGTAAATATGTCTAAACCACCTTAGCCGACTTTTCCTCAAATTCTCTTTTATGGGTGCTACACCTACCATCTCACGAACCATTTTACTTATAATCATGTCTCGTCTAGTCTTACCACACATCCACCTCAACATTCTCATTTCTGCTACACTTATCTTGTTCACATGTTGTTTCTTAATAGGCCAACACTCTATCCTGTAAAGTATCGCTGGTTTGATGACAGTTCCATAGAATTTTTCCTCAATTTTATGGGTATCCTCTTGTCACACAGCACACCAGTAGCGCTCCTCCACTTGAGCCACCCCACTTGAATCATATGGGTCACATCATCGGCAAACTCTTCATCTCTACTAATAATTGAGCCTAAGTACCTAACATGATCACTCTTAGGTATCTCTTGATCTTGGATCATCACTCTTTCTTCGTGTGAACTGCTGGTACCCTTAAACTTGCACACCATATACTCAGTTTTACTCTTAATTATTCGAAAACCCTTTAACTCTAATGTTTCCCTTTAAATTTCTAGTTTCGTATTTACTTCTCTAACGGTTTCATCTACGAGGACAATATCATCTGTAAACATCATACACAATGGGATATCCACCTGAAATTATCTAGTCAATTCATCCATAACTAAGGCAAAGAGTATGAGCTCAAGGCTGACACTTGATGCAATCCTACAGTGATTGGAAATTTACTCATTTTCCCTACTGGTGATTGAATGATAGTGACGGCACCTTCATACATGCCTCTAATCACCTCGATATACCCTTTTGTCACTCCATTTCTCTTCAGAATCCACCATATGATATCTTTAGATACCCTATCATAAGTCTTTTCTAAATCTATGAAAACCATATGGAGATCCTTCTTCTTTACTCTGTATTTTTCTACCATTCTCCTTAATAGATAAATAGCTTCCATAGTTTATATTCCAAACATGAATCCAAACTGTTTCTCTGACACCGTAGTCACCATCCTCAAACGATGCTCAATAACTCTTTACCATAACTTCATCGTATGACTCATCAATTTAATACCTCTATAGTTGTTGCAGCTTTGAATATCCCTTTTATTCTTGTAGATAGGTATTAAAGTGTTCTTTCTCCATTCGCTGGGTATCTTTCTAGTCATAACAATCTTGTTAAACAACTTCGTCAACCAAGTCACCCCCAAGTCCCTTAAACTTTTCCACACTTCAATAAGGATACTATTTGGTCCTAAGGTCTTACTCGGTTTCAACATTTTCAAAACTTTAATCACTTTGAAATTTTGTATTCTTCGATGAAATTCATATTTTATGTTTTCGGTAGGTACATACTCTTCCTCCCTACCAAAGCCTCCTTCGTGTTCAAGTCAAGTAAAGAAAGAAAATTGTCTCGAAACAGACAGGCCTGGCCTGGCCACCGTAATTGACTGTTTCCACAAGTCAGAGATAGGGATTTCCACAAGGCATTGGAAATAACTATGTATGATGGAAGATGATTAAATTAGACAGCGCAAGAAACAAAACAGATACTAAAAATCTAAAAGTTGATATTTTAACGACTAACCAAAGAATAAACTTCTTTCATAGTGTATTTGGGTATATACTATATAGGATCAGAAATATATATAAGTAAAAGTGTAGGGTTTATAACCAAATTGAGTCGAGCGTCTTTTAAATTTAACTTGTAAAATTGAAAATATGATTAACCTTGTCTATTTATTAGAAGATGAATTAATCTCAAACGAGCTTATTTCATTCAATAAATAACGAGCCCAATTCAAGTATATTCAAATTTTTAGGCTTTTAGGAACATAGCTCCGTGTCAGCCCGAGTAAATATTGGCTAGCCTTATTTGTCTAGTCTCGAACAAAAAAGAACAAAGTAAATACATATCTACTCATTATCAATTAGACACATCAAGCCATCGCTTCCCAAAAAAAAAAGATCTCGTGGAGAATAAGGTAATGCTCAATCTTTAGGAATAGCTCAAGTGGCAACATGAATGAACTGTAAATTCAGACATCTTGAGTTCAAAATGTGGCAACTTGAGGCGAGGTAGCAAGAAAGAAATCTCTTATGAATTTTCTAGTTTCGGCATGGATGACCTACTTTTGACCGGACCGATGAGAAAAATAGTCAATATCCGCGTAAGTTAGCTCGGACACTTTTGGCTGTCGAAAAAAAGAAGGAAAAAAAGAGGAAATGCTCAAATTATTGACTTTCTTGCCCCTGCCCAACCCTATCTTGACTTTCTCCTTGCGTAACCGTCAATGCAAAAGAAATGTTTAAAATTTCTCTTTCCGTGATTGATTTCTCTTTCCGTGAATGTTGGTTTTCTTTTGCCCCAACGAATAATTCATTTCTCTTACTTAATGATTTTTTCTTCTTCAGAGAAAAGAAAAGAAAATGCTCTTTTCTGATATAAAAATTCCTATAAAAGAATAACGCCCCCATCTTTCGGTGGAATTGAGTGACTGATCTTTTTTTTAATTTTTATTTGAAGCACAAAAACATACTAACATTTTTAGCTGATTTCTTGCGGGAACCCATAAAATTACGTTTTGAACATATTCAACAGTCGGATCCTCGAATTTTGATCGGAAAATGTAAAGTCCTTACTTAAGCTAAGGACTCCCTAACTGAAAGGGTAATGATATAACATCAGTTACAAACAGATTTGGCCAAGGCATGAGCGGCCTTAACCTCATCTCTAAGTACTTCAATTGTGACTGATCCAATTTTGAAGAGTAACAAGTCTGGGCAAGCCCTTTTATTAATATTTTTTTTTTCAAATGATAGGATAAGATTTTATAAATGATAACAATGAAAAATATCAGAACCCGTCCCCCACGGAAGAGAGATAGAAACCACAAAGAGAACTAATCTCTCAAGTCCTACAACCCACACTTCTGTTCACAAAATCCACCTCAACCTCATCAAACCTTCCAATGGGATGAGGAATAGCGACCGGTCTAAGAAATGGTAAAAGAGAGGAGAAACGGCAACCAACACCCCCTCGCACGCTTGGGAGAGAGTCACATAAAAGGAAAAAACAAAAAAACAAAAAGCAAAAGAAATCGAAAAAATAAAACCTCATAATAAACACCCAACCAAAAGATTTCATTGAAGAACATGGCTCTCTGCCTCAAAAGAAAACCCGGGTACGCCCTTGTTTTTTGTTTTTTTTTTTTTTGGGCTGGCCAAAAGGGTTGGAAGAGGGAATGACCAGCTGTATCAACCTCCTTTGGTTGTGTCTGAAATTATCACTCTTAGATTTCTACCGGCCTACCGACAGCTAACGGTCACAAGAGTGCCACCAGTGCCTCAATCTTGCAACCTCCTGAACACAATTTTGTGTGGTTGGCCAAAACGAGCACCAAGAAAAACCAACCATTCCAAGATTCCTATTACCGTGTTACACAACCAAGAATTGGCGGGTCAGAGCAGTGCCACCAAGGTTACAAGGCACTGAAGGTACGTCGGTGCCGTTTCGCTTTTTTTTTAAACCTTCTTTTTCAAAATAAAGATAATTTCAAGCTTAAATATAATAAAAATAGAAAAGAAATTTTTAAATTTTTTTGCACCATTCAATAGATTTCAATAAAATCCATATTAGTAGAAAAATTATTTGCTTGCGTAAGAAATTGTCCACTTTTTCTAAAAGTTCTTTTTTCAAGAGACTGAAACAGAGCCTAGTCATGACCATAAAACATAACCACAACAGGGGGGTCACAACCGCGACAACAGGGGGTTACAAGGCACAAGGGTACGTCGGTTGCATGTCTCAAACCTACAACAACCCCCTGCTCCCAACTCTGTAGGAAGGGCTGTTGACCACTGGGCTATCACTATCAATAATATCTCTTCTTCGCCTTCCAAAAAAGAAAAGAACCCGGGTACCTTATTTGCTGTATAGGTGGCATTGGGCGCTAGGGCTATCACAGGCCAGCCAAAGTTGAAACGTAAATCTGTCATGAACCAGAAAACTAGATTTCCACAACTTGTCATTTTCAAGAAATCAAATTTACAGCATCTCCAATGGAATGCAAAGGAATATACGCGTTGAGTTAACAACACTGAACTGTCTCGGTCAACAGGCACTTAGTTCACCTGGAGTGAAAGCACACTGGGCAAAACCTCAAAGTGCTCTCCTGGGGTGGTTTTCTCCATCAATCACACAGCATACATCATTGCAAGGTTATGCTTCAGCAAAAACTAGAGAGAGATGGGTAAAATATGTTCAAATAGAGCTAATCTTTATTTGAAGATTGTCATTTTCAGCGACCACCAAACTTTCAACCCGTCATGCGGATAAGCAATTCATTACAAATTTACCAGCAATCAACTGCCCAAGAACCAAGTTTTTTCATTGAGAATCAAAAGCAAAATGATGCACAGAAGACAAAGACCAGACCAGGCCACCAACCAAGATCCTTCAGTTCAACAGTTTAAGCTTCGGCAAACCTGTGAAAAACAGGGCAAACAGTCCGTAAGGCCAACCTGAAGCGACAATGGCATGAGGTTTGAAAACAGCTACAAGGAATTATAGTTACCCCAGCTCAGAAAGCTTCATGTGAGCTTCAGCATAGTCTACAAAGAAAGCATCCTCATCCTGAAAAGAAAATATAGTCATCAATATACGCAACTAAAAAAGTTTCACCAATCAAATCTAGAACAATATGCATACAATTAGATGCATTAAAGTCAAAGGTGAAAAACTAAGTTGACAGGTGATGAATATGCGAACCGCGGCATATTTGTCAACAAGAGGGCGGAAGGAAGGATCGGAGAGGAGAGCCTTGTCAGTTGGCAGCTGAAGAAGTCCTTCTTTCTCTCCAGTAAGGAGTTCCCTGCTCAAATGAAAGAACCCAACAATTAAAACCGACGGTTTTTAAGTGTTTTAACTCCCCATTTCTCACTCCCTACCAATAACTAAAACAGAAAAACATATGTGAATGATTGCCCAAACTAACAGCTAGAAATGCAACAGTTAACGACAATGGAACAACGCAGCCCAAGACATACGTGAAGTAGGAGTTATCGAAGATGAGTGGATTGGCAGTCCATGGTCCCTCAAATCCAGAACGTTCCTTGTGGCACCTTCCCTGAAGAATTATGAACAGAACACAACATTATCACTAATTACTACTATTACCAAAACGTACTACATAACAGACAATAAACACATAGGAAAGTGTCAAGAGGAGTAAAAGGAAACAGAATCTAGTACAGACCAGGGTATGGCCACCAGAGAGAGCAACAATGTCCTGGTCAGTAAGGCCCATTTGTTTGACGAACACATCCCTCAAATGGTCAGTTCCTGCAGTTGAGCAGACAAGTTAATCGTGAAAAAAAAAAAAATTGAAATCAGTAATTCAAGAAACTATTATTGGTTTTCCTGGACAAAAATTATAAATTCGTATGTTATTTATATAGTGCTCCAGATCCCACTAGTGTAATTAGAACAACCAAATAACTACTGACCTTTGGTAGCATCAGGAAGGCGGCCTTCAACTGGTGGCTCAGGCTTGTCCTGAATGAACAAAACAATTCACATCAAGACTCATCCAAGAGGCTAAAAACCAGACAAAAAGAAAAATACCAATAACTCGACAAACTGAAGGAGCAAAGCTAAAACTCAAGAACAAGAAGACCAATGCAAAACAAGTAAACAACCAAAAGAAATGACAGTAATAACTCAAAAATGCATTTGTGTGTGCACCCATGAACATATACATGCCTACGGCCCTACAGCTAAGTTCCATGGCAGCCAATGCTAACAAGAGGATCGAACCAGTAGAAGAGATAACATTAACTAAATTTAAAAAAAAAAAAGAAGTCACCAAATAATACCCCTGGTAATAAAACCACTTCACTCATTTACGTCATTGCCGTTGGTGTTTTCAAGTCTTTGCAAACGACTGTACAAGCATTGACATATAAGTAAAGAACAAAGACACACTGCACTCAAGCAACTTTATTATGCTTCTCAAACTAATTACATTTTCCCCAAATCATCTAGATTATCTACTCCTATGCAGATCATGAAGGATATTGTTACTAACCAATAACTCAACATTCCAACTTCCATTCAACCACGGGCAATTTCAAGATTAAGACAATACCACCAAACTAAAGAGAATTCCAAATCAATCCACTTTAAATTGCATGACTCAGTTCAGCAAGAAATAATTTGTTTTTTTATGTTTGTAGTTGATAACACCTTGCCTTGATTTCTACAAACACCCATTGCAGCATTACAGCAGTAAGAAGCACGATAGCTGCTACACATCAGAACAAATGGATACCAAGGCTATGACCAGAAACTCAAAGCATGAACAAAGGCAAGTAAATGTGCCCATGCACATGTACCTACAGTAGGCATTGTCTACCGAACCCAAAACAATGAAATAAAACTTACAATATTTTCATAGTTGACAGAATCATGTCTTAACAAACATAATATATATCAGTTAGTGTCCTAGTTAACCATTCAAACTGTCATCAATGCGTAACTACAAAAGCACTTTGTGTAGCGAAACCAATTCTGAAATCTTTCAGCTCATCCTAAATAAACCGCTCAGCAATCATTAACCTTGAACATATAACTCTAGAAAGCATAAGATAGTGATATTTTTACGTACCGGTCTACCCGGATGGAATGGAACATCAGGTCCTCCAGTAACCTCAACAGCAACAACTCCAGCCAACTACATTCAAGGGCCATAAGACAATCCACATAAAAATTGTGTTTATAATAAGAAATTCACAGAAAATGGAGACGTATGTGTATAGATATGTTTCTTGTTACTGAAATTAAGAGAAAGACCTGATAGAAGTCAGCGTAGGAGAGGATCGGGAACTGTTCCTTAATAGGCTCCAGCAGCCTGACGGCAATCTCAAGGCCGTTGTTGGCACCGTGACCTTGCTCAGCCTTGTGCCTCATTGTCCCGAACGGACCTCCAGTCTTAGTACTCACATCGTAAGTACCAGCAGAGTGCCATCTGCATACAAAAAGACCGTATGACTCCAAATATATGCGAATCATCATTCAACAGAATGATCTACTGGTAATGGATTGATAACTTAAGAGTTAAGACAGTGAGGTAACATACGCGAGACGGAGCATAAGTGGAGCACAGTTCTTCTCAGCAATGAAGCCTCTGAGCTTCCTCTTGGCTTTCTCTACAGCCTTCTTGTAGTCCTCACTCACAGTCGGGTAGCACTTTCCCATAGCTAACACCCTATAACAGTTCCACACAAATTAAACAAAGATTTTCACATCAAATGAGCAACAATCAGCTTGAACCTAATCTCTATTGATGTAAAAAAATTGTGATTCTTCTACAAACTTTAACTACATCAACTCAGCTACAATCCCATTTATAATCCAGTCCATGTGAATATCAAGTAAATAGCTGCACGTACAGAACACATTTAAAACAATCAGACGTCTATGTCGTAGTTTTTAGGCTCAAAGTCCCAACTTCCAACCACCTTGTCTAATGCCAACTCCCAACCACCACCCACTTTTCGTTAATGGTTTAAGGGTGAAGAAGGTGCATCGAGGCCTAAATAGCCACAGGTGAGAGCCATCAGGGCGTGCAAGAACGTCGCAGAAATCTGGAGTGTCGTGAGCTGTGGTGAGGCTGTAGAGAGAAACCAAAGAAGTGTGAGGGACAGAGTAGAGTCAGCCGGGTCAAGTTGCTCCTCCTCCTAGGAGAGGGGGGTTTTCTTTTCTTTTTTTAACTACTGGTTGTGAATAGGGGATTTTTCCCTCAATTGTCTCTGTGTTGTGTGCGTGTGACTCCCCCAATCCTAACGTACATATAGCTTCTACTTTTTTTTTTTTTTTTTGGATAAGCACTCCTTTCATAAAAGCACGAAACACATTACAACCTCTTAGGGGCATACCCCTGCTATACACTGCCGTTTACAAAGAACCTTCACTAAATCACTATGCTATATCTATACAGCAAGGACAAACTAAACAAAACTAATCATCTAGCTAAACCAAAAATTTTCCCGGAAAGCTGCCAACTATCACATAAAACCTTGTTTTCCTGAGTAGGCTTCACACCCCTCTTAGAGCTAAGAGAATCCCATATAGCTTCTACTTACACGAAACACATTCAATACTCCAGCAAATGAGCTACAATCGAGTCAGAATTTGTTCGCCCTCACTCTGTGAGGGCGAACAAAACCCTCACTTTGATTGGTGAAAAAGGGTTGGGTCCCAACACAACTAACCTCATTACTATCAAAAAAGTGTATTGATCCCGTGGACCCCACATTTTTCCCACCAATCAGAGCGAGGGTTTTGTTCACCTTCATTTAGCGAGAGTGAACAAATTCGCACTCGCTACAATCGGATCAAATTATATAGACGCTCAAAAGTATACAAACAAGCATATCAAACGAAGACACACACACACACACACACACATTTTTTTTTTGGTCAAACGGAAATTCACACACACATATATAAGTAAATAAACGTTCATATAATAAGATATAATCAGTAAATCAGGTCAAACAAATGAGATCACAAGCACATGACTACATGAGACGTACTATATGCACAGATTCAAACGAAAGCAGCAGATATTTGAATCCAAACCAGTAACAACTCGATCAACGTGAACGAATCAAAAGCACGACGACGCACTCTCGTTCGAATAACAAGTAGGCGTACAACAGATATACATAGCACACAAATACATCTACGTATACATATACCGACTGCTGCAGAGGTCTAAGCGCGTAGAAGCGATCGGCTAAAATGCTATTGACGACCGCAATAAAAATGCAGAACGAGAGAGGATCAGGTTAGACGACGAACCTTTGGAAACCAAGAGAGAGAGAGAGAGAGTGGAGGAGAGAGTGATCAAAAGGCAGAGCCCGGGCGCGAGGACGACACGAGTAGAGCAGGATAAACGGCTGTGAAAGGGGAGAGATTATAAAGGAGGAGAAACTTCTAGTAGACTATTCTGGGCCGTGGGATTGCGGAGATCTACGGTTGGTGTTGGGTTTGATGATGAGCGGCTGAGATTGGGTCTAGGCAATCCTGGTACAAGGAGCCTTTTTTGGGGGAGGTGGAAAAATGTTTAATGGAGACAAAAATGTGTGGGGCTAGAATGAAAGTTTGTAAGAAAAAATTAATTGACTAAATTACTTCATCATAAGACGAAAGTACATCAGTTAGCGGGATGTTAATATGTTATTTCACAAAAAATCAAAGATTATTCATAGACCTGAACGCCGAACCGCCCCTCGCGAGACTCGAATCATGCCTCCACTGAAAGAGACGTATTCGATGGTTATTCAATGGCTAGTTTTGATTGTTTAGGCAAACCCTAAGTGAGAGCTCACATCACACATAATTGCATGGTTGAAATCCAAAATGGGTGTTGTAAATAAGATGTGCTCTAAAGCCTCTAATGATAATCGGCTATTTTGAAGTTTTTTTGTTTTTTGTTTTTTGTTTTTTTGGGTCAAATTAGTTTTCATTTGATAGCCAGAAACAGTATTTAATCGAAACAATGCCATCTCATGCGTATGCTGACACGGTGTCACCAATTCATTCATTTTCAGTCGTGCGTGCCCAAGGTGAGTCCAAAACCGAGCTGACGGCACCACTGAATGGCCGCATGTATCCTGATTTCCATCTCTTCCGCACAAAAGCATAACATGAACAAGTAGGTGACACCATGCTAGCGCACCACGGACCACGTGCTAGGTGTGAACACATCCAACAGAGGACGCTCAAGGAAGATAATTAAAACCTTCTTCTCGAGGTCATTTAAGTCATTCCCCGTAAAAAAAAAAAAAAAAAAAAAAAAAAAAAACAGTGGGCTTAATGTTTTCCCCTGGATTTTTAGGAGTAGTATTCCGTGTGCTAGGTGTGAACGCGTCGAGGGAATGGAAGATTCCTTCGTGGGGAATGCTAAAGTCACCCGTGACCTGTCAAAACATGTTTCAGGTACGTCGTGGTACTTGCTATTCATTGGCTGTGACAGAATGGTTATCTGCACCAAGGTTGAGGGATTACTTTCTCAGTGACGAGGATGACCAATGGCCGCCCCCGTTGACGCAATCGTCGCAAAGCTCGGGGGCGGAATTTAGTGACAATGATGTGGCGCGTCTGCTGGTCTTCTAATTAAATTTTACTGAAAACAGCCCCCCAACGCTAGGCCAGTCAAACAGTTCGGACAGTAGCCGAATCCTATTCAGTGGTGTGAAACGCACCGTGCCGTATCGGGTCCGTTTAAACCGTATTGTGTCCGTTTAAACCATGCCAGTGTCGTGTCTGTTTGAAACTGTGTCTGCGTCGTGTCAGTTCTGCCCGTTTAACACCTCTAATTTCACAGGTAAAAATCCGACCTGAACCCGACAAATGCCAATTGGATAATTTAGACACTAATCGGATCGGATTCGGATATATCGGATTTAATCCGACAATAATTGAAATATTGATTTTTTTAAAACAAAAACAAGATATAGTAACATATATGGACTCTCTCTCTCTCTCTCTCTCTCTCAGGCTAGTCCTTTCTTACTTATTATCTGCATTAAATGTGATGTAATGTAAGACTCTCTCTCTCTCTCCATCTGGTGAGTCTTTTCTTACTTATTATTTGAATTAAATGTGATATAATGTAAAAAAAATAACATGTTTCGTAAAACAAAAAATAAATACTTAAAAAATAAGGGGGTGTTCCACTTTTTACAAAAAGAAATTTTTGAAAAAAAAGACAATTTCAAGCTCAAAAATCATGTGTTTAGGCAAATAATTTTCCTACCAATATGGATCTTGTTTGATAGATCGCATTAAGATCTTTTAAATGGTGCAAAAAAATTGAAAAATATTTTTCATTTTTATTATATTTGAGTTTGAAATTACATTTCGTTTGAAAAAAAAATACTTTTTCCAAAAGTGGAATGCCACCTAAGAGCATCCACAGTGGAATAATCAAAAGTCGATAATCTAAAGTTGCCACATCATTTTTTGGTTATCCATTTAAGATGTTAAGGTTAGCAATGTAAACGTCTACAATGACATAATCAAAATTGAATACTCAAAACTTGCCACATCACCTTTACAACCTATAAAATCTAAAATATGTCACCATATAAAACAATTTCTTTTTAAATAGTTTTCAAATTAATAAAAACAAGTTACTCCCTCCGTCTCTTTTTAAATGTCCTACTTCATAATTCCAACTTATTAAAATCATCATTATACCTTTCACATCAACTTTTTCCTCCACTTTCCCTACTTACCCATCATCATTACACTTTTATTCACTAACTTTTCAAAAAGGAATCTAATTTTAGGGACAAAATAGACAATGCACCAACTTTTACCCACTAACTTTACAAATTGGACACTTATTAAGGGACAGCCCAAAATGGAATACCGGACTATAAAAAAGGGACAGAGGGAGTATTAGAAATAGAAAATAATTTTGTTGAAAAATAACACTTTTAGGAAAAAGTTTTAAAAAAAATACATTTTTTTTTAAAACAACAGTTTCTGAAAAAAAGACAGTTTTAAAAAAAAAATATTTTTTACTATTTTTGCAAAAAAAATAATAACTTATTTTAAAAATATGAGAGAGAGAGAGAGAGAGAGAGAGGGAGAGAGAGAGAGAAGGTTTGGTTATTGACAAAATGTTGGTAGCTTTGATTATCCAATGGCCAAAATTTGATGAGTTGCTAAGAGCTTGTTAAATTTGATTATGCCATTGTAAGCATTTTTTTGAAAAAACATTGCTAATTTTAACAACTCTATAGTTTTGGTTATTCCATTGTGGATGCTCTAAGAACCTTAGTAGAACGAGACTTTGGTTAGGGCCCGTCTCAAAAAGTGAATAAGAATTTATTTTTTGTTCAATAATAAGGCTTGTTCCACAAAAATAAAGGTACTTATTTTTTCAAAATTTATATAGGTACCAATAGGCGCCAGGGAGGGAAATTGTACTGACATCCGCGCCGGACCGTCTCCGGCTACCGGATGACCGATCCGAGCCGTCAAAAAATTCTATAAAAAAAAATCGAGGGGGCTATCGCGGGAATCAACGGCATCCGAGGTGTGTAGGATGCTTGATCCGAGCACCCCTTTTTCGTGTATATGATTTCACACCAAAAAGGGGTACTCGGATCAAGCACCCTACTCATCTCGGATGCCGTTGATTTCCGCGATAGCCCCCTCAGTTTTTTTTTTTAGAAATTTTTGGACGGCTCGAATCGGCCGTCCAGTGGCCGGAGATGGCACGACGCGGCCGTCGGTATGATTTCCCTTCTCGGCGCCCATTACTCATAGCACAACTCCTTATTTTTTAAGAAGACAATTTCAAACTCAAAAATTATGTGCTTACGCAAATAATTTTCTTATCAATATGACTCTTGTTTAATAGATCTCATTGAGATCTTTAATACGGTGCAAAAAAAATTGAATTTTTTTTCATTTATATTATTTTTTTAGTTTGTAAATGTGAAATAAACTTTTTATTTAGGTTTTGTGAAATGATCCTTCTTATTTTTCTTTGAGAAGTTTCAAAATAAATACTTATTTTTTAAGAAGGTTTTTGAAACGGGGCCTTAGTCCTTTCTTACTTATTATTTGAATTAAATGTGATGTAATGTAAGACTCTCTCTTTCTCTCTCTCTCTCTCCATCTGGTGAGTCCTTTCTTACTTATTATTCGAATTAAATATGATATAATGTAAGAAAATGACATATTTTGTAAAACAAATAATAAATACTTAAAAAATAAAAACGCTACTGAAACGGGACTTAAGTTTCTATCCGACTTGCCTTTTGGATCTGTCACCGTCATCGGCGTATTTTTTACTATTATTGTATTTGTGACAGTGGGCATTCATCGGAATTTGAAATATCAGTTTGGATATCAGATTTTTCAGATTTGGATTACTGAAATCAAATTTACCGGATCTTATTGAATTCGGATTCAACCTTAGCCATTGACCTCAATGGAAGGTTGTTAAGCTGAAAAACGTGTATTTAAAGGAAAACTCTACCATCACTAGGGCTGTAAGTGAGCCGAGCTACTCGCGAGCTCGGCTCGGCTCGGCTCGTTAAAGCTCGGCTCGGCTCGGCTCGTTTATTAAACCAGCCGAGCTCGAGCTCGAATATTCGGCTCGTTTAGTAAACGAGCCGAGTAGAGCTCGGCTCGTTAAGGGAGGCTCGGCTCGATTAAGAGAGGCTCGTTTAGTAAATGGCTAAGCTCGGCTCGATAAGGGCTCGGCTCGTTAAGGCTCGAGCCGAGCTCGAGCTCGAGTTTTGGGCTCGTTAAGGAAACGAGCCGAGCTCGAGCTCGCCGAAGCTCGGCTCGGCTCGGCTCGTATACACCCCTAACCATCACAAAAACAAGAGAGCTGCTAATGGTACAGCAAAAAGCTGTACAGCAGCATGTACAGATGAGTTTTGCTCTCGTCTCGGGTCCCACGAAGATGATCGGAGCCGCTCATTTTGTTCAAAACATATTGTTTAAGGTCCCTGTAAAAAATCATCTCAATCCGATATCGGCAAAGGCGTTAACGAATCATCCAACTTTGCTTTACAATTTAGGTAAATTTTGAAGCAAAGTTGGACGATTCATAAACGCTTTTACCGATATCGGATTGAAATGATTTTTTACAGAGACCTTAAACAATATGTTTTGAACAAAATAAGCGGCTCCGATCATCTTTGCGGGACCCGAGACGAGAGCAAAACACATCTGTGCACGCTGCTGTATAGCTTTTGCTGTACCACAATCTTTACTACAAAAACAATTGTACAAACAAATAAACAAACAATTACAATGGATGTGGACCCTACACACACTTACACTTGTCATGTAAGGAAAACTCTACCATCACAAAGACAATTGTACAAACAAATGAACAAACACTTACAATGGACGTGGACCCCACACACACTTGCACATGTAATGTGAGGGGGCCCACATCTATTAGGGGGCGTTCCGATTTTCGGGAAAAAAAAACTTTTAGAAAAATAAAGTAATTTCAAGCTCAAAAATTATGTGTTTATACAAATAATTTTTCTACCAATATGGATCTTGTTTGATAGATTTTATTGAGATATTTTAAACGGTGTAAAAAAAATTTAAAAATTATTTTTCATTTTCATTAAATTTGAGTTTAAAATTACTTTCGTTTGAAAAAAAGAACTTTTTGAAAAAGTGGAATATCCCCTTAGTCACATAATTCTTGAAAATGACTTATACTCATTCTATTAAATCTCGCTATACACTCGTGCTCTCAATTCTCGCATTTATGATAGCTTTAGGTAGCAATGCTACGGGGAGAAGTAGACCTAAAGTGACATTAGATGCTGTGGTGCGCAACGATATGAGTATAGTAGGTTTGTGTAAACAAGTGGCCCTTGACAGAGCTCAATAAAGGAAAATGATTCATGTAACCAACCCCAAGTGATCAGACTTAAGGCTCGAATTGGTTTGGTTTGATTTGAAAGTTTTTGAGAGAAACTTTCACTCTAGCGCTCGCGAGCGTTTTATGTGACTTAGACACATGCATCTTTTTTGGTCTTTAAATGCGTGAAAGGTATAGGAAATTCGTGGGAGAAAAAGTGTAATAAAATACATACTACATTACTACTATTCATGATGGGAAAAAAAGAAACTTGTTACACACAAATAATTTATGCACAGATTTTATTATGGGGTTCAGCACGGGTTCCACACAAATAATTCAAACCGTTCATTAAATATAAAATACTTTTTCAAGGTTCTTCATAAAAAATCAGCTCAATCTGATGCCTATAAATGCTCATGAAATTTGAATGAAAAGTTAGACGATTGAATCGAGCATTTTATAGATATTGAATTGAGCTGTTTTTTCACGTGAACCTTTAAAAAAGTGACTTGCATTTAATGAACGGCTCTAATCATTTATGTGAAACTCGTGATAGGCCCTACAATAAAATATGTGTACAATCCTTGTACTAATGGTATGTGTGAATAGACTTTTTGGGAAAGAAACAACGAAAAAAATGGGAAAATGACGGTTCAGGACGTGTTTTGATAATTAATATCCGCCAAGGACAATATAAGAACATTTGTTAATGAATGTCATTGACTAGTATTAATGATCAAAACACGTCCTGGCCGGCATTTTTCCAAAAAAATTACATAATAATAATTTCTTAACTTATTGAGAGTCCAGTGGGCTGTGTTCTTCTAATGCTTATTATAACTGCACACAAAATACTTTTAAAGCCCAACAAAAATAAAATTTTTTGAAATGCATTAAAAAAATTCACAACAGAGTGTACAAATTATTTTTTATACTTTAGTTGACTTTTTAAATTTTCTAAATCAGAGTGGATCTCCACGATTGAATCCACCTCTCAAGCCAGAGGTATATTAGACATTTCTTGACAGAGCATTTATTTTTTAAATCAAATAAATGACATTAATAATTAAAACGTTTAAATAATATTCTTTAAGACAACTCTCCTGGTTAGTAAACTTGTTTTTCAAATTAGTTGAGATTAGACATTGGACCAACATAAATAATAATAGAAAACTAGTATTAAAATAAAGGAAAGTAAATTTTTTTTAAAAAAGTTCATATATAATATTATAACCTGAAAATCTTGTTTTTTTATTCATCTTTACTATTTTTAAAATTTTGATCTTTTAGTTACATTTATTTTCCAAAAAAATTGATGGAAAAACTAACAAAAACTTTAAAAAAAAAGAAAATTTAATTTAAGATAAATGGGATTTAATTGTTTCCCTCTCTCAAAAAAAATTGTCTGTTGGAGTAAATACTTCTATTTTATGTGAGGAGGTATGTATTGCGGAGTATATTTCAATAACCAATGGTACAGTGACTATTTTTAAACACATCCAGAACTGTTTGATGCATACGAGCCATATAAATCAAACGACTTTGAAGAAAGTTGCAAGTATTTGAAAAGTTTGTTCTTAGACTTTTTCAATCTTCAAATTCATTAAAGCATGCTCGCGACATTTCTCGATATTGTTTGCCAATACCTAAACGAGAATCATTAACGATCGAACCAAATATGGATTTTCCAGTAAATAATGAACACAACACAATTTTATCAAAACTGCAAAATACAGGCAAAAATAATTTAATGAACGAAAAACAAGAAAAAACGTTCTATATTCATTAATGGGAAAAAATTTAAAAAAAAGGAAATGATAATACCAAAACTGTTTTTATTAATACCAAAACTCTAGTGCACAAAAGGCTTGTACCATGTGTAGTGTACAAGACTTTTATGCATTGGAGTTTTGGCGCCAACAAAAACAGTTTTGACATTATCACTATCAAAAAAAAAAAAAAGATGATACAGAATTCCAAGGACACAAGTTTGGTATCAATTTCAAAACTGCTGATAAACAAAATTCAATTTCAAAACTCCCATAAACAAATCAAAATTCACTGATGTACTAGATTTGCGGCCTGTTTGGAACTTAGAAGAAAGAAAAGAAAGGAACGAGAGGGATAATTTTTCCTTCCTTTCTTTTCTTTATGTTTCAAACAAACCCTTACATTTCCCGCAAAATTGAAGAGAGAGAGAGAGCGCATGAAAACTGCCTCATTTGCCAGCATGAAAACTGCCTCATTTGCTATTCAACACAGTACCTAACAATGTTCAAACATCAAAATTACATCTAGTTTCCCAAACAAACACCAGTTGCACCACTTACTGTTCTTCTCATTCTGCCAACTCGACCAAAACAAGACAGGGAAAATGACGGCCAATGACGTGTTTTGATAATTAATACCCGCAAGGACATTTTGTTCATTAACAAATGTTCTTAGCATATTCTTAAAAGGTATTAATTATCAAAACACGTCCTGGGACGTCATTTTCCCAACAAGGGAACAAATTTACTTGGGTTACAGTTTTCCACTTTTCACATATTCTGTCTTTCCCATTACAAATCCAAGATTCATAGCAAGTTGAGATTCCATGTTCCCCTATAATAGGTTTCATAGCAAGTTGGCTGTCCCGACAATATTTGAGAAAACAATTGACCACCAATCCAGATTTCAAAACAAAGTCATACCCACCTGAACCTCTTGTTCTCCTCCTCCGCTTCCCTGTCCCTCTAATTTTCCCCCCAGAATTCTCCTTCTCTTCCAATATCTGACTCTCCCTTTAAGATTTCGCAGCCGGCCTGTTTTTTCATTTCTTCCAAAACAGTTCTTTCTGATGATACTGAAGCCATAAAATGGAAACGAAGCTATCTTCAAACAAGAAGCAAAGAGAGAACTAGGTTCATGCTCGTCCTGACCATTAACTGCTATCTTGATCGATAAAACCTTATAATCTGACATCCGTGTTGGTGTTAAACCACGAGCTGGATGAACCGCTGAGCCTCTCAACTGAGCACCGCTAAAGGGTCAGAAACAGAGTTTTGAACTTTGGATGCATGGTTGCTTGCTTACCACTTTCAGCTAGAACACAAACAGAAAAGGCAGATAAGATGGAGTGAACTGAACTCGATCATGGCCATAGAGAATTTAATCCCACATAGATTAGGTGCTCTTTATTTGGTTTCTTTAAATTCTTTTGGGTGTTGGAGAGAACTAGTGAAACCTGCAAGGAAAAAGAGAGAATTTTACACAATTACTTCCATTTGAGATTCCATGGACGAGTTCTTAATCACAATTCCAAGTTTCATATTTTCGAATTCAAGCTCTAGTAAATTTTCTATCCACATCTTTCACTTCACTTTACATTGTTCTAATTTATTTTTTTTAATACTTTCGTCCCATCTAAGTCATGGATCATTCAACTGTGAGTTGAGCTTTGAAATTACTCTCCATAGTGTTCAACAAGGAAGTGCAAGAAAGACTGTGCCATGAAAACCGTAGTTCATGACCTTCGAAAACAATGCAAACAGTTACTGGTGATATCAGATCTACTCTACTGATCACCGGCAAATTAACTTTCCCGCTAATATAATGCTCCCATTGTTTGCACTCGCCAACTTAAATCTGCCTAGTTTTTCAGTGCACCGGCCACGTGGTGCCGAGCACCATCTCGGCTGTCCAAACGTGTTTTTGATGGTTCAAATCTGTTTGGATAAATTTTGAGTGTAAAATTACCAAAACACCCCCTCAAGTCCAAACAGATTTGAGTCATCCAAAACACGTTTGGACGGCCGAGATGCGTGCTCGGCACCACGTGGCCGGTGCCCCGCTCGGCACTGAAAAATTCTCCTGCCTCTAGGAACAGTAAGTTGGTTTGTGGACCATCACTTGGTTCGGGATTCCGAAGTTCACCTCAAGTATGAAATGAACTTCTTTTATTACTTATCTTAGATGGTTCAAAACCACAATAATGGCTCAGAAATAAACAAAATAATTTTCTGTATACAGGATGGTACCCAATATGTATTACAAAACAATTTCCTCTTACATGCATTTTGTTGATGATAAGGGGATATTAAAATTACAGCTCAAATAAGCTGTTTTCAATTGGAAAACCTAGAACCAAAAGCAGCGGACAACCAACCAAAATATACTTGAATGAGTTCCAACTACCAAATAAATTTAAACGATTAATACCCAAAAAGAATGGACAAGGGTATGACCTGACAAACTATCGATTAATGGGCTGATAACGAACCTACTGCCATTTAAAAACACTAGGAATTGCCCGTGTCTGAAGGCACAGCGCGACATGTTCTTAACGCAACTAAATTGAATCACCCTTCCTTACTATTGACTGACAAACCTGACTTTAGGCACGGTACAATGTAATAGCAAGTTTGCAACTATCCACAATTACTTTTCAACGATTTCAAAGCTACCACATAATAACAATAAACTTCCCATGATAAAATAACGTTCAGTATAATCAAACACCATGGGCAAGATGGATCTATAATAACATTGAGCAAGTATAATGGTCTGAAGTCTGAACATCAATTCCAATACTTATATACCAACTTGAGCATCCTAGCTATTACTTTCGGGTTTTTTTTCAAGGCCTACTTTAAAACAAAAGCATCAACAACTAATAGCATGATCTCACCTTTTGTAAATATATACGAAAGAAACCCATATAAATAAAAGACGAAGGTAAAATTTTCTTAAAAACTACTAACACTTGTCTTTTTTCGCTTTCGGGTTTAGTAAATTTTTACACTTTTGATCATATTTTCATTATGTAAATTTATGTTTTCAAAACATTTAAAGCAAAACAAACAAAAGTTGGGGGAAAAAAGAAGCAATTTTAATTTAAGACAAATGGGATATTTAATTATTTCCCTTGCTCAAAAAAATTGTTCAATAGGAGGACAAATTTATATTTCAATGTAGGGAGGCAGAACTAATATCATTCAATATGGACGGCATTCATTCAGATTGCTCACTACATTTCCCATTGTTTGATCAATATCGCCAGTACCTATATGACAATCCTTGACAATCTAAACAATACGGGTTCTCTATAGACAATGAAATCGACACGAATTTTTAAAGCAGCCAAAGGCAGTTGAAAGAATTTACCAAACAAAAAACGAAGGAAAGAATTATATATCCATCCAATGACGGGGGGAAATGACACTCCCCTCAGAATTAATTGACAAGCTGAGTTTAGTCATATCAACTCCAAGACTCCGACACTGAACAAATTTCTCAAGGAAGTAAATAAGGTAGGGTCAATAACTGTCACACATTGAATTATCTACACTCCCGGCCAACTAACTCAAAAAATAACAGGAACATGAGAGCCATGCTAAGGTTTTTTTTCTTTTCTTACCCTCGCCATATTTTCAATTTTGGTTCTTCTCCAACAAACTAAATAAATGAACCATGCATCCCAACAAGACCACTACTGACGGGTCTTCATCAAGATTTACCACAATTTAAGTGAAAATGAAGACAAAGGGGGTCACACTTGTAAAATTAGTACGGTAAAACTGTGATCAGTTTTATAACCTGAACTTATATTGTAAACTCTATAGACAGGATGTGAATCATGTGATTATACTGGCATACGATTGTACCATAAACAAGACACAGATCGTCATGCTACATCATCTTCTTTTATTGTGATTACGCTTAGAGAGTGCTAAAGTATAATTAAAACACTTGCAATAAATTTGCACACGCGTCGCGCTTGCACTGGTGGCTAGTATAAGATAGTACTATAAGCTACAATCTGGACTTACATAAAACAAGTTGACCAAGTAAGTCACTTCTTATTATTATTGCAGCCGGCCTTTACAGCAATGAAAGCAAGTGGGGCACTTGTTTTTTTTTTTATTGGACAATTGAATATAACTGCCACTTGCATACTAAAGTCTTTGATTGCTATTAATTTTATGATCTGACCAATACTCGAACTTTTTTGGTTTCTATTTCAAATTGGAATGCAAGTTGAACAATTGTAATAATAATTTAAGTTGTTGCCGATCAAAAAAATAATGATTTGAGTAATTTATGGAGTCATTGTTCTCTCTAAAAACATGTGAAGTAATGGTCACATGCCTTGGTTGGATTTAGAATCTCGCATCGACGGACAGTTTTTTTTTTTAAAAGATTGGTAAGATATTTGAGTTGGGTTTTTTTATTTATCTCATAATCATACAACCTAGAAGCTTACATTATTTAGGTGGAGGGGCACCCGTTATATTAACTATGATATAATAAAAGAATAAGAATAGGAATTGGTGCTCGTAAAACCATCTTGCTTATAAAATAAATATAGCGTAGCAGGGTTGGAGCTTGATCTATACTGAGAAAGCACTCATCAAATTAAAGTCATAGTGTGTGTGTATATATATATATATATATACGGGGCGGTTCCGGGGACACCTTAAAAAACACCTAAAAAAACACCTCATAGTTCCCGATCAAATTTTATGCTTTGTTTGGTTGGTGATTTGAAATTTTTTTTGAAAAATTGTAGGGATAATGAGTGGAGAGAGATAGAGAGAGAAATGTTAGAAGTATGGGGAATCTAGGGAGAATCTAGGGAGAATTTTTTGAAAAATTCTTTTTGAGTTTGGAAGAGAACAAGGCATTAACGATCCGAGCCGCTCAATGTGATCAGAACGTGATTTTAAGGGTACTCGCGAGAAATCAGCAAAAAAAATGACCGGGAAGGGCTTGATCCGAACAGTTTTGAACTGTTTTTTATTGAACGGTTCAAATAAAACTGCTCAAATCAAGCCTTTTCTGGTCATTTTTTTTGCTAATTTCTCGTGGGCACACTTAAAATCACATTTTGCACACATTGAACGGTTCGGATCATAAAAATTTGATCGAGAACTGTGAGATTGAGATTTAGAGTGTTTTTTTAGGTGTTTTTTTAGGGTGTCCATTGAACCGTCCCCATATATATATATATATATATATATATGCATACGGAGAGGGAAGGGGGAGAGGGAGGGAGGGAGGGAGAGAGGGAGGGATAGGGAGAGTAAATGTAGTTGCCCAGGTTTGTGCTGTTCAAATCACTTGAGAATAACACATATTTACGTTGCACTAACGAAAGGCATCGTGACCTCCGTTTCGTCGAGGCGGAGGACTTGAGCTTGGATGTAAAGCACGAAGTTGTGGTGGCAAAGTGTGGAGGTGACTTGTCCACATAAGGCGTTGTAGGACCGGCAAATACTCGAGAAGGTACAGTGAAGGAAGCAATTCTCTTGTTGTGGTGGCTGACGAGCCAGAGGAAGACCAATCCAAATGGTATTGTATGTTGTTCAAGCCCTCCCCCTGTACCAAGGATGGTGTTAATGTTGTCCTATTACAATACCTCCACTGTGGGGAATGGTAATTCTTATACCGTAATAGCGATGGTTACTTTAGAGTGGGAGAACATCTACAGGTTAGCGGGGTGGGCCTCCATTTCATAGCAGTTGATTGGGTCTCTTTGATGATCAAATTGCTCAAAGACGCTGATATCCAAGTTATTGTATCTGTTGGGAAAGGAAAATGAGGACCTTGCCAAGGTTTGTAAGGATCAAATCAGCGCATAACAACAAATACTTGTGCTGCGATGAGGATGAGGATGAGCCAAACCTTCTCAGATTCAACGGAAAGGATGCTATGAGCCCATACTCAAAGCATGAAGTCATGATAGCAAAACGTGGAGATTCCACATAAGGTGTTATTGGCAAATACTGGAGAAGGCTATCGGAGGATGACCATTGGATTGTTGCAAAAGCTGACAGAGCAGAGGAAGACTTATCCAAATGGTTGTGTACGTTGTTCTGGCCCCGTTATGATGCCAAGAAGGATGATAATGGCATCGAATTACAACACTCCCGGCTTGGGGAAAACACAAGCTTATACCTAAACTGTCTAAACCGCAGGAAAATCACCACACCACACCACACCACCGAAAAAGCGGGGCTACTTGCCGTCGATTGGGAATTGTAGCCACCCAAGTACCCAACCGTTGATGACAAAACTACGAATAACTGAGGTGGTGTATCCGAAGATGACATCAAATATGAATATCGGAGGTGGTGTATCCAATGATGGCATCAATACGAATATCAAAGATGGTGTATCAATATGATTTTCGGAGGTGGTGTACGAGTTGGAAACTAGATTCCTGATGTTATAGAAGAACCAAACTATATTAATGGGTATCATATCTATAAACCCTCACGAGACTTCACTCATCCTCTATGGATTGGGTATAGGTTTAAAAGGCTTATTGCATGTGCTAAAGGCAATTGTATTTCCTGCAAGCTTGTACTTTTATCTTTCTGTACTTGATTTTCCTTATGTGGTACAATATGGTTGTAATGGCCTGTGTTTTGAACTAATATAGTATACATGGGGGTGGTCAGTAAAGAGACTATCAAATGGTCAGCAAAAGATGGTGCATTTGTACCTCATCAAATATTTGAAGTTGGGATATCATTTTTGGACACTTCAGCTAGGAAGTTCACTTTCTTATCAAAAAAAACTTCGGCAATGAAGTTAGAGAAATGTCAGCGGTCGTTCAAATTAAAGTTTTCGGACTAAGCATATTCAAAAAGGCAAAGAAGGATTAGCTAGTGGGAAGCTCACAATGCTTTAAGATAGTTGTTGCAGTTAAATAATAATTTTAATAAATTATATAAATTTAAGCGTTTGTCTTGATGAGAAGAATAAAAAATATAGAAAAATTGACGAAAGTAAAATATTTAAAAAAACACTAAAATTATATTTTCAACTTTTGTATTTAGTTTAAATTTTAAGTTTTTAATCATATTATTTATTATGCAAATTTATGTTTTCAAAACATTTAAAGCAAAGCTAACAAAAAATAGAAAGAAAGAAAAATAAGAAAATTCAATTTTAGAAAAATGGGATATCTAATTGTTCCCCTCGCTCAAGGTATAACAAATGTAAATATACCGATATGGAAACCTTCTGTGGAGAGAGATGAAAATTACCTCATATTTGCTTCTGCAGAAGTTCAAAATTGATTTAATTTTCCCAATGCAGCCTATTCCGATGAATAGTTTCAAAATTCCAGTAATCTCAGGAGGTCTGACCTGGGTTATGATGAGAAGCCACTCAATGACAGGATCCACGGTTGTTATTCCATGTGCATTCCAAACACTGATACATGGAGGAAACACAGAATTTAGGTAAGAACATGCACAAAATTTTAAAGAACAAGATATCACATTTATTTACTTATACAAGAAGCATTAATGGGTGGGTCTTGACTTGCCTAGAATTGTTGTTTTGTTTTTTTTAACAGAAACGAAAGAAGGAGAATTTTATTAATCAAATGTAAGAGTTACAGAGATTAAATAGACAAGAGCACAAGATGGCATCACGAACGGATGACATCCCGAGGTTGGCACCCTACCCACGCGACTATCATATGCCACTCAAGCCCATGAAGGTTACACGGTTGATGAGAAGACAACCAAAACAAAAGGCAGACAAAAACAGAGAACAAAATCCGAGCCATAACCCCAATATGGTTAGGCAAAGAGTCACAAGGTATCTCCAACAAAACTAGAATTGCCCAAAATAAGACTGTCCCAAAACATGATTAAAATGCCACCTGAGTTCTTCTTGTCCCACCACAGCCGAAAAGATCAAACCTTAGCAGAGCACCAGTAAGACAGCAGAAGCAGCACAACATCACAAGTAGTACTGGTGGTTGCGGTCCAAACCATTCACAACATCATGCCACCTTTAGTAACACCAATTTCAGCTCCCAAATGATATACTTAGGACTGATAAAGCATTCTTTGATAACAGCAGCAATCACATGTCAGAACTCAAAATCCAGGCTGACCTAATCCCTATACTCCAGAAAACCCCTGATGACCAAACACTACCCAGAAACAAACACAGCAAAACAAACACCACACAACCAAACCACACCACTATGAAACCCAAACAAGACACAAAAGACACACCAGACACCACCGAAGATATCTAGAAATGGTTCTCCGTTTCATGACCATTCAACGTTCAAGTCATCTGATGGTTCACAGAAGTTAAACTCACACGTGACATTAAAGATGAAGGATCGGGAAAGGCCCCACTAATTGAAAATTAGTACATTAGTATATAAGGTCAGGAAAACATACATAAAGTGCACATGTTAAGTGCTAGAAAAGCTAAACTGAAAGTGCAAACTCGAGAAATTAACCGAGAATTCTAAAATTCCAGTTGATTCATATTCACCACCTGATTTTGCATGTCCCTATTATGTTTTTGCATGCATCTTATCCTACTTTGGGTAACACCGCCTCCCTACCCAACCCTGGAGAGAGAAAACCCTCACCGCCCCTGTCCCAAACACTCACTAACCTTCTGTATACTGGCTTTTCCTCAACCCACAGCGTAAAGGCGAATTGGATCCCTGGGAAAGCGTAGGAGACACGCGCCGACACAAGGTCCATAGAGATCATATGTATATTGGGATCCATAAGCTAGTTGGGCCACAACAATGCTCAAATACCAGCAGTTCAGCTTCAGCACAAAGAAAAAATTGCTTATACTCCACCATAGCTTGCCCGAAGCCAAACAAGTTAAGCTTGCGCAGTATAGCAAAACATAGAGCATTATTATTGCACACATATTCGTAATAGCAGTTTAAAAAAATGGACTGCTTGAGCAGTGAACCCTCAACTTAAGATTAAGAATCCCGCATGAATTCTTGTTCATAAGTACAAATCGAGGATGCTCTATGAGAAATTTGCTTCCTTGTTTCAAGTTAAGATCTCCCTGACCAGTCTCAGTTGCTTTTTCATAGTTTGAAGATTCAATATATACACGTGCAGATGTGCATTTCCCAAGGCATCGATAACTATTAACTAAATAGAAAATAAGACCGGCTGAACTTGGGTATAAATAAAGGAGCTACAAATGGTGCACTAGATAACATGACTTATCCAATCATCAAACCACTGAGATCTCACGAAGGAGATTCTGATATAGCATTCAACTCTTCCATTTCTTCACCTACACTTATATTGTAAACTAGTCACCAAAACGCGACAGTGATTGCATCAACCAAAACCCTTAACACCGAAATCATCTATAGTAAACTAGAAATGAGGCCTAAACATGAATCTTGCTCAAATGTTGATTTAAAGTCATTCTGCAAAAACTAAACCATCCAATGAAAAAACCCAAAAAAGGAGCTCTGACAATAGACTGTGATTCGTCCATGAAAAGAGAGTTCCACAGCATCTATAGCAGTGATAAATCGTGACTGGAAGGGAAGTCTCATTTGCGTTTCTGCAAAAAATATTCAAGCTTCTTCAGTTTTACAAGCGGAAGGAAAGGTTATTTGTTATGCTTGTGCTCTTGGTAAGACTAGGAACTTGAAAGGAATGAGGTTCAGGACGACCACGAAATTCTGTTATGCACTTCAAAAGATGATCCTCCTTGGGACTGTGCATCTATAATCGATGATAATAGAGCTATGCCTTCGGAGTGAAGCAAATGAAGCTGCAAATTTGGTTATTACAGCCATTAACAATAACTTTTTGCCCCCTTCTCGGATTTTGTTATCCATAGTGGATTTTCTTGTTTGCCTTTCTGTTCATGCCCTGCCTGTCTGAGGGGTTGTAGCCTTTTGACTTTTTACGAGGATAAAAAAAATTACTACGTATACACACGAATAGAGGAGTTGAAGCACATACCTCAGCAATATGGGTTTAGGACCAAGCATCTTCGATGTTGATGATAATTTGTTTAATACCATCAGAACTCTTGAATCCTATTAACCAAAAAAGCAAGGAAAAAAAAAAACTTAGTTAATATGACATTCCCAATCCTCCTTAGAAAGATTCATCCTTGATCATTATTCATTGCTATGATTTTCAATGGCAGTTGTGAAACACAATAAAATCAAATCAAAACTTCAATAGTCAAACCTGGAGTAAACACCATTTTCAACTAAAACCAAACTGAATGGGGGAAAAACACCTACTCTCCAAAATGAAACACCCAATGAAATAAATCAACCTTATTCTTTTTTCCCAAAGAAATATTAAAGAAAAAAACCTGAGGCTGCCGGTGAGTTATTTGTAGTATTAGATATGCCCTTACTCAAGATTGGAGGTTATCTTAGAGCATCTTTAGCCCTTGCTCAAGTTTCCACCCAAACTCGCATCCAGAGCATCCACAGTGGTATAATCAAAACAAAAAGGTATATAAAGTTAACAACATTTGCTCAAAAAGAGCTCACATTGGAATAATCAAACTTAGAAACATCTTAGCAACTCATCAAATTTTGGCTCTTGGATAATCAAAACTATAAACCTTTTGCCAATAATCAAATTTAATTGTCTTCACATTTTCTCAATCAAGTATATCATCATTACACAAAAACTTTCTTTTTTCCATTTTCAACATATTTATAACATAAATACTTTTAAAAACAGTTTTTTTTTTTTGCAAAAACAGTTTTTTTACACTTTTTTTTTATTAAAACTGTTTTTCCCCATTTTTTTAAACAGTTTTTTTATTAAAACTTTTTTTCAAAAACTGTTCTTTTGAAAGAAAAAACTTTTTCCACTCAAAAACTGTTTTTTTTTAACTTTTCCAGAAAATTGTTTTTTTTTAATCAAAGTTTTCAAAAAACTATTTTCTCTTTTTCTAATAACCTATTTTTATTAGTTTGAAAACTATTTTTAAAAAATTATTTTCTATGTCACAATTTCTAGATTTTTATAAGTTAAAAATGTGATGTGGCAAGTTTTGGTTATTCAATTTTGATTGTACCACTGTGAACCTCTACATTGCTAACATCAGCAACTCCTTAAATGGATAATCCAAAGATGGTGTGGCACCTTTTGATTATCCACTTTTGATTATTCCACTGTGGATGCTCTAAAACTTACTCCACTCGTTGTATCAAGTTGAGTTTGCTCAAACTTCAACTGAAGTCGAGAAAGGTCAAGTCTTTACTCAAAAAGAACTATTTTAAGAACTAAAGCTATTCTGTATCTTTTAATTTCACAACTATGCCACAAATGAATCTTTTACTCAAATTTATGCATGCCATGCCACAAATAATCTTTTACTCAAATTTATGCTTACATTTCAGTTTGGCAAGTAAATTGCTTTCATGCATACTATTACTCAGTCTGAGGGAAAAGAACTTAGACCCCGTTCCACTTTCTAAAAAAATCTTCTTTTTCAAAAAGAGGGTAATTTCAAGCTCAAATATAACGAAAATGAAAAATAATTTTTTAATTTTTTTTACACCGTTTAAAAGATCTTAATGAGATCTATCAAACAAGATCCATATTGGCCAGAAAATTATTTGCGTAAATGCATGATTTTGGGGTTTGAAATTACCTTCCTTTTCTAAAACTTCCTTTTTTCTAAATCCGGAACGGCCTCTTACATATGGCCTTCTAATGGGAAATAAAACAAAACAAAAAAGCGGAGCAAGATGAATCATAATAAGAACAAGAAATGAAGAAACGATTTCCAAACCTTTGTGATAGTGGTGGGTTTGTCCCGGGCCTCCCGAATAAGCAAGCGTAGCTCTTCGCTCCGATGTCTTCTGGGTTTGATTCTTTCAGGCGCCATTGTTTCTTTGACGTAGGTAAATTCGCTTAGAGAATCTTTCGCATGGTGAAGAAGGGACCCGTCCCAGGGGTGTTTTCGCTATGAAAAATTTGTAAATTTTTATTTGTTGTAGAAACGTTGTCATGTGTTTCCGGTAATAAATAAATTGTAGAAAAATGTCAAGTTATTTTCGATAGAAAATAAATTGTTGATGAATTTAATTCTGGTAGAGAATAAATTGTCGATGGATTTGAGAGTGAAATTATTGTAGAAAAAAATTTTTTGATAACTTTTTTGTTGGTAAAAACGAAATAGTAAAATGTTGAATTTTTTTTGTTAGTAGAATCGAGATGATAAAATGCATTAAATTTTTAGCGGTTTTTGGAAGTGGAAACGCCTATCATTGTCTTTCGATGAACCACCAATGTCGGCTATCGCAACAGCGTTACAGCGGCGGAGGCACTACGAGTGGTCTTCCTTCCCTCGCTTCTGTCGCGATTTTCGAGCTCGTGTGGTTCGCCCTAACTGACCGTTCGACGTGCCCCAAGCCCACCCACACAACCCTCCTTTCTAGCACCGTTCCTTCTTCGTTCGCTTCACTCATCTTACTCCTCCCCTTTCTTAAACCGCGCCTAGCACACCAGAGACTGATGATGATCCCAATTACCACGCCAATCCTACTTCGTGTACGCGCGAAGGGTAATCTTGCATGCTCGGTCCCCACGCTCTGGGTTGGAGGTAATCCCGACCCAAATACTCTCGTTGAATTCAGTGGCTTTGTTAGCCACATCGGACGAAACAATGGATAGGTCATCAGTTTGATTGACACCCCAATCCAATTCTCTATCACAACGTTCCGAAAATCAGGATGAGATAACGAACGGCCTATTTACAGAATTGAATTAATGCATACCTTGACAAAATACGCACATGGTACATGTATAGTGAGAGAGAGAGAGAGAGAGAGAGAGAGAGAGAGAGTACAGGGGCTAGGCAGGGTACGGGAGGAGATTTCGAAGAATCGACAGTATTCGTGCCCTAATTGCTGGGAAGAAGACGTTAACAGCAAATTCGATAACGTGCAAGGGTTAACTGGCACACGTGGCAGCAAGGTCATTCTTCGCCGCTATAAGTAATATTCTGCGGCCACAGTAATTCATCACGGACACGAGTAATTCTTTGCGGTCATCAGTAATACTTTACGGTCAAGAGTAATTCTTTCGGCCAAAAGTAATTCTTCGCGGCTATAAATAATTCTTGGGCAAATTTTCGTAGTAGTCCCTGTAGTTTTATGGTTGTCTCACTTTCGTCCCTCTAGTTTCAAAGTGCTCGAATTTCGTCTCTGTAGTTTGTTTTACGTTCCAAATTGGTAAAATCGTTAACACCGTTAACGAAACTAACGGAAAAAAAAAAATAAGTGTTCCAATTTTCAATCCGTTTAAATCGGTGTGAAGATCTTATTTTTTTGATCATTTTATCCTAAATGGTCATAATGAATTTTTGCCTCTAAGGCCTTTCAATGAGCATCCTAAGAGAGTCCTGAAACTAAATAAGAAGTCTTCGGGTGCTCATTGAAAGGCCTTAGAACCAAAAATTCATTACGACCATTTAGGATAAAATGATCAAAAAAATAAGATCTTCGCACCGGTTCAAACGGATTGAAAATTGGAACATTTATTTTTTTTTCCGTTAGTTTCGTTAACGGTGTTAACGATTATACCAATTTGGAACGTAAAACAAACTACAGGGACGAAATTCGAGCACTTTAAAACTAGAGGGACGAAAGTGAGACAACCATAAAACTACAGGGACTACTACGAAAATTTGCCCATAATTCTTTGTAGCTATGAGTAATTTTTTACAGCAGGAATAATTTTTCACAACCAGAATTAATTTTTTGCAGTCATGAGTAATTCTTCGGAGTAATTGTTTGCAACCAAGAGTAATTGTTCACGGTCAATAGTAATTTTTGTGGCCAAAAGTAATTCATCGTGATCAAGAGTAACTTTTCATGGCCAAAGGTAATTTTTTGCAGCCAATTGTAATTCTTCATGTCAGGTTCTTTTCCTTTTTAACTACTAGATAAAAAAACAAAATTGTTGTTCAATACAACTTGAGCGGTTGGTTTAGATGGTTTAGAATTTTGTGATTTGTGTGGGATTGAAAATTGTAGATTTTTTGTTGGGATGATTTGGAGTTTCATGATTTGTGTGGGATTGAATAGATTTTTTGTTGGAGTTTTTTGGGTAGACAGAGTTCAAACTTACTCCTTACTTGGTTATATGTATTCTAGGAACTATTTTGCTTTCTATTTTTCCAGGTCAGTGCAATATGGGTATCACTTTTGAGTGAGTGGATGTTCTAAAAAATTAAATTCGAGTTGGAATCATGTATGATTATACACATCTTAATTACCATCCCTGAATGCAATTAACAGAATTAAACAAATTTGATAATATTTGTTGTATTATACTATTTTATGAAATTGGTTAGATGAACCATGTTCGAAGCTTATTCTTAAAATGAAAATTCCCGAGAAAGTAGATTTTGTTGTGAGAAGAATTTTTTCCCTAATTCACGTTTATTTGACATATTTGTAATGCTCCTCTCACATGAGGTGAGACCATACTCAAATTCAGAATTCACTTTATGTGAGATGGCGTTAAAAACAACCGTTGTATAAAAAAAAAAAAAACTTTGAAATAGTGGGATTTGATACTTCATTTTGATTATATTTAAAAAGGATTGCGCTGTGGCCAATTACTTGTGATCTAAATAGAATTGACTAGGTCTAATAAATACTGGAGGAAGCTATGGTACACGGGGTATACCGTATGTCTAAGTTATGACAATTTATGATTTTCATTATGACGATTTTTGGTTTTCTAATGCATAATTTTGATGGTAATTAAGACTTCTACTTTAAAATTTACCTGTTGAAGATGTTATTAGCAGGTTACCCATAATTAAAAAATATTGTTATTATGTAACCATAATTATTCGCACTAGAAACTATAATACTTGTACCTCAACCAAATATATGTGTACAATATCACAAATTAAATAATGTTACCCACAAATGTTACGACAACACCATAAATTGGCATTATCTTGCCACAATGAGTCGTACCAAAAATTCTTTGACACGTATGATATTCCGTAACAAAATCAAAATATGTCGTACCAAAATCAACAATTGTTGTACCCAAACAAAATACATGTGTAAAATACCAAAAATTCAGTAAAATAACCAAATTTGTTATGACATCATCTAAAATTGTCATGTTTATACCACAACGTGTCGTATCAAAAGAAAACATATTTAAATACTACAAATTATATAACAAATCATAATTGTTATGACAATACCATAATTTGGCATTTTCATACCCACAATTGTCATAACATAGCAAAGTAAATTGATTAAAATATTCCGTAACAAGACTAAAATATCACAAATTCAGTAATATAACTAAATTTGTTATGACAATACCATAGATTGACGTCTTTATACTCATAATGTGTCGTATAAAAAAAATTCAATCGGAATGTTCAGTTAACGAAAGTTATAATTAGCAAAATATCAAACCACAAATTCAGTAATATAACCAAATTTGTTATGACAACACCATAAATTGACGTTTTCATACCCACAACGTGTCGTATAAAAAAATGCAATCGAAATGTTCAATTAACGATAATTCTAATTAGCAAAATACGATATCACAAATTCAGTAATATAACCAAATTTATTATGACAATACCATAAATTGATGTTTTCATATCCACAACATATCGTATAAAAAAAATTCAATCGGAATGTTTAGTTAACGATAGTTATAATCGGCAAAATACCATACCATAACTAAACGTCATTAGCGAGTATGTTTTTAGAATGATCGATCATAACTGTTAAAATATCAAGTCGTACGATATTTAGCATTGTCACCAAAATTAGATATTGACAACTGCGTAATCGAAAAATATTTAATGTATCCAGATACATTAAAATCTAGCAATGCACCACCCGAGCCCCATGTAAGGCATTTTTTTCTGATTAATTGGAACCGTCTATTTTTTACATAGTATGAATAGATCACATGTACCAAGAATGAGGTTGATCGCTTATCATTAGACCCTTAATCAGACAAAAAAAAATCCTTTTACTATTGAATTCGGGTGCCGATAAAAGAGCTTTCTAAACCCTATAGAGCCAAAAAATTACGTGGATTATTTAATCAACAAATATAACGAAATCGATAGTTTTGATCGTCATTATTGTGTCGCGATTGCAAGTCAACCATACATTCAGTTACAACATAGAAATTGGCTTTATATCAAGTATATTGAATGCACAATTCTAAATGTTCTTTTGGTACGACACATTATGGTAAGAAGATACCAATTTTTTGTGTTATTATAACAATTATAGTTATGTTATATAATTTGTAGTATTTTACAAATGAGGGAGAGGGAGAGAGAGAGTCAAGAAAGAGAGAGTAACCTATGACCTGCTAAGCCATTTTTTCATTTTATTAATTGATTTAATAAATGGGTGGGCCAGATTATTCACGTTTAAATCCAATGGTTTAAAATTATGGTGCGTATGGTACACCCCCTAATAAGGGGTGTGTACCATAGGACTACCCAATAATATTACCGTGGCTTCAAAATTAAAAGTTCCGGCACACATTTGCACAAAAAAATACGAAAAGTATATAAAGAAGAAACAAACAAGCACGAAAAGAAAAGTTCTATACCTGGCCCAAACAAAAGAAGAAAAATATCATGTTTATTATTTATGGTAAGGCAATTAAGTATTTTCCTTATCGACCTTTCAATTCAAAATTTATACGGAACTTTATTTAGAAAAAAAAAAGGGTTAATTTATTAGGTACAATAAATTTGATATTTCCTTCACATCTTCATACTTCCCTCCTGCCCATTCCTCTAATCCTCTTTGAAACGTTTACGTATTTCTATTGTCTTGTTCGACTCCTCCCTAGTCCAATTTCGATTGGACAAGACAATTCAGATCGGAATCGTTCGCTGGTAGATTCAATAATTTAGATTTATTTGTACACTTTTATCAGTAATAATACATTATTACCAGTAAAAATATAACCCAATTATGTATTGCAACAAATGAAAAATTCTAATTAAAGTTTTTTTAGATGTCAAATCAACCCTAAAAAAAATGTACTATGAAATAATAAAAAGATCCTATCTCTCTCTCTCAATTTTCACACATATAAAGGAAATTATTTTATATATTCATGAATCAAAGGGAAAAAATAGTGTAAATAATTTAAATATGGTGCCGTTTCGCTTTCTTTTTTAACTTTGTTTTTCAAAAAAAAAAAGTAATTTCAAGCTCAAATATAATAAAAATAAATTTTCAAAATTTTTTGCACCGTTTAAAAGATCTCAATGAAATTTATCAAACAATATCTATATTGGTAGAAAAATTATTTACGTAAACACATGATTTTTGAGCTTGAAATTACTATTCTTTTCTAAAACTTCTTTTTTTTTTTCCGAAACTGGAACGGGGCTTAAGTATGAAATAATATTTTTTATTTACAACTTCTTGCATTTAACAAAGTTATTTTTGCGATACTATTACTTTTTGTCAAAAGTTAAGTTATTTTCACCAATCAAAACATTTTAACACAATTTTTTTCTACCAATACAACACATTTTCTACAATTGACGTTTATGGGCTTGTATAATTTAACGCTCAACAGCCTTCTAATTTCCCATCCAAACACTGCATTAAGACTCATTCGTTTTGGAATTTTAGGTAATAAATATAATAATAATTGAAAATATGAGTAATGATTGGAAAAAGAAAAAAAATTAAAATCCAAAATTTAAAACCCAAACGAACGGGTCTATATCACTTGACAGCGACGCCGAGAAAGAAACAGCTGGGAAAATCCATCAAGCTATAAAGACGATCTTCCTCCTCCTTCCCTCTCTCTCTCTCTCTCTTCCTTTATCTCACTCTACAACCTCATCCCTTCCGATTCTTCCTCTTCTCGACCGGCCGCCCTCCAACCTCCACTGTAAGTCTTCCAGTCTGGTTCAAGCCCTAATTTTATTTCTCCATTATCTTATCAGATCCTTATTTCAATCATCAGGTCAAGATGCCTAATTCATATCGTTTGTTTTTATTTTGGATTTTACCTGGATTAGTTAATTTAGTTCTCGATGAAGTTCCGATTTCGATTGTTGATTTGAATTTCATGTCACGTGACTTGCTCTTGATAGGCTGATAGCTCGAGTTTTTAATTGACTCACTACGTTGATTTGATGTTTTCATTGGTTTGATTTGAGTGATTATGTTGCCAATTCGTTCGTTAAACACAGTTGTGAATTTCCCGTTCTTTTTTTTTTTTTTGGTAACTCAATGTCGGGGCAGTTTATGAGCGCCTCTAATAATCCTGGGCCCAATCCCACAGCCCACTTGTGGGGAAGGCTGGAGCAAAGCTCCGTATGGACTGGCCCCAAAGGAGTTAATAGCACCCAGGAGGTTTCGAACCTGAGACCTTAAGAAATTAAGAAGAAGCAAATCCCTAAGTCTTGACCACTGGGCCAACCCATTGGGAATTTCCCGGACTTAAACAGGGAGTTTTTGGGGTTTAGTAAAAACGAAGTGGATTTCAGCTCCCTGTTAGTTATTTCTTGGGGTTTTGCTAGCGGAGTTTGTTATTTAGAAACCGCAGAATTACTTAAGAGAGGGAGGCCCCAAATTTGATTTAAGCTCTTTTAGGCATTTTGCGATTCTTTTGTATTGTGAATGTCGAGTCTCAGTTAAGAAAATGGGTTACTTGTGTTTACATGGTGCATGATGCGGTGGAAGTTCTGCTTTCTATATGACCGACATAGTACTTGACATACTTGTTACATATTATGGAGGTGTAGTGAGCACCATGCTGAATTTCTCTACCATGGATGAGTTACCATTCTTTTTTGTGTACGTGGATTAAAACATGCAATTTTTTCAGTCAGTAAAGTAGGAGCACTCATAGATAGTTAGTAATTTTATTGTAAAAGGTAGGGGCTTCAATTTCATGGCCCTCCACTAGGCCAAATAAACTTATTACAAAAACCCGGGACATAATTTGTGAATGTTTTCAGTTTCAGTCACTTGTCATTTTGGCTTTATGTTTTTTTTTTTTTGGTTGGTTATTAGCCTTTTGACTTTTGAGTATGTATTCAATAGTATTAGTACTACACACTGTATAATGTATATGTGCATCTGTGGAATTGACTGCAATGTTGAGTTCTTTGTTAGAATCTTTCTAAGTATCAACGGTATTTATATTGCAGGCAACCATGACTAATGAGGGAGAGAAGACTTGTCCTCTTTGTGCGGAGGAGATGGATTTGACTGATCAGCAATTGAAGCCGTGCAAATGTGGTTACGAGGTTCGAATGTTTGATTAACCTTTTCTTTGTCAAGTTTGTCAATAGTATCTGTTGTTACGTGTGAATCATTCTGTGTCTTTTAAAGCTCTACCTCTACGAACTGTTGCAAAAGAGAAATAATTAGGGTAATGCTAGGCCCTAGTTAAGCTCGTTAGATGGGCTTCTATGTATTTTTATAAGCTAATTCAATACAGTATCAATACATTTAAAATATATATATAAATTCTGATGTTCTTTTCTTGGTATTTTATCTAATCTATTTACAGAGAAAAAATTATCTAAATACGCAAAATACAAGCACCAGAAAAAATTGAACCAGTTGTGTGCCAGCTGACCGACTCCAGCATGAAGTGACTCGCTACACTTATCGGTTTTAGACTAAGGTCAAAACACTTTCTTTTAGGAATGTATGAAGTTTTGCTTAGTTTTATTTCTCAGAGAAATGATTAGGCTGTGGCAAGAGAAGCTAGATATGTTCTAACATAGAGTATGATGAAATATTGAAGAGATTAGTTGACAACAATCAAAAGAAGAGTCCCTAATTCCAAATTTCCAATAAATTTGGGGTCTATCAGTGCAAGTCAGCTGGCGGACATTTCGAAATGACAGCATTGTTGATAAATTTCTGTTATGCACGGTTATGGTTATCCCGGATTGCGTTCCGGAAAAGTGGTCTACTTGAAAGAAGGGGCGGGCGTACTCGGTCATGAGATTTAATGCGTCTTGACAGCAATGAATGGGAATCTAGGAAAGAATAGGAAATTGAAGAAAAGAAAGAATAGTGGTGTCCTAACATCTTGTTTGGATACTCTGGGAGAGAAAATATTGTGTTATACTTCCCTGTTGATTTAGGAAGGGAATCGGAAAAGGAATCTAAGTTCTAGTATGCGAGTGAGAGTGTGAGAGGGCCAAGGACGGGTCAACTTGTTATAAAGGGATGGGCATCTTCTGTTATCACCTAACTCTCCTTCCTTTTTGTTTTTACCTGTCTACTTTTAGATTGATGCAAGTAGGGGGATCGTAAGGGATTTTGGTTCTCAGTTTTTATTATTTCTCTGCATTTCCCTCCTTACGAGGGATTATAAGAGTCATAACTTGTTGGGTGTTTGCTCAACTGGACATGCCAGACACACTCCATACACAAGGTTTCCGAGTTTTCAACATCGGAGATTCAGAAATTTATAGGAGCCCTTGTGGTATAGTTGGAGAAAAGACAGCGAGTCCTTCAGTTTAGGTCACTCCATGTGTTCTTAAATTGTTATGTTAATTACATCAATTGCTGCATGTTCATTATGACTAATGAGTAATGTGATCAATTCATAAGCTATTGGTAATTTAGTTTTCTTTGGTTCTATGCGAAGCAACTCCAACTTGAAGGTTGATGCCTAAAGGTAGCTTAAGTGCTACTAGGATGTATATTTCCTCTTCCTTAAGCTCAATAGAGTTCATTTCGGTGAATTTTAGAGCTATGGATATGTATGAGGAGAGTTGACCTGAGGGTGATCCTAAAGAGTGACCTAGAGCGATTTATAGAGCATTATTCTTCGTCTTCCACCTTCGCATCCTCTTTGTTCTTTGTAGTTTACGAATCTTTGGTCGAATTTCTTGTTGTAGAAGGATTTCCTCCCCTCTCATAGGCTTCATTAAAAGCATATCCCCAGTTATGTCAAAGGAAACTATGCCCTTTTATGCTGTCCCGACATTGCCCTTCTGAGCGTTGCTCTGTTTCTTTTGGCACCCTCAACTCGTATCGAATTACCTCTCCTCTCTTTCTTCTTCATTTGTCATTTTCATGGATGCTATACCTTTGAGTCTTTGACGTGACCTTTTCTACATCTCTAACTAAAAGAATGCGAAAAGAATAAGAATGCGACCTGTATTCAAACCAGCTCTAACTAAAAGAATAAGAATGCGATGCGTTGCGTTGCTCTACCTTTGTCATTCAAACCAGCTCTAAGTTTCTAACTAAAAGATTAAGAATACGATACGTATTGGAAAAGATAAAGACAACAATTCAGAAACAATTACAATTGACAAAAATCCATTAATTTATCAGTATTTTTAACAGCATGGAATTAGATCAATGTTTTTTCTTTTTTGGTTCTTTGTTCAATTCTTCGCTAGCGCATTGTTCTATTTAGAGTGTCATAACTGTTAACTTTTTGGCAGATCTGTGTTTGGTGCTGGCATCACCTAATGGACATGGCTGAAAAGGATGAGACAGAAGGGCGGTGTCCAGCGTGCCGCACTCCCTATAACAAGGAAAAGATTGTAGGGATGACATCAAATTGTGAAAGGTTATCTGGAATTTGTTGGCAACAAGGAAAATATGCCCCCCTCATTTGTGAAGGCATTATTGTGAGTGTATTTATTATTACCATCGTATTCATCCTGAAACACCTAGCAGGTTGGTTGCTGAAATGAATATGGAGAAGAAAGTGAAGTCGCAAAAGACTAAAAGTAAAACATCGGACGGAAGAAAGCATCTTAGCAATGTTCGAGTGATTCAACGGAATCTTGTCTACATTGTGGGATTACCTCTTGATCTGGTAGATGAAGATGTGTGTACTCTCTCTCTCTCTCTCTCTCTCTCTCTCTCTCTCTCTCTCTCTCTCTCAGTCCCTCGGTTCCCACACCACCCAACACAGCAGGGGTACGCACCTTTGTATTAATAGCTTTATCATTTTGCATGCAGCTCCTCCAGGGGAGAGAGTATTTTGGTCAGTATGGAAAGGTGCTGAAGGTGTCTATATCTCGGACAGCAGCTGGATCTATCCAACAATTTGCAAACAATACTTGTAGTGTGTAAGTTCAAGTGGAGTTATTGTTGTTAGTTTTTAACTCCCTTTAGAAGTGACATAATTCTATTGGCATATCTATCGCAGTTATATTACTTACTCAAAGGAGGAGGAAGCAGTTCGATGTATTCAATCAGTACATGGGTTTGTCTTGGATGGTAGTTGTTTGAGGTAGGCACACATTCACTTCCAAGACTTATCTTGTATTTTGTGTTTCTTTTACATATATGTTTGAATATCACTTGGCAGGGCATGTTTTGGAACCACTAAGTATTGTCATGCTTGGCTGAGAAATATGGTATGATAGTAAATTCCGATTGGAAATTGGTGTTTTAGTTATCGTGCTTCCTTAAATTGGTTTAATTGAGTTCTGGAGTTTTGTTGGTGTAGCCTTGCAGCAATCCTGATTGTTTATATTTGCACGAGATTGGCACACAAGAGGATAGTTTCACCAAGGATGAAATAATATCAGCGTACACAAGGTATCTTCATATGGTGATATGTCCAATGTTCCCTTCTTGATTTCCTTTCATTTAAATAAAAGGCTTGTCTGAGATCAGTTTGTCAGGGAATGTTGAAAATTTAAGATTGTTTTCTTTGAATTTTTCCTAAGTAGGCTACGAACATCCTGATCTCGAGTTCAACCTCTTTAACTTCTAAACAATAAAAATATGCCTTAATCAGTATTGGCAAATACCCAACAACCCAAGTCCAGTCCCCGATTTGTAAAGTAAAATTCTAGAGAGTGCATTTTTGGGAGAAAAAAAATGTTGAATTTTGGTCATTATGCTCCTCGAAAATTCTTTGCATGATCAATTGGAAAACTAGCACTTGTTTTTCTAGATATTTATTGAAGCATGGAGAAAGTACATACTAAATTTTGTAGTATGCACTAGCCTATCCTATCTTGTCACAATATAGGCCATATGGCTTACCACATTCCCACTCCCAGTGCATCGTACGGGTATCATCTGCGCACCAGGTAACTTAGATTGGGATCCTGGCATCTCAATTAAAAAGGGCTACCCAGTGCACGAAGCTATTGCAACTGCAGGATGAACGGTTGGATGTACGCTTTCCCCACAAGCAGAAAGGTTGTTTCTGTGACATGGGCAACCTTACCGCTGCAATGATTAAAAATCCTACTGTCGAATTGGCTTTGAATTGAAATGAAATATCTCTATGCATAGAACTCTCAGGCCGTCTTCTTTGTTTCCCCTCCATCCTGGTTTTTTTTGTATGAAAAGTTGACCAAATGCACATTTGGATTCTTGGGAAGCTACTCTGGCTTTATGTATTGGTTGTTGTTTGGGAAAACGCTTGTAAGCTTTGAATTATTGGAAATGTTAATGGGGTCTGAAGTGCACATATTGTTGAGGTTTTGAAACTACCGCTTGTTCCACTGTGCTTTAGGTTGAGGTTCTAGTTCTATATTCAAATTGCATGGCAATAATATGTTTAGTCTTGTCGCCACCTGTCCAGTTTTAAATTCTCTATGTTTTGGTCTTTATCAATTAAAAGGTTGGCTGTCTTGTGCCTTGCCCCGAATCAAGAATACTTTGTTTTGATTTCGTATTAAGTATTTTCAGTGTTTTGGATAGCTAATTAACTTGCATAGTGGTTTTAAAGGAGTAGAGTACAACAAATTACTGGGGCCACAATTAACATGCAACGGCGTTCAGGGAATGTTTTACCACCCCCGGCAGATGAGTGCTACATTAATGGCTCCGCTACCTCAGAAAAACCTATTACTAAAAGTGCTTCAAATGTAAGACTTTCATGTTCACCTTTTTGTTTCTTTAAACTAGGAATTAATAGTTTGCCATGAAGTCTTTGACTAGTTCTTTTGTCGTGTGTTACACTTGTGAAGCAAGACGAGATCAGCTTTAGGAACTTTTTATTTTATTGTGATAGCATTTCTTTAGAGTTGAGAATAATGCATTTGCCACACTATCCAATCTTGTCGTGGTTGGTTTTGGACAAATGTGTTGTGAATAGTAATTGTTACAGTAATTTGGGAGCCATTCTGAGTCTAATGGTTGCATGTGGCTCCAGAATCCAGCTAGCAGTGTTAGAGGTTCTCCACCAAATAGTAGCTCTGGCCGATCTGCTCCTCTTCCTGCTGCAGCCTCATGGTATGCCGACTAACTGCACTGCAGCATCTTCTGTAATTTAGAACACGAGTCCTTAACTTACGATTATGTTATATTCTACCAGGGGACCGCGTGCGTCTAACTGCCACCAGCCACCTTCAATTTTAGTTTGTGCAAATGGACCTTCAAAACAGAAGGCTGAAGCATACAGTGATTCAACCGCAGTTGCAAGCACAACTCAGGTTCCTCTATTGAATGATGATGCTAGAAAGAAGCTTATTTCTCACGAAGAACGCCAAAAGATTCTGCATAGTGGTAAAAAGGAAGCTCTGGAACCTGATAGACAGTTGGGTATAGCTCCAACAACTGCTTCAGAGGGACTGCCTGTTACTTCAACTGTGAATGGTCAGTTACATTCTCTGCCCGCATCAGAGGACAAAGATAGATGCATTAGCGCAGTACCCTATGTTACAAATTCATTTGACCTTTCTGGGAGGTCAAATGGTCATGTTGCAGATAAAGACCAGAATGTTTTCTCTAATGGAAATATTCAGAACTCATTGTCACATATTGAACAATTAAACGTTGGTAATCGTCACAGCTGTCATCATTCTGGGGATACCAGGCCTAACTGTTCACATTCTGATAATATTTTGGTTAGTGCACTGCCGAAGTCTCCTCATAGTTGTGTTACAAGGGAACACTCAGATCGGATATTAAGTCCTGTTACCAGAGAAGAGTCTGATTGGAGATCAGATTCCCATACTCAGGTAGCAGACGTACATTCACAATTTGTATCCCCTGAAGTGCTGGGGGATTCACGGTACTTTGATGATCAGAGATTCAAGGACCCAGAGGTTTTAAGTCTTGCAAGATACTTAAGTAATTCATCTCCCTCCTCTCGTCTCTCTAATCATTCCAGGTCTTATTCTCCTCAGCAAAAGGACTCTTATGGCTCAACGAGTTTCAAAGTAGATCCTCAAATTTCAGATGACAAAAATGACAAAGGTTCGCTGCTGCACACATCTGATGTTCCAATAGTACTTAATAGATTCCCTGAGGATATTATTAGTAGTTCTCTTGAACCAAAAAAGAAGCATGTTGGGAGATTTGAAAGTGAAGCAGTCAATGCTGACCAAAACACCGCTATGGGTATGGGAGAGAGCAGTATAATCTCCAATATTTTGTCCATGGACTTCGATTCATGGGAAGAGTCGTTAACATCTCCTCAGAATTTGGCTAAGTTGTTGGGTGAAGATGATAGACATCAAGGATCTCTTAAATTGTCAAGTTGCTGGAAAGTACAAAACAGCAATCAATCTAGGTTCTCTTTTGCAAGACTAGAGGAAGGAAGAAATCAAGTGTCCAATGTTGAACCATCTTCCAGTAACATCGGGCTAGTGCTGAAGGACCGTCCATTAAGCCATGATTTTCCCAAGCATGGTGATCATAATGGTTCCTCTACATGTAACATTGAGGAATCAGATAATTTTGCTAGCAGTCACTCTCATATATCTTCCAACAAGCTTTTTGGTGAGTTACGATTGATTTCAGCTTATACAGTATTCTCTGATTCTAAAAAGTTGATGGTCACATGTCACTAAGCAACTAATGTTCATACTTCATGTATTTGATTGTCTTTTTGTCTGTAATTATAGTAGAGCTGTTCTGAAATGCATGATTCAGATATACACTGTATGGATTATTCTACTGTGGCTGTTCACCTCCTTTGTTCTCTTTTTACTCCAATATTATTTGATTGTACCTCCTTTTCTGTTACGTGGTTATTCTTTCTGACACTTCCCTGATCTTGTTCCTCCCGGATGTCTTGTAATAGTTTCAAGAGCTCAAATTTCTGCCCCTCCTGGATTTTCTGGACCCAGCAGAGCACCACCCCCAGGATTTACTGAGAGAATGGAACCAACTTTTGATGCGATGTCTGGTTAGTTATTTCATATTAATTCCCTTTCTTTCGTGTTTTGACCACATATGTTGTTATATTTAGACCCTTTTATTAAAAACCCTATTTTGCAGGAAATCATTTTCTAGATCCATCCTCCTTATTGAGAAACCCATATCAGGTACCGACAACAGAAAATATTAGTGGGGATCTAGAGTTCATGGATCCTGCTATTCTGGCAATAGGTAAGGGGAGACTTCCACCTGGGCTTAATAGTGCTGCGGGCTTAGAAGTGAGACCAAACTACGGTTCACAGTTCAATGCCTTTGGAAATGAGGCTAGTCTACAGTTGTTGATTCCAAGCTCTCTTCCTCCGCTAGAGAACCAGAGATTTTCTGACATGGGGAATGGTTTTTCTCCGCTTAGTGATGCGTACAGAATCCCTTCACGGATTACGGAGCAAACACAAACCAACACCTTATCCCCATTTGCACAACACGCTCTTCAACAGTCTAGAACTGCACCGATGGTGAATGGTCAATGGGGTCGTTGGAATGAGGTTCGGAATGGGAATGATCTGGGTATGGCAGAACTCCTAAGAACTGAGGTATTAGGACTTAACAAGATCCACACTGGTTATGAGGATTCAAAGTTCCGGATGCCCAGTTCAGGTGATCTATACAACAGACCATATGGGATTTGATGTGTTGTGGATTTATTTGCCTTGGCTTATAGTGGTGTTAAACGGAGGGACAGAACATACATGTGGAAATCGATGTCCTTGCTTGAGAGAGAAGAAACTGTCTCCTAGTCGTTCTGACTTAAGGGATTGCAGATTGGTGAAGGCATCAAATCGTCTGAAAACTGGTTGCCAGAAACCTGCAGGTATGCTACTATGCTTGAACCCATTTTTTCCCCTTTTTATGCATGTCGTGAACGTCACAAGGAACTCGTTCGCCGTGTTTATGTGAGTGGTGAATGGCATGGTGCCGATTAGGCCAATCGATGAATGGAGTTGCATAAATGCTTTGTTTGGTTGGGAGTTTAATTTAGTTTAGTTTAGTTTTGGTAGTGGATGGAGAGAGGAATAGAGTAATGATTGAAGAGAGGGGTAATGATTGGAGAGGGATAGAGAGATGAGAAAGTAATAATTGAAAAAATAGGGTAATGATTGGTGAAAGAAGTAGGGTAATGATTGGAAAACTAAACTAAAACTAAGAACCGAATAAAGCCAGTACTCCATCTTTGTCATGCTAAGGCCATTCACTATTAGTTATGTCAGTCTGGATTTTTGGTGTTGCAGAGATAAAGTTGCTTCTTCTCTTTACATCAGTTTTTGCTTCTCTTTTTTTTTTTTTTTTGGTTGCAGTAAGTAAGCTGAGGTCCAGGTTTTTGCTGCAAACGGTTGATAGACAAGTGATATCTATATGGTCAGACTAACTGGTTATCCTCTCCAGACGTTGAGCGTCTTGCTCCTGCTTAAGGAAAATGATAATCAGGGGGATGAAGTAATTAACAGATAAAACTTCAAAAAATTTTGTTTTTGTTTTATCTATCGGGCAACGACTATGGGCTGCACTGCAAGTGGCGATAAGATAATTGTGTTAGTGGTTCAAGTAAATTTTATTTTTGTGCCTCTACATCTAGGCTCTAGCACTGGGTAGTCCTTTACGAACGTCGTAGCTGATATTTGGCCTTTCTTTTTGGCTTTTAACTTATGGTCTTGCTATTTCTGTGTACTTTTTACACCTTATAATACACATTCACACACCTACTATTGTCAGCTCATTGGGCTGATTTTAGAATTTTCTTTGTTTTATTTAGTGGCTGGAAATCCAACCAGAGATTCTTATTGGTGATATACCTTGTTTGTTCTAGAGTTTTTTTTTTTCCTTCTTTTTATCCCTTGAACCATGCCCATTTTCTCTACTTAGTTCATAAATTATCAATTTGATGATTTCATCCTCTCAACTATCATACTATTACCTACTTAGTTCAATAGATAATGGAAATTAGAAATTTGGACGGAAATTGTCAAGTAAGGCCTTGTTTGGAACTCTGTAGAGCAGATATTTGATTATGAGAGCCTTAGAGATAAAAATTAATTATGACTCTTTAGGATAATATGATTAGAAAAAAAAGATCTTTGTACCTGTTCGAATAGATTGTAAATTGAAGCACTTAATTTTTTACAAGGTTCATTTATTAGAATTTTACGTGCCATTTTATAGAGATTAACACATACATATATATATTTTTAAAAAAGACTTGAGTTTTTCATATAGAATTTAGACAAATCTAACCTTTGGCAATAATTGAAGGAAGCATAGTAATGTGTACATAAATTGATTTGGATCTTTATACCTACCCTCTCTGATGCCATTTGGCTTTGATTTGGGGGCATGGTTCTGCAGCAAAACATCTTTGTTGCTCCTTAATTTTTGGAGGTTTAGGGGGGCCACTGATTCAGTGGTATTTTGAGAGTAGCCACTTTATGCATATATTGCCAAATGTTATGTCTGTTTCCAATCATCTCTTGCTCGTACCCTTAATGACTGGGGACTAGATGGGTTATGTTGTTAAAAATTAAGCTCTTTAAGGCACTCATAATCAAGTATCTAGTTTATAGGGTCCAAATTCCTAACTTTTGTTATCTATTGGACTAAGTAGGTAACGGTTTTGTTCTATAGAACCAACTTTGTGCGCGTTCGATGGACGGATAACAGAAAAATCCCCCCCCCCCCCCCCCCCCCCCCCCCCCCCTTTTTTTTTTTGTTTTCCTCTACTGTCTTTTGTGCATCAAACAGGCACAATGTTAATTAATAAAGAAAATGTTTGGAGTCACTATTTTCATGTGGGAAATTTGCCGATAAAAGTTAAAAATGAGGTATGTACATGTTTTGCAATCTTATTTCAAATTGAAATTTTGTTAGTTGTTCGTTTTTATTCTTTTGCATTTTATTTATCACACGCTCCCAACCCACTTCTCTTCTCCCCCTGATAACTAACCAATTCTCTCCACAAAACTCCTCTCTTTCTTAATTTCAAAATTTAAATAATATAAACTAAATTTTAGGAATTTTGAATTGGGAATTTGGAGGCTTGGTAGGAATTGACACATTTGTATAGAGATATTTGTATTTGTATAGGAATTTTGATTGATTCCTATTCTTCTTTAGATAGATATTTACTCGTGGTTGTGTTTCCAGTGAAAACATGTGGTTTAAAGCAAAAAAGATTTTGCAGATGTGGGGAAACACGTAGGTGTGTGCGTCGCATTCCAGATGAGGAAAAGGTTTTTGTTGGGTGTTAGGTTCAGTATCTTTATAACTACTATGATCCTGCACCTAGTTATCATTAACCCTAAGCTTCGCATTGTTTTTCTGTATCTGGGTTTTTTTGTTTTGTTTTTGTGTTGAATGCTCTCTCACCTTTGTGTTTGTTGTTCTGTTTGCTTCTCTCCTCTGTTCACTCTCACACCTTTTTAAATTTGGTTCACATTCAGTGGGTTTGAGAGGTGATTAAACTACATAGATTGTGATGGGCCGAACCCGACTCACCCATGGGTCGGTCCACGATGCAGTAACAGCACAGGGGACTTGGGCCGAGCATATGGATCAGGCCCATATGATCGGTTTGGGCCCAAGTCGGGACGAGAGCCCAAAGAGTTTAGTATACAAATTAGAAAAAAGAAAAAGATTGACTTAATTGTGAGACATTGCGGTACCAACTTGTAATGCTGGATCTATTCCGATCCTGGACAAAAGACACGTGACTGATCATCAAGATAAGCCACATGACAAGCCCATGTTCTCGATGTGGACTATCTGATAAATACCCGTTCAAAAATTAGCATCAGTGTACAGTATGAGCTTTTGTTACACTATGGCTTATTGCTATTTGTTTCGGGACAATGCGATGCTTGGATTTTGGATTTGCACGGCCAAAGAAAAGCATGAAGTGGGATTCTTTCGTTTTGACTTTTCTCATGTCTCATCTTATGTGATAGTTGAAAGAGAATGAGAGCTGTCACGATCCTATTTTAATGATCTTGAGCACCTTATTTTGTAAGAATCTATTTTGGGATGGACGAAAAGAAGGACAAGCTATGTGGGCTTCTGTGTTAATAGGTATTGTTAAGCAAATCATTTTTTGTGCAAAAAAATTGGGATGGTGAGAAATCAAATAAACGTTATAGGTATTGTTACGCAAATCATTGGTGCAAAATTCAGGATAGAGAGGAATCAAATAACCATCTCAACAAATCAAATAACCATCTCAACAAATCACGTTTGTCTTCAAAGAAACAGATAATTAGAATTATGAAGATTCTTCTCCATTTTGACTGTTTAACTCATCGGATCATCAAAAGAACAATAAAAGATTTCTCTGAACAATACATTTTTTGAATTGCAGCGACCATTTATTTTCATATAACTAAGGTCTTTTGACCAAGATATTAATGATATTTGATTAATTTGTTTTTTTCCCTTAAATATATACTCAGCGCACTCTATAAGCTGAATGGTTCAAATCACGACAATAATATATCGAGGTGCCTTAAACTCCTACGGATTATTGCAATGCACCTCGTAAGCCATGGTGCATTGGCATATTGCAAGTCCCCTTGTCCCCCCAATAGATTGTGCAGCATAAAGCCGCCTCCAACATCAATTTTGGTCACTAGGATCCTTCAAATGATTCCTCCAGACAAGGGAATTTAATGCGCCAATCCACTACGGAGGTGTTTTTAATATTCAATACTCAAAGAAGTGATTACTCTTCAATTAGAGTTAAAATTTTGGTTTTCCACCACAGTTTGTTGCGGGTCTCATTAAGCATTTTTTGTTATAATTTGAACCGTTCATCTTGTAGAGCTCACATAATAGTACATGCGTGCAAAAAATGAGCTTGATCGGACATCAATAGGTATATTAAAAATTGAATTTCGGTTTAGGAAATGGACTGCCATAAACAATTTAACTTCAAAATCTATGACCCTCCATTTTATAAACTAAAATTCAAGTTTTGATATACCTATCGTTATCAAATCAAACTGATTTTTTTCATGGGTATACTACTCTACGTGTTCTACAAGATGAACGGTGCAGATTGTAACAAAAAAAGTCTTGTACAGCTCATATGCGATGGTGGAAACCCCATGATTTTCACCTATGATGGATAGAATTTAGACTCTTTGAATTATTTAACTCTATCATGTTTGGCTTTTTGTCTCCTTAAAAAGATCACTGCCACTCTCTCTCTTTGCCCCAACAGTTGAATCATTTGTTAGTGTGGGGGCCTTGAAAAGAGAGCTGATCCCCCACCATTACCAGCTACTAGATCGGAACAAATGGGGAACACTCCAAATCCCTCAACCTCAAAAGCTTCCCCACCAACTGGGTGTCTTATTTATTACCACACATTTAATGTTAATTTAAGATTGCAAAAAAATCAAGATGAACCCCACCCCACATATTTATTATTTATTTTGTTACAAAAAGATCTAGTTGATCAATGACTCCACCACCCAAACCTAACAAAGCCCTTAGTCGAACACACAAGGATAAATTAGGATCCGAAGATCATGCTTGATAAATTTGGATCGTCTATTTTGACAATTAATAGTTTATATATGAAAAAACATATCTGAATTATTAATTGCCAAGATAGACGATTCAGATCTGCCCTGCAGCGTACATTACAGGAGAGTGCACCACATAATTTCCAATTTCAATAAATTATACTTTATACTCCGATACTTTGTATTGAACTGCATTTGGGTGCCTCCATTTCAAACTTGTACAGTCAGTCTCCAATTTAATTCAAGTGACAATTCAATATTGGGCTTGTTCGTTTAAGGGATTTTGAATTTTGGATTTGAATTTGAAATGACAAGGGTAGGGAGATAGGGGTAATGATTGGAGAGAGATAGAGAAAAAAATAAAAACAATGATTGAAGATAAGAGTAATGAGTGAATTTTAGAGTAGGGTAATAATTTAGAGTCCAAAATCCAAATCCTCAACCGAACAGCTCCATTGTGTTTCTGTCAACTTTTTATGGCAACCTAACAGAAAGCTCGCATTGACAAATGACTTAATAGTAGGCTGACACAATATTCAAATAGAGGCACTGAAGTGAAAACCCAAAATAAATTTTAAGAATGCAAAGTGTAATTTTCTTGTGAAAGCATAGAGAGAGCCCGTGTTTGGACCTACCATGTGCGAGGAGAATTTAGGGGATTTCAATTATATGGAAACTTTATTTCAGGAATTCCTATTTTAATGCTGCTTGTTTAGGCGCATATTCTTATCGGTCTTTTAATTTTGTTAGTCTTGGTTTCCAAATATTATTTTACTTGGCCTCCACTCTAAATAGTTACCTTATTATTACGACTCCTACTAGTATAAATAGGAGTGTAAGTTATTCAATTATTAGTTTTTATCAATATTATATTAGAGTTTTTCTCTCTTTTTCTTGTGCGCAAGATTTGCTTGTAGCTATGAGTTGTTTATCTAATTTGAATTAGTGCGCTAACTAGTCTCTCGTGAATTCTGCTGCGTCAAGTGGTATCAGAGCCACGTTTTTCCTAGTTCGATGGCACCAAACAAAGTTGAAGACACACCCATTGACATTGGTCGTGAGGAAGGATTTAAAAGGATTTGCACCAAGGGATTTGCCCATGGTCAATTTGTGAAACGCAAAGTTGATAGGAACCGTGTTGAGGGATTTGCCCGCAACCAACCTATTAAACAAAACGTCTCCGGAAGATATCCTTATTATCACTACGATAGTAGGAATAAATTTGAAGGCGAGCTATTCAAAACTATAATGATTATCAGTCGATAAAGCGACAACCAAATTTCAGGTATTACGATAATTTGCCAAAATTTAATGGTCTTGAGTTTTTTGAAGATTGTTTGGATTGGATTCTAAACATCGAAGATTCCTTCGAGTATGCGGAAATTTCGATTGTACAAATGTGGAGGTATTTGTTAGTGAAGCTTACGAGTCCAACGTTACAATGTTAGCTACATAGGCAATTTCTAAGAGATCTATTGGGCAAGCGTCGAATTCATGCATGGTGGAGAATTAAAAAACGTATGATGAAAAGATTTTTACTAAAGAATTATGAGCAACTGTTGGAGAAAAAATATAGGCCAAAAGAGTATCATGCATAACAAATTATTGTAGAAGTCGTGGAAGAGGTCAAAATTGAAGTTGAAGATCAAGACGAAATTGACATTTATGCCGTGTGCATGAGAATATTGAAATTGTTTTGGATGCGGTTGCGGAGGACCAAAAGAATTTTGCATTGGAGGTTTGTGCGTTTGGACTTGGTGAGTCACCCTGCAACACTACAAAAAAAAATATTTGTTGCCGAAAATCAAATTTCTATCAAAAAAGAAATTTTAAGAGCCCTAATGCTCGAAAGACAATCAGATCTTGATGGAAGTGCGATAGAAGTTGACGAGAAGATTTGCAATCAAGTTGAAATTTTTTTATGGCTACTTAGGAAGGAATCAATAACGAGAAAAGTTCATAAACGAATAAAGGAGACTTTCTGCATATTGTTGCACCAACCAATCTCTATTATAAAATGGAAGGGTGTGGGGACAAGTTGTTTGAACAGCTTAGATTCATTTGATCCAAAGGCTGTAGTGCATCCTCCCACTTTCCGGTTAAGTGCCCATGGTTTTCACCTAAATCACACAACCGTCATTTCCTTCCAACAGGAATTCGTAGTGCCGTAGGCACGGATTAGCACTAGTTCTATAACAAATCATCAAAGTCTTGAGAACCAGCAACTTCAGCGTAAGGTTCTAGTTGTCGATTTTCTTGGAATGCAACAATTTGATTGCGTTCCTAACATTCGTCTTGTGAATCTTGTCAACAAGTTGAATCATGAAGAGAAAAGATTATTGCGTGAACACTTTTCTTTGAACTTTTTTTGGAAGAAAATCAAGGGGTTGAAGTGTTCTGCTTTGTAACTCTAACTTATTAAGTAAACATCATCATTACATATTTCACATCAATTTTTATCATCACTTTCCTTACTTACCCTTTATGAAAATATAATCATTAGATTTTTACTCACTAATTTTTTAAAATGGAATATACTTTTAGGAGCAAAATGAAAAATGCACCAACTTTTATTTACTAACTTTACAAGGACACCTACTAAGGAACAATTCAAAATGGAATACTGGATTCTAAAAAAGGGACGGAGGGAGTATCTATTTCTTTGGCATGGAAGATGATAGATTCTCAACGAGAACTTGAGGTCGAGTTCTTTTGAAAAAAAAGGAGACTGATGTAGGACAAGAATTTATGAGATTTCAATTATATGGAAACTTTATTTTAGGAATTATTCATTTTAGGAGGAACAAAAGAACATATGGAAACAAAAATGGAGCAAAGAAAAGAATTTGGCTTGTCTGCAGTCCTGTTTTGAATTGCAGAGGTGCGGACCGTGCGATCTAAGCGATCGCAACCGTCGGATAGTGTTTTTAATAGTCCATGTTTGTTTTCAATCTTCTATTGTTAATAAAAGACTTTTATCGGTAATAGATTCAACAAATTTAAACCATTGATTTTCGAGATGACCGGTTCAAATTAACCCGCACAACCTTTTCCGCAGTTCAACATCGGTGCATCAAGAAATGCTACAAAATTAAGGAGTATTGTTCCCTCTCACAGTTGGAGTCCTGAGTAGGATGGTAAACTTATGAGTCCAAGTTAGTGTTTATTATGTTTGGATATAAAACGGATCTACATTTACCTATGTCACTAAACTCACTAGTCACTATGTACAAATATTCGGTCCGTGCAATGTGTTTTTTGGCAGGGGAGGAAAACACAGGCATTTTTTGGCAGACTTTTAAGGCAATTCACCTTGAATGTAAGTTGATAGATGACAAAGATTGATATGTCTTTTTCTTCTTATTAAATTCTCTCACCAAATTTATGATCCAATTCCAATAGAGTAATAAAAGAATTTGAAGTCATCTGCCTCTTCTTCTTTTTGGTTCACGGTAAAATGTCCGCATCAATCTATGCACATTTCTGCTATATTTCTTCCCTATTTAAGCAAAGGCAAATTATCACGCCGAAACTAGAGGAATTCATTGTTTTCGGGTCTCAAAAAGTATTCTGGTCACAGTTTTTAATAAATTTTATTTATTTCTCTTTTTTCATTTATTACTTTAAAAAAAATCACCATCAAAACTCAAACCGAACGGGATCGTAATGAATCCGGCTCATTGCCAGCAACCCCAAAACCCACCCAGTTAAAGAAAGCAGCGGCTATAAACAAACGAGCGTTGACAGTTGAGAGAGAGAGAGAGAGAGAGAGAGAGAGAGAGTTTTGGAATTGATTTGATGGTACGATGACAACATTTGTGCCCATGAACAGTAACATCAGATTTCTTGTGTTCCTCCTCCACTCAAAGTGTAGAAATAGTACTGTTGCATTTTTGAGAGAGGAAAATGACATCTCGAGTGACGTGTCAATACCCTCTTAATTTAGGGATTGGTGGAGTAATAAATTCCAGCCTGACCCCCTCGGAAATGAAGTATTCCTCAAAAGGCCCTGTGCTACTCCTATATACTGCTACTGGGGTTTTGTGTGCGATCCAATCAAAAACCTGCACAGGTTTACTATCCCATCACGCCATCACCATCCCAACACAGTAACCTTTTCTTGTAGTACTACTACTCTACTTGATAAAAGAGCATCTTCACTTGTGTGGTAGAGTAATACAATACGCAGGGATTAAAGCTCTGTTCGGTTTAGGTTTTAAGGAAGATTTTTGAGAATAATAAATGAACAGAGATAAATAGAGAAAAATTATTAGAGATTGTGCCCAGAAGTTTTGAGATTTCAAAACGAACAAGGCCAATAATACTGTGTTTTACTAAGAGTTTATCATTACTTAGTAGGTTCGAGAGTGGACGGGGTGTTCCACTCTACGTTGTGTTCTGTGAAGTTTGATTCGATTAAGTTCCCGCTTCATTGACTCTTCAGAATTTCATCTTTCTGGTTAGTCCCACGAGTTTTGGAATTGTGCCCATGAGTTCATGGATAATATGGTAGTAATTGATCATGAAGTTGTGAATACCAGTATTTGTTGCACAAAGCTGATGTAACTTGAATTGTAGTTCATTACATAGTAAAAACTGATTTGAGTCATGAATGTACTCAATTACACAATTAGAAAATTATGTAAAAATCATGTCGGTGAGGGCATATGATTCCTCAAGGTCACAAGTGTTCGAATCTCAACGGGTGGACTGATAATAAATACAGTATTTTGTACCAAACTCTTCTTGAGACTAATCCAGACCCATTGTTATAACCTCCTATTTTTATGTGAAATAAGAGCATGACACACCTACCCACAATAACACAAGACCTTTTGCCCTATAAACATAGAAGTACTTGTTTGTAAAGAACACCATCCACATAAAACAGCAAATTTGGCACAACAAACAATAGATTTTCCTCAATGGCATCTCTTTTTCTTTGTACCTTTCAAATAAAGAACAACATATAATAGTGGGTATAGTCCCACCACTTTGTTAAATCATCTAGATTGACGGATCATAGATGGAAATTCTTCAGATAAAGCCAAAGCATGGGACAAAGGCTAGACAATAAGCAAAAGCTCAAAATTGAACATACCAACATGTAATGTCCTACAGACAAAAGGAATTAGAATTTCCCTTTTCACAGAAATGATTACCAGTGCCCTTGCTAGCTACGTATGGAACGTGCTCCACTCGTGGTAAACTTGCAAAACCACCAGCAAGATTTGCGTATGGGCTGAGACGTTGCATCGATGCGTTGTTAGCAAGAATCGAACGAGATAGTAGTTTGCAGTTGCTTTAAGTGACGAGGGTCTTATATATGGTACTAAAAAAGCAATAACAGTATGGCGATGGTTTTACAAATTAAGGTGAGAAGCCTGGTTTTGTATATTACTATATATCAATCAACGTTTGCAACACAAATGAATGAAAGACCCTGTTACGCCTGCGATCCACATTTAATGAAGAAGAAAAGACTAGTATGGTGGTGCCTGCAGCGGCCTTGTTTGGCAGTAGTATTGCGAGTTTGTGCTTGCCGCGGTAGATGAAGAATAACCCAGATTGGGTGAGGTAGAACTGGGGAGTTTTGGTTGATGAAGAGAAGCCGAGAAAGCAGAAGTTGCCGCAGATGAGAATCCTGATGATGCTGCAGTATGCATTTGCCACACCCAGTTTGGTGATCCTTGTGAAGAAGAAACCCCTTCAATTCCTTTAGTTGCTGCTCTTTCCTGCCAAACAAACATAACTTAACGGTGTGATGTTCCACCACAAAGCTTTTGGAAGCCAACATATTGCAAGTTTTGCAATGGGCAGCACGATTCAAACGCAAGCGATTATACGAAATCCTTAGAAGGAATGACACAGAACTTTTACCCTCCATTTCAAACCAAAACAACCACCATTGTAGCTGATAATTTGAAAAAGGAAACTACTACATCGTTCAGGATGGGCTCCCCACACAGAATTTTCTTTTTGGCAGGTACTCTACACACAACGATTGTATTTGAACACGTAGATAAACCATAAAAAATGAGTCTCACTACTACAAAGTTTTTCATGTTTGTTCTCACAATTTTCACACCTCAGAGGAGAAGAAATACCGATCTTCTGCATGAATTGTTTTGTAGGCAAATAAGTTGTTTTATTTCCAGGTACTTTTAGCTATTTAGGCAATTTGGGTAAATAAATTACAGATTACTGAAATTATGATCCTGGTTTTACTTGAAAGAAAATGCTGTTCAGCTAGATCGATGTGTGAAGCCAACAATATTTAATACTCATTTTTTTTTTTTGGGGCACATAACATGATATCACAATGTGAAGCTAAGGTAATATAGTTTACCTCATAATTGGGAAAGAAGTTGAGATATACGCCATCTCGCGAGAGAGGACGCTCTGAGGTCATTGGTAGTCCTTCAAGAGTTCGATTGCCTGCTGTAGTTGTCGCAGGGTTCTCCATCTGAAATAGCAGAATGCTCAAGTTAGAGGGCTGCATATGATAATTAACTCGCAATTTCGTGGCATAGAAAGGACTAGAATATATTTATTGTTGGGCAAACAGATTGAACATCAGCTAGGCTTTCTATATGCAATAGGTTTAGCAGTTTCCATAGTCGAACAGAAGCAGAAAGCCATTAAACATTGGGATTTTTGGCACAATTAGAATGGCCAGAAAAGGGAAACTGTGAAGCAGAATTTGAAGTGTTACAAATTAGAATGGCCAGAAAAGGGAAACTGTGAAGTAGAATTTGAAGTGTTACATTTGGTCTCCTTCCATCATGGACATCGTAGGGGTGAAACTGCAAATGCCTCAAACTTCCGTTAGTCTTTGAACCATCTACAAAAGGGGTTGAAACCCCCAAGTTTAGATCAAGATTGTGGTCGCTACCTGCATTGAAAACCTCATGTGCACTTACATAAGAATAAGGTAAACAAAACTAAAAAGCCATTGAAATAAGTTACCAAAGTTTACAGTCTAAAAGCAAACAATCAATACCTCCATCATTGACCTCATCAAGCTCTCCTTCATATGTATTTGGCTCAAAGTTGGTGACTGCTTCCCTTCCATTACACTTGATAGCCGCTTTGTCGTATGCTCTAATTTCCCAAAAGCGACAAGGGAGATAAAATGTTAGATGACAGCCTCTGAATTCTTACAAATTCAATATCAAAGGAAGTTGAGATTTACGGTCATAAGTACCTTGCAGCTTCTTCTTCAGAGTCAAACAGCCCAAGATATACATACCTGCAACACAGCCACAATCATTCCCATGGTCAAAACAAGGTTCCTCAATCTTCTTCAGAGTCAAACAGCCCAAGATATACATACATACATCTGTGTATGCTTTACTAATACATGATTTTTTTGTTTTGATGAGAAGGATTTTAATCCTGTTGAGAAATATCGGAAACCAATTGCCCCTTCACAGTATAGGCACTTCCACTGTACGTACCAAAATCTAATAGCTACTAGGCTACTCCTAATGTAACAACCATCTGGAAATGCAATTTAACTATGTAGTTTCTCACTTTTTGCCTAGGAACTGCCCCATTCGAGCCTCCCATCGGCCGCATTTGTGCAGAGTTACCCCTCTGTATTTTGAGCTCCCCCTTGAGAAACCAGTGCTCTGGCGACGGAGTATGTGCACAAACTCTTCTTTGGTCAGATTCTTCATCTGCATATATTCAAAAGAAGCAAAACAAATCAACAAAAGTAAAAACATGTCTAGTATCACTGTCAACAAGTGCATTTCCCAACCTGTTTCAGATCATCTTCATAATCGCTGAGATTAAAGTTGATGTCAGCGTCAACGCCACGGAACTTGATTGCAGCTCGATCATATGCTCTAATACGAGGACACCAAGGGATTAATCAATACAACTTAGTGGGAAAAAGACAGAAACTGGAGAGAACTTATGTTCTTTCTAGCCAGTTATTACCTAGCTGCAGCATGAGCAGTGTCAAAACCACCTACCACATCCACCAACACCAAAAATCATCAAAATAAAAAAAGTAAAAAATAAAAAGAAGAAAAACACAACTATTTGCTTCTTATTACTTAACAAATGAAAACCAATGGCAGAAGGTAACCGTGTTATCATGTTCCTACCCAAATATACTTGTTTCCCGCAGTCCCTGCAAAGAAGAAGTTAGAGAAACATAAATTGTCATCAACAAAAGCTCAAACTAGGAATACAATGAGAGGATTACTGAAATTACTGAAACAACATTAAGGCGCCATTTGGATGGATGGATTTCATATCAAGGGATTTGAGAAAAAATTTACACAGCAATTGGAGAGTAAGCTATTATGGGTGGCTAGAGAAACCATAGAAGAAGATCCCTTAACAATGATAGGGAATAGCTACTTAATTATTTCAAATTCTTCATGACTAATCTCTTCAAATTCACAAGGTTAACTATCATTTCCATGTTAGAGCTATTCTCCAAGGATGATTACTATCACATACTATCATTTCAAATCCACAAGTTGATATGCAATAAGAGCATCTCCAGCCCAAACCCTTTTTTTTCTTCAGAACCACAATCTAAATTAATTCATACCGGTCCTTGACTCAAACGCATCTCACATTGAGTTTAACTAAAATTTTAACCCGAGAACCCCAAATTTCTACTCAACCTCATCTCACATTGAAGGCTATATCTCGAATTTACAGTCGTACCGTTGGAGTGCTTCGTAGCTCGTACCAAATACAATTCTTATTCAAGTTTTTCCTCAAAACTAAGTAGTATGAGTACGGGCCGGAGATGCTCTAATATGCTAGCCTAATTCACAAAACGCACGCACGCTGCGCATGTTTCAAAAACATTTCACGCTACAAAAATTCACGAGAGCGAGACTAATAAGAATGCCGAGCGTGGAGCGAGGATGATTGAAAGCGGGAGCGGAGGGTCGGCCTCCGCCCCGGAGTTACGTAAAAATATGAGTACGGGCCGGAGATGCTCTAAATGCTTAAGACTGCGCTAAGTGAGCGCAAGCGCGTGTTTCAAAAAAAAAAAAAAAAAAAATCATACTACTAGAATTCGCGAGAGCAATAATTAAGAGCTCCGAATGTACTTAAGATGGTAACCATACCATATATGAGATTCCCATCTTCCAGTCCGTCTGTAGAACGTGACTCCTCTGTACTGCGAGCTCCTCGACCTCGGCCCCCTTCTACTCTTCTTCACCTGCTGCTTCTCCGTCAACCTACTCACCTCCTGTACTCCACCATGTCTCGCACGATCAAACGAGAGATCTACCCAGTTAGGCCTCACCGAGCTCTGCCCCTGAGTTAACTCGCCGCCATCCCCGGTCACGGGGAACAGCTGCCGAGTCACGAACTCGGACCGAGTCCCCCGATTCTCGTTGAGCTCGCCTCCTCCGACCTTCAGGATGCCGAAATTGAAGGCGAAGGCGTCACGCGCCGTCGAGCACGAGTCGTCGTCGCCGGCGCTGCTGGATGCGTCGGCGTTCAGCAGCGAGGAGTTCGAAGTCCCCGACTCCACGTCCATTTGCCTTCCACAACCTTCGGGAAGCCTCTCCATTGAGACTCCATCGTATACAGCGCTCAGATTGAGATCTAACATGTTTAATTCTTCTCCGTTTGTGTGTGTGTGTGTAAACTGGTTAATTTATACGGTTGAGCTTCGGAGCTGTTCTTATTGAGCACGTGAATCACCGATTAACACTTCTCACTAAAGTAACTGATCAAAAAAATAAAAAAACTCAACAGAATCCAACTCCGAGTACAACCGGTCGGATCAGGAATTCCGGTCAGTAGAGACGATCGGCACAGAATTGTTAAGAGAGAGAAGTCACCGGGGATATATATCCGGAGAAGATGACTTGAGGCTTTAGAGAGAGAGAGAGAGACAGAAGAGAGTTGCATTATCTGAGACTGTCTGGTGCCATTGGAGAGAGAGAGAGAGAGAGAGAGAGAGAGAGGGAGTAGGGAGATGGGACGTGTGAAGGAACAATTCAGGCCCATTTTAAGAGGAAACATTTTGGTCCGTGCCTGGTGGAAACCGGCATTTTTCGGTATCCGGTTTTTGATCTTCTCTCTCTCTCTCTCTCTCTCTCTCTCTCTCTCTCTCCCTCCCTCCCTCTCCACACAACGAACAATTGGTTGGTCTGGTCGGGGACTCCTAGGAACTGGACGACAACCGCCGTCTGTATACGTATACGTATATGTAAATGTATGTATGTATCCAGGGTCGATGCCCTTCAGGAGCTTGAGAATTGTTTTAATCGGTGATTCACGTGAGACAAAAGGGATATGCCGTCAGAGACAAGGAGGGCGTCAAAATCACTCTCCTAAATTATATAAAAGGGAAAATTTTAAAATGACACTGAAACTTTGCTCCAAATGTTACAGAGATATTTGAATTTAAGTTTATTTCAATTAAATACCTGTACTACCAAAATTTCCAAATTTAGATTCCTGCCGTTATATTCTGTCCCAAAAATTACTAATATGGCATTTCGAATCCGTTTAAGTTGTCCCATTGCACATATTTCCAACAAGGGACGATGCACCCAAACGAAACTCATAGGCAGACTTCAGGTCTAGGGTTGAAGTGAGGGAGATGGTGGAACCATAGGCAGACTTCTGGAGAGAGAAATGGAGGAAAATCAATTAGGTTAAGGTCATTTTCTCTCCAAACCATGTTTTTTTGCCCAAACCCAGTTTTTTTTTCTGCTCGGTAGACTTCTAATAATGGGTTTCGCTTAGGTGCATTGTCCTCTGTTGGAAACATGTGCAATTGGGCAACTTAAACAGGTTAGAGATGCTATGTTAGCAATTTTTGGGATGGAATATAATGGCGGGGGTCTAAATTTGGAGATTTTGTTAGTACATGTGTTTAATTGAAATAAACTTAAATTCAGGTGTCCAAATTTGGAAATTTTGTTAGCATATGTGTTTAATTGAAATAAATTTAAATTCAGGTGTCTCTGTTACATTTGGTGCAAAATTCAGCTCCCATTTTAAAATTTTCCCAATTATAAATGAAAAGGATAAGGAGAAACGGGGCCTTATATATTTGGTGTCTTTCTAGGTTAAAAATGGAGTAGGTTGGAAATTTACTAGGTCAGTTTATTGTATGATGAATAATCTATATGCACATGAGGTTAATAAATTGCGCAATCCAGATAATGAAATTGAATTTTGAGGTGGGCTAGCTATCCTAAGTCTCCCGTTCAAGAACACCTTCTTAAAAAATAAGTACTTATTTTACATTTTGAAACTCAAAAATAATGTAAACAAAAAATATTTTTTAATTTTTTTGGCATTGTATAAAAGATCTTAATGGAATCTATCAAATAAAATCCATATTGATAAAAAAATTATTTGCATAAATATGTGATTTTTGAGCTTGAAATTGCTTTCTTAAAAAATACTCCCTCCGTCCCAATTTGTTGGTTCTCTTTGGGAGGGTGTCATTTTTCAATTGATTATATCTTATAATCTATAATCTTTTAGGGGATTTTAAAATTTTTGTATAAAAGAGCTTATTGAGATCTATCAGACAAGATCCATATTTGACATAGAAAACATTATAGATTAAGAGATATAGTTAATTTTTTGAGACTTCCAAAAAAAGAAAAAAGGATCAAGAATTTGGAGCGGAGGGAGTAAGCTCTTATTTTCCTTTCGGAAACGGGGCCTCATTTCCATATCTAGGACTTGAGAGGAGTCGAAAGGAAAATGTAGGGTTTCAATTTTGGGATGGAAATTCTTAATCAACCCTAGCAGTTTTGGGATACAACCCTTGCTGATTTGAAAGTATACTGTTTTTGGGATGATAAGGAAAAGAAGAGGTAATTAAACCAATTACTTCAGCTAGGCAATTGTCTTAATCAAATTTTAATGTGTAGGGACCATTTTGTTTTATGGACCATAATGATAATTATGAAACTTCGGAGTCATGCTATTGAATTTAATAGTGTCGTGGTCCTTTGAGCCAAAGGGTTGGGCAAATTTGAAGTCACATGTAATAATGACTATATACACATCCTCATCCCCCTCTCAATAGGGGCAGTTGGAGCCTACACATATGATCCCATCTTAAGGTCAACATTGAGCAACACCATAGAATTAGGGCAGCGTTTTGACTTTTTTTTTTTGTAGGCAAAAGAAATTTATTGATCTTTGAAAGAGGAAAACAAAGATTAAATGGACCAATAGCACATTAATAAGTGCCACCCAAAAACTCAATAGGTAAGGAAGTCAAGATGATGACTAAATAAGAGAAACGGAGGAAAAAACCAAACCTAAAAAACTTAAAACCAATCAAACCTTAGAGTATCTACAATACTATAATCAAAAGTAAAAAGTTTTTAAAGTTAACAATATTGATGCAAAATATGGCTCACAATACTATAATCAAATTTAATAACTTTCTTAAAAATAACCAAATTTTGGGCATTAAATAGCCAAAACTAGCAATCTTTTTTTACAATAACCAAATTTAATAGCCCTTACATATTCTCAATCAAATACACCAATTATTATATAAAATGGTTCTATCTCTCTTCCCTTTCCCTCTCTCTTTATTTTCGAACAATATTTTCAAAAAAAAAAATTACTTTGGAAAACAGTTTTTTAAAAATAGTTTTTTTTTTCCAAAGATGATTCAAAAACTATTTTCTATTCTAGTAAATAGTTTTTTTTAGTTTCAAAACTATTTTCTACTGTTCACAGTTTTTAGTTTTTTGTAGTTTGAAAAGATGATGTGACAAGTTTTGATTATTCAATTTTGATTATGTCATTGTAGATATCTACATTGCTAATCTTAACAATCTCTTAAATGAAAAATCAGAAGCTGGTGTGATAACTTTTGATTATTAATTTTTTATTATAGCATTGTAGATACTCTAACCCAGAGAAAACCTAACCTAAACGAAGCATAGGAATGGAAGTTATTTCACAGCATAATAATGTTCCATTTTTATTTGGTGGGTTTGAGTTCATTAATACCCCATTGTGGTTTCCCTTTCAGGCACATCTCTAGCTTCTCTTGCAAACCATATTTGTTAGGCATGTGGGATTAATAGACAAGTTTGGCCCAAGGTGTTGCTACAGAATATTGCCTAGACGCTATTCCACGCGTGATAATGTGGGTTTGGCTAACAAGACATGATACAATTCTTTTTTTTTCTTTTTCCCAAACATGGTAAGAAACTTTCATTGACAACAAATAGCCCATAGCAGTACATCAAACAAGACGATTACTGTTCCACAGATGATCCAATAACCAATAAGGGGGTCTTACTTATCAAGCACGAATATTAGAATCTTACAAACGCGAAGTTGAGAAAGTGTATGCAACCAGGGACGGATCCAGAAATATAGTGCAGTGGGGGCACTTGTTAATCGTAATGGCGAAAATTTATTTTTGTAGTCAACCACAATAAAATCGTACAAAATTAAGGCATGTATTACTAACTACAAAAGTTTATAACGTGTACTTTAAATTAAATTAGGTAAAAATGAGCACAAAATCTCATACAAAATTTTTAAATATGTTTTAAATGAACATTCAAAAGTTTTAGAATGATCGAGCTTATTTTGTTAATGATTTTGTTTTACAATATTTCTCCCACACGGTTAAAAATAAAGAGAATCATGAAAGAATAACTTCAAATAGACAAACAACTCGTAAAGCAATAAATACACCATATGATGAAAATCAGACATAAAACTAATTCTGTATGTGTTTTTTCAAGATATATGCAAGTGTGTATGTTTATATATTAGCCTACTTTCATAATTATGCTAATTTAAACAAAAAAAAAATTTTAATTTTGAGCGGGGGCACGCGTTCGAGTGGGGGCACGTGCCCCCGCGTGCCCCCGCTTCGGTCCGTCCCTGTATGCAACTGAATTCGCTAATCTACGAATAAAAAGAAAATCATGACTCCTAACTCTCACTTCTGTAGGACAAGATAGACCACACTCTGATGGTAAGTCAATCCCATCGATCTGATCGAACCACCACTGCCTCTACCTTGCTTCATCAAAGAACCATCACTACCACCTTTATCGTAACCTGAAATGGATCTCATCCAAGGGAAAGGAGAAAAAGAAAAGAAAAAAAAGGAGAAACTCTCATATTTGAGATGGAGAGAGAAAAACCTCATTGAAAAGAAGAGATTATTGAAAACAAAAAAATCATCACAGTGGAGGACTTAAAACACCTATCAAGGGTAAAGCCCTTCCCTTCCACGACCGCATTAGGGTGATGGAAACCCTAGGGCGAGGGAGGGGAAGCAGCGAGAAGCCGGTTAGGGTTTTTGAGGGGGAGAGAGGAGGAGCAGAATTGAGACACGATACAGTTACATGTGTGACTGACACGACATTACTTAAGATGTACTCACACGTGCTGAGTTTGTACATTGCACGATCTCTAAATGAACATCGATCTTCATAATTTTTTTCTTAATAAAAGAGCCAATGTCATGTTTAAGAGACGAAATTCTTCAAGGCTCTGTTCAGTTGCAAAGAAATGTTGAGAAAGGACGAAAAAAGCAACTATCTTGTAATTTTTCGTGTGTTCAATTACCAAGAAAGTTGTAGGACTCACAACTTCCACTTTCCGACAAAGAAACACTTTTCTGCAAACTAGGTCTTGCCAAAAGGAATGAATTCTTATTTTTCAGCAAGATTTCTTGTCAACAAAGTAGACACGGGGAAATAAATTTCATTTTGCTTTACTTCACCTCACTTTATTTTTCCTAAGAATCAATTTTTCACACAACATTCCCGACAACTGAACAGAGCCTAAAGATGAATAAATGGTAAAAGAATAAATTATTTAGCATTCTAGCTTTATTAATAGATCGAATGCGTCGAGAGAAATGTAAAATTGACGATGTATATATATCACATTTGAGAGATGCACTGAATACCTAAATAATTAAGCCAAAACAAATTTATTTATAATTTCAGTGAACTTCACGTAAATTGGACGCATTCGATCTGCCAATGAGGTTAGGATGTAGAATATATTCTAGGAGTATTTGTTAAACATCCATTTATAAACATAAAACTAACGGCTCGTTTGATAGCGCGATATGTTTTGGAGGGGAGAAGGGATATATAATAAGAGGAGGATAAAGACGCGGTTACCCTTTAAAGTGGATGAACATGAATAAAAACAAAAAAAAAAAAACAATAATAATACAATGCCAATGGTTAAATGCATATGGAGTGCCAAAATCACTTTTTTTTTTATTATATATATAGTCGATGTGCGTCACAATCTTTTATACATGTTCCTAACAAATCTCACCAGTGTCAAACGCATACGCCAAATGTTTTTTTTTTCCTTTCTATCTTTTTCTAGTAATTCTTTATTTCCACAATATAGTCAAACCAATCCTTAAATAGCTTAAAACACATACATCAAAATTGTTTGATGCACCAACATTGTAGATCGCCATTGTCGATCTATCAATGACGAACATACAGATCATTTTGAAACATATTCAAACCTAGATGTATTTAAAATTGTTTGATGCACCAACACCTTTTTAAAAAAAGAAAAGAAAATGAACGTATCTGTCACAAGATAAAAGCATGTGAGACGTAATCATAAGGATGGTTCCAAACGCATACGTTGTCGAATTTGTATATATCTAGATATAGTATAAAGTTCCAATAGATTTCAAAATGTCATACGCACGACTGCACGAGCCCTACGAATCCAATCCAACGTCATCAATACTGATTGTATAAGAACAATAATTAATTTCGGATATTTGATCGACAATGCCAAGCAAAAACAATTTATTTTTGGAATAAAAATAATCCTGAGATAACCGGGCATTTGAAGAAAAAAATTTAGACTGGAGATTGGATAAGTTGTCCCACCGCTTCTTTTTAGGTATAAAAAATAGTCTCGTGTTGGAGAAAATATTCTTTACGCCGCCGACGAAAAAGCCCATTATTTCATCGCCGCGCATTGTGGGCCCCACCGTGTTTGTATTGTTATATTAATGAATCATTCATCTTGTAGGGTCCACAGAGTTACTTATTTTTGGCAAAAATCAATTTACTTGAGCATCGATAGGTATATCAAAAATTGAATATTGGTTCATAAAATAAACGGTTTAATTCCATTTAGTGGCTTCCCCCCTTTTCCCTCGCCCTACTCTTTTATTTCCGCTTAAGCTTCTTCGTTATTAATAATTTTAAAGTTAAACTATCCATGTAGCGGATAAAATAAAAATAAAAAAACCTATTCATGCATGACTGTCCATTTTACAGAACAAAAATAAAAAATTAATATATCTATCGATATCCGAATAAACTAATTTTTTGCATAGATATACTACACTGTGGATCCTACAAGATAAACGCTTGAAATCAATAGCTAGCACACCACAATTACGGTGTCGAAAAAGTAGACTTTTACTTACACCGATAGTGTAAAGAATTTATTTTCCGCACGTCAACATAATAAATACTAGTTACACGAAAACGGTTCAGATCAACATTTTAAGGTGTGCCGCCCATTCCCTTAATCAAATTTTAAAAACTACTTTGCTCCTAGGACAAGAAACCCCCACGTTACTCTAATACTCCTTCTGTCCCAATTCTTTAGACCCTTTTGGGAATTCGTATCACTTTTCAATTGATCATATCTTGTAATCTATAACCTTTTAGGTGATTTTGAAAACATCGTTTAAAAGAGCTCATTGAGATCTATCAAACAAAATTTATATTACATATAAACAGTATGACCAATTAAAAGTTATTATCAATTATTTATCCTGTTAGAATAAGACGAAAGATAAAAGAACAGGGACGGAAGGAGTAACGGGATTCTCCCATTCCCAACCTAATCATACTCCCGTCCCAACTTTTGACTATGTTTGTTTTCTTGACCATAAAAAAATCTAATGCGATTAATAAGGTTTCCCCCCCATCCTTTTCCTAGAAATCATCAAATTCTAGACCATTTCAACAATCTACTTTAAAAGTGGCTAGACCAATTCCTTGGACAACGTTGCTTTCACCTTTTTTTGGCTATTGGTAGATTCCAAGTGTTTTTCCCAAAAATTGCGGTAAGAAAGCCGACCTCGGATTAGATTAAGAAAATAAAAAGAGAGGGTGATTAAAGACCCATTAAGCATACTTAAACTTACACGTGTACCGGCTTTCTATAAAAGTTTATATCGCGCTGTTTCTATTTCCGTAGATTATCTTTAGTATAAAAAGTCGTTTGTCAAGTGTCGATTCGTCCGATGTTTTTACCATGTGATTTTGTAAATCGCGTGTGGTAGAAGCGTGCCCAGAGAGGTCAAGCAGGCTAGCGCGCGTCTCTTTCGATGATATTTGCAGAGACACAAAAGTCCATTGAATAACACAGCTGATTTAGAATCTTTCACACCGATCGAGATAAATGACGTGTTAATCGTTTTTCATGACTCTTGATTTAAAAAGTAAAACGACTGTTTAAGTTATTGTTTGGTTATTGGTAGGAGAAAAGGAGAAACCATTAATTACTTTGCCCGTATGTTTCTTGCAATATTTGGAATAATAATGGGTGCTGCTAAATACAACTGCGAATTTGCTATATGTAACCAATTCATAAAAAGAAATTTTTGGATTCCTTCTTATGAATTGGCTATTCATATAGCAAATTCGCAGTTGCAAATAGTCTGGCCCATAATAATTCAAGCCTTGCTTAATTCATAACCTTTTTCAGATATGAAATTTTCAGCAATCATGTTGAACTACTCAATTGGCTTGCATCTATTTTTCTTGCTTAGAACTTTAGGTATGATTTGAGGACTGCACTCCTTCTTTGATGGTTCTCAATTCAAATCAAGTGAGCTATTAAAGGAGTGTCCATCTAATCCTAATTCCTACTCATTTCAAATGAAACCGATTTGAAATAACATATTCATGTTTACTAGTATGATGTTAATTCCATGATTTTTTTTTCTGTTCACAATCGATAACAGTCTAGCCTAGCTATTTCTAGAGAATTTGAATTCACTCGTTTACACTGTACCCATTTTTCCAAAGGACTTGAATTCACATGTCCACACTGCGCCCCTTTCTGATATAGGAGAGCTCGAAAAATCATTCAAACTTCTATTTTGATGAATTAGTTTTGGAGTAGGGTAGAGGAAGTTCTGTTTTTTTTTTTTTTTTTTCACAATATGAAAAATGAAGATTCCAATAGTGTCTTCAACTAATTGACATCATGCATAACTCCATAAAAAAAAAGTAATAAAGCTTTTAATATTGCGTGTAAACTAGCAATTAGCAATGAATTGTATCCAAGCGCAAAAAATCACTGGAATTGTTCAAGTTTGATTTGAAAATTTAACGAAGCTTTAACAATAAACTTAAGATTGATCACTTGTTTATCCTGCGAGTTATTTTAAACGAGTTTTAAATTGACTCAATCTAGAGTACTTTAATGCCTTGTTTGGATGGAATTTTCAATTTTGTAAAAAAATTCAACTCCAAAACACTTATTGCCCTTACTTTCAATCATTACTCTCATTTCTCTCTTCACTCATTATCTCTATTTTCAATCATTATTCTCATTTTTATCTATCCTTCTTCACTCATTACCCTAATTTTTTTTTTCCACTCATTACCCCAAAAAGCAAACCCAAAATTTTTCAAATCACCATCCGAACAAGGCATCTTTCGAATATTACAAGTTGGACATAATCAAGTAGTACTTATTCAAGCTTAAGGATTTTTTTTATAAAAATGATCAAACCTGATTTAATTACTTAATAAAACTGATCTCAGCAGAATTTGAACTCGAACTCGACCAACTTGATTTCATTGATGATTCCATTTCAAAAGAAACTGAAATTTCTCTATCTTTTATGATCTATGAGATCCAATGCAAGTCTTCTTGTAAATTTTAGTATTCGTTTAGAGAGAGAGAGAGGGGGCGCTTTTCGTTAGACATTCCTTTTACGGTATGGTCCCAACCTTACATCTTTTTTTTTTTTTTCAAACGGAACAAGAGTGAACCACACGTAATGGTTGTGTAAAACACGACACATAATCAGTCTCTATCTGATCATTACTATAATAAAAAAGCCAGGACTCGCTTAAATTCTTTCCCAGAAAAGTAAAACTTTTCTCTGGAAGAGTTTTTTTTTTAAATGTAGACCATCCAAACGCATCTGGACGGTCAGAATTAGACGCACAACCAACACAACGGTTGTGCGCGTACCATTTTTGCAAACCGAAATAGGTTTTCATTATTTTTTACTACTATTTTGTGAACAAAAATAAAAATTGATTATGTGCTGTGTTTTACACTATCGTTATATGCGTAGCACTCTTGAATAGGCTTTCATCAAATTTGACTATCTTTGCAAATCTGGGTTGCACAACTTTAAGAAGCGACCGATCTCTCCGCAACCGGCTGTAGCCGGTAGTCACAACCGCATCACCGACGCTATCTTAGCCACTGTCGTCCCACCAATCCCGACTTGCCACGTACTACTACATCTTCTTTCCAAATCTAGGCTCAGCTTGGCTACCCAAAGCGCTCTCTTTTTCCTATTACAGTCTATGTGCAAGATATGTGAACAAATGTATGTGTCCTTAGCATTTTTGAAAAAGTATGTCCTAATAATTTTTTTCAATTTCAAAAAAAATTCAATTCAAAAACTTCTATTCGACAAAGTTTTGCCAAGTGGTACCCCAACACCTCTCAACACCACACATTTTTATTAGATCTATATACTTAACGGTGGACTTCACAAAAATTTGTAGTATTTATTTTAATAAATTTCAGGTTAACTCCGGACAAATTAGATTTCTAGTTTTGCCCTTGGCCGGATCCACTTATTTATTTTTCATGTGCCATCCTTACAAGGTTGTACGTTGAAAAAGAGTGCAGACGCATGTGGCGGTGCCCAAATATCAGCCTAAATTTCCATGAAAAAAAGTTATGTAAGCCATCAGAAGGGTTTTGGGTTTGACAGATGTGTGATACGGTTCACAACACTCGGTCCATGAAAGAAAATAAATGCTAAAATGGTATGCTACGCTAGCTTCCTTGGCCGTATAGGAAAACAAAAATGCTAAGGATACATACATTTGTGCACATATCTTGCACATACACTTTTATGGGGCTCACCTCGGGTCTCACCAATATGATCCAAACCGCTCATCATTTTTAAAATAATGTTTTAAGAGTTTCTGTAAAAAATCAACTCGATAGGATATCGGTAAGGGCTTTTTCAGAAATCGCAGTGCAAATCAGACTGTTTCACCCTATAATTTCTGAAAAAAACCCTTACCAATATCCTATCGAGTTGATTTTTTACAGAAACTCTTAAAAAATTATTTTAAAAATAATGAGCGGTTCGGATTATATTGGTGGGACCCGAGGATAAAAGTGTATGTGCAAGATATGTGCAAAAATGCATGTGCAAGTAGCAGGACTGATACTTTTTGATTCTCCGATGATGAAATGGATCAAGAACACCTTGGAAATGATAAGTGGTTGAGCTCTGAGCGTTTTGAAACCCCAATAAACTTTCAAGAACCCAACTGGCACGCGTTGGTTGAGAACCAGCGCACAGGTCAAAGTGTCAGGTGTTGGTCAATAGTCAAATTGACCAGCGCATGATCATTTGGACTCTCGCGCGCGTGTCCACGACCACCGCGCGTTGGTTAAAGTGTAGCCGACCTTATACTTTCCATTTTCGGAAGGTTTCCATTTATGGAGAGTTTTCACTTTTCATTAATGGAAGGTTTCTAGAAAGTTTCCATTAATGGAAGGTATTTGCCCAATAAATATCCCTCACTATTTCTTCCGAAGGGTTAGAAAAAGAAAGATAGGTTACAAGCATACAACCATCCAATACACAACCATCTTTCAATCTTCAAACTCAAAGCTCAATCACACTTTCAAACCTAAAACCAAAGGTATAACACATTTGTATTGCTCTGTTCTGATCCCTGAAGGAGGCTAGCAGGGTCAAGGCTAGTAATCAATACTAGTCCTGGCCCTAAGGCTAGCAAGGTTCAAAAACCATATGAACAAAGGATCTGCGCGCTTCGGTTCTTTAGCTTGCGCAAGCTACTCGGTAGTTGCGCGCGCATATGTGAATGGGAACAGAGACCTCATTCTTTTATGTTGTTTTATTTTTAGATCATCACTGTGAGCATGTAAAACCAGTTTACTGCTTTCCTATGTTAAAACTGCTAACTTGTGTTTTAATATTTATTTTTGTTCTGTTGGATCACCAACTGGAGTATATCTAGACATGTCCTAGAGCACCAGTCATGAGAGAACAAGTACTGAAAAATAGCTTGGATGGATGCGCGCAAGTTCCTAACCCGCGCACGCAGGTCTTCTTGTTCCAGTGGGTTTCAGTGTATTGCTCTTGCATGTGTGACTTGGCCTTGGGCCACTATTTTGTTCCCACATTATTTATGGGGTGTTTTTGTTCATTTGTTAGGCTTTTCAGCCTTTAAACTGTGTAGTGTAATTACTTTAAATTACTTGGTTTGGTTCTGGGTGTGCACTGGTCTTTCTAAAACCCAGAAGGGGAAAAAATAGAGGCTGCGAGCAAAGCAAACACGTGCGCGTCTGTGTGGGATTCGCGCGCATAGGTTCGAATCACATGCAGTGATCTGCGTGAACTGGATCAGTGCACGTAGATTCTTTCTTGTGCATGTTAATTCAAAACAGTGCGTTGGGTTTGCTCTTTTAAACAGAACTTGCTCTTTATCCCATTTACTGCTTTCTCATCCATGCTATCAATCATATCCTGCAAATGTGTTACAGCTTTAATCCCCATTAAATTATTCCCCACCTCTAATTGGCTAAAAAATTGATTAATCAAACAGAATCGCAAATATTTTTGCAAATGCTCAAGTAAAGACCGATCTCCGGATTGGATGAGAGTGGCGCTTTAAAACCTTTACTCTCTCGTAACCGAGCTCCCGAATTCAAATATGGTTATGACGGACTGGTGCCTTCACTTTTTCAAATTAAACAATGTGCCAAACGTTTCAAATTCGATTCCTTAGATGTCGGATCTTCAAACCCAAGTGACGACTCTGAATTAATAGGCTAAATAAATTATTCTAAGACACCTAGTATGCTTTGTATTTAGTGATTTTTTTTAGCATTCCATTAAAATGAGGGTTTAATCATTCGTCTGAACAAGAATATTCGAAACAAATATATTAATAATATTGATCAAAGTTAAAAAAATCATAAAAAAAAGCGCACAATTTTTTCGAACTTATATCATCTTCCGTAAATATTTTTTTTTAAATGTTTAATCGTAACGTGTGTATTTCTAAATTTTACCTGTCAAAATAAATAAGTAAAAAATTAATTAAAAGACAGTGGAAATAATTTTACTGTGAGTATTAACAGGATTTATTCATGAGTAAATTACACTAAGCCCCCCTCAACTAAGTTATATTTTCACTTAACCCTCTCAGACTACAAAATTCGATATTGTGCACCTCTAACTATCCAGAGTTGACACTTAACACCCTTTTGTTAGGTCTCCGTAGGAAAAATGCACCGACGGCCTTCTCCGGCCACCGGACGGCCGATCCGATTCGTCCAAAAATTAAAAAAAAAAAAAAACCGAGTGAGCTAACACGGGAATCAACGGCATCCGATGTGTGTAGGAGCTCGATCCAAACACGCCAAGAATTTAAATGGGGTGTTTGGATCGAGTACCTACGCACATCGGATGCCCTTGATTCCCGTTATAGCCCACTCGATTTTTTTTTAAAATTTTTGGACGGCTCGGATTGGCCGTCCGGTGGTCGGAGACTGCCTTTGGTGCATTTTTCCTACGGAGACCTAACAAAAGGGTGTTAAGTGTCAACTCTGGATAGTTAGAGGGTGCACAATGTCGGATTTTGAAGTCTGAGCGGGTTAAGTGAAAATGCGGGTTAATTGAGGGGGGCTTATTGTAATTTACTCTTTATTCAATGTCGGCAGGGCTGTGTACGAGGTTTGTGACGAGGTTAGGCGACGTGGATGCTCTCACCTCCACTTGTGGGAAAGTCATATCCCCTACCTTCCTTCATGCGCGCACTCCATTTTCATGCTATATTTAAATGAGTCTGAATTCTTTCCGTTCTAAGTTTTGGACCGAACGAGACAATTTAAACCCGAACCATGCTATATTTTTATTCGTCACTTTGCAATAGAAAAATGAAAAAAAATTATGAAAGCGAGATGTTGTGAGCCCCACCTCGATGACATGATTCATGAAGCATTTTTCATGCCTCTGCAGGTTAAAATTATGCCAAAAAACAGATAACCAAGTTGTATTTCCTTTTTTAAAATTATTATATATAAACATAAAAGGTAAGGGTGATTAAAAAAATGTGCCGTTTCTTTTTCTGGAAGACCAATACGATTAGATCATGTGAGTTGTAAACTATAGGAGTACAATTTACATTTCAATCCTGACAAAGGATACATCGAGATGAGAGAGAGGGGAGAGGGATTTTTCTTGCCGATCGAAAAATATTTCAATTTACATTTCAATTCTTTTGCCGATAAAAAAAAATTTACATTTCAATCCTGCTGAAAAGAAGTGGGATTTAGGTTTTGGGGAAAAGAAATTAAAAAACGGGCCATGTGTTCCAAATGTAAGTCTATATTGAAGAAATATGTTGAGCTTTTAAACTAAGTGCTCTAGATTTCTATGTGTTCTGCGATTATCTAAAAATGAAGTTATTCGGGCTGGGCCCATAAACAACTAGATTGGCATTCAAGCATAAACCATTTTAGACCTTGTTAAAATTAAGCATTCGGCTCGACTCAACTCATTTACAATAAAATTCTCTTATAATTTTTCACTACGGAGACCCCTGGTTCAAAATATGAGGCCATTAGGCCAACACCATTAACCATATAGTCGTATAAGCAGAGGGAAGAGTAATGAGTTGTGAAGAGTCATGAGTTGTTTCAAGATTTATTTTTCCTTATTTACTAGTACTACTAAAAAAAAGTCCAAGTCACGTTGTTTAAGATTTGTTTTCCTCACTAAAAAGAGTCCAAGTCACAAGATTCACGCAGAGGGGGGGGGGGGGGGGGGGGGGGGGGGGGGGGGGGGGGGGGGGGGGGGGGGGGGGGGGGGGGGGGGGGGGGGGGGGGTGGGTTTGGGGGTGTGTGTGTGTAAACAAGAACTACACATTTCTAGAGAGAGAGAGAGGGTAAACAAGTATCATTTCTAAAAGAGAACAACACACTTGCCCAAACTTCAAAGGCACCACTTGGGAAAGAAAGCCATTTTCGACTTTTGGGGCATGCAAGGCTAAACAAGGTGCGTCGTTTTGGCCCAAATAATTTCCATTCAACCTTCACTTCCTACTTTCCATGTAAATTTTTTATTTTTTTTTGTACCAAACCACTTTTCACGTAATTTAAACATGGAAAATGCTAACCTCAGCCTAGTGGCCAATTGCTAATGTACAAAAAGTGCATTGATATCTGTAAAATGTGTATAAAAAATATAAGAAAATGCATTGATATATGTGGAAAGCACAAAAAAACCTCTAATTTATTTGGTATTGAGGACGGATTAGCAACTCTAATGAGCTGAGATTAGCAAAAACTGTTTAAACATATCATTAGGAGGCCAAGAGAAAGAGCCAACCAACGCCAGTGACTTATGAGAGAATTGTGTCCAAATCTATGTACTTATTGAAAAATTTTTCAGTGCCGAGCGGGTACCACGTGGTGCCCGCTCGGCCATCCGAGCCGTCCATTATGTGTATGGACGGCTCAGATTTGGAGAGAGAAGAGGAGAGAGAAAGTGTTTGGATGGAACGAGAGAGAGTGTTTTGATCCGAGCCGTCCAAAAAATGCATCGGACGGCTCGAGTGCGCCGAGCGGGGTGCCACGTCGGCAATACCCGCTCGGCACCGAAGAATTGCTCGTACTTATTATATCTATCCGTACAAATTGTTCCCGGACAAATTTATTTATTCTTTTTTGAGAGAATGGCAAGAAATATATGGAGGCGGTTCCGTGGACACCAAAAAAAAACACCCAAAATATCAATCTCATAGTTTCCGATCAAATTTTTATGATCCAAACCGTTTAATGTGTGCAGAATGTGATTTTAAGGGTGCCCGCAAGAAATTAGCAAAAAAAAAAAGGGCCTATAAGTGCTTATTTTGAACAGTTTTTAATTGAACCGTTCCTTAAATCTAAGCTAAAAATTGCTCAGATCAAGCCATTCCCAGTTATTTTTTTTGTTAATTTCTCGTGGGTATCATTAAAATCACATTCTGATTACATTAAGCGGCTCGGATCATTAAAATTTGATCGAGAACTGAGGTATTTTTTTTGTGTCTCTTGAACCGCTCCGATATATATATATATATGTATGTATGTTCCGGGGACTCTTAAAAAACCTTTAAAAAACCCCCCAAATCTTAATCTCATAGTTCCCGATCAAATTTTGATGATCCGAGCCGCTCAATGTGACGGCGGATTTTTCAGATGGGACGAAAGTAAGGTAAAAAATGGATAAAGGGGTAAAGCTCACCACCCAAGTTAGGGAACCAACGGGATACAGATATCACCACCCGAGGGTTTAACGAGGGATACAGGGCTAGGGAACCGCTCACCACTCTAAGGAATCCACCTAAGAGATACAGAAACGGGGAACTCGCCACCTATCGGAATCCACCGAAGGATAAGAGTTACAAGAAGAATTATCTTCTCACAAGCCAAAGGCTATTTTAATTCAACACTCAAAACTCTACTTTTATTTCATTCATTAGATCAACTATTTATAAGCACACTTGGAACATCCCTCCAAGCATAGGAAAAGAAAACAAATAACATTTCCAAGATGATCATTAATAAGACTAAGACTTTGACTACTAAAAACTAGGGTGACTCCTAGAGAAAACAAAAGACAACTAGATTCATAGAAAATGATAGAAAGACTCATAAAAGAAATACCAAACAACGAGACTCTTGAAACTTAAAACACTTTGAAACTTAAAAAGACTCTTCGATCGACGCAATGACTTCTTGAATAATTTTAAGGACTTTGACCGGCATCATTCTCCCTCGGTTGAGAAAACTCGTCCTCGAGTTTCCAAGGCTAGAAACAGTTTAGAACGCCGAATCTTGTCTGCATCAATCTTGTACTTGAAATTAATTTTTTCATACCTGAACTTTAAAATGTTGCCAAATACTGGATGAACAATTTCCTTCAAATTCTGCTCTAGGTACGTAACCCATGGATTCTTGCTTGCAAAGACTTCAATAGAATTCCAAAATGGATCCAGTGCATGTAGTTGCTCAAAAGACCCACCATGCATTTGGAACTCGTCATTTGCTTTAAAAACTTCTTCAACAATTATAGTTGTTTTTCCATCGAAAATGGGTGATTCAATCCTATCAAAATGCATTTTCACTTTAACTAAAAAAGTGATTTCACCCTTTGGTTGGCGAGTTGAAAATGCCTCTTTTGCTTCTCCCAAAGTACCACACCAAAACTCTTCATGTATTTTTGGCATCTCTTGAGCAATAACGCATTGTCTCTGCTCACCGAAAAAAGAAGCAGCATCTTCAATGAATTGGCACAGCTTATGTGGAGGAACAAAGAATATCTGCATTGCTGTTTCATTTGCGGCAACAATCAGCCTCTCTCTTCTTGATCCGTCGTGTTTAGGCAGAAACCCAACGAATGTGAATTCATCAGTAGCCAAACCTGGATCACTGATGCCCAAACTTTGACTTACCATAAGTGGCACTCCATCCACATAAGTGATTTTATTATCCAGTCTCGTCTGCCGTTTCCTCAGATCATGTTCATCATTTTCTTCAGATTTTCGTTTGGTTAACACCAAGGCTGTCTTTGATGAGAATGTTGGCTCTTGTGAATTATTGATAGAACCATTCTTCTTTTGAACAATCAGGAGCCCATCTTCAGTATATTCATCGTAGATTGGCGGCTTACTCCAATCCACAATTGGATCTGGAATAATTTTAGTTGTAAAGGGCCATTCAAGAGTTGCATCGTCCATTTTGAAAGTATCCTTGTCCTTCCCACGATGTGAATTCTGAAATGATCGTTGTTGTTCTTGTTGCTGATGTTGAAACACTCCAGCCATGACAACCCAAGAGCTCTGATACCAAACTGACGGCGGATTTTTCAGATGGGACGAAAGTAAGGTAAAAAATGGATAAAGGGGTAAAGCTCACCACCCAAGTTAGGGAACCAACGGGATACAGATATCACCACCCGAGGGTTTAACGAGGGATACAGGGCTAGGGAACCGCTCACCACTCTAAGGAATCCACCTAAGAGATACAGAAACGGGGAACTCGCCACCTATCGGAATCCACCGAAGGATAAGAGTTACAAGAAGAATTATCTTCTCACAAGCCAAAGGCTATTTTAATTCAACACTCAAAACTCTACTTTTATTTCATTCATTAGATCAACTATTTATAAGCACACTTGGAACATCCCTCCAAGCATAGGAAAAGAAAACAAATAACATTTCCAAGATGATCATTAATAAGACTAAGACTTTGACTACTAAAAACTAGGGTGACTCCTAGAGAAAACAAAAGACAACTAGATTCATAGAAAATGATAGAAAGACTCATAAAAGAAATACCAAACAACGAGACTCTTGAAACTTAAAACACTTTGAAACTTAAAAAGACTCTTCGATCGACGCAATGACTTCTTGAATAATTTTAAGGACTTTGACCGGCATCACAATGTGTTCAGAATGTGATTTTAAGGGTGCTCGCGAGAAATTGACAAAAAAAAAAACAAAACCGGGAAGGGCTTGATTTGAGCAATTTTTTATTAAATCGTTCAATAAAGTTCAATAAAAAACTATTCGGATGAAGCTCTTCTCGGTCATTTTTTGTTGTTGATTTCTCGCGAGTACCCTGAAAATCACGTTCTAATTACATTGAGCGACACGGATCATCAAAATTCGATCGGGAACTTAGGATGGTTTTTTGTAGAGATTTTTTTAAGGGTCTTCGGAACTGCCCCGTGTGTGTCTATATATATATATATATATATTTGAAGAGGTAATCCTGTCTTAAACAAGTAAAATTGAAGATACTGACATTTTCTTGAGCACGATATTCAAAACTAATAATTCTCTAACCACACATACTTGCATACACAATTGTATAAACTTTATCACATCAAACCTGAGACCCACACATCTAATGTGTGTAGTATGTGAGGGCCCCATGTTTGATGGAAAGAGTTTGTGTGATTGTGTGCGCAAAAGCATGTGTAATAGTAGCATAGTTGATTCAAAACATATGATACAAAAGCATGTCACTACCTTATCATGCAAAGTTTGAAGAAACCTAAGTACAGAGTACTAGTGTACTACACTTGCTCCAAAAGCAAAGGTACACTTTGGAAAAACAGGAATAAATAAAGAAAGAAATTGGCAATAGCACAGGTAGATTTTGGATAATGTCAAATCGCTTATCATGGCCACATGTTACCATGCCACTAACAATACTCCATTTAATTGCACAGAGTGCTACTGGAATATGGTATGGTTAAAAATTCAAGGAGATTAAGATTATAATGGAGTATAAAATAAACAAGAGCAAAGAGCCAAATTCACAATCAGAACAGATCAGAATGCATTTGTGCCGTAAAAGGACCAGGTTCAGATATACAAAACAGTATCTAAAAATCCAATTTTGTATGGTCTGTATGTCAAAGTCAGGCTGCTGGCTCAGTGGATGATTCACAAAATCACTTCCCCATGTGGGTGTATGAGATCAATTCAAAAATAAAATGCGTGCGGGCGCCTGCGCACACACACGCACACTAGAGATGTTGTGCGTGTGTGTTTGGGCGTGCGAGCGTGCGTGTTAAGATAAGCAACAAAACGTGAAAGCCAATGAGAGGGAGGAACAACCCTAAAGAGCCAAGAGGCCTTTTCCCCCTCATTAATGTATAATATACACACACACTAGAAGGTTGCAGATAACTTGATCTCCTCATATATATTTATAATAGGTCACAATCTGGTCCTAGATTGGTTCTGAAAAAGAATCAATAAAATGAGAAGAAGTTGTCCTGAATCTTGAAGGAGTGCATGTTAAGGTATTCCTGTCTCAAAGAAAAATGATACGCAACAAAGATTATTTAAAACCTCTTTTCATTTTTTCCAAAGGAAAGTTAGAAAATCATTACAGTATCTGTAGGAAATTAGATAGGATTAGGAAGAGTCAAACTCCTAACACGAAGCTGAGTTTCCCCAAAAAAGCTAACTTAGCTCTCTTTTTTGTCTTTATTATTATTATTATTTTTTTTTTTGTGTTTGTAAGTTCTGCGTAATCTTCTTTTTTTCCAGAATTTTTTTTTGGGTCTTGGTCATAATTTTTTACTTTTACAATCTCTCTCGTCGAGATGAATCAATAATCCACAAAAGTTTTGAGAACCAATTGAGTAAAGACAAAAATATAAGGAGCCAAGTTGGCTGTTTTTGGGAAACTCAGCCTCATTAACACTCTTTACCACTCGAGCTAGACTCCACCTTATATCTAAAAGCTGTAGCTTCCAAACGTTCTAAGGGAACACACCCAGGGTTGCCCTAGTGGTTCGGGCAGATACCCAAGCTTTGGGAGTATTTTTCAAGGTTTGAGATTTGTTTCCCGTGAGTACCCTGCAGTGAGTGGGGGGCTGTGACTGGTGTGACCATGCGAGCTTCTACGGAGGTTTGGATTGTGTAGTCGGTTCATATAGTGGCTTGGCTATAGGGCTGTTCTTCCGTTACCAAAAAACAAAAACATATGCTCAGTATCATTCGTGTTGCATTGACAGACGCAAGCTACCCATTTACCGTTTGCTTAGGTCTGGAAAAAGAACGGGACTATTCGAACTCGATTTGTGTTTGACTCGTTCAATACTCATTTGAGATCGTCTCGTCTCAGAAACAACCCAAACTACAACATATTTTGAAGCTCGTTAATGTTTTGGGGTCAACCGATAAGAAACCAAAATACTCGAGCTAGGCTCCAGAATGTAAATCCCCAGTATAAGTCCATTAACAACAATAGTGTCGTCACAGATTCAAGTAGAAATTCACAGTGGAACACTGGAACTAATATGTATAGAAGAGTCGTTCACATACCTACATCTTGCCAATCTGATCGATCATCATAACCTTTCACTGTGGAGATTAATGATGTCATTGTTGCCTGCATTCAATCATATGATAGTTGAGGGGATCATGTTGATGAGTTTTTCAGTTGAGGGGGTGATGTTGACAAAACATGATAGTTGAGGAGGTGTTTTTGAAATTAAGCCCAAATATAAAACATAAAACACAAATTACAAATTAATACAAAATATAATCTTCCTCTCAAGGCTTTCACACCTCGGTACTCTACTCTAAAATACGAAAAACATATTCTTACTCTTGTTAAGGCTTTTACACATCTGTCTCTAAATACAAAATTCTATTGTTATATCAAACATGAAGAAGAGTAAAAAGTAAGCAAAGTAACAATAGAATGTTAAAACAATTGATAAATCATACGCCAGGAAAGAAAAGAGCACCTCAATAAACCCAGAAAAAGAGCACCCCAATATGTATAACACTGCATTACCAGGAAATTGCAAATATCCCAAGGATTTATGTTCTGGAACACACTTTCTGAAACACTGTACACGTTCGTTTCAAACGATGACTTTCACAAGAGCGATGCCCCCCAAGTTGTCCTATTTATTTCCTTGACAATTTCTTTTGGAGAAAACAAAACAAAATATACTGAACTAAAATTCAGAGTCTTATCAACATAAAAGTTTGGTAACAATACTCCCAGAAATGTGTTATGACTGAATAATCCGAAAATAATACTCTGCTTCATTCATGTGTCTAGCCTGAAAGAAGTACATCCTAATACTATACAGGATACATAGACGTAGACCACATCGCAGCACAATTTGGGTAGTACAGTGTACCATATTTTCATTCCAATCAGCATTCCGGGTATTATAGATATGGCCAAATTTATGCACATGGTAAGCTTAGAGCCCCCATGTGCTGATTATATAATTAATAACAGCTACATCTTAGTTGCTGGGGTTAACTTTTCAGTGTTTTCACATGCATAATGCATGAAAACAACGTGTTGGGAGTCCGATCCGCCTGAGGTCCTTCCGTGCGCGCCTAGGCCCAATCCGTTGGGGAGTGTCCACAGAGTCCACACCATATCACATGGACCCAATATACATTAAATAACCCATATCCACTTAAAAGGCTAAGCCTTGTAAGGGTGAGCCATCGAATTGTATATTAAGGTCCAATCCTTTTTCTATTTATCCGATGTGGGACTCAACCTTTCATACATGTTTCTAACAATCTCCCCCTCATGTGTGAACCATGCATTGGGCATTAGCTCCCTCTGATCCACTTGACTCCCTCTTAATCTTTGATCTATTACCATTCTCCGACATCGTGTCCGACCTGGGCTTATTTACCGCACCCACTCATCAAGAGCCACCATACTCCACGAGAGCCACCTTGCTGCCAGCCACCTGCCGCACGAACTAGGAATTTTCTTGCTCCATCGAGAGTTACAATGGATTTCCCGCTCCACCAAGAGTCTCCGTGCAAGCCCCTGACCACCAATGCTTTCAGGAGAGTCCGCCCATAGATGATCAGCATTCGGCTCTGATACCACTTGTTAGGAGTCCGATTCGCTTGAGGTCCTTCCGTGCGCGCCTAGACCCAATGTGTCAGGGAGTGTCCACAGAGTCCACACCACATCACATGGACCCAATATACATTAAACGACCCATATCCACTTAAAAAGCTACGCCTTGTAAGTGATAAATCATCCAATTGTATATTAAGGTCCAATCATTTTTCTATTTATCCGATGTGGGACTCAACCTTTCACACATGTTTCTATCACAACCCATGAAAGTATTGATGCGGTCAGAAAAGTCAGAAACAGACCTTGATTTCGTATTGTGTTTATTTGTGGCCCTGTCATTTCTACTCCAGCATCAGTCAGCAATGAAATACCGGATGAAGTTATGTTGAAAGGGAATACTAGAGGGGGAGAAATTGGAGATTTTGCCACCTTCATAAACCTCTCACCTGAAAATAAAAAGATTTTGATTAAAAGATAAGGTAGCTAGATGACTGAAACTAATAAAATAGTATCATATGCTGTAACCTACAACCCACAACAGGATGTGATGATTTTGTTACATAACTTTGCTAGTATATGGGAAACGTAGTCCTTAGAAGTTATCAATAAATGACTTCATTATCTCCACTATTTTTTTGCACAAATCACTAGCCACGTATGCTATTTGTTGTAAGGGGTGTTATTTGGTCCTTAAATGATCCTTACTAAGTGGCCGCAAGGATAAATACAACAAGGATCTTCAGAAGTGTATGGGCGCCAAAATTAGAAAAAAAAATCCTGAATTAGCAACAAACACAAAGGTGAGTGATAAAACAAATTCTAAATAATATACTGCAAAAACTGATTTCAATTTTGGCCTATTCACCCCTTCAAGGCCCCATACTATCACTGGTTCTGCAGTATCAGATACTTGGTCAAATTCAACCGGAACATCCCTTTTGCGACCTCACTTGAATAGAAACAAATTCATAGAGTGCACACTTTAAACTAAGACATCCATCAAACCATATAAAAGCATATACAAACCTGATTTAGCTTCAAGCACAAGACGTATCGTGACAGCATGAGCCCAATGAATCCCTAAAGCAGGAACAAGATGAGAATCGAATGTCGCAGGACCCTCTAGAATGTCATCCCTGCTTTGAGCTGCACAGATGAATCAATTGTGTTTAAGGAGAGGAGCAAAATCTCTCATAAGCCAAGTATGCCGTTTTACCTTGGAAACAATACTGGGAGACTTCATTACGGCTTTGAGATCTAACTTGGTTTGTAACCACTACAGGAATTCGAGAAAATTCTGCAAGTGACCTGAACACAGCAGAAAAATAATATCAATTGAGAAACAAAGATAACCATCCATTGTGAAGAACTTCTACAAATAAACAGATGAGGGTTTAGAATACAGTTCTCACTTGATGAACGAAATATGCCAGCCCAATGAATGTTGTTTAGGAGGTCCTTGCTCGAATTCCCTAACCAAAGGATCATGAAAAAAATTCTTAAACAGCAACAGAAGCCAGAGGAAATGATATGTTCCATGACAACTGCAGGTAAAGATTTGAGTAAAGTGCACCTTCGTCGCATGAAATGAGAGAGCAATGACAAAGTTGAACAATAGTTCAAAAAAAACGAAATTAGGCTTCAATACCTACATGAATCCTCTAGCATTTAACTAAACTTTTAAGCTTAGGGTTTAAGTACATGGAATATTATCTTCCTAAAGTATTTAGCAGTGGAATACAACGGGATAAGTCTGCTAAAAGATGCAAGACTTTCAAGACATTTAGCAATACACTTTAACTGAATTTCAAATGAACAGTTTTTAGTAAATATTTCGAGAAACATGGTTACATGGGCAGAGTTGCTACTTAATGTTGCAACTACACCTGATGTCAGACCATTGATAACCAGGGTTCAGAAAAAATAACTTTAGCTAAATATGATAAACAAACACAACTTGAACTTACCCTGAGACAAGAGCTGTCATGCTATCAATGACAAGCAACTTAACTTCATGCTGGAGAAGTGAAACCTTGATCTGCTGCAAGCTGGTAAAAAGAACAAAACATATAAACTAGAAAATAAACTAGGTAGTTCTTATCCTCACTTGGTAAATCCAAGTACAGGAAGTAAGGCAGAAAGACAATACGCTTTCAGATAATATAGGCAGAACTAAGAGATAACCTACACCATGACCGACATTACCTACCTTTCCAATTTGCAGTATTCAATTGCAGGCAGCAATAACTTTTCAGTTAATAAAGGAAAAAGAAAACAAGCTGCGGAACAGGTGTCCACTTTCAGTGCCATTTCAAATATACTAGTCCAAAATCAGTTTCATTGTCATAACTCCTAGCTAGTACTTTTTCCTGTTTGTACAATTTCTTCATTAGTTTTTCCTGTCAGAAAGATGCTCGAGAATTGTTACCAAAACCATACAACATTCTAGTGCCAACATTTTTATGATGTTACGAGCAAAGCCTACAAGCCTAATACTGCTAAGAAGTGTAACTCTATTCAAACCTCTTAGTAAATTCAGCCAGTGATGCTGGCTGCAAAACTAGGATCCTACCAGCCATCTGCAGAATAAATGGAAGTTACTCATTGGATAAAAAACCTTCGACAGTAAGAAATGATTTAAAGAATGAGGAAATGGAAAAGCATGCTGCATACCTCCTGTGCCATTCCTTCCTTGTGAAATAGTTCTGGGAAACTATTAACTCCAATTTCTATCATCCTGAGATGGGCAGATCTTATAGGTTAGGTAATCGCATGTCTAACTAAATTGATGAAGTACAACAAAAATCACAATCCTGAAAGAAGATATACCAAAAGGCATGCCTTGAATACCTTCTCGAACTAAATTTGGATTCCACGTCGACATAAATTGCACGGCCATCCAAACCGCCAAACTTAGCAGGCAAGGAAGCCAGTAATGAAAGCTTCATGCAGAACTGCATTTTAAAACAAATATGACTAGAGAATTAGATATATCAACGTCCCCAAATAGGAAGATCTCTAATCCCGCATCATCCATAACATATAAGGATGGCTAGGCTATAAAACCACATATTCTCACTCCAATGAAAAATACAATCATGCGAAGTGGTATACAGTAATTAGTGTAATTGCTGGACTAAGTATACAAAATTTTCAAACTGATCCCACTGTCATATACTTTACAAATGGTGGCCTTCTCATTTTCAAGTAACCAATGGAGCATTTAATGAAAGGAATCCAAAAATTCACGGAAACATTTGACTTATTTCATACCTGTGTTTTGCCAATTCCGGCCGGACCGACCAACTCTGTCAAAACGCCAAAAGGTATGCCACCACATAAGACCTCGTCCAATCCTTTTAGACGTGTGGGGAGATGGCCAGAATAGAATTCATTTTTTATCCGCTGCTCCAGTAAGAATAATGCCTAGACGCACAAGTCAAATAAATATATTAACATGATAATCTCCCCCTCTTTCTAATACCAATCTGATACCCTTACAGTTTGATGAGGTGGACATGCGATTTCACTGACTTGCGCTACTGCAGATGTAACTTCTGCAAGCCCCACATCTAACACCTCCATCAACTCAAATTCGGTTAATGATAACACATCCTGGAAGAAAACTAAATTGAGGAGTCAAACACCACCCAATCCATTTAGAGAATATTCACATAACAGGTTAAAAAGACTATTTCCCACGGAGAAACTGGAGAAGTATTGGAACTGTTCATTGTATTTGAGAAACCAAATCAAAATTTCAAATGGTTGACGTGTTCAAATAGAAGGAAAGGAAAGGCATATTTCAACATTCCCCAAGCATCCCATAGGTAAACCATTAAGGCATGCAACCTTGGACTCTTGTTCTTCGCATTGTATCCAGCACTTGTAATGACAGATGACGGCGCTAGAACTTCCAGAGAGGATGAATCAGTGTGCTCACAACAGATAATAATAATAGTTTCCCCACGGAAACCGAAATAATCAACATTAGTAATTTAATCAAACATCCTTTGATCCTTTCTACAACTTCTATGATAACACAACACAAACACAACGGATTCGTACTGTTTATCACCATCAGCGAGAGTTAATAATCAAACTAGCCCGCGGTTCTACAACCACTCTTGTGACAATGTGATCAACGTCAGCGATCGCTGTACTTACCGGATGTCTATTGTCAATTACGAATCAAAATACAAAAAGTCACTAGTCTACACAAGATGAAGTCCGTGTAATCAAACTGCCTCGTCGATGTCGGAAAACAATAAACAAGGCTGAGCCCTAAGGAAAAAGTTACTGATAATGCTGATCGCATCGGGACAAAAGTACGAAGAGAACGGAAGTTCAATGGGTGCCCTTAGGCGTGGATAAGTTACCTTAGCTGTCAATAAGTTACGAGCTGTGAAAACGTTGGCAATTGATTTGGGCAGGCCCATCTCACTGAGGAGCTTGTTCGCCATCTCTCTCTCTCTCTCTCTCTCTCTCTCTCTCTCAATCTATGTATGCCAATTGCCTATGTACAAGCTTTGCATCCCCTTATACGTTCATTCCACTTTCGCGTTCCCGCCATATGGAAACCCTAACCGCTTCTGTTTTCTTTTTCGGGGTATCAACGGACGGTTCTGTTTCACACGGGAGAAAGAAGCAACCCTAGAAAGTGGAAATAAATAGAAACTTTTACCGCGGCTCATTTGTTAGCGGAATATGTTTTAGAGCGAATAATTAGGTTATTGTAAGGAAAAATGACGATTCAGAACGTATTTTGATAGTTAATATCCGTCAAGGATATTTTCAGTATTAATAAATGATCTCAACATGTCTTTTGCGCATATTAATTATCAAAATACGTTCTGAGCTGTCATTTTTCCCTTATTTATTAGGCTGAATGGAAGGAGTTAGAAAGAAAAATATATTAGTTAAATTTAGATAAAGATAGAAAAGGATAAAAGTACTTCGAATATTATGCCTACTTTAGATTATTTTTTAGCTTTAGTAAATGTTTTTAAGTTTTTCAAAGAGCTTTTACTTGTGAACTCTTACCGTCAAGACATAAATCATTAACACTGTAGTAAATGTTTTTAAGTTTTTCGACACAAACTTTTACTTGTGAACTCTTGTCGTCAAGACATATAAATCATCGACATATAACGGATAAAAGTTAATAAAAATTTAAGAAACTTAAGATAAGCTGAAATAAAAAAAGGGTAGGCCAAGCTTAGCCTAAATTAAGTGTTCGTATGTACGGAGTATTATTGATTGTTTGTTTATGTTTATGTTTATTATTATTTTTTAATCCGCGATGGTTTGTTTATGTTATTATTATACATCGCAAAAGGAAGTTATATATTGAAATTAATTTTTCGACTCCAATTTTATCCAAACCCACTCATCTTTTTGTTTGAATTCATGTAAAACTACACAATTGTACTTTGCGGTGGCGTGGTGGTGGTTTGCGGCAATGGGTGTTGGTGGCTGTGATGTGTTGCTAGGGTTAGCTGGTGTTAGGGCTTTAATTGTTGGGCTCATCCCACGTTATTTGGGCTTTTAGGCCTTTTAAGTGATTTGAATACGTCCAATTTGTTTATAACTGTTTTATCTGAACTTTTAGGCCTTTAGGTGTTGGGGGCCTTGGGGCTTTGTTCCCATTGAGTGTTGCATTGGTTGGTATCTTGCTAATCAAGGGTTTAGGTCTTAGATTGGACTTTTCATTCTCTCATTATCCTTTTAATATTTGTAACAATTTCTAAGGTTAATAAAATTTCTTTTGGCCATTCAAAAAAAAATTCATTTCATCTTTGAAGAAAAGAATGAATGGATTTTTTTTTATAAATAAAGACAAAAAATGAAGTGCACTTAGACAAAATGAGTGTGCTTAAATCAATTCCCTATATTAATGGCTTTTAGCACTTTGGATAAGGTATTGGATGCCTATGCCCTAATATGTACGTGGCTATTTGCAAATTTTGGCTTGGATGCCTATGCCCCTAATATGTACGTGGCTATTCGCAAATTTGGCTTGGATGCCTATGCCCTAATATGTTCGTGGCTATTCGCAAATTTGGCTTGGAACTCTCCAGTACCTATGCAAATTCAAAAGAAAAATTATTTACTTTTGCTGACTTAAGGGTTGGCTTGGGCATGAGGCGTAAAAATATGTTTCCCATAAGATCACAAGTTAAAACCTTCCTGAGTTATCCTCCTCCTATCTCCGTCCTATATATAAAGGAGCAGTTTTTTCGGATGCCAATTTTTGGCCAATTTTTTGCCCCATGGTCTTTAGACGCGCAGTGTTGTCCTCATGTTCATGATTGTAATTTTGCTTCTTGGCCTTATGGGTGGATCACATGCAGCCACGTAGCCCTTAAAAGAGCAGTTTTTCGGATGCCAATTTTTGGCCAATTTTTTCAATTGTGCCCTGGTCTTTAGGCGCGCAGTGTTGTCCTTGTGTCCATGATTGTAATTTTGCTTCTTGGCCTTATGGGTGGATCACACGCAGCCACGTAGCCCTTGAAAGGGCGATCGCTTCCTACTCCCCAGTGTAATAGTACCCCCCTCTCTCTTATTCCTGCGATTTTTCTTCCGGCTACTAGGGGTGATACTGGTCTGGTTTTGACCGGTTTTGGCGTATTTTTCAATTGAAACCCGGTTATCTGGTTTGAGATTTTTAGAAACCGGAACCAGTTTAAGATAATACGGTCAAGTTTCGACCGGCTCAACCGGTTTCGGTCCGATTTATCCAGTTTTCATTCATGAGCCATATTTTAGGCCCAACATATCAAAAAATTCACAATTATACGCACAAAATATCAACCAACCCCCCCCCCCCCCCCCCCCCCCCCCCCCCCTCTCTCTCTCTCTCTCTCTCTCTCTCTCTCTCTCTCTCCCTACCTACTACCTTTCACAATATACCCCTCCATCTCAGAACCTCCATCTCCGGCGAGGGTCGTCATCGGTGAAGACAAAACCAAAGAAATAAGTATACCAGAAAAGAACACCCCCAGTTGAAACCCTAAGCAAGATATGTGCATTTGGTGGAGATTTTTCCAAAAAAAATTCCGCATAGATATATTGCTGTGAATTGCAAAACTCAGATCGGCACTGCATATGGCACAGTCAGTGGCGGCTTGCACGAAAAATTAAATCAACAGATCGACTAAAGATCGGCACTGCATTTCTTCGCTTTACTAGATATATTCCCTATATTCATGAGTTTGTTCGACTGAAAAATTAATTTTACAAATCGACTGTACATGAGGAACATATTTAATTCTGTCTCCTTTTGTTATTTGTAGCAGTGGCACAAGTACTCTTCTTTAATTGATACGATGCTCTTTATTTCCTCAGATCCCATTGATGAACTTTAGTAATTCCTCAGATCTGTCTCCAATAAACCCAAAATTGTGTGGGTTGCCGGAGATGGGGCTTGACGGAAGTGGGTTTGCCGGAAAATAGGGTCATCAGAGCTGACCGGAGCTTACGTGGCCGGAGAGGGGAGGGGGGAGTGGCTGGTGGTCATGATGTAGGGACAGACAGATTAGGTGAGATTGAGTGTGTGTGCCCATTTAAGTGGTTTAAACTCAGCCATTGGTTTCAATGGCTGAGATGGAGTGTCACAATTTGTGTTAAAAATTGTGTGGGTAGAACCAGCCCCATATATATATATATATATATATATCTAATTGATTTTATATAATAAATATTTTTATTAGACCAATATATATCAAAAGGGTGGATAGCTTAGTGGTAAAGAGAGGGGAGATCCTTTTATCCTTCCGGGGTTCGATTCTCCTCCCCTATGTTTATATATATATAAAATATAATAATATATCGAACCGGTCCAATTTCAACCGGTTTTTAAAACACATAAACCGGATCGAAATTATTTTTTTCGTTAATAAAATTTTATAAACCGGAACTGGATCGAAATTATTCGACCGGTTTGAAAAATTCGGTCTGGTCCAATTTTTTTCGATTTCGATCAATTTTTCGGTTTCAGCTAACAGCCCTACCGGCTGACAGTTGCTGTAGATCCGTGGCTCCGGAGACGGTGATCATCACCTAGTATGCCGAGTTCATGGGGAATCTCACTAGCGTCGTCTCCCAGTATCTTAAGAAGCTCCTCGCGACCGCGCCAGTAAGCGGCGATGATCTCTAGAAGCGTAAATGCTTCGCCAAAACCTAACAGTTGATAAAGGTTGATTTACCCAGAGCGTAGGGCTAGATCGTTGTCAGCATAAATACCGAAGAGTACGGAATCGTTCCCATAATCTTCATAACTTACTAGGATTTGTAGATGTAAGGGTTTGCGGCGTTTAGATAGCTAACTTTTGGTTTTACTTTGAAAGGTGGAAAATGCTTTGATGAAAAAGACTATAAAATGAGTTTTTACTAAGTTAAACAAGCGGCAAGGCGTTGGGGTAACTAACGCCCGTAACTTAAGTTCCAACCATTCTCAACGAAAACTCGGTTGAATCGCACGGCATAGGCTATCAACCAGAGGATTTAGCTATGAAATCAATAAAGACTAGAAGTGTAACTCGGAAAATAAGTGAGCTCTTTTATTCTCTTACCAAACACAAACCGAGACATCGCTCCGGAACCATGTGAGCAAGCACATGATCACTGGAGATTAACATCGGCAAGTTTTGTTACATAAAGGCAAACTCTTTTCATTTTACAAACCAAACGTCAAGTCATGAGTTGAGAAAGACAAGATAAACATAAGTAACGGGGCATTAATCACCCCAAAACCTAGCCTAATCGACTACTCACACGTAATGAAAGAACAAAGCATGCTAGAGAAACAAGCAATAAGATTTAACCAATAAACTTGAAAATAAACTTGATATTGCAAAAGATCCAATGCATGCAAACAACTTTAATACTCGAGAAATTAACGGAACGTAAATACCTTGAAGTGTTCTTGAGAAATTACACTTGAAAAGGCTTACAAGCTTTAATGGAGAAAAAAACTAAGTTAATAATGAACTAGCTACCAAAATGGGAGAGAGGAGGGTCCTATTTATACAAAAAGGGCTTTCTCTCTCCTCAAAAGGTCTGGAAAAATCTCAAAAAGCTACCTAGAAAAAGAAAGTTTTCTTAAGTGGAAAGTCTGGAAAAATAAGAAAAATATCGGTTGGAAACAATTGATATCAACAACAATAAGGTTGTTATCGATAACTACACTCTAATGGTCACCCGTAAAGAAAAGTTATCGATACCATGGACCATATGTTATCGCTCCCCTTGCCTCTGGACAAATTTTGGACCAAGATAGTACAAAGGTATCGATTACTTGCACTTGGTATCGATAACAATTTGGTCTGGAAGGCTGTTGGAACAGAGTTGGGGAAACGGTATCGATACCTTATAAATTGTTATTGATAACATCTTTAAAACTTGCAGAAATCAGCCTGCTGGACTGCTGTACCTCCTTACCACCTCCAGAGCTTCATCCAAAACTTCATCTTATGGCTGCTAGGACTTGGTGGTATCACCCTCCATGGCCTCGAGTGCTTGGACACCCTCGAGAGTCATTCTCGATGTGGTCGGCTTGCTTGCTACGCTTTGGCGCGATTCTTGCCAACTAGACCACCAAAAGACCTTTGGTACTCCTCATGATGCCGTTAAGTCCTGGTGACAATGAAATTAGTACAGGCGGGTACTTGGACACCTGGTTACATCTCGGAACGTCCCTTGGCATGCAAAACCGCCTTATTCACACGTTTTACCTGAAAAGCTCAACAAAATACCTTACTTGCAATATTTGACTTTAACGATCAAATAAACATAGAAACATCACAATTCGGAGGATTTGAGCACCAAGATTGTACAATCTTTAGTGCTTATTAGTAAATCACTGAATTTTTTCCCCCTTCCTGCTTTTTTGTGTTTTGTTTCGTGCTTTGTTCCGTGCTTTGTTCTAGGTTCTCACATAAAAAAGACCAACTCTCTTTCCTTTCCGTTACAATGTCCAACATCATGCATCTGTCCTTTTTGTTATGGGTGGCTTGTTGTTACAATGTCAATCTAATTTTTCGGTTTCGTTCTCACTCTTACGGATCACCGATTGACAGACCGTTTCGATCAATAACTCGCTCTCTTTCAATCTTCGACCCATGGAGTACAAAGTCAACTTCACTGACCATACTTTGTGGTACGCCTGGAAAGATTTTAAATTTAGGAGGAGGAAACTAATGGCCAAAATCTAAGTGTATCTTATTTTTATTTTATTTTTTTATCCCCATCCTTCCCTTTAACCTGTTGGCACAAAATCTCTTCAGCTGATAACCTTGTAGAAGTTAGTGTTCTATTGGTGTTCGGATTTTATGTGGCGGTTTGGTACAAATCCGCTGTTTCTCTATGCTATTTTCCACTTAATTAATTAAGCGTAAGTTATTTTCTCTTGGTAGTTCCTTATTCTGCTTCTTTTCCTGCTGAAATAAACTGCAGGGTATGTGGACTTTTTGTATACTGCGCATGATATTTTCTGGGTTTTCTTTACTCCTGTGGTGGTTAGTGTTGCAAAATCTTCTGATGCTCAAATTAAGGTCAGTTTCTTGATTGGTGTCATTTGTATTTTTATACTATTTTCGATCACCTTGATCTTTATATTCGGATTATGACGGGTTTTAATTCTCTGTAGCTTTTATTCCCCACTGCCAATTCGGCACGTCCATTTTCGATACTTGGACTTGGGGTGGGGATATAGAGATTCCAGAGTGCAATTTTGTTCACCCTCTTTAAATGATGGTGAACATTACCCTCTCTCTAATTGGTTGAAATGGTGTGGACTCCACCATAAAGTGATGTCATACTTACCATGCAATACACTTTTTGGTAAGCATAACATCACTTTGTGGTGGAGTCTACATCATTTCAACCAATAAGAAAGAGGGAAATGTTCACTCTCTTAAGTGGATGGTGAACAAAATTTAACTCGTGATTCCAGGTGTGGTGTTCAAACGAAATTTAAAATCCTATTTTTTTGAATGTTTGACATAAATAGTCGTTGGTGTTCTTGCTACCTGCTACAACTTAAAGAGTGGTGTCAGGCTTTTTGAATACCGGGTGACACATTTGCCCCTCAATTGATCTGTCTCCGGTTTTGAGGATGAGGGTAATTTTGTTTTTCCAGCCTAGGCAAAAAACGTGAACGATATTAAGCCTGCACGTCTCTGCGCTCTCCTTTCCTTCGTCTGGTTCAGAGGAAAATAGTGAGAGAGAAGAGTTTTGGGGGTTCCTTTCCTTCCTCTGCGATGCCGTTTGATGTCGAGAGGTAATCATTGGTTGTTCCTTTCGTATGTTCTTTCACACTCCCACCACCCCCACCCCACACCCACCCCCCCCCGGATCGTCCTCCTCTTTAGAGTTTGATTTCTAGGTTAGGGTTTTTGCTCACAGAGTTTGATTTCCAGATTCAAAATTTTTGAGTTAGGATTTTGATCACAGACTTTGATTTTAGTTTTGGGTTTTGATTTTTGGTTTTGGGTTTTAATTTTTGGTTAGGATTATTATTGCATTTATGGAGTAACTCTTTGTTAATCGAATTTTTGGGTCACGGTTTTCTTGCTAGAGAGAGACATGGGCTGATTTGAAAAATTGATAAAAAAAATTGAGGATTATTAGATATGAATATTCTCATAAAGTGCATGCTCTGTGATAGGAAAAAAGATTGATTATAATAATAATTTGATAGGTTGTCAGAATTGAAAAATGGGTAATGTATTTACCCATTTTATGTCAAATATAGTTAAGTAACTGCAATTCTGTTCAATGACAGGTTATGGGTGATTCAGTATCCCTAATAGGGTGATGATGAAACAATTATAATGTTCAGGTTATGGGTGATTCAGCACCTTTAATTTCCAATTTTCAGCTGCAAGGGCTTATTGTGTGTGTGTGTGTGTGACCTACACTGTTTGTGACTGAAATGTAGGTGTTAGTGTGGGTTGGCTGGAATGCAGGTTTTAGGGTGGTGCAAGTGTGTGAGTTGTGTGCAGGGGTTTTGGTGTTACCTGCTTGTGCAGGTTTGTGAGTGAAATGCCAGTTTTAATAAAGGTTGTGCCTTGGCAGGTGTGTGTGGGTTGAGGAATCAGCCTTGTATCCTCGTACTTTGATGCATTTCCATATTGTGGCATATGTTGTTGGTTATGAGCCAGAATGAGAAATTATATTAGTTTCCTTCCACTTTTCAGCTGTTTTTATATGTATGCAGGTATGGATTAGTAGTTGGATGGCATGTATTGTTGGCTATGATGTAAATTTCATATATTGTACGTTGGCTTTGATGTTTAAAAATCTGAGCTAAAAGGCATATATTGCAGTTTAATTGCAGTTTGAATGCAGTTTTTGGTAGAATTTCCAGGATACGTCCTTGTCCTCTGATTGATTTTTTTTTTTCAGACTTGTGCATGTGCAGATTTCGATTTTTAGTTGCGTGTTATGTCCTGCTGTTGTTGGCATCCAACCTGTGTCCAAAGTGAGTCCAACCTATGTCTAGTAGGTGTGTACATTAAAAAAACTGATGCCACTGCAGTATCTGTCAATAGACTACGCAGTATATAATCTGTACATTAAAAAACATGATGCCTTCCTACTTTAAGCAATCCACGTAGTGTGCATTCATAATTGTTTCCATGTTCTTCCCATACAAACTGTGCAGTTAAAACCAACAATATATGCCCCAAATCATAACTCGTTTCCTTATGAGGGGCATACATTCGTGCGTTGCATGAAGGTGCATCTAATAATAGTATAATAAAACAGCACAGAAGTCACGACCATGTTAAATAGATTGTTTACTTTGATTCAAATACATGCTATGTACACCTACCCCAGATCCGGGGATGCTGTGTGGTGCTCCATGTAGTGCACCCTGTAGGTAGTACACTCTGTAGAGTAGATTCGGACTGTCCATTTCGACAATTAATGGTTGAGATTTGTCGAAGCATTCTTACCTGTAAGAGTTAAGTTGAGATTTATCGATGCACTCTTACCGGTTAAAGTTAACACTTACTGGTAAGAGTGCTTCAACAAATCTCAACTATTGCTTGTTGAGATGGACTGTCCGGATTTGTCCTACAAGGTGCACTACAAGGAAAGCGGCCTACAACATCCCTGATTCCGCCAACCCCCACCCCTTGCCATTCATAAATCTCACCCAATCATTTAACTTTCAAACAACAAGACGTACCCCTCATATCACATAATTTTACACTTTATTGTCACCCCATTTATTATCATCTTATATGATTCCACATACTGGTGTCTACTCTACTGCAGATAAAGCTCACGATTAAGGCGTGGGGAGACCACGACCTCAAGCGGAGTTGCTTTAGGCAATGCTAGCCCCATTCCCTCACTCATGTCCACTGCCTCATTCATCGGTGTCGCGACGTCGAATCCCTGAAGCAAACGAGCAAGCGTCAAGTGCATCATCTGATACGCCATCCTAGCTCCAGGGCACGATCTTCTCCCTGAACTAAACGGCAAATACTCGAATTCAAACTCCCGCCCTTTTTCACCAGCTTTTACATTCCTATGAAGAAACCTCTCTGGCTGAAACTCATGAGGATCAGTCCAAACACGAGGATCGTGGTGCAACTTCCATGCATTCACTATCAAGCGAGTCCCTTTAGGGACAAAGTACCCGGCCACGTGGCAATCTTGGATTGCTTCTCGGGGGACCAACAAGGGGCCCGAAGGGTAGAGTCGCAATGTTTCCTTGACGGAGGCTTGGAGGTAGATTAGGTCTTTGATATCAGATTCCTCGACCCACCTTTCTCTTCCGACGTGGGTGTCTAGTTCTTGTTGGACAAGTTTGAGAGATTTTTTGTGGTTTAGGAGTAGGGAAAGTGCCCATGTCATGGCAGCTGTTGTGGTATCAGAGCCTCCCAGGATAAGACTCTGCAAATTTAATCAGAGATAGAAAAGTTCTCAATGTCAATTGAAAAGGTTCCAGTAACTACCATTTACAATCAGCAAAGTATAGTATAGTGTTTACAGACCTTTTAAATTATGAGTTACAATAGGATTGAGTTTTGTTCACCCTCCATTTAAAGAGGGTGAACATTACCCTCATTCTTATTTGTTGAAATGGTGTGGACAAGGGTGGAACCAGGAATTAATTACACCTGGGCTAACCGAAAGTATACATATATCAACCCAAAAGAAGCGAACTTGTACATAAATATGTAAATGTTCAAAAATAAACAAAAGGAAAGTCCAAAACACGTACACTATTGATGTTGTACCCTACGATGTTTCACCATAGAAATCATTTATTATTGAATTTGAGTTGATATCCTCAACAAGTTCTCACTTACGGAGTAAGATTGTAATTTTTAAGAACCAACATTTTAAAACCAATTCTAAGCACATCAGCGAGTGCTTTGCATAATAAGTGAATACTTATGGATCTGAAGTCTCGCAAGTGAATGAGAGAGATATACTATAAGACTCTGCAGTGTGTAGTATAGATTGGTCATGTGTAATATATATTGGTCGTGTGATCCATAGGTTATGCATTTCAATTTCCAATAAACTTAAACACAAATTAAAAGGCGCTAAACAGTAAACATAGTATCAAAAATCCCTAATTAGAAAACCCTAATAAAAACTTTACATATAATTTGACTCATGAGTCTGTTGAGTGGTTGGGCTAAATCTTTTGGACATAAATTTTACATATAATTTTTTTTTTGAAAGCCCACCTGAGCTGTAGCCCAACCCAGTCCTATGCTGGTTCTGCCCTTAGGTGTGGAACTGGATTCCACTACAAAGTGATATCATGCTTATCAAAAAGTGTATTGCACAGGTGGGACATACACCATTTCAACCAATAAGAGAGAGGGTAATGTTCACCATCTTTTAAGGGAAGTGAACAAAATTGCACTCCTTACAATAAGTGGGTTATTTTCTAACTTGAATTAAAGGCCGCCTCATTCTATATAGGGTATGTGTTTGTAGAAGTTTAAGGCCCCGTTCCAGAATGGATTTTAAGTACTTATTTTTTAATAAGACAATTTCAAACTCAAAAATAATGGGCTTAATGAAATCTGAAAATATGCACTACGTATCTCGTTTGAAGGATCTTGATGAGATCTTTTATACGGTCCAAAAAATATAAAAAATTATTTTTCATTTACATTATTTTTGAATTTGAAAATGTGAAATAAGTATTTATTTTTTAAGAAGATATTCTAGAACGGCCTCTAAGCCTACAATCCGTAAACATAATTGCTCGAGTCCAATGACGGTAGTATTATTTAGAAAGAGGAAGATAACATGGGAGCGTCTGAGTGTCTCTCTAATGAACCACTTCGTTATTAGGCGCGATGATGTCAGTGTTTATTTCACAATTGCAGCCTACAACATCCCATTCCCCGTTTTGTTGTATAATAATTAGACACGAATTGCAAACGTCTGGAAAAAGCTCAACTGCTATTTGGAGGGACAATCCTCCCTACTATTTGTTTTGGGTAAATTTTTGTAGTTGTCCCTCAAGTTTTACAGTCGTCTCAATTCCATCCTTCTAATTCAATTGCTACCAAATAAATCCTGTAGTTTGTTTTATATTCCAAATTGGTAAAATCGTTTACACCATTAATGAAACTAATGGAAAAATATGTTTAAAAAATTAAGTGTTCCAATTTTCAATTTTTTTGATCATTTTATCATAGATGGTCGTAATGAATTTTTGGTTCTAAGGCCTTTCAATGAGTAACCGGAGACTCCTTAATTAGTTTCAGGGCTCTCTTAGGGTGCTCATTGAAAGGCCTTAGAGCCAAAAATCTATTATGACCATTTAAGATAAAATGATCAGAAAAATAAGATTTTCGCACCGGTTCAAATGGATTGAAAATTGAAACACTTATTTTTTTACACCATTTATATATTAAGAAATATAGTTACAGAATTAAGTGTTCCAATTTATAATCTGTTTGAACTGGTGCGAAAATCTTATTTTTCTGATCATTTTATTTTGAATGGTCATAATGGTTAAGGCCTTTCAATGAGGGCCATAAGAGAGCCATGAAACTAAATAAGGAGTTTTCGGGTGCTCGTTGAAAGCCTTTAGAGCCAAAAATTCATTACGACCATCTAGGATAAAATGATCAAAAAAATAAGATCTTCGCATCGGTTTAACCGAATTGAAAATTAGAGCACTTAATTTTTTAATCATATTTTTCCGTTAGTTTCATTGACGGTGTTAACGAGTTTACTAATTTGGAACGTAAAACAAACTACTAGGTTTATTTGGTAGCAATTGAAACTAGAGGAACGAAATTGAGACAACCGCAAAACTAGAGGGACGACTACAAAAATTTACCCATTTCTTTTTGTAGGGGAGAAGTGGCCCTCGTTCCCTGCTATTCGCAGTGAAGGGAAATACATATTAAAACAAAAGAACTACATGAAAGTTATGCTTGAAAAATAAAATGCAACTATAGGAAGTGTACCAGGGCAGTTCCCTTGATGATGCTCTTATTCGTGTGACCATGTTCCATGCCATCTTCCTGAAATATAGACAACAACACGTCCATAAAGTCCTGTTCCTCTTTCACCTGGCCGTTTTTGCGGCCCTGGATATGTTCTTCCAGCCATCTGCTCATGAAACAGTCCATCACTTTGGCATTTTGCTTCATCAATCTCAAATGTCCTTGCAAATCCATCCACTCGATGAATGGTATCACATCAGAGCACTCGAAAGATCCAGTCAGAAACATAAACTGGTCCATGGCTTTGGTGAAAAGCCTAACCTCCCCGTCTTTCTCATCCTCACTGAGGCCGTATCGTTTCCCTGCAGTAAGGTTCAGAGCCAAGACTAAGGTTCAAGGGGATCAAGATAAGAGGATAGCAAAAAAAAAAAAAAAAACGGTTAACCAAGAAAACACAATTTCTTCCAGAAGCATTAAGAGAAAAACCTATTTAGAGCCAAAAGAATCTATATTAGATAATCATCGACACATTTCAATTGTTTCCAATAATTTTGGGCTATCAAAAATAGCATGCTATCAACAGAAGTTCCAAAATAAATTGAAAAAAACACTGTGGGTCTTGTAACATAGTTATGTCCTTGCCTGCAATTGCCCGGAGCACTAGGTTCATAGTTACTAGCCGAAACCAATGAGTCATGTCTACCTTTGTAGCACCAGGTTTATGACAGTTATCTCCTCCTTCAGAAACACCATTCAATTGTTTGACGCACAGTGAGTACAAGTCATTGATACACAAGCCCACCTCCGAGGCCCGCATGTGCTTCATAAGCTCCAGGCAACGGTTCGATAAGAGCTCAAGAGTCATCACCTTACGAAGCTTGCGCCAATAGGGACCATGAGGACCGAGCGCTGACATGGCACCATCATACCCCATGTATTTCATGGCGGCAGACTTCGGGCGCGAAAGAAAAGCACAGTCATAGGTGGTGAAGCATTCCATGATGGTTTCCTTGCCGCTCACCACTAGGGCCCGCCGCATTCCAATTTGGATTGTGAAAATCTGCCCGTGTTTGTCGGCCATGGCTGCGAGAGTCCGGAAAACCGGAGTTTTTCCACCTAGAAGATGGAGGTGGCCTATAATAGGCCACGCACCTTTTGGCTCTGGCGCGTTAGTATCCATACTGGTTTTGGACTTCCACAGGTAGCAGAGTAGAAGGCAGGCTAGAAGCATTCCAGTTGCTTCAAGCAAAAGTAGGTAGTCCATTTTGAAAAAAGGGGGAGGGAGAGGAAGATAGGGAGACTAATGACTACACGATGTTTGTTCACTTCAATAATCAATCTTATATAATACTCATCGCAGGATTGTGGTTGTCGGTCGAGAGGATAAAAAGGAAGGTTGGCAGGGGTCTTTGAAATGCAACTGTACTTAACATGTGGTAGATACCATAAGTAGAAACTATGATGGGACCGAACTAGTACGCTATCATACAAGGAGAAGAGAACATTTGTATCTAGTTACATAAGAGAGAAGTTAAGCCACATGATAAATGCGCAGAGAGAGAGAGAGAGAGGGGGGGGGGGGGGGGGGATGCTAAACGCCATTGCAGATCTGCCATCATGATTTATGAAGTCGTGGCATTATTTGTATGAGACATTCATTCCATTGATCGCTATGGCTACCCTTGTCTTCACTCTGGCCACTAGCCCTGCCAAATGGTTCAAGTGACAGCATTTGTGTACCACCTAAATCATGTTTTGGCTTTTGCAAACCAACACGTTTATTCAGTTAGCTAAAGTGTTGGACACTAACTATGAACATAGAAAGATGGGGAAAGTTCTGGCTGGTCCTATTTTTTTGTTTAAGTTTCATGTTTTTTTGTATTAGACATTCATTCCATTGATCGCTATGGCTACCCTTGTCTTCACTCTGGCCACTAGCCCTGCCAAATGGTCCAAGTGACAGCATTTGTGCACCACCTAAATCATGTTTTGACTTTTGCAAACCAACACGTTTATTCAGTTAGCTAAAGTGTTGGACACTAGCTATGAACATAGAAAGATGGGGAAATTTCTGGCCGGTCTTATTTTTTTGTTTAAGTTTCATATTTTTTTCTATGAGACATTCATTCCATTGATCGCTATGGCTACCCTTGTCGTCACTCTGGCCACTAGCCCTGCCAAATGGTCCAAGTGACAGCATTTGTGCACCACCTAAATCATGTTTTGACTTTTGCAAACCAACACGTTTATTCAGTTAGCTAAAGTGTTGGACACTAGCTATGAACATAGAAAGATGGGGAAAGTTCTGGCCGGTCCTATTTTTTTGTTTAAGTTTCATGTTTTTTTTTTTTTTTTTTTGTATTGGACATTCATTCCATTGATCGCTGTGGCTACGTACCCTTGTCTTCACTCTGGCCACTAGCCCTACCAAATGGTCCAAGTGACAGCATTTGTGCACCACCTAAATCATGTTTTGGCTTTTGCAAACCAACACGTTTATTCAGTTAGCTAAAGTGTTGGACACTAGCTATGAACATAGAAAGATGGGGAAATTTCTGGCCGGTCTTATTTTTTGTTTAAGTTTCATATTTTTTTCTATGAGGCATTCATTCCATTGATCGCTATGGCTACCCTTGTTGTCACTCTGGCCACTAGCCCTGCCAAATGTTCCAAGTGACAGCATTTGTGCACCACCTAAATCATGTTTTGGCTTTTGCAAACCAACACGTTTATTCAGTTAGCTAAAGTGTTGGACACTAGCTATGAACATAGAAAGATGGGGAAATTTCTGGCCGATCTTACTTTTTTGTTTAAGTTTCATATTTTTTTCTATGAGACATTCATTCCATTGATCGCTATGGCTACCCTTGTCTTCACTCTGGCCACTAGCCCTGCCAAATGGTCCAAGTGACAACATTTATGCACCACCTAAATCATGTTTTGGCTTTTGCAAACCATCACGTTTATTCAGTTAGCTAAAGTGTTGGACACTAGCTCTGAACATAGAAAGATGGGGAAATTTCTGACCGGTCTTATTTTTTTGTTTAAGTTTCATGTAGACCTTCTTTTGTAAGTGTTATCTCATCCATGCCCTTTTTAGAGGTGCTTTTACAATTTTAACCTTTTGTAGAATTTTTATTTTGCCTTTTTATAGAATTCTTGAATGTGTAAATTCTTCAAGGTGTGAATTCTGAATGTGTGAATTCATCAGAGTGTAAATTCTTGAAAGTGTGAATTTAGAATTCACATCCCTTTACAAAATTTACACCCCTTTTCAGAATTTACATCCCAAAATGCAGAATTCACATGTCCCAGAATGTAGAATTCACATATTCCAAAAGGACACAATTTCATACCCAAATAAAGAATTCACAACTTTGCAAAAGATAGAATTCACATTCGCAAAATGCAGAATTCACATTTTTAAAAAATACACAATTCATAGCCAAATGAAGAATTCACACGTTCAAAAAAGACACAATGCATAGCCTAATGAAAAATTCACGCCTTTGCAAAAATAGAATGCACATCCTCAAACGAAGAATTCACAAATTCGAAAAAACCCATTTCATACCCTCCACAACGAGCCCCGCTGTCAAGGAAAAATAAATAAATCAAACAATACATACACAAATATATGGATATACCTACGTAGATTGTTATTAATTCTAACAAAAATGAACTAAACCTTTACAAATTACTACACTAATTTTTAATGACTTAAAAAAAAACGGCTGCTGATTTTGCCACTCTCTTTTTTGTTAAAGCTACTCCCCTGCAAGTGTATTTTTGGTGCAAAAATACACTTGCAGGGGAGTGACATTAACAAAAAAGGGAGTGGCAAAATCATTTCCAAAAAAACCTAATCAGAATCAACTCAAAACAAAACCTTTGGCCCCAAACGTGCACAACCCACACGACAGCTTCTTCAGCCCCTTACAATTCTAAGCAAACACCGCTAGACCGGTCGGTCAGCTCACGGCAAGCGCAGAGCTTCAAATGAGGGAGCACCGTTTCTGATCGCTGGAGGAGAGGAATTGGAAGACGCAGGCCAGGCACTCGTCGGGGAGGGTCAAGATGGGAACATCGTCGGAGGCAGGGATCGATACTTCTGTGCGTCTCTTTTGGGAGTAATAAAGGTGGGGTATTTTAGATACTTCACTTCAAACGGGACTTATGTGGGTACGGTTTGACGTAGGGTGGGCTTACACAGATAAAGGAAGACAAAATTGGGATGGTGTGGAAGAACCCCTAGAAAGATCAGATGTTCCTGGAGAAAAGGTTACCGGCCCTACAAACGGGCCTATAACTTGAGCAAAATCCAACTCAAAGTACAGTTCAGAGAAAAAATGCCCATGTTACCAGTTTACCGACTTAGGATTGATCCCCGGGATAATGTTTTTGACCATTACACTGCTTTTCATGCCCTTCAATCTCCTTTCATTTGTTGTTTAGGTCACTAAATTGTACTCCCTCCGTTTCGATTTGTTTGTGTCTTTCCACTATTTGGGACCTTCTACAAAATTGTTTATATGTTTAGGTATATAATATTTTGTACATGCAATATGAATTTTATTTGATAGATCTTGATTAGATCTATGATACGATGTTTTCGAAATTATAATGGATTATGAGATATAGATAATTTTTTGAAAGGCACATATGTCAAAATTGGACAAATAAATTGAGACAGAAGGAGTATTTAACAAGACGAGTGCAGGTCACGGACAATCTCTTCCAAATGTATGGAATCATTGCAACGATTTTGTGAACATAGTTTCATGCCTGTGGAAGTCTGGCTGGAATGCTTCAGCATCAAATCCAAGGAAGAGGTACTAATGTTATCAATGGCGGTTCTGGGTTACACATCGGCTTATGTTTGACAGTATCGGTCAATATTATCGGTAAATAGTGTTGTCATAGGTACAACCTTACCCATCTAGAAGACAAGTGTGGTAGTTTCTACCTTCATATCTAATTAGTTCACAAATATTCACAAAGGAAAGAGATTACTCATCGAGAAGTACCGCTATGATAGGGAGAGAGAACCAACCGACATAATGATATAGCAATTTTTTCATTCTCAAAGTGGTCCCAATTTTACTGTATTCCCTCTATTTATTATATTTTGACAGCCATCTGCCGTGTGAATTTAAGACACCTCTCATTACGGCACAACATATTGGTTTGAAGACATTAAGACTTTATCGAAAGCCTTACGAAACTTAATCGAATCGGAAAACAGAAACCTAACAAAGTCGGAATACCTGACAAACGGAGAAACCAGCAAAATCATGAAAGAGAGAGATCGATCGACAAAAGGAGTTAGTTAACATCGGAATACTTTCGTCTAAATCGTTTGGAATACCTGAGAAACGGAGATCGACGAGAGAGAGAGAGAGGAAAAAAAAATATTGATGGAGAGAGAAGAGTGAGAGACGAAGCAATGGGTATAATACTATAATGTCTAATTGTCAATGAGAGAGAGTGGATCTGAAACGTTGTTCTCTCTTTTGGCGTGTTATTTGCCGTGTTATAACGTTTTTCCTTATTTTGCCGTTAAGTGGTGTCGTACTGAAGCTACAGCCAAGTAACGGCATTAAGGTATTACTCAGCGTTTTAATAAATACCTTGACAGTCGGCACAGCATGGCGACTTAAAAAACGTTGGCTTAGCAAGCGCCGTCCTTGACAGTCGGCACAGCATGGCGACTTAAAAAACGTTGGCTTAGCAAGCGCCGTTCAAATTGCATTTTCTTGTAGTGTGGCCTATAATCGGCCACGCACCTTTTGGCTCAGGCGCATTAATACCCGTACTGGTCGGCTTTCGACTTCCACAGGCAATAGAGCACAAGGAAGGCTTGAAGCGTTCCTGTTGCTTCAAGAAGAAGTTGAAGATCCATTTTGGAAACAAGGGAGAGAGGGAGAGGGAGAGGGAGATATAAAGACTAAGGACTACACTATATTTGCTCACTTCAATAAGGCTGGCAGGATTGTCGTCGGCAGGGGGAAAAAGAAGGCTGGCAGAGAACTTGGTCCATTCCCAGATGGAACTGTACCCTAACCCACCATTTGGTAGAGACCTAAACTCCAAAATCCGATGCGACCCATCTAGCACTCTATCGATGAGGATTATCTAACTGCGTGAAAATATAACCATATACTCACGGAGTATTAGGTAAGAGAGAAGTTAAGTCACATGAAAAATGCCCATGTGGCCAGTTCACCAACGTAGAATCTAGCCCTGTAATAATTCATGCCTGTGGAAGTCTGGCACGAACAATTCAGCACCAAATCCATTGAAGAGGTTATACCACTAATGTTACAAATATAAGTTTTGGGTTACATATCGGATTATATTTGACAGTATCGGCCAATATATGGGTAAATATTGATGTTGGAAGTAAAAAGTTACCCTTCTGGTACGTAGTTACTTGGTAGCTAATTGGTTGACAAATCTGCAGAAAATAAACACAGTGCTAAATCTAGCACAACCATGATATGGACAGATTACCTAGTCACAAAGTGGTCCAAATTTTACATTATTCTCCCTTGGTTTTTCTGCCAGCCAAATGCGGTGTCCATTTATGACGGCCTGTAGTGGGCCAAAATATTCGAAGGCTCAAAGAGTTTGGACGGGTCACGATGTGATCCCATTGTTCAATTGTCTCAGTTTGTTTATAAATCGAGTCACCTCTTGACACGTTGTGCCATGTGTTTCCTGAGCGATACAAGAACCCTGGGTATCTTGCCAAGCCTCAAGAGTTGTTTCGAACATTATGGTACTCGTCTCGTTCGGTAAGTATTCTTATCGCTCGTTGAAGTCCTCTTGATCGGTGGACCTTCCTTTGTTCGGCGGATGTTTACGCTCGGTGGGACATTCGGAGATATGCCCACTCAGGATGGCGTTCGGACACCGCTGTTGTGGAACGTTCTAGAAGCTTCCGATGATACACAAGTTGTCTTCTCTGATAATCAAAGTGACATCTCGGCTTGATGTGACATGCTTGACATTGACTATTGCGGCTCTGCGAACCCTGGGAAGCGGCGCTCATTAAATGACTCTGACACGTGACATCACCCGAGCGTAGCAACGCCCGTGTAAGGCACTGCCGACTTGTTCAACACTCTATACCTTTGCCTATAAATACAAGAAGTACCCCTTCTAGGGCAAGGGTCTAAAACACTCACATTTGCACTCTTTTTTCTCCTAGCATGTTTTCTTACTAAAGCTTCTTCTTCCTCATCCATTTACTGACTTGTACGTCGGAGCTTCTTCACGGAGGAGGGCTCCTCCGGTTTGTAGGTACACGAAGCATGACGTCATTCCCCTTCAGTTCAACAACGGGAAGAAATGTTCAAGAAGGTCTTGGTTGATTTTAGTCCGCCACAATTGGCGACTCTACTGGGGAGGAAAGAAACATTTCTCCCTAACATACGGTGGACTTGATTTCAACCCCAAAACTTCCCCTCTCTTCTCTTTTGTTCCTCCTTACTTGAGATGGCAATTTCAACCCACATTTTTCAATTAGCCCAAATCCGCCAACTTATAACCTAACCCGCCCATATTATATAATGGGTTGAACCCATATCAACCTATATTTAGGTGGGTTGAAAATGAATTTAATATGGGTTGGAATTAAAAGACTTATTCCCTCCACAAGAGTGAACTAGCTAGTGTTTAGCTAGAAATGCAGTTTCGATCTCGGCTCCTGTTATTGTACAAAACCAAATCACTTTCCCGTCTCCATTATTCCTCCTTGTACACACACACACACACTCTCTCTCTCTCTCTATCTCAATGACTTCTTCCAGAATTCCTCCAATCATTTGTTTCTGATGCAATTTCACATGGAACAGCTGTACATGCAATTTCAACAATCACTTTCCAATTTAATGAAAGTCATTCTACAAAATAGAAGAATTGCACTCACTTTGCAATTCAATGAGTGTCATTCTTTAAATCACCGTTTCCGCTAACAATCAAATTCAAATTTTTTTGAATACAAAAGACAAACGCAAGTCAATAAACATTCATCCCCCTCCCCAAGAGGCAAACCATTACAATCACACGGGCACACACACTTTGAAAGACAAAAAATATTCACATTTGTTAATTATGCGACAAACTTTTGTAACTTTTTTATTTGTCTTGTTGAAAGGAATAGAAAAAATAAAAAATAATGATCAAAACTCATAATTTTTTGAATAAAGATGAAATTAAGTTAAATTTTTTGTCTTTTTGGCTTATTTTCGTTTTTATTAAAAAAAATTGAATTTGAATTATAATTTTTTACTTTTCTGTTTCCTCTTATTGAGACAAACCAAAAGGAAGGTGAAAAAGGGGGGGGGGGGGGGGGGGGGGGGGGAAGAAAATGGGTCGGGTCGGGCGGGTTTGGGTTTGACTTGACACATATTCGACAAGACCCGTTTCAACCCGTTTACTATTTGATCCATATTTGACCCACAACCCGTTTCAACCCGTCCAGACCTGCTCATTTGCCACCTCTACCCCTCACCTAAAGTTATGACTCATCGTCTTCCACCGCCAGAGCCAGAGAATTTCACCCTCGGGTTGGCCGGATATGGATCTATTTATCTCGAACCTAGCCAAGCCACGAGAACTGTTCTTCCGGTCTCTCGTCTCGTTCCCTCCCACCGAGCTAGATATCGCCTTGGCAGAACAGAAGTGCCAGGCGGCGGTCATAGCTTTACTCCAGCAACGGCTTGAAGATCGGGATCGTAGCATGGTCTTTACACCACCCCACGGTCACCCCGCAGAACCGAGTCGCCCGAAGAAAGCACACAAATGAAGCGAGACCCTTTAGGGACAAAGTACCCGGTGATGTGGCAATCTTGGATTGCTTCACGGGGGACTAACAAGGGGCTCGAAGGGTAGAGTCGCAATGTTTTCTTGACGGAGGCTTGGAGGTAGTTTAGGTCTTTGATATCAGATTCCTCGACCCACCTTTCTCTTCCGACGTGGGTGTCTAGTTCTTGTTGGACAAGTTTGAGAGATTTTTTGTGGTTTAGGAGTAGGGAAAGTGCCCATGTCATGGCAGCTGTTGTGGTATCAGCACTACAACAAAAAAGGTCTAAGACGACGAAACAAATTCTTCGCCAATTGCCTGCTTTTCATCGCCAAAGTTGTTGCCGACGAAAAAATTTTGCCGTCCCGTTCGTCGATCTTTGTTTCACGCGGAAGACCCCTGGCGACGAAAAATGCCTTTTCCTCGTCAATGACTCCCCATGGCCGACGAATTATTTCCTCGCTAATGTTTCCCATGGCTGACAAATTATTTCCTCGTTAATTTATTCCCATGCCGACAAATTAATTCCTCCCCATCAGTTCTTTTTTCGTCGCAAAGTAATGAAATCCTTTTTTCCGAAAACACAATGGCGAGAAAAGTATTCGTCGTCCAAAAGATTTTTTAAAAATAATTATCTGGTAATTGGAGAGAATTTATTTCGTCGCTAATTTATAATTGGTGTTTTTTCGTTCACCCTGTCCATTTTAAAGCACTCCCAAATCCAATCAACAAAATTTTACACAAAGGGAAAAGAATGGCTGTACGTAAAAATGCATCTAACAGAAGTCACTAATAACCTTCATATTACCGTAAACTGCTAAACAAAGGTTTCAAGGTGTCCATTCACTGTCCAAAAAGAACCAAGTTAACTGAACATAGATAATAACATAAGTGTTGCACTAAGCGAGTAGTGGTCGAAGACACGAAACAAAAAGGAAAAGTTGTCGGACGGCCCATCATAACCAAAAGAAGTATAAACAAAAAAAGATCTTGGCCTTCTCATATATACCACCAACAAAAAGAAATATCCACAAAAAAAGATCTTGGCCTTCTCATATATACCACCAACCTTCTGCATATCCAATCTGCAAACGTAAAATAAAAGAAAATCATTACTATGTTTAGATATCAACTACTGTAAATATAATTACTTGAGCCTAAAGCCAATTAAAGATGATACTTATGAGCAAAACCTAATACGTAGTAAATTCAATGCACGCTCATTAATGATTCAACCAAAAGCCCCTCTAACATTATACTAGTCAAAAATAATTTCATCATATCCAAAACATAAGGTGCACATACAACATGAAAACACCTAACATGAAAACCCTAAATTTTAAGCATTTACTATTATACTTTAGACAAATATAGCCAAACAATAAATGAAAGCTCTGAACACTACGAAACATGAGAACAATGTTGAATTTTAGAGGAAAAGCCAGAACTTCAATCACCCCTAGGATCGAAATCACATTAAATCCAACAATGTATCTAATCAAACTATGAAAGTTAGGATTTCACGTTCAAACACATTACTGTTTTTCATGGTTACTATCACTTTCACTTGCACATTCTAACATTCAAAAATTAACTCTTACTATGAGATGGGAACAAGAAGCTTTCCTTCTTTGTCGAATATTTGTTGAACCATCAAGCCTCGTGTCGGGCCACGGATAGGTCTATCAGCAACTATTGTTATAATGAAGCTATGTTAATATAGTAAGTTCCAAGCTTGAGAAAAAAAATAAAGTGCCAAAAGTAGTGCTTAAATATACTGTCAAAAGAAAAATGTAAATAACATTTAAAGCTTACCGACAGGTGCTACAAAGGGGGCTGCCTGAATGTGGGGTCGATCGGGCACCCCTCTCATAGATGGGGCTCGCGTCATGTTGGTTTCTGGTAGGGGCTCTTTGAAGATGCAATGTTCCAAGTTGCATTTCAGGTACCACTTGCATCCTTGCAACCTAAAATACCAAAAGACAATACAAAAGTATGGAGAAAGAGTAGAAGAACGTGAAAAACATTAATCCTTATAAAGCCCCTGGCCCTGATGGTATTCAAGCGATTTTCTACCACAAGTATTGGAATATTGTTGGAGATGAAGTCTGCAAATTTGTCAAAAATTGTTTTGCTATGAATGCCGTCCCTCAAGAGATTAATAGAACTTTAATTGTTCTTATTCCTAAGGTTGATCAACCTAACTCGGTTAGTCAATTCAGACCTATAAGTCCTTGCAATGTAGGGTACAAGATTATCACCAAAATTATTGTTGCTAGACTTAGAACTCTGCTCCTTAAGATCATTAGCCCCTTTCAAAGTAGCTTTATTCCTGGGAGATCAACTAATGAGAATATTATTGTCACCCAAGAAATTCTCCATACTCTGAGATCCAAAAAAGGTAGGAAAGGTGGCATGATTTTTAAAATTGATCTTGAGAAAGCCTATGATAAGGTATCCTGGAAATTTTTTCTTGATACTCTCATCTTCTTCAACCTTAACCCTTCTTGGACTGCTTTGATTATGAGCTGTGTTACCACTGTCTCTACTTCTATACTTTGGAATGGTGAAACTCTTGAGGAATTCTCTCCAGGTCGTGGATTAAGACAGGGTGATCCTCTTTCCCCCTACCTCTTTGTTCTTTGTATGGAGCGGTTATCAATACTTATAAACCAGAAGGTTGGGGAAGGGAAATGGAAAGGGATCAAAGCCTGTAAGAACACTAATCCACTCACTCACCTCTTTTTGCTGATGATCTGATCCTTTTTGGACAAGACAGCCTTGATACGTGTAATACTATGATGGGAGTGATTAATGAGTTCTGTTGTATGTCGGGCCAAACCATTAGTCTTGCTAAATCTAAGCTTTATGTTTCCCCAAATGTTTCTAGAAATAAAGCCAGAAGGCTGAGCACTACGACTGGAATTTCCCTTACTAATGACCTGGGCAAATATTTGGGCATTCCCCTCTTGCACAAGAGAGTGTCAAAAGCTCACTTTAACCACATTTTGGAAAAAATTCAAAAGAGACTCTCTTGCTGGAAGTCTAATACCCTTATGTTGGTTGGGAGAGCTACTTTAATTCAATCCTCTTCTTCACCTATCCCTAGCTACACTATGCAAACCATGAAATTCCCTGCTAGTGTGTGTGATAAAATTGACCGTCTTCATAGAAACTTTTTGTGGGGAGACACACCTAACAAAAAAAGAATACATCTTGTCAATTGGAACACTGTCTGTAAAAGTAAGGATAATGCAGGCTTGGGGCTTAAGAAAGCTAGAGACCAAAATATTGCCCTGCTTTCTAAACTGGGATGGAATTTGGCTACTCAGGAGGGGAATCTCTGGGTGAGCATTATGAATGACAAATACTTGAGAAACCACAGTCTTACTTCCTGGCCTAAAGAGCGACCTGCCTCCTTCACTTGGAGGAGTATCATGAGCACTATAGCTGTGCTTAGGGCAGGCACCAAGTGGGTGATAGGTGACGGAAAAAAGGTGGATATTTGGTTGGATTGGTGGTGTGGTTCTACGCCCCTGGCCTCCTTATATCCTGGGTATCATACCAAGTCTAATGCTACAGTGAGTTCTCTTATTGTCAATGGAAGATGGCACTTGGATAGCATAGCCCACATTGTGGACTGTAATATCCTGGCAATAATTCAAAATATCCCCCTTCCCTTTGTTACTCAAGCCTCTGATCATCCTTCTTGGAAAGGATCCTCTCATGGAAACTTTTCTATTTCTGCTGCTTATAGAATGATCAATGGGCAGGACTCAGACACGAATGGTTGGAAATGGTTTTGGAAAATCAAAATACCAGAAAAATTAAAAACTTTTATTTGGACTATCTTTCATAATAAACTCCCTACCAACCTTCTTCGTGCCCAAAGACGCATGACCACTATGGACTCATGTCCTAGGTGCAATGCAGGCCCCGAAGACATTAACCATCTTTTCAGAATCTGCTTTAAAGCAGTGGATCTTTGGGGAGCTACTGCTTTTGGGTGGAGCATGAGAGGAAATTTGGTGATAAAAAAAAGAAAGAGTAGAAGAAGAAACTTTGATGATAAAAAAAAATACAAGTACAAACTGATAAAGTAATAAATGAAGTTGATTTTATTCTGATATATTATGTGCAACCACAAAGTACCTCTTGTTCAAAAGAGTCATCAGACTGATCAAAGTCGCAATCACTATCATCCTCGTTACCAGGTGAGCTGTCATCATCCGCCTCAGCCCTCATTAGTTTGCCATTCCTCTTCATAGGTACGTAATGAACAAAACCACTTAAAGAAGCTGGTATATGCTTGAACCCCATAGCTTGCACCCTCTTTTCATTCTCTTTGACTTTGTTGTTTCTCATCATCTCGTATTCGTTTTCATTCTCTTTGACATTGTTCTTTCTCCTCCTCTTGTAACCATTTTGCTTCAGTTTTGCGAGATCGCCTGGTTTCACCCATTGTTTATCGCTTTTGGACATGTTAGAGCATTAAGACACAGATCCAACCTTTTCTCCTAATTTGATTTGCCCCAAGTATGAGCCAAAAGTGACTATAGTAAACAAAGCGAAATAGAACAAAATGAAATTCGGTATAAGCCATTGAATCTGGACAAGTGCATTGTCAATAAAAGGTTAGAAAATATGTATTTGAAACCAGTAAGCTGCATTTGAGTAGAATGTAAAGAAAGTCAAATATAACAATAAGAGACTTATATATACAAATATAGGTAGAATAAGACAACAAAACTCCACATGAAATCAATACTTTGTAAATGAATAATCTATCAAGTAACAACACAAGGAGGTATCAATTATTTTGCCCAATAGAACAAACACCAGAAGTAATTTCCTTTAATTAAACAAGTACAACATTTTTATTTTTACTCTCATAGTCTCATACCTCACTTCTTGATTTTTTGAAGTCAACTTCTATTCAAGAATCAAAAACACAGAATACACATGACAACATAGGGACTGAATCCTATGAGCATAAGTCATAACCAAATCCCCATGTCAAAAAAGAAATAAAAGCATCAACCCACACCTTTACAGGATATTATTAAGTGTCACATGGCCATCTCCCCCTCTCCCACAACCTAAGTCACATAATGCACGAGACCTTGCAGGAATGGGATTGCGATTGTGAAAGCATCTTTGAAAAACTTTTCAAACTATTAAAAAATACGAGAGTGAGAATTAAGTGTGCGAGCAAAGAGTGAGAATTAATTGCGCAGCTGTGGAGCGAGAATTTAGATCACAGACGTAAAAACCTATTGGGGTAGGCAAGCTAGGCATATACTAATGGGCCACATGCAAAGTCTTTCTAAAATGGGATATATCAATCGAAGGCCCACGGAGTTGAATAGATTGTGTTGGAGGAGTAAAGGACTGGGGGTCTAACTGCCTTAACTTTTACAAGCTTTCAACTTGTAAACCACTGAACCGAGAAAACTACTAACAAAAATTCATCGAATCAAATACTCAAATAAGCAACCCACAAAATAAACTCTCACCCGTGTGATCCGTCGATTCCTCGAAAGAACACCATGCTTCAACTTTGTGAATTCACGTTGCAGTAGGACAAAAATCGATTGCATGGTAGAAAAAAGGGGTGCGAAAAAAATTACCGAAGAAATATTGTTTAATGCCCAGATTAATGTCCAGAGCCCAGATTAAGCACTGATTAGTTTGATTTCCACCCTAATTTGTATGAACTCCACAGTACTACTCCTATAATGCATTGAATACCCTGTCATGGTATAGGGCTTGGACCATTAAAACCGTAGTCCAATTTTATGTGGCAGAGACTATGAACAAGTCAGATCCTACAACACAGCTAGGTAAATATTTTTAACAGTCATCAGACTTAAGATTTTGGAGAGAAAATTCAGGGGTACCCGCTTAATTTTTCTAATCTCTACTTCCGCTTCAGTTTACACCTCTATTCGTAAATCTGACTCCTCATGTTCTAATGAGAAGGTCAAAAAAAGAGGACAACCGCGAAAAGAAAAACAAAATACGTTGCTCGGTCGTGAAAGCTTGGGTCTGGCCCAACTTGAAAAAGGGATCTGTTCCCCTTGTCGGGGGAGGCGGAGAAAGATATATGAGTATTCAACGGAAAACGGAATGGACTTGAAAAAGTCCTCGAGCGTTTCGATATGCATGACTCGAAACCGGTTCGTACACCTATGGGCGCCCACTTTTCGTATTTTGCAGCCCTATCACCGAGTCAGGGTGTTGGTGACTATAAATTGGAGAAATACTAACATATAAGTCTATATATATACACCGATCCATGTACAAACATATATATACAAGATTATGAGAACTTTGCCCCAAATAATCACAACAAATCAACTGAGTTTAGGATCTTTGGAGGAAGATATGGAAAAGATAGAGAGAAACCTACAACCGTATCTCACATACCTGAAATCTTAGACCGAGCGATTAGAAAGACAAGTACAATCCTATTGTGCTTCTTGATGCTCCAATCGAAAAATAGTTCAGTGTTGCGAGCTATGGCGGATTCACCGAAGTTTTCTCTGCAAGTATTTCATCTGAGAAGAAGAGAGAGAGAAGTGGTGGGTTACGAGGAAATGAGGAGAGAGGGAAGGAAAAGTAGGAGTACTATTTCCTTTATTTTTTTTCTCTTTTCTTTTCCCAGTCCCGCCAATGCTTATTTGTTGGGATGCCGCCAAAATATTTAATGTATTTGGGATGCCGCCAAATTATTTGAGGGAAACGGCGAGGAAAATTTTTTTTTGTCGCTAACATTAAAATTGGAACGGATAAATGGCGAGAAAAATTAGAATTTTGTCGTTAAAGTTGTTTGAACCACGACAAATAAAAATTTCCTCGCCTAATTAGACCTGCTCCCTTCAATTAGGGACGAAAATTTTTTTTCCTCGCAAATCACATACTGTTAACGACAAAATAGTTTTTCGTCATCAATTTTCGTCATCTTAGACCACTTTTGTTGTAGTGCAGAGCCTCCCAGGATAAGACTCTGCAAATTTAATCAGAGATAGAAAAGTTCTCAATGTTAATTGAAAAGGTTCCAGTAACTACCATTTACAATCAGCAAAGTATAGTACGAAAGTTATACTAGAAAAAAAATGCAACTATAGGAAGTGTACCAGGGCAGTTCCCTCGATGATGCTCTTATTCGTCCGACCATGTTCCATGCCATCTTCCGGAAATATAGACAACAACACGTCGATAAAGTCCTGTTCCTCTTTCACCTGGCCGTTTTTCGGGCTCTGGACATGTTCTTCCAGCCATCTGCTCATGAAACAGTCCATCACTTTGGCATTTTGCTTCATCAATCTCAAATGTCCTTGCAAACCCATCCAACCCAATGAATGGTATCACGTTAGAGCACTCGAAAGCTCCAGTAAGAAACATAAACTGGTCCATGGCTCTGGTGAAAAGCCTAGCCTCTCCATCTTTCTCATCCTCACTGAGGCCGTATCGTCTCCCTGCAGTAACGGTCAGAGCCAGGACTAAGGTTCAAGGGGATCAAGATAGGAGGATAGCAAAAAAATTAAGTTAACAAAAAAAAAAAAAAAAATCTTTCAGAAGCATTAAGAAAAACCTATTTAGAGAGCCAAAAGTTTCTCTATTAGATAGTCATTGATACATTTCAATTGTTTCCTATAATTTTGGGCTATCAAAATTAGCATGCTATCAACAGCAGTTCCAAAATAAATTAAAAAAATTGCGGGTCTTGTAACATAGTCCTTGCCTGCAATTGCCTGGAGCATTAGGTTCATAGTTACTAGCCAAAACCAATGAGTCATGTCTACCTTTGTAGCACCGGTTTATGACAATTATCCAGTCCTTCAGAAACACCATTCAATTGTTTGACGCACAATGAGTACAAGTCATTGATGCACAAGCCCACCTCTGAGGCCCGCAAGTGCGTCATAAGCTCCAAACGACGGTTCGATGGGAGCTCAATGGTCATCACCTCACGAAGCTTGCGCCAGTAGGGCCCGTGCGGACCGATCGCTGAAATGGCACCATCATACTCCATGTTTTTCATGGCGGCAGACTTTGGGCGCGAAACAAAAGTGCGGTCGTTGGTAGTGAAGCATTCTACGATGGTTTCCTTGGTGCTCACCACTAGGGCCCGCCGCATACCAATTTGGAAGGTGAAAATGGGCCCATGCTTGTCGGCCATGGCTGCTGCATGCCCAGAAAACCGGAGTTTTTCCCCAGAAGATGGAAGTGACCTTGTTTACACCCATTTTTGGCCAAAATTCAGGAGATCAATTGGTTGGCTAAAAGGTGGCCTTGAATGCTAATCTCGAGCCTTGAGGAGCCTTGTAAATCAGCCAGCAGCAGAATTGGGCCAATTTGAATTCAAAAGGGCCAATTGAGTTTGCAAAGACTTGGGACAAACTAAGGCCCAAATTGTCACTTCCATAAATCAAGGCCCGGGATTGGCAAAAGGTCTTAGATCAACCCATTAGGTCTAAACATTTAATCCAGGCCTAGGCCAACTCTTAGAAATGATAAGGCCTTTTAATAGGTCCAAATCAGTTAAAGCCTGGCCTTCTTTCCAGGCCTGGGCTCACAAGGCTTACAAAGGATGGAGGCCTATGATTCACCTTTAAGTACAGGCCCAATTAATAGATGGGTCTACTTCTTTAAAAAAAATGCCACATATGGCCTTTAATTGGCAGGAAAAGGTCATAAGCTGCTCACAAACAGCTCAAAGGTCTAGAATGTTCTTGATTGGCAGACCTGGATACTCACAAGCAGCTCAAAGGTCTAGAATGTTCTTGATTGGCAGACCTGGGTACGTTGCTCACATGTAGCTCAAGGTCTGCGTGGACCCCATTCTTCAGCATGAAGTAAGGCCAAGGACAGGTGGCGTGCATGGAGCCCTTGGGGTTGCTCGCAAATGACTCATCCAGACCCAAGCAAGTTGCTCACAAGCAGCTTGAGCAGCTCACCCAGGTCTAGTTGATTCTGGGTTTCTTGATTTTTCTTCCGTAAAAAATAAAACTCAGAGGATTTAGAGGGCCCATAAGAGGTGCAAGGTCCAATAAAATGGTAGGAAGGCTTGGTGAAGTATTGGTCTTCAGCTACTGTGGGCCCGGAAGGAGTCCATTCAAGCAGTAGCTTGAGTGTTGAAGCAGCTCAAATGGCCTAGATGCTGCAGGAACTGAAATACCTTTTGCCCTTTTGCAAAGTTTTATGCAAGAAAGAAGGGTTTTTTCGGGCCTTTACCATTTCCTTGGAGTAAAGGGCACGTTTTTGTCATAGAATAGCCTCTCATTGGAGCATTTTGAAGCAGCTCAAGAGGGCCACATGACAGCCATGCATTGAAGCATTTGAAGCAGCTTAAGGTTTAAAGCTTCTGCCTAGAAATTACAGTTTTGAAGGCTTTGGCAATGGTCCACGACCATCAAGCCCACGGCTTATCTAAATTACATTTCAATTATCTTTCAACTACTTTTATTTTTAGGTCCCCGACTATCAAGCCCACGGCTTATGCAAATTTATTTTTAAATTATCTTCTGTCTTTCGGTCCACGACCTCAAAAGCTCACAGCTTATGCACCTATATTTTCATTTCTTTCAAGCAGTACTTGTACTCACTTCAAAGTAAGTAGTTTAAGTTTTAATTTATCACGTTTCTTGTACCCAAGCTTCATTAAACCGTTAATGGAGTTTGTTTGATCCAAGTTTAACTTCGTTAGCTTTCTTTCCATTGGTCTAGCAACGATTAGAAATTTTTTAAGTCCTTAGCTTGCAAAGGTAACCAACGAACCATCACGAGGCCTTACCCTTTGGGCCAAGCACAATCAGTCAAAAGAAGTTAGATTTTGACGCACGAAGGCCTTAAAACAACTCGGACAGCAGACCTGTCTTGGCACGCCCGCATCACAAGCCAATTTGGTTTTTGCACTTTTGTGGAGAAACAAACCTATAATCGGCCACACACTTTTTGGCTCCGGCTCACTAATACTTGTACTGTCTTTCGACTTCCACAGGCAATAGAGTACAAGGTAGGCTAGAAGCGTACCAGTTGCTTCAAGAAGAAGTTCACTTAAATAATCAAACTTATATATGTTGCGGAAACAAACGATCGAACCAGAACACAAACACAAAGAGATTTACGTGGTTCCCTATGAATTAGGTACATCTAGGGGGCAGCCGGATTATATTTAGGAGGAGGAGGATTACAAATCACTCTACTCACACTCACAACTTATACAAACAGAATACAAACTCAGATATGTTTTTGATTTGGGCAAAGTCCACTTTGCCCTCTGTGATTATCGTCATTTGCGGATACCCCCTTCATGATTCAAAACTGACCACATAACCTATCTGTGGTTTTGAAAATGTGCGGATGGACCCTCTGCCGTTATATTTTTCAATCATATTAATGGACACAATATTAAAAGACCGATATACCTTCATCATGTCCCTTGATTCTTCTTCTTTTTAAGATCTAACCACACCATCCCTTATACCAAAAATTGAATCCAAACCGTTGATAGTGTAAATTTTGACGAGTACTAGAAGATCTGTGCCAAAATTCAAGTCAATCAAAAAATGAAAATCTCATGGTCGAATCGATTTTATTATGAAATTAAATTTTCAAATTTGAATTTACTAAAAATTATATTACTGGATTATTGATGTCTAATCGAGATGATTTTTTTACAAAGATACTCCATTCTTTATTTAATACATTATGAACGACTCAGATTACATTCTAGAGGCGTGTGAGATACACCTCCATTAATATGGATGGAAAACATTACGGCAGGGGGTCTATCAGCACATTTTCAAAACTACAGATAGGTTATGTGGTCAATTTTGAACCATGAAGGGAGTATCCGCACATGACGATAACCATAGGGAGTGAAAGTGGACTTTGCCCTTTTGATTTTCCCAAATACAAATGCAAGAGGCATAACACTGAATTTATAGGTAAAATAAAGTGCCCTGTTCACAAGCCATGCTTAAGGCATTAATTGCAAACCATGCGTGAGATCTTCCCACGCCAAATCTTCTGAGTAAATGCAAGTCTGCTTGTGTACAGGATGGAGCCAAAATATGGACTCAAAAGTCAACAGTATTAGCTCAGATGGTACTCCTCACAGTATTGTGGACGGGAAGAGGACAAGAAGGCTCGCAGGTGACTTCGACCCATTCCCAAATGGAACTGTACTCACCATTTGGTAGAGACCTAAACTCCAAACTCCAATGGGGGCCATGGGGCCCAATTAGTACTCTAGCGATGAGGATTGTCTAACTGGGTGAAAATGTGAACCATATACTCATAATCCTTGATTAGGCAAGAGAGAAGTTAAGCCACATGAAAAATGCCCATGGGCCAGTTCACCAACTTAGGATCCAGCCCTATAATAATTCATGCCTGTGGAAGTCTGGCACGAACAATTCAGCACCAAATCCATCGGAAAGGTTATACTAATGTTCTAAGCCACAAGGGGAAGTGGTGGAAGCTATGTAGCATGGACACTTCGTCAGAGCTTACGTATCGGTGTCAAACACTTCTCGGATACCCACACTCTCCGGATATGTATCCGACACTTCTCCCAGAGTGTCCTTTTTTTCCCCATTATTTGGGATCTAACACTTTACGGACACTTTTAGGGTAAAAATTCAATTATAAGGACTTTTAAAATAGATTAAAGTGTACACTTTAAGGACACTTTGGGGATACTTCCAGGACACTTTAGGGACACTCTCTTTGTTTGAATGTGTTCTTTCTTTCTTTCTATCTCTGATGAGATTTAGGGCTATATTGTTATAATATTATTAAACTTTTATCTTATTTGAATATTTTTTTAATATATATATATATATATATATCTACATAATAAGGGAGGAGGGTTTTTGAATCTTATGTCTACATAAATCCAACGGCTGTTATCTCTCTAAACTAATCTAACGGCTGTGACTCCCTCATTAGATAAAAAAAAAACCCTTGCTCCCTCATTAGGTTAAGGTTTATTTTAGAATTATCTAATTCTATCTACTGCCGGCAATTCCCCGAGCTAGGAAACCAGTAGCTACTGCAAAGAATTTTGTGCTCTAGAACTATTACCGATTCACGTCAATCCGGGTAAACTCCTCTCTCTCTCTCTCTCCTCCCTGTTCATTTTTTGGAACGCATTCCAGGTGTTTGATTAAATGCTGATGTGGAGAATTCTTGATTGGATTCCTAGATTCTGATTGCCATTCTTAGGGTTCTGACCTTAGTTTCTAGGAATTTTATGTTACATTCAAGATTTTGAACTCTAAAAGTTTTTAATTACATTCGTGACAATAGATTCAATACCCAGCGTGGCTACACTAAAAAAAAAACAAAAACAATTGGCTGCACTTTATTGGCCCCTACATTTTTTTTTTTTGGGTGAACATTGACCCTACGTGGTTACTAGCTACTTTTGTCCCCTTGCGTTCCAATAATCACACCGGTATGGTTGTTGGAATAAAAAAAATTATATCGCATTCATTTTTTTGCTTGTTTACCGTTTGCAGGTTCGACCTCTTCAAGAATTAATAGTTCAGGCAATACTAATGTCACGCAAAGGGAAAGAAAATGCAACATATACCTGATTGGATTCCTAGATTTCTTGAATGCCGATATTCGAGCCATGCCTTCAGGCATGGGCAAACCCTAGTATATATATAACGTGTCCCCCAACGTATCGTGTCCCCCATTTTTTAAAAATTTGCGTGTCGGGATGTCGGTGTTGTGTCGTGTCTGTATTCTGTATCCGTGTCCGTGCTACATAGGGTGGAAGAGGTCCAACGTGTCATAACACATACCATACGAGCAATTTAAGATTCTCCAACCGTTTCCACTTTCCATTAGTATTCAGTAGGACACTCGTTCTTCACCACAGGGTTTGTTCGTTTGGGGGACTCAAAAGTCCTGCGCACGATTCTCAATAAATTTTTTCCCTCCGCTCATTACCCTTAAAAATCTCCCTTAAAACCCAAATCAAACAGGATATAGGTGACTGTGGAATTCAATTGGTCATGAGAGAGAAACCCAAAAAATCAAACTTCACCGCAGGTTAGCTAATTAATTAGCCTTTCTATTACCGGGATTTTGAATTGCTACTTGTATACTGACATAATCCTTCATTAGGACCTTCCGCTATTTCAGTAGCTTGGGATATTTTTAAAAGACACTTCCACGGCGCTTGCGCACACGCACTATGTGACTTAACGGATACATGCCAATTCTCATCCGTAATTGTGAATGAAATCCAAACGAGTAAGCTAGTTTCTACAACAGATTAAATCCATCACCTCGCTACTCAAACTGAATGGCCAGTATTGTGTAACACTTGAGCAAAATCAAATTCCAGCTAAGAGTACATTAAATTGGATGGAAAACACAAAAAATATGGAGTTTTCGGTAGGTGTTTAGTCGTGGATTAATTCGTTACCTCTAGATGGATGTTAAACTGCTATGAGCTCCAATAAGTTGGCAATTGTTCCTCTCTCTCTCTCTCTCTCTCTCTCTCTCTCTACGACCGGCCCAAAGAAAAGATAAACTTCGGCTCAAAAGAAGATTTTCTACTGGAAAATGAATGTGTTGCTTACCATATTTGGGGATTGTGCTTCGATTATTAGAAGAGTTGTTATCAATAAATATTAGTAATAAATTGGTAAAACAAAATGTTGGGCAAAATCCATTCTATCAATGCGTTAATGGCAAATCACGTAGTTTTTAAAACATGATGAAAAAATGTAACCATGACCAATACTAATTCTTTCATCCATAATGAGAAGTAATGTCTATTTCATTCACAAAAACACTCGTTTATAGCTTCATAATAGCACAAGGATCACATTATTTTCAAACAAGACCTCTCATAATCACATAAATTATTATTTTCCACGTTTTTGGCACCCCTTTTGTTATCATCTTACATCATTCCACAAACTAGTGTCTGGTCTACTGAAGATAAAGCTCACGTTTAAGGCGCGGGGAGACCACGACATCAAGCGGAGTTGCTTTGGGCAGGACTAGCCCCAACCCCTCACTCATGTCCACCATTCCGTTCATCGGAGCCGTGACGTCGAATCCCTGAAGCAAACGAGCAAGCGTCAAGTGCGGCATCAGATGCGCCGCCTTGGCTCCCGGGCACGATCTCCGCCCCGAACCGAACGGCAAATACTCGAACTCAAATTCGCGCCCTCTTTCACCAGCTTCGGCATTCCTATCAAGAAACCTCTCAGGCCGAAACTCACAAGGATCGGTCCAAACACGAGGATCGCGATGCAACTTCCATACATTCACTATCAGGCGAGTCCCTTTAGGAACAAAGTACCCGGCCACGTGACAATCTTCTATTGATTCGCGGGGGATCGACAAGGGGCCCGGAGGGTAGAGTCGCAATGTTTCCTTGACGACGGCCTGGAGGTAGATTAGGTCTTTTATATCAGATTCCTCCGCCCACCTTTCTCTGCCAACGTGCATGTCTAGTTCTTGTTGGACAAGTTTGAGGTATTTGTTGTGGTTTAGGAGGAGGGAGAGTGCCCATATCATGGCAGCTGTTGTGGTATCAGAGCCTGCCACAATCATACTCTGCAAACATAAACACAAATAGAAAAGCTCTCCATGTCAATTGAAAAGGTTCCCAGGCCGTGAATAAGTTCTTTACGGAGGAAATGAATCGCGATCATCGAAAATATTTTGGATGATCCGGATATAAACTCTTCCCCGGAAAAATTTCATTAAAATCTGGACCGTACAAAACACTGTGGTTATATCAACAATACCAAGATTACATACACCATTTAAATTACGAGTTACAAATTTACAACAAGTGACTGGTTTCCTAACGTGAAATGAAGAGATCAAAAAACCACATCATTCTGTATAAGATTCGCGTTTGCAGGATGTTAAGCCTACCCCCAACCCCAGGTTTATCTTAATGAGCAGTGCTAGTGACGCAGAAATCCGCCTATAGATGCAGAATCAAAGTGTCCGGAGCCGTCTATTCATGTGGATACGATGCGTTCATAGGACGCACGGCCATTGAACGGCTCCAGACACATCTACGTTCGCATCGTGTCCGGATGTCTGTGTCCCATGTATTATTGTACTTCAAGTTGTAGAGCGTACAAAGTACAGACAATATGCAGATCCAATTGCTAGAGTCAAATTGTGCCCTGAAACTTCCCATTCCCTGTTCGCTTCTGTTAGTTTTGAAAAAAGATACATCTGAAATAACCAGAACTGGATGATATTTGTGCTTTGAAACTTGAAAGTGAATGCATAGGAAGTGTACCAGGGCAGTTCCCTTGACGATGTTCCTATGGTTGTGACCATATTCCACACCACCTTCTGGAAATAAGGACAACAACACATCCATGAAGTCGCGTTCCTCTTTCACCAGGGCATGTTTCCTGCTCTGGACATGTTCTTCCAGCCATCTGCTCATGAAATAGTCCATCAGTTTGGCAATTTGCTTCATCAACTTCACATGCCCTTGCAAATCCATCCACTCAATGAAAGGTATGACATCAGAATACTCGAAAGCTCCAATTAGAAACATAAGCTGGCGCATGGCTCTGGTGAAAAGCCTAACCTCCCCATCTTTCTCATCCTCACCAAAGGCATATCGCCTCCCTACAATTAAGGACATAGCTTTGAATTGGTTTAAGGGGGGAAAGATAATAGTTACATAGCAATGAAAACAAGTTAGCCAAAAAAAACATAATTTCTTTCACAAGTACTACGAAAAACAAAATAAGAGAGCCAAAAGGATCTATAATTATATACTTATTAACACACTTCAAATGTTTACTACAATTTTGGGATATGTAATTAGGATCGTAATGTATAATCCATAAGACCATGATTTCTAATGCGCTTTATTGACTGATAGACGTAGATAATAAAAAAACCCATATTTCTAATTTTTATATTTACAAAAAACATATTAAAATTTCAATTATTGAAAATATATAGAAGATATTGGTGATATTACGAAAAAAGGCTAGGGGCCACCCGTCACCTCAGAGACATTGTATTAAACTGACGACGTTAAAAGACTAATAAGTTTCTCTCACAAAACTTTGTAAAGTATAGACATAGTAAATAGTAATATTATTGTCATAAACAGAGTATTATTAGCAGAAGTTAAAAAATAGAAAGGAAAAAAAATGGGGGCCTTATAACACAGTTATGTACTTGCCTGCAATTGCGCGGAGCATTAGGTTCATAGTTACTAGCTCAAACCATTGAGTCATGTCTACCTTTGTAGCACCAGGTTCATAACAATTATCTAGTCTTTCGGAAACACCATTCAGTTGATTGACGTACAGTGAGTACAAGTCATTGATGCACAAGCCCACCTCCAAGGCCCGCATGTGCTTCATAAGCTCCGGGCGATTGTTTGATAGGAGCTCGTGAGTCATCACCTTACGAAGCTCCCGCCAGTAGGGCCGTGAGGACCGAGCGCTGAGATGGCACCATCATACCCCATGTATTTCACGGCGGCAGACTTTGGGCGTGAAACAAAAGCGCGGTCATTGGTAGTGAAGCATTCCATGATGATTTCCTTGCTGCTCACCACTAGGGCTCTCTGCATGCCGATCTGGATTGTGAAAATCGGCCCATGTTTGTCTGCCATGGCTGCGAGAGTCTGGAAAACCGGAGTTTTTCCCCCTAGAAGAAGGAGGTGGCCTATAATAGGCCACGCACCTTTTGGCTCTGGCGCGTTAGTATCCATACTGATTTTGGACTTCCACAGGTAGCAGAGTAGAAGGCAGGCTAGAAGCATTCCAGTTGCTTCAAGCAAAAGTAGATAGTCCATTTTGAAAAAAAGGGGGAGGGAGAGGAAGATAGACAGACTAATGACTACACGATGTTTGTTCACTTCAATAATCAATCTTATATATTAGTACTCATCGCAGGATGGTGGTTGTCGGTTGAGAGGATAAAAAGGAAGGTTAATTGGCAGGGGTCTTTGAAATGCAACTGTACTCAACATGTGGTAGATACCTCAGCTAGAAACTAAGATGGGACCGAACTAGTACGCTATCATACAAGGGGAAGTGAACATTAATTTGTATCTAGTTACATAAGAGAGAAGTTAAGCCACATGATCTGCCATCATGATTTATGAAGTCATGGCATTATTTGTATGAGACATTCATTCCATTGTGACAACCCAAGTACTGGGTATTAAAAATAAAATCACAAAACTCAAAACTCGCTATGGCTACTGTTAGCACCTTGAGAGTCAAGGCTTGCTAAGCTTAGCTAGCGGTGGCACCTTGCACCCTAGCCAACCGGTGGAAACAAAGGCATGAGGCAGGCATGTCTTTACAAGGTGACCCGATGGTGTCGGTTGGTGTCGGCACTGGTCCCTTAGACAAGTGGCAGTCGTGATGCACGAGAAGGCCCGATGGTATCGAGGCAGGGATGCTAAACGGGAAGCAGGCTTGTGGGACAAGGCAATCGAGGAAAACGGCTAAGTATTGGGAAGCTGGGGTTGGATCACGAAATTGGCCAGGCAGCCTTGAGTTGGCTCGGGCAAAACGGGGGCAGACCTGAGTTGGCTCGGGCAAAACGGTTATTGAAGGTTAACAACATTCTGCACATGTTGCTGGGAGCATGGGACAGGTGTCCAAGGCAGGAAACGGGCTGCACATGATGCTGGCAGCATGGGACAGGTGTCAAAGGCAGAAACGGACAGTTATCGGCAGTTACAGCCAGGCAGTTTCAGAATTCAGTGTGCTGGCAGATTCTGGGTGAGCCAGCACAGCCCTAGGGCAGTTGGGGGTGTCAACTGCAAGATCATGTACTTAGTGGCCATGTTTTTATGATTGTAAGCCTATTTAGGCAAGGCATTTTGTAGCCTAAGGCAGAGGGATGTTCTGTCTAGGCTCTAGAGTGTTTCCTTTGTAAGTTGGTGCTTAATAAAGGTTGGGACGGTTCCCGTAACTCTTGTGTGTGTTTCTAGACATTCAAACTTGTCGGGTGTGTGAGTAAAACACTAGTTTGGCTAAGTCCAAGTGCTGGCGTACTTGGTGCCATCACGGGTATATTTCTAGGCAAAAAACAGCCCCGTGACAGCTACCCTTGTCTTCACTCTGGCCACTAGCCCAGCCAAATGGTCCAAGTGACAGCATTTGTGCACCACCTAAATCACGTTTTGGCTTTTGCAAACGTTTATTCAGTTGGCGAAAGTGTTGGACACTCGCTATGAACATAGAAAAAAGATGGGAAATTTTGGCCGGTCCTATTTTTTTGTTTGAGTTCCATGCGGATCCCCTTTTGTAAGTGTTATCTCATCCAGGCCCTTTTTAGAGGTGCTTTTACAATTTGAACCTTCTGCAGAATTTTATTTTGCCGTTTTACAGAATTTTTAGATGTGTAAATTCTTCGAGGTATAAATTCTGAAGGTGTGAATTCTTCGGAGTGTAAATTCTTAGAAGTGTGAATTCAGAATTCACACCCCTTTTCAAAATTCACATTTAAAAATGTAGAATTTACATGTATGGATACACCTACGTAGATTGTTATTAATTCTAACAAAAATGAACTTAACCTTTACAAATTTTACACTAATTTTTAATGACTGAAAAAAAAAACCTAATCAGAATCAACTCAAAACAAAACCTTTGGCCCCAAACGTGCACGATCCACACGACAGCTTCTTCAGCCCCTTACAATTCCGAGCAAACACCGCCGGACCGGCGTTGGTCAGCTCACGGCAAGCGCAGAGCTTCAAACGAGGGAGCACCGTTTCTGGTTGCTTGAGGGGAGGAACTAGAAGACGCAGGCTAGGCACTCGTCAGGGAGGGTCGAGATGGGAACATCGTCGGAGGCAGGGATATTTCTGTGCGTCTCTTTTGGGAGTAATAAAGGTGGGGTATTTTGGATACTTCACTTAAAACGGGACTCACGTGGATAGGGTTTGCCGTAGGGTGAACTTACACGGATGAAGGAAGACAAAATTGAGGCGGCCTGGGAGAACCCCTTGAAAGATCAGATGTTCCTGGTGAAAAGGTTACCGGCCCTACAGACGGGCCTATAACTTGAGCAAAGTCCAACTCAAAGTACTGTTCAAAGAAAAAATGCCCATGTGACAATGTTTTTGACCATTGCACTGCCTTTCATGCCCTTCAATCTCCTATCATTTGTTGTTTAGGGTCAGTAACTTGAGCTCCTACCGTCCCGATTTGTTTGTCTCTTTTCACTATTTGGGACCTTCTACAAAATTGTTTATATGTTTCGGTATTTAATGTTTTGTATATACAATATGGATCTTGTCTGATAGATCTCGATTAGATTTATGATATGATGTTTCCGAAATTATGTAAAACATTATGGATTATGAGATATAGATAATTTTTTGAAGGACACGTATGTCGAAATTGGACAAATAAATTGAAACAGAAAGAGTACTTAATAAGACGAGTGTAGGTCATGGACAATCTCTTCTTAATGTATGGAATCATTGCAACGATTTTGTGACCATAGTTCATGCCAGTGGAAGTCAAGTCTGGCTGGAATGCGTCAGCACCAAATCCATGGAAGAGGTACTAATGTTTTAAATGGCGGTTCTGGTTTACACATCGGCTTATGTTATTTTTTTTGATTCACACATCGGCTTATGTTTGACAATATCGGTCAATATTATCGGTAAATAGGTGTCATAAGTACAACCTTACCCATCTAGAAAACAATTGTGGTAGTTTCTACCTTCATATCTAATTAGTTCACATATCTTCACAAAGGAAAGAGATTACTCATCGAGAAGTACCGCTATGATAGAGAGAGATAACCAACCGACATAATGATATGGTAATCTTTTCATTCTCAAAGTGGTCTCAATTTTACTGTATTCCCTTTATTTATTATTTTGACAGCCATCTGCTGTGTAAATTTAGGGGCTGACTATTCGCAGCTCCGTATTTTCTCACTTAGCCAGCTACATTTCGGTAAGTAGTTGTTGAAAATCATACATAACATTTCGATAACTAGCTGTTGAAAATAAGATTAAATTTTGGTAACTACATGTCGAAAATTATGTTTAATTTTCGGTAAACAACTGTCGAACATACATTTTCGGTAAATAACTGTTGAAAAAATATTATATTTCGGTAATTGTATGCTGAAAATGTATCTCAATTTCGGTAACCAACTGTCGAGTATAATTGAAAATTTTCAATGGATTAAGGGAAAAAATATGGGACTGCGAATAGCCACCCCCTAAATTTAAGACAACTCTCATTACGGCACAGCGTAATGGTTTGAAGACATTAAGGCTTTATTGATTTGGATAACTAGAAGTTCTTCTGGAGGGGTTTATGGAGGGAAAAAGAAAAAGATACAAAGATAAGTTAAACGGATAAGATGTTACGTACCTCTTGTGCCATCCCGTCCATGTGATGCGAAATATTTCTGGGAAACCGATGACTCCGGTTTCTATCATCCTGAGAAAGGCAGATTAGCAGCCAGTACACGAAAAGTTCACTGAGTATTGAACGATCAATTCAGGAATTTCCTTACATGCAGCCTTGGACTCCTTCAGCACAATTTGCACACTTGGACTCCTTCAGCACAATTTGCACAAAAGGGAGTGATTACTCATAAGCATTCCTCTAAGCATCAAACTATAAAAGAATTACTTTGTATAGAAACTGGATGGAACCAATTGCTCGAATCCAACTGGTTTACAACTAAATCAACAGATGGCCTAATTGATGAGCCACTTTGTTAACGGGCGTGATGTCCTGTTTATCCACCAGAGCGATCGACGGTTTTCCATTCTTGTTTGTCTTCCATTGATTGTTACAGAAGAACTATTATAAAAACATAAAAGTGAAATGAAAAAACTTAGTAGCAAGAAGAGGAACTTCTGCAGGAAAATGAATGGAGGACGCGTACCTGGGAAACTCCCTTGACAATGTTCCTACACTTGTGCCCATATTTCACGCCGTCTTCTGGAAATAAAGACAACAACACGTCCATGAAGTCGTGTTCCTCTTTCATCAGGCCATTTTTCTTGCTCTGGACATGTTCTTCCAGCCATCTGCTCATGAAAGAGTCCATCACTTCGGCATTTTGCTTCATCAACCTCACATGTCCTTGCAAATCCATCCACTCAATGCCTGGTATCACATCAGAAAACTCGAAAGCTCCAGTTAGATACATAAACTGGTCCATGGCTCTTGTGAAAAGCCTAGCCTCCTCTTCTTTCTCATCATCGTCAAGTCCATACCGCACCCCTACAATAATGGATAGAGCCATGATTTAGGTTTAGAGTCAATCAACTATAAAAACCAAATGTATGAAAAAGGCCAAACAAATTTGGAAAAAATATAATTTCTTACCTTACCATTAAGAAAATAATCTTCCTAAACCAAACACAGACAAACTATATAATACTAACTTCAATTATTTTGCATAATTTGCGAGCTTTATAACCAGGATCTTTGAGTCGAATTAGCCAGACAACATTCACATGTTCAAGAATATCGATTATGATACATTGATGGAATAAAAAGCCGGGGACCATCCACCTATGTCAAAAGAATAATGGTGAGTTAAAGGATTGTTTATGCCCATTTTTGGCACATAACCTTGGACCAGTGGTGGAGGGCCATTTAATTAAGTATTGACTAAATTGGGCCGATGTGTATTGCTTTCTCGGGCTAAAAATTAATGGGCCACATTAATTTTGTGATTTGAAGCAAGACCCAATTAATTGAAGCCCAAGTGAAGCGAGATACGCCGAATAATTCTCCATGGAAGTTATTATTCGGAGCTTTGGGTAAAAATGTTGGCGTGTGGTTGTTGCTATAGAAGTGGAGTGCCCCACGATGTAAAAAACAGTTGGATTTTTTACTTGATATTGGAAGTAAAGACACATGGCAACACATTAGGAAATGGGATAAATGGGCAAGCAACAACTGCTACCCATGATCTTGATTAACTACCGCAAGTTGTCGTGGGTGTAACATGCATGGGACACTTGGCCATTTTCGGAAGAGGAGGCAGTTGATTTCCATGATTTTGCAAACTTGGATCTCGCCTATAAATAGCAGAATCGAAGATGAAAAATGGGTCCAACACCAATCAAAACTCAACGATTACAAACACTTTCCTACTTTCAGCAAAGTAGCATATCGAGTACCTCATGCTCAAACCCCATTTGAACTCACTTTCTTTAAGTAGTTTGAATCCATTCGAATTCACTTCTTTAAATAGTTTGAATTTTATCTTTTATTGTACTACTTTATTATCCCGGTGTAATAAAGTTTACATTTTACATTTTGCTTTTTACGCATTTCCTATACGACCGTGTGGTAAACCACGAACCTCATTGTGATCTTTAACCTTTGGGTCACACGCAATCACTCTTACGTTAGAAATCAAGATTCATGGGAATCTTCATCAAAAGTTAGGAGCTACAAGTCTTGGCATGCCCGCACATTCAATGCATTCACAGCTTGTGTCAAAAACGAGAGTTTTCAAGGGCTAACAAATATTTTCTAAAAACATAGCAGTGTATATATTGTAGAAACTACACATGAACAGAAGGCTACTTGTAGACGTCAAAAAGGAACATAGGACGGCTCATAAAATGGATAAGCCCTTGCCTACAATTTGCTGGAGCATTATTGGTCTGTCGTTTTCGTACCAAAAATATAATTTATAAAACAGCGAATTAACTAATATTCCAAAGAATAGCGGTCAAGTCCGAGATCATCCACGGAGAGTAAAAAGTTAAGTTACGGTACTTTCAATTAATTTCTAATTTAATTCTGAAACTAAAAGCGAGTTTGGATTTGTGATTGATTTGATTAAACTAAAACTAAACTGGAAAGCAAATTAAAGGAGTTGTAAACTGATTAGAAAGGGGACTAGGGTTTCCGATTCAGTCTCCCCTTGTAACGCAATTATTTTGAAACCTAGAGTTCATATTCAACATTCAACCAAATCACCGTAGGGTAGCAATTCCTATCGATAATCCCCAAAAATATAATCAAGATTAGTACTCCGTATAGGCTATCTCACCATGGCACGGATCGTCTCATTAGATTTAACCATAGCATGACATGTTTCATGTTGTATAGTCTATCTCAAAGCCTATCTCAAAACATTCAAAACCACTGTATGACAGTAGTTGAAATCATGGATACAAACACATTCGAATGTTAGAAAAATATTAAACTTCATAACAAGTTATGAATCAATCAAGTTATATAGTCAAGTTGAATATAAAACCCTAGAAATTTAAAAACTACCCTACTTAGAGAGACCTCCTCATCACCCTAGCCGAATAGTTTAGCCACTCATAGATTTAGAACAAATAATCATGCAAGTATAGGACTCCATTGAAATAATAGTAAAAGATTAAACCCCAAAGCCTTTCGTCCGTTTCTGTTTCAGCCGTGAGCACCGTGGCATAGGCAAACTGCCGTGCTCTCTGTTCGTGCGTGATCCGCTTGGAAAAGAAGCTTGACGGCAGTTCCGTTCTCTGTTTTTGCGTTAGAAAAAAGTATCCCTCAAATCCTTTTTCTTCTTCTTTTTACAAAGTGCTCCACTGAAGTTGTCATGAGCCGAGATTTTGGCTTCCTTCCATTCATTTCAAGTTGTAATTAGTGGGCCGACTTCATAATTGACCAATTTCCAGCCAATCATGATTGGGTCACAATGGGTTTTGACCCAAATAAGACCAGTCCATGCCATATACACATTAATTGTCGCTTCAAGCTTTAATTAATTTGACGACCGGCTTTGTTTTGACACGAAATAAAATTCGACTTTGCGCTTTAGCTCCAAATGTTATTCATCGGCTCAAAGAGTCCTGAAACATAATTAACAAGTATCAAACTACAAGTAGCGCACTAAACGGACATAACAAACTTAAGTTAGAGGCATAAATAGACATATTTACTCACTTATCAATCATGTTTATAGTCACATGCCAAAACCATTGAGCAATATCAACCTTGATGGCACCAGGTAGAAAAAAATTCTCTCTTCTTTTTGAAACACTGCTTTGTTGTCTGACCCACAACCACAACAAGTACGAGTGTTTGATGCACGAGCCCACTTCCAAGGCTCGCTCTTGCTTCTGAATCTCCAGGCGACAGTTGGATAGGAGCTCGAGAGTCGTCATCTTACGGAACTCCCGCCAGTTGGGCCCGCGAGGACTATACCGAGCGCTGCCATGGCACCATAGTACCCCAAGTATTTCAATGAAGCAGATTTTGGGCGTGTTAGAAAGGCGCGATCTTTGGTGGTGAAGCACTCCATGATGGTTTCCTTGCTGCTCACCACTAGGGCACATCGCAAACTGAGCTTGTGAAAATCGGTCCATAAATATTTATTTTAGTTTGTGGAACACATTCTTAACCTTTTCATTGCAATTCACCTCATCTTTTTTGGTTAAACGGCTAAAAATAAAATTTTATTAATCTTTGAAATGAAAACAAAGACTAAAAGGAGTAAGGAGAAAGACAACAAGTGCCCATCCGAGACCCAAATCATTGATTGGCAAGATGCCAACCAAGGAGATACCCCAAGGAAGAAAGCCCAGCACCTAAAAGGCCTAAAAGTCCAGATAAGACAATAACCGTGGCTACAAGAGGCCAACCGGATTTTATTTGACACCCCAATTTATGGAATAATTGCTCCAAACAACTAGAGGAAGACTGAGGTGCTACTTCATGGACCTTTCATTTTGACAAAAATGAGTATACATGTGTGGAACTCATGACAGCTACTATTCTACAACTGCACTATGAGAGCAAAGTTATGCCTTCAAGTGGTTATATTATACCATTTTTAAAAAGTGTTATGACTTAATAATAATAATCCATCCGTCCGAATTTAATAGTCTCTAGTTTAATTCTAATCGGATAAAAAATGAGTCATATTTTTAAATTAGTAATGAATTTTATATCAAATATAAAGTTTGTTTCATTGATATCCATTAATTCTATTTGACAATGTTTCAAAATTACATTAAACATTAAAAATTACAAGATATAATCGATTGAAAAATGGCACGAACTCCCAAAAAGGATTATTAAATCTAGACGCATGGAGTAAATATTATGCCATTTTGAAAAATATTATGCCTTTGACCAGTTAATATTATGCCTTCAAGTGGTTATGTTATAGGAGGATACTGTGTTCCTCCAACAAGGGGAAACACCATAGCAGCATCATGAGAAGTAATTTGTACTTAAATTATTTCATTCACAAAACACCCCTTCATGGCTTCATAACAGCACAAGAATCACGACACACATGCTACATCCACCCCTTACCTATATAAATCTCTCATCATCACTTCACTTTCAAACAACAAGACCTCTTCCATAATCACATTATTTTCCACGTTATTGACACCCCTTTTGTTATCATCTTATATCACTCCACATACTAGTATATGCTCTACTGCAGATAAAGCTCATGTTTAAGGCGTGGGGAGACCACGGCCTCAAGCGTAGTTGCTTTGGGCGCGCAGGACTAGCCCCAACCCCTCACTCATGTCCACCGTTCCATCCATCGGAGCCGCGACGTCGAATCCCTGAAGCAAACGAGCAAGCGTTAAGTGCGTCATCAGATGCGCCGCCCTAGCTCCGGGGCACGATCTCCTCCCCGAACCGAACGGTAAATACTCGAACTCGAATTCGCGCCCTCTTTCACCAGCTTCTGCATTCCTATCAAGAAACCTCTCAGGCCGAAACTCACAAGGATCGGTCCAAACACGAGGATCGCGATGCAACTTCCATATGTTCACTATCAAGCGAGTCCCTTTAGGAACAAAGTACCCGGCCACGTGACAATCTTCTATTGATTCACGGGGGATCGACAAGGGGCCCGGAGGGTAGAGTCGCAATGTTTCCTTGATGACGGCCTGGAGGTAGATTAGGTCTTTGATATCAGATTCCTCCACCCACCTTTCTCTGCCAACGTGCATGTCTAGTTCTTGTTGGACAAGTTTGAGGTATTTGTTGTGGTTTAGGAGGAGAGAGAGTGCCCATATCATGGCAGTTGTGGTGGTATCAGAGCCTGCCAGAATCATACTCTGCAAATATAAACACAAATAGAAAAGCTCTCCATGTCAATTGAAAAGGTTCCAGGGCCGTGAATAAGTTCTTTATGAAAGAAATGAATTGCGATTGTCCAAAATATTTTGAATGGTTTGGGCGATGCACCTCCATAAAACTTCTTTACGGTACCCTTCGTAAAGAAGTTTTTCTCCAAAACATTATGGTTTATATCAACAATACCAAGATTACATACACCTTTTAAATTATGAGTTACAAATTCACGACAAGTGACTGGTTTCCGAACTTGAAATGAAAAGATCAGAAAACCACATCATTCCATATAAGATTCGCGTTTGCAGGATGTTAAGCCTACCCCCAACCCCAGGTTTATCTTAATGAACAGTGCTAGTGACCCAAAAATTCAGCCATAGATGCAGAATCAAAGTGTCTGGAACCGTCTATTCATGTGGACACGATGCGTTCATAGGACGCACGTCCACTGAACGGCTCCGCACACATCTACGTTCGCATCGTGTCTGGATGTCTGTGTCCCAAGTACTATTGTACTTCAAGTTGTGGAGCGTGCAGAGTACAGATAATATGCAAACCCAATTGCTTGCCGGAGTCCAATGAGTTTAGTACATGACATAGAGGAAGATTAAGGGGGATTATCTGAGGTGCAGTGTCCATGTTTATTTCTCAAATTGCGGCCTGAAACTTCCCATTCCCCGTTCGCTTCTGTTAGTTTTGAAAAAAGATACATCTGAAATAATGAGAACTGAATGATATTTATACTTTGAAACTTGAAAGTGCATGCATAGGAAGTGTACCAGGCCAGTTCCCTTGACGATGTTCCTACAGTTGTGACCATATTCCACACCACCTTCTGGAAATAAGGACAACAACACATCCATGAAGTCGCGTTCCTCTTTCACCAGGGCATTTTTCCTACTCTGGACATGTTCTTCCAGCCATTTGCTCATGAAATAGTCCATCAGTTTGGCAATTTGCTTCATCAACTTCACATGTCCTTGCAAATCCATCCACTCAATGAAAGGTATGACATCAGGAAACTCGAAAGCTCCAATTAGAAACATAAACTGGCGCATGGCTTTGGTGAAAAGCCTAACCTCCCCATCTTTCTCATCCTCACCCAAGGCAAATCGCCTCCCTACAATTAAGGACATAGCCAGGAATTGGGTTAAGGGGGCAAAGATGATAGTTACATAGCAATGAAAACAAGTTAGCCAAAAAAACATAATTTCCTTCGTAAGTACTACGAAAAACAAAATAAGAGAACCAAAAGGATCTATAATCTATAATCTATGTTATATAGTTATTAGGATCTTTATGTATAATCTATAAGACCGTGATTTCTAATGCTCTTTATTGACTAATAGACGTAGATGATAAAAAAACCCATGTTTCTAATTTTTATGTTTACAAAAAACATATTAAAATTTCAATTATTGAAAATATATAGAACTATAGAAGATATTAATTGGTGATATTACAAAAAAAGGGCTGGGGGCCACCCGCCACCTCAGAGACACTGTATTAAGACTGACGACGTTAAAAGGCTAATAAGTTTCTCTTGCAAAACTTTGTGAAGCATAGACATAGTAAATGGTAATAATATTGTCATAAACAGAGTATTATTAGCAGAAGTTAAAAAATAGAAAGAAAAGAAAATGGGGGCCTTATAACACAGTTATGTACTTGCCTGCAATTGCGCGGAGCATTAGGTTCATAGTTACTAACCCAAACCATTGAGTTAAGTCTACCTTTGTAGCACCAAGTTCATAACAATTATCAAGTCTTTCGGAAACGCCATTCAGTTGTTTCACGCACATTGAGTACAAGTCATTGATGCACAAGCCCACCTCCGAGGCCCGCATGTGCTTCATAAGCTCCAGGCGATTGTTTGATAGGAGCTCGTGAGTCATCACCTTACGAAGCTCGCGCCAGTAGGGCCCGTGAGGACCGAGCGCTGAAATGGCACCATCATACCCCATGTATTTCACGGCGGCAGATTTTGGGCGTGAAACAAAAGCGCGGTCATTGGTAGTGAAGCATTCCATGATGGTTTCCTTGCTGCTCACCACTAGGGCCCTCTGCATGCCGATCTGGATTGTGAAAATCGGCCCATGTTTGTCTGCCATGGCTGCGAGTGTCCGGAAAACCGGAGTTTTTTCCCCTAGAAGAAGGAGGTGGCCTATAATAGGCCACGCACCTTTTGGCTCTGGCACGTTGGTATCCATACTGGTTTTGGACTTCCACAGGTAGCCAAGTAGAAGGCAGGCTAGAAGCATTCCAGTTGCTTCAAGCAAAAGTAGATAAAAAGGAAGGTTAATTGCGGCCTGAAAAAAGGGGGAGGGAGAGGAAGATAGACAGACTAATGACTACACGATGTTTGTTCACTTCAATAATCAATCTTATATAATACCCATCGCAGGAATGTGGTTGTCGGTTGAGAGGATAAAAAGGAAGGTTAATTGGCAGGGGTCTTTGAAATGCAACTGTACTCAACATGTGGTACATACTACATACCATAACTAGAAACTATGATGGGACCGAACTAGTGCGCTATCATACAAGGAGAAGAGAACATTTGTATCTAGTTACATAAGAGAGAAGTTAAGCCACATGATAAATGCCCAGAGAGAGGGGGGGGGGGGGGGGGGGGGGGGATGCTAAACGCCATTGCAGATCTGCCATCATGATTTATGAAGTCGTGGCATTATTTGTATGAGACATTCATTCCATTGATCGCTATGGGTACGTACCCTTGTCTTCACTCTGGCCACTAGCCCTGCCAAATGGTCCAAGTGACAGCATTTGTGCACCACCTAAATCATGTTTTGGCTTTTGCAAACCGACACATTTATTCAGTTAGCTAAAGTGTTGGACACTAGCTATGAACATAGAAAGATGGGGAAATTTCTGGCCGGTCCTATTTTTTGTTTAAGTTTCATGTAAATCCTCTTTTGTAAGTGTTATCTCATCCATGTCCTTTTTAGAGGTGCTTTTACAATTTTAACTTTTTGTAGAATTTTTATTTTGCCTTTTTATAGAATTCTTGGATGTGTAAATTCTTTGAGGTGTGAATTCTGAATGTGTGAATTCTTCGGAGTGTAAATTCTTGGAAATGTGAATTCATAATTCACACCCCTTTACAAAATTTACACCCCTTTTCAGAATTCACATTCCAAAATGCAAAATTCACATGTCCCAGAATGTAGAATGCACATGTTCCAAACGGACACAATTTCATACCCAAATAAAGAATTCACAACTTTGCAAAAGATAGAATTCACATTCGCAAAATGCAAAATTCACATGTTCAAAAAATACACAATTCATAGCCAAACGAAGAATTCACACGTTCATAAAAGACACAATTCAAAGCTTAATGAAAATTGTTGGAAATTTTACAGAAATTCGGATGAATGAAATCGGGGCTACCGGAAGGTCTCCCGAGGCAACCGAGCATGTTCCCAGTTCATTGTATCTGGACGCTCCACACATTCAATAGACGTATTGATGTGTAGATTCTATAACCACTAAAACCCCTCCATGATTGTGAATTCATTCTTGTAACCTCCCTATTCATTTCCAGAATTCATTGGCAGAATTCAATGGCCTGTTGATTGCAGCATTGAACCTCATCTGCCTCCTTCACCCTATAAAAGGGAGGCTCACGTTTTTGGAGCAGCACAACAAACTCAGAGCACTCAAATACCTTCTGAAAATTCGTTCTTGAGAGAGAGAGGCAGGCGATAGTCAGTTCGCCAAGACGGTTGACGGCGGTGTTCCGGCGGCTTGCGGTTTAGCCGAGCCAACCCTAGGAGAAAGGCGCCGACACAACCTACAACACCCATGGTAGGCGGCGAATATTTCTTAAGAAGACCGTGGTACCACACGGGACTCGGTTTGATGTTCAAATTCAGTTTGTATCTCGACTGTTCTAATCTGTTTTGTATTCTGTATTTTGCTTTGATTATATAATTGTTATATTATCAATAAAATTGTTCTCTGGAGTTATATGATATGCCGAAATTTTCCCAACAAAAAATTCACGCCTTTCAAAAATAGAATGCACATCCTCAAACGAAGAATTCACAAATTCGAAGAAACCCATTTCATACCCTCCACGACGAGCCCCGCTGTCAAGGAAAAATAAATAAATCAAACAATACATACACACATATATGGATATACCTACGTAGATTGTTATTAATTCTGACAAAAATGAACTAAACCTTTACAAACTACTACACTAATTTTTAAAGACTGAAAAAAATAACCTAATCAGAATCAACTCAAAACAAAACCTTTGGCCCCAAACGTGCACGATCCACACGACAGCGTCTTCAGCCCCTTACAATTCCGAGCAAGCACCGCCAGACCAACGTCGGTCAGCTCACGGCAAGCGCGGAGCTTCAAACGAGGGAGCACCGTTTCTGGTGGCTGGAGGAGAGGAACTGGAAGACGCAGGCCAGGCACTCGTCGGGGAGGGTCGAGATGGGAACATCGTCGGAGCCAAGGATATTTCTGTGCGTCTCTTTTGGGACTAATAAGGGGGGTATTTTGGATACTTCACTTAAAACGGGACTTATGTGGGTACGGTTTGACGCAGGGTGGGCTTACACAGATAAAGGAAGACAAAATTGGGACGGCGTGGAAGAACCCCTAGAAAGATCAGATGTTCCTGGAGAAAAGGTTACCAGCCCTACAAATTAAACGGGCCTATTACTTGAGCAAAGTCGAACTCAAAGTACAGTTCAGAGAAAAAATGCCCATGTTACCAGTTTACCGACTTAGGATTGATCCCCGGGATAATGTTTTTGACATTGCACTGCCTTTTATGCCCTTCAATCTCCTATCATTTGTTGTTTTGGGTCAGTAAGCTGTACTCCCTTCGTTACGATTTGTTTCTCTTTTCACTATTTGAGACCTTCTACAAAATTGTTTATATGTTTAGGTATATAATATTTTGTATATACAATATGGATTTTGTTTGATAGATCTTGATTAGATCTATGATACGATATTTTCGAAATTATATAAAACATTATGGATTATGAGATATAGACAATTTTTTGAAGGGCACGTATGTCAAAATTGAACAAATAAATTGGGATAAAAGGAGTATTTAACAAGACGAGTGTAGGTCACGGACAATCTCTTCCAAATGTATGGAATCATTGCAACGATTTTGTGAACGTAGTTCTTTTTTTTTTTTTTTTTTTGAAAATGTCAATTTCATATCATAACAAGCCCGAAGGCAATGATTACATCGCAAAATACAGGAGAGTACCGAACTACCTACTCCGGGATTAATGGACACCCTGCAAAAAGCAAATCAACACTAGGTGCCGACATGAGAATCCCATCCGGGACTAGGCAGAGAGAAATCGAAGACGAAATCCCAGTACAAACCATTACACAATCGAAACAAATGTAATCAGGACAACAAACAGATCACAAGCAAAAAAAGCCGGCCGAAGACCAAAACCTCATCCACCCTGACCTGCAGCCGTCACCGCCGGCACAAGGCCGGCCCACGACAGAAAACAACCAGATAGGCAGCCTTCCGGTTCCATGGACTGTTGTCCTTTTAGCACGCCGGCTGATCAGAGAAAACTCCGCAGCAAGCCTCCGCTGCCACGGCAAGCTCCAAACACGCAACCGAAGCAAACCCAAACCAGGTCCGGCCGGCTGAGCGTGATCACGGCGACCGGTAACCATCAAGAGGACTATCTGTTGAGACCCATCCACAACTCAAACCAGAACAAGAACGAAAAAGAAATTATTTGCCCACCACCACAACCTCACCAGATCCGGGGGAGACCCGAATCGGTACAAAACCGGACTGGGAAAACCAGCCGGTAGAGGAGACGAAAAAATCGTCGGAAAAGGAAAAGAAAACCCTAACTCCAAAACACCTCACCTTATTAAACCAATCCACCGACCACCAGCTACCAGTTTTGCATCTCCACCGTGAGGGCCGAACGGAGAAACCCACAGCCAAGGCCGGAGTCCAAACGCCGAGCTCAACAATGGACGAAAACGAAACAGAGAGATGGGAAACAGCAGAAAGGAGGGGAGGAAGGGGGGGAGGTTAGGGAAAAACAGGGGGAGGAAGGAGGGGGAGGAGGGGGGCGGCAGCCCCTCCCCCCAACTGAAAACCTAGCTGAAGAAAGTTTAGAGAGAGAAACAAGAGAAACATTACCAGCTGCTTTTTCTCTCCCTTCTCTCGTGAACGTAGTTCATGCCAGTGGAAGTCTGGCTGGAATGCCTCAGCACCAAATCCATGGAAGAGGTACACTAATGTTATAAATGGCGGTTCTGGGTTACACATCGGCTGATGTTTGACAGTATCGGTCAATATTATCGGTAAATAGTGGTGTCATAAGTACAATCTTACCCATCTAGAAAACGAGTGTGGTAGTACAATCTTCACAAAGGAAAGAGATTACTCATCGAGAAGTACCGCTGTGATAGGGAGAGAGAACCAACTGACATAATGATACGGTAATTTTTCATTCTCAAAGTGGTCCCAATTTTACTGTATTCCCTCTATTTATTACTATATTTTGACAGCCATATCTGCCGTGTAAATTTAAGACACCTCTCATTACGGCACTGCCTAATGGTTTGGAGACATTAAGACTTTATTGATTTGGATAACTAGAAGTTCTTCTGGAGGGGTTTGTGGAGCAATGATGCTACTTGCACATACATTTTTGCACATATCTTGCACATTCACTTTTATGGGGCCCATCTCGGGTCCCACCAATATGATCCGAACCGCTCATTATTTTTAAAATAATTTTTTAAGAGTTCCTGTAAAAAATCAACTCGATAGGATATCGGTAAGGGCTTTTTTAGAAATCATAGGGTGAAACAGTCTGATTCGCACTGCGATTTCTGAAAAAGCCCTTACCGATATCCTACCGAGTTGATTTTTTACAGAAACTCTTAAAACATTATGTTAAAAATAATGAGCGGCTTGGATCATATAGGTGGGACCCGAGGTAAGCCCCATAAAAATGTATGTGCAAGATATGTGCACAAATGTATGTGTCCTTAGCATTTTTGTTTGTGGAGGGAAAAAGAAAAAGATACAAAGATAAGTTAAACGGATAAGATGCTGCGTACCTCTTGTGCCATCCCGTCCATGCGATGCGAAATATTTCTGGGAAACCGATGACTCCGCGCCGGTTTCTATCATCCTGAGAAAGGCCGGCAGATTAAAAGCTGGTACACAAAAAGTTAACTGCGTATTGAACGATCAATTGATCAGGAATTTCCTTACATGCAGCCTTCGACTCCTTCAGCACAATTTGCACAAAAGGGAGTGTTTACTGTGGGACCATGGTGGCTCCCCTCCTCATCAACCTCGCATGGGTTTGGTGTGTGTATGTGTTTGTTGGTTTTGATCAAACTGGGGGAAGGTGCTGCGCAACGTTCTGGATACGGCAAAATGCCGCCGCCCAGGTCCCGCTCTGACAATCGGAAACGTTCACTTCGTAGAACTCATCGAGTAGAACAAGCATCCTAAAAATTAGTTCGATCGGATATTATTAAGTGTCGATCTCATCCAAACATTATTATCTTGAAATTATTAAGTGTTCCCAAAAACTTGAAACTTGTGCCCTTTTAGAGTGGCAAAATATACACTACAAGGAGAAGGGGTAAGAGTAAAACTACAATGCATAGAATAATTGAAGACAAACCATAAAGGTCACTTCTTCTTCTTCTTTTTTCTCAGATTATTTCTGCCCCTGATGGGGCTTGTACTGGATTGGGTTTATAGTGAATATGGTTCCTTTGATGAGCTTATTTATCTACCTTAAATAACTTATTTACAACTCCGCGTAATCTCATCCGTCGTAAACTTTATTTACGGATTGCTCCGTAAAGAAGTTTTTCTCTTTATCTTGTTAGTTGGGTTGTTGGGCTTAATTATCTTATAAACTCTCCCGCAATTGATGTAGTATCCCGTGACTTTATACTTTGTAATTCATACACATCAAACTTGAGTGCGGTTAGCGATGTAATTAACAGGCCTTTCTATTACTCCACGATTAATACATACCGAACTTTCATTGTTAAAGAAATCCGAACGAGTCACTACTTTCCATACAAGATTAAACCCATCACCTCACTACTCAAACTGTATTGTCAATATCGAGTAACAATAATTAAACTCGAATTCCTGATATAAGAGGACAGAAAAAAAGAAAAGAAAAACGTGGATTAAAAAGAAAAGAATATGGAACTTTGATAGGCGTTTGGTCCGTAGATTAGTTACCTTTGGACGTCAATCTTTTGCTAGCGTCAATGCGTTGTCGATTCACTTGCCCACACCTAACTCACTCTCTCTCTCTCTCTCTCTCTCTCTCTCTCTCTCTCTCTCTCTCTCTCTCCTGTTTATACTATCAATTGTGCTATCCACACAGATAATTGCACATAGATCCCACATAAAAAATCTACCCCAAATTGGGCTAAGGTCCGTTTTGAAGGTGGTTTTAGGTGTTTAGTCCAGCCCAATGTATAATAGTGGTGAAGGTCCATTACTGTACATTTATTAGGTCTACAGTCCATTTCTAGACGAAAATGCCCTGACTAGGTGTACTATAAAAAATTATGAGCAGTCCCGCAAGTGGAGCAATGCACAGAGCCGTTGAATTTTTTCCCGCAAATATAGGACAGCGAAAAATAGCGATTTTAATGTTAAAATGTTCGTGACATAGATTAACACGGCCTAATAATAGGAAACTACAGAAATTGTGGTTGGTTAACTAAGTAGTGTACCTTGAGTTTAAATGGGCAAAAAATAATTACTCTCTTGTTTCAAAAAATACTAGTGCCAATAAGATTACAGCTGCGCTTGTCTATTGCTCATCATTAATTTTTCAATTCTTAGCTTTATAGGGTAAAAATTGCCAAAAAAATATGTCTCGACTTATTTTTGTGGGATTTCATAGAGGGTCCCACTCACTCATCGGTACAATATCCGTACCTATGTCATTTTCCTTACAAGTATAGTCGATAACCTTATCTGTTGATATTTTTGAAAAAAGAGAATACAAATTTGGACAGATGACCATACCTATTGACTTTATTACAATTATACAGAGCACATACTTTGCAAATCAAATAATCTTAGCTCTTAGTCTTTTTGGAATAATTCAAAAATTATAGACAGATAATCACATCTATTTATTTTACTGCATAGATTGCATATTTCATGAAGATAACATTATTTGTTGGTCAAGTATGGGAGGAAAAGTTTTTACACATTTGGCAATAATAGCATATACATAGGAATGACTATCATTAATAGCATTTACCATCTGTTTTACCTAGCTCAAGTGTGAGATGCGTGTAAATCTATTTTTCCTACCAACCAAAAATGTACCTCCTCACAACAACACAAAGTTGGGCTAATGTCAAAAAACACATGTGTTGGTTTGGATAGATAACCTTATTTATTAGTAAAATTGAGATTGTACAAAGCACATATTTTGCATAAATAACATTATCTGTTTATCTTTTTGAAATAATATAGAGCATAAACTTGGATATATAACCATGTCTGTTAATTTTGTTACAATTATACATAACACATTTGTTCTGAGATGACCTTATCTATTTGTCTTTTTTGATTAACACAAAGTATAAATTTGGGTAGATAATTACATCTGTTCATTTTGTTAAGATTATACAGAGTACATATCAGAGATAACCTAATCTTTTGGTCTTTTAAGATAATACTCCATCCGTCCCACTTTAAATATCCGCTACAGGAATTCGTGCATTTTCAAACTCCAAAAAAATATTTTTTCATATATCATTTATTTTAATTTTTTTAATTTTTTTAATTTTTTATACCAAATTAAAGTATTCAATGAGTACTTTAATTTTGTTTAAAAAAATAAAATAATAATATTTGGAAATATATTTTTAGGAGTTTAAAAATGCATGAATTTTCACAGGGGACATTTAAAGTGGGACATGGAGAGTACAAAGTATGAATTTGTTGGTTTTATTGCAATTATAAAGAGCACATATCTTACACAATTGACCTGATTATATGTTGGTCTTTTGGGATAATAATCAATCTTTTAATTTTATAGAGTTGGGCAAATAATCAATCTTTTAATTTTATTGCAATTATACAGGACACGTATGTCTCAAAGATAACCTTATTTGCTGATCTTTTTAGAATACAGAGTATAGATTCGGAGAGATAACCACATCTATTAGTCTTATTGCCATTATAAAGGGCACAAATTTTACATAGATAACTTTATTTATTGGTCTTTTAGGCATAATACAGAATATAGATTTGGAAAGATATGATTATCAGTTCAAATTTATATTGTATATTGTTTAAAAAAAGATCAACAAATATAGTTATTTTTGCGAATTATGTACTCTATATAATCACAAACAAAATCAATTGATATGGTTATCTATCAAAATCTATACTCTTTATTACCTCCAAAAGACTGACAAATAATGTTACCTGTCTAAATTCATACTATCAATTTTTTTCAAAAAGGCCAATAGATAATGTTATCTATGCAAATTCTGTACTATGTATAATCATAATAAAATCAATAGATTTAGTTATCTATCCAAATCTATACTCTTTATTATCCCCAAAAGACTAACAAATAAGGTTATCTGTCCAAACCCACCCATGTGTTTCTTTTTTTTTTTTACAGTTGCATAAAAGAAAAAAAAATGTTATGCTTATTAGAAATGTCACATTTATACAAGAAAAATTACTGAAGTGAAAAATAAAAAGAAACATGGCAACCAAAAGATATCATCGTAGTTCTTTTTTTGGTGAAAAACTAAATTGTATTAATTAAAAAAATAATAGTAAATTGTCTAATAATTATATGGCAAAAGGGATGTGGTGATTGTACCATAATAATCCCTATAAAGTTACTATTGTAGTTCTTCCCAAGAGAACTTTGTCCCCTTTCCACTATCCCCCACCCACCTTTGTTCTCTGTATTCTCTGAAAATCTTGCGACATTTGCAAAAATCTTGGTAAATTATTCACGAAAGCAAATTTTTTGAGGTTAAAATGACGCGACTTTTCGTATGGAGCAAACAAAAATGGGGCGGAGGGAGTGAAAGCTAGCAGGAGAGGAAGACGACGTGTTACCAGGATACAATGGCGCGTAATCTTAAAGCTCTCGATTGCCAAATCGCTGAAGGCATTGGAGACAGAGGCCTTGGAACGAGATTTGGTGGAGTGTTTGTGAGGGGTGAAAGTGGTGGGAGAAGAGGAGGAGGAGGTGTCGAGGGAGCCAACGAAGTGTTTAAAGGTTGCGTCGTCGGGCTTTGAGGCGGTGGTTTTGATGGCGAAACGGAGGAGGGAGCTCAGGTTCTTGGCTGCTTTGGATGGGGGCATTTGGCGATTTCCTGTGTGTGTGTGTGTGTGTGTGTGTGTGTTTGAGAGAGAGAGAATTTTAGTTTTGAGCATGTTTTATGAGTTAAGGGTATTTTTGAAACGCATGTCTATATAAGGACTGGAACCACTATAAAAAGTTTAGGTGTACTAATTGCATGTTGAATCTCGTAGTGTGTCCTTATCAACAAGGCTCCCAAAAATCTATGCATGATGCAACAACCTTTTGTATGCCCTCCTGAGCGCATTCTCCACTTGAACACACTTTCAGGTTCCCGCCTAAGGCTCAGTTTGGAGGACCATAATCATGTAAATGCACCATGTTTTCGTGATTTATACGAATTTTTTTTATTCGCATGATTTATACATTTGAAACTATCTGGAATAAGGATGCGATTCACAATGACATCATCACTATGAAAATCCTAGATTTCAAGCTCAATCCATAAAAAAAAATGGGATGTTGACTCTAGTGTAATATTTCCAAAATAACTCATTCTTGAATAAGATTACAGATAGAGGAATAGACTTACTCCTACCTCCTGGCATCGAATCCAATTACTAACGAGTAACCATATTCTTATTCCTATCGAAGATTACGGGCATCCAAACACAACCTAACCAGGTCAAAAATAAATTAGTTGTTCTTGGAGTACCGCCACATAGTGCATCTAGTGCTTCAGGTGCTTCTACCACCACGCGGGACGTAGTTCTAAGTGTACAGACCTCATATGAATGTGTGGTGATAAAAGCCTACACATATTGGATTGAACTGATTTTTCGTAGGCCCCACATGCCGCGATTGGTGTCCATAGCAGGGTTGCCAAAAAATATCATAGGACTCATATCATTCATGCGTGTCATTCATCTGGTAAGGTTTGTATGTTGATTTTACTGAATTTTGTAACAGTGAACTTCAGACCATCTTTACTGAGATGAAAAGAATTTCATTGTGTAAATTGAAAACTCAACATCGCTACTACAAGAATTGCAAAACCTTATGGAAATCCTATTATTCTTGCACAATATATAGCCGGACAATTAAAACATAGAGTTCCATTTCGAAAAGCAATGAGAGAGACCAACAGGGTTATAAAAAGTTATTGTTGTCTCCGTATCCCAAATGTTGGTGTCTACTGCATATAAAGCTCGCATTTGAGGCGCGGGGAGAGCAGGACTTCGAGCGGGGTTGCTTTAGGCAGGGTGAGCCCCAACCCCTCGCTCATGTCCACTGCCTCGTCCATCCGCGTCACGACATTGAATCCCTGAAGCAAACGACCAAGCGTCAAGTGCATCACCTGATACGCCGCGGTCATCCCGGGGCATGATCTTCTCCCCCAACTAAACGGTAAGAGCGCGAATTCCCTTCCCGTTCCATCCTCTTCCCCGTTGGTATCAAGAAACCTCTCTGGCCGGAACTCATGAGGATCTGTCCAAACACGAGAGTTGTGGTGTAATTTCCACAGATTCACGATCAGGCGAGTCCCTTTAGGAACAAAGTAGCCAGCCACGCGGCAATCCTCCATTGCTTCACGGGGAATTGACAAGGGGCCCGGAGGGTAGAGTCGCAATGTTTCCTTGACAGAGGCCTGGAGATAGTCTAGGTTTTTTATATCAGATTCCTCCACCCACCTTTCTCTTCCGACGCGGGTGTCTAGTTCTTGTTGGACAAGTTGGAGAGATTTTTTGTGGTTTAGGAGTAGGAAAAGTGCCCATGTCATGGCAGCTGTCGTGGTATCAGAGCCTCCCGTGATAAGACTCTGCAAGATGGATGCGATTTCAAAATCATCCAGTGATATTACAAATAAAATGAATGCAACCATGTATAGCCTAAATTTTGGAAATTGTAAGAACACTACTATTCTTGATAGAAATTAATACGTAGCATTATAACTGATACTCCCTCTTATCCCAAAATGGATGAACGCTTTCTGCTATCCTGAATTTGTTGTCCATTTTGAAAAGTCGAAGGGACAAAATCACTAATTTTCCACCTTTGTCCTTCTCTAACTAATTAAGATATTAAAAAATGACAAAGAAAGTAATGATTGAAGGGCATTCATGGAAAGCTATAACTTGAAAAAGGATGGACATCCATTCTGGGACGGATGAAGTATTACGAACCATGTTACTCCGAAAAAAGTTAGTCACGTGCTAAGTTTAACTACGACAATTGCCTCGTGATCGTGGAGTAGGTCACGAGTTTGAATCCCATGAACTGCTAGCTTAATCTCCTTGGGATCAATCAAGGGCAATGCCTGACAACTACCAGGCAATGTGCGACTGGGGGATTCCACATACCCGGGAGAGGGCCGGGACAAATAGGTGAAAAACCTTCGAACTCACGTCACCAAAACAATAAAATAAGCCATAATGAGGGATGGATATTTCAATTTGACGCAAAGGACCAAAAGGTCCAAAATATTCTGAAGAAAATATGTAGATGTAGAAGGGCAAGCGTTTGTTACAGCGGGTTAGCTGAACCGAACTAACCCGACCAGGTTAGCCATGTTAGACCAAGAATCAAACAGCACTTCTTCAAGAACTGACCCGACCCAACCCATAGAGATCGGATTGGTTCGGTTAGTAGATCTTACGGGCCATTTGCCCATCCCTGGCTCTCCCATCCTAGGGGCTATTTCAAAAGAAAAAACGTATATAGAATCTGTTGTGAACTATAGTATAGAATCTGGATGGAACCAATTACTCGAATCCAACTGGTTTACAACTAAATCAACAGATTGCCTAATTGATGAGCCACTTTGTTAACGGGCGTGATGTCCTGTTTATCTACCAGAGCGATTGACGGTTTTCCATTCTTGTTTGTCTTCCATTGATTGTTACAGAAGAACTATTATAAAAACATAAAAGTGAAATGAAAAAAAACTTAGTAGCAAAGAAGAGGAACTTCTGCAGAAAAATGAATGGAGGCCGGACGCGTACCTGGGAAACTCCCTTGACAATGTTCCTACACTTGTGCCCATATTTCACGCCGTCTTCTGGAAATAAAGACAACAACACGTCCATGAAGTCGTGGTCCTCTTTCATCTGGCCATTTTTCCTGCTCTGGACATGTTCTTCCAGCCATCTGCTCATGAAAGAGTCCATCACTTCGGCATTTTGCTTCATCAACCTCACATGTCCTTGCAAATCCATCCACTCAATGCCCGGTATCACATCAGAAAACTCGAAAGCTCCAGTTAGATACATAAACTGGTCCATGGCTCTTGTGAAAAGCCTAACCTCCTCGTCTTTCTCATCATCGTCAAGCCCATACCGCACCCCTACAATAACGGACAGAGCCATGATTTAGGTTTAGAGTCAATCAACTATAAAAACCAAATGTAAGAAAAAGGCCAAATAAGTTGGGCAAAAAGATAATTTCTTACCTTAGCATTAAGAAAAAAATCTTCCTAAACCAAAAAACAGACAAACTATACTATATAACACTGACTTCAATTATTTTGCATAATTTTCGAGCTTTATAACCAGGATCTTTGAGTTGAATTAGCCAGACAACATTCGCACATTCAAGAATATCGATTACAATACATTGATGGAATAAAAAGCCGGGGACCATCCACTTACGTCAAAAGAATAATGGTGAGTTAAAGGGCTAACAAATATTTTCTAAAAACATAGCAGTTTATATATTGTAGAAACTACACATGAACAGAAGGCTACTAGTAGACGTCAAAATGGAACATAGGACGGCTCATAAAATGGATAAGCCCTTGCCTACAATTTGCCGGAGCATCATGTTCAAAGTCACATGCCGAAACCATTGAGCAATGTCAACCTTGATGGCACCAGGTAGAAAAAAATTCTCCCTTCTTTTGGAAACACTGCTTTGTTGTCTGACCCACAACGAGTACAAGTGTTTGATGCACGAGCCCACTTCCAAGGCTCGCACTTGCTTCAGAATCTCCAGGCGACGGTTGGATAGGAGCTCGAGAGTCGTCACCTTACGGAGCTCGCGCCAGTAGGGCCCGTGAGGACCGAGCGCTGACATGGCACCATCATATACCCCAAGTATTTCAATGCAGCAGATTTTGGGCGTGTCAGAAAGGCACGATCTTTGGTGGTGAAGCACTCCATGATGGTTTCCTTGCTACTCACCACTAGGGCACACCGCAAACCGAGCCGGATTGTGAAAATCGGCCCGTGTTTGTCGGCCATAGCTGCAAGAGTCCGGAAAATCGGAGTTTTTCCCCCTAGAAGATGGAGGTGGCCTATGATCGGCCAGGCACCTTTTGGCTCCGGTGCATACTTATTCGTATATGTTTTCGACCACCACAGGTTGTAGAATAGAAGTAAGGCTAGAAGTATTCCAGTCGCTTCAAGCAGAGGGAGAAAATCCATTTTAAGAGAGAGTCAGGTGAGTTGGTGACTATAGTCTGTATGTGCTCCTTTTAACATGATTGCGCTGGGAAAGAGGACAAGAAGGTTGGCTGGGGTTTCTGTACCCCTTTAAAGCCCTTAATTTCAGATTCAAATAGGAACCCGCATTCAGACTGCCATGACGTAAAAAATGTGACACTACAATTAACCAGAGACCCAACACTCAGCTACTTTGGTTAGGGAGCCTCTACTTCTCAAACTGGGTCCGTAACTAGGGCACTGTCGTCCAGAATGACCGTCAGTTTTTGTCACAGTGCAAGACTACAAAAACTGATTTAGACGCGCGCGCCGAACATACACAACGTGTGATCAAAATAACCACTTGAATCACATATGTGGATAGCTTTGCTCCCAAGCCCCAAGATAAGGTACTTCCAGCCAATGGACCAGTATGATTTTAACAGTTGGTCCCTTCTTGGTTGATATGACCTCATAGGGATGAGTTGATTCTATTGTTAAGGCTATCATTGCACACACTCACTATGACACTTGCCTGATTTCATACCTATGGTCGTTCTTTGAAATTTTCTTAGGATAGCTCCTTTGAAAGCAATCATTACTTGGAGTGCCATGCGATGTTTCTTTTGTGTGTGATATATCTTGGTGATTGAGTGCTTCATGGTATTTTTTTTGTCTCTATGGGAGCATATCTATGTTTGGTTAATGATGAGTTTGGTTCAACTGCTAATGCGTTATTCAGTATTTACAATATTTTTTGGTTGGCATTTGATTTCCTCTTCTCCATTTGTCATTCCATGACAAAAAGGGGGAGTGGTTTATTGGTTCTAACAGATTGTGCATTTAAGTGTTGTTGAGTTACAACTTTGCAGGTGATCACATTCTGTTAGGGGATAGTATTTCTATGTTAGTGTGTTTTGTCATGGAAGTGCCAAATGGGGAGATTGTAAGGTCCATATTTTGTGATCACTCTTATTTGGCAATTTCACGACAAAACACATATTGGCGTGTATCCCATATTATTGAGTTGTATGTTTTATTTATTTATTTATTCTTAGAGAGTCTGTACTAGGATGTGGAAAGGAATCTCAATTTTTGTAATTGAGTGCGGTAGATATTAGTCTGATTCTTATTGGGCCGGTTCGTGAAAGAGGTAGATGTTAGTCTGATTCTTATTGGGCCGGTTCGTGAAAGAGTTGAAAAACATGATATTTTGCTCTACTATATTTTGGGGCCTTCAATTGGATCGACATATTAGGGCATCAAAAAGGTCGGGCTGCGTTCTCAAGCCGTGGGATATCTCTTGTATAAAAACTCCTTTAAATAGTGAGTTTTTAGTTGCTCGGGAAAAAAAAGAGAGGCTGACAAATTAATACTTGATGCTCTAGATATATTTCAGAGTTCTCAACTGATGAATGCATGAGTTTCTTGGTGTACGACCTTGAAGAGTTAAAAGAGATCTAATTAATATGTCGGTACATAAAGTTCAACTTCAAGTGGTATCAGAGCCAGAAAGTCATGGGTTCGAGTCGCGGGAGCGTCATCGTGAGGGAGGGATTGTTGGGCCCGGAGTGCCCCCATGGATTTGGTTACACAATGCCACTCTCTGCGACCGCTCTAAAAACAGACTTGCGGGTGCGATGTCGAATGCCATAAAAGACTTAATTGAAGTCCTTCCTACCACCAATTGGTTTTAGGAGAGATGGTGGAAAAGCGGTCCGACATCTTCAAAGGAAAAAAAAATTGAAAAGAAAAAAAGACCCGAAAGAAAAGGAAAATGTTGTACATGACATAAATAGGTAGACAAGCGTGCATGCAATAAACCACAATGTAACTAGGGAAAAAAACAATTCTGAGTTGTTGCTATGTACTTTCATGTCTACAATTATTGTTCTAGGTAATGAAGAATCTAATCCTCCATAATATGTAGCACCGACACTCCATCAGGGGTGACACGCACCGGACACGCAGCCGACACGTGTCGGACACTTCTTCAGAAGTGTCCTGTTATTTTGGGCAATATTTGGAGTCCGACACTTTTCAGAGACTTGACACATTTTCGGACACTTTTGGGGCACTTCGGGAGTAAAAATACAAATATGAGAACTTTTAAAATGGATCTATGTGTAATTAAAACTATCCCAACCCTAAAAAGATAACGTAGTACGTTACACTCTCTATTGGAAAAATGGAATTTTAACCAAAGAGAATTTGGTGGGACCCACATCGCGCGAGGTGGGCCCAAGTGCGTTTTAGATATTCCTTGCTAAGGAGTTTAAACCGGTGAAAAGATGAACAAATTTCATTGAGAGATGAATGAGAAATTCTCTCTCAAATTGGGTTTCAAACCAACAACAATGCACGGTTGGATGGTCGAAGCTGGATTGATTACTCAGAGTTATTATCCACGTTGTGTATTCAATTTCTGGAATAATAACTGCATCAGTTTTATTTTAGAATTTAATTGTGGAATCAATCCCCCTATTGATTATTGGCTCCTCCTTGAATATTTGTATTCATTGTCGTATTGATGGCAGAGGCCCCTCCTTCAACTATATAAGGGGACCTCTACCTTCGGTTTCAACACACCAAAAACAATCCAAAGCATCTCTACTATTATTTCTGCAATACAATTGTTCTTTTAGAGAGAGAGAGAGTACAGACAAAAGTTGGTTCGACGGGCAATCTACGGCGGTACTCCAACGGCTAAGTGGTAACCGAGTCAACCCTAGAAGACAAACATCTACACAACCTCCAGCACCGGTGAGGCGGCGAATTTGTCTTAAGGGCACCGTTGAACAAAATGGGTCTCGGTTTGAAATTGCTATTCTCTTTTACAATTTATGTCTACATTTCATATTCTGTAATTTTGTAATTCATGTTACAAGTTCTAGAAATTAGTAAAATCATTCCGCACTATTTTCGCACAATCTTAAGTTAAATTCCTTTTTGGAAAAATAGTGTTTTTTTTTGTTAAAAACAGTTTTACGTTGAGTTTTCTGGAACAGTTTTGGAAAAAACTTTATTCTGGTTCTCTCAATTACAAACAGAAAAAAATAAAATACCGTTCATGGATTTCTTAGATAAACTTCAGAAGTCTTTTCGCTAGTGCTCTTAACAGTTTGGAAAACTAGCATGTATTTTCTCTGTCGTTTACTAGATCGATCAGTGATGTGTCTGGTTTTCTGGAAAGCAAAAAGAAACGTGTCATCTGTTTTTCCATGTTTTTTGTATTGAAGTCAGTCATACATTAATAATTGTTTTGATTTGGAAAAAGGAAAACGTGTTAATTGCTTACTTGGTTCTACATTAAAAAAAAAAAAAAAGGTTTTGATTCTGGGTAGTTAAACGGTTTTACTACTCTTGATCGGTTTCAGATTTACCTCTACGTGGGTGATTAAGCAGGAGTGTTTATTTCGGGGGAATTATATCTCACGGTTACATTAGCAGGTTAGAAATCATATCATATTGAGGTCTCTATTGCATCTCAGGATGGTAAAAGTTTTGGGGATAGCGTTTGAAATGGCTACGCGGAGCAGTGGACTATGGATGTCTCGATCGTGGTTTAATTTACGTCTGGCTAATGGGTAAATGTTGGTTTGCTCATTTTAAATAGATATGATTGGAGATTTCATTTCCTCACACCATGAGATATTGATTGACTTTGGATTAGCAAAAAGATGGTTTTTGAAAGATAAATGTTTGGTTAATATTGTTCTAGGAAAGATCTTGAACAGTTTGTTATGGCGTTTATGGCCAAAACAAGGACATATGTTTGTATTTATCTCTGCTTGTGAGGATTGCAAATCTTGCCAAGGTGCACATTCTCTAAATTAGAAAGGATGTTGGTATAGTAATCATTTTTCCCGATAAACAAATCGTGATTGCACCATGATTACAATGTTTGGAATTGGACAGTGACATTAGCAAGTATTGAATATGTGCTTTATGGCGTATTTATGAGTCATTTATAGTTGGATCAGTTCAAGATGGAAAATGTGAATCAATGACTTATGCTATAGTCTGACGACTGTTGCAATTATTTGCCAATGTCTCATGTTTTCTAGGAAAGACGTTTATAACCGAATATGAGATCTTTACGGTTTGTTTCCTGTTTTGGAGAACAATTTAATTTGAGACATATGTGGTTTCACCTTGTGTGTGGGAGGTTTTCGTGATTGTTTCCACAGGATGGTGTCCATGTTGTTTATGCAAAATGATGGGCCATAGCTTGTTGGAGCATGGTTATTTTTGCAGCTCATGGGTGGTAATGCTAGGCATTTGTTTGGAGCAAAAGGAGAAGCTGTGTGGCTTCGGCCTAGGTCAGTCATGCGCGACTGGGTCACGATTCTGTTTTGTGATAAACTGTTGGGATACGGTCCCGTTCAGTCATGCGCAATTTGGCTTCAGATCATTGGATTGCTCAGCCTCTAAAGTAGTCTACTTGGCTTCGGCCTTGACACTGCTCGACCTCAGTCTTATGTTTGATCTGTTAGGTGTAGACAATTTTTATACTCGACTTTGTTGGGCTTAGTGTTTTTAGAAATATGTCTATATAAGGGAATACTTGTGTTGGTGCGCCAACAGTGATTCCTATGGGAACAAGTTCCTCCACTCATTTAGGAAATGAGCAGGATAGGCAAGTGATTGCTTTGTGAGAGTCCAAGTGACAAAGACTTCTTATCAATGAGTTGAAAAAAGTACTAAGCATTGGATTTAATCCACATTGAGGTGTATGATTTACAGTTGCCTTCGAATGTGGGGGTATCTCACAAAGGAAACTATACCTCCACCAAAATAAGAAAAATGGAGAAGATAGGGCCGAGAACTGTTGATTGTGTTCATTGGTTACGCACATAACAGTATTGCCTATCGATTTCTTGTGTATAAATCTGAGACACTGGATATTCACAAGAACACTATCTTGAAATCTAGGAATGCGACATTCTTTGAACACACATTTCCATATAGATCCATAGAAGAGTCGTGTTCCATGAAGCGGACTTTCGAGACTGCATATGAAAATAGTCAAGACCTAGAGGAAGAGGGTGATGTTGAGCGGCTTGAGCCTAGACGTAGCAAACAGGCTAGAACATCAAAATCCTTTGGTCCAGACTTTCTAACGTATCTGTTAGAAAGTGAGCCTCGGACATTCAAGAAAGTTGTGAGCTCTCCTAAGGGTCCTTTGTAGAAAGAGGCTATTAAGAGTGAAATTGATTCTAGTCTGCAAAATCATACGTGGGAAATGGTGGATCTTCCTCCTCGTAGTAAGCCTTTGGGCTACAAATGGATCTTTGAGAGGAAGATGAAGGCAGATGAATCAATAGATAAGTATAAAACTAGGCTTGTCATTAAAGGATATAGACAAGGCTTAGACTATTTTGATACTCATTCCTGTCACCTTGATTACATCCATTTTGAATGATAATCGCAATACCGGCTTTGCAAAATCTTGAGATACATCAAATGGATGTGAAGACAACTTTCGTAAATGGTAATTTAGATGAGGAAATCTATATGGAACAATCTGAGGGTTTTTTCACGCCAAGTCAAGAAAGGAAAGTTTGCAGACTTGTTAGATCTTTGTATGTTTTAATACAAGCACTGAAACAATGACATGAGAAATTTGACAATGCTATGTTGTCAAGTGTTTTCACAATACAATCAACGAGTGTGATAAATGTGCATATGTCAAAGACGCAGATGAAGGGTACGTCATTTTGTGTCTCTACGTTGATGACATGCTCATTGTTGATAGTAACGATAAGATTATCAAATTTACCAAGAAGATGTTGAACTCAAAGTTTGACATGAAAGATATCGGTCTTGTAGATGTAATACTAGGTGTTAAAATCACTAGAACATTTGATGGACTTGCACTATCTCAGTCTCATTATGTCGATAAGATTCTTGAGAAGTTCAACAAGTCTGATACGAGTATAGCAAGGACTCATGTGGATACGAATCTCCACTTATCCAAGAATGTGGGGATAAGGGTATCCCAATTGTAGTATTCTCGGATAATTGGGAGCCTAATGTACCTGAGCTGTACAAGGCCCGACATAACCTATTCAGTTAGCAGATTGAGTAGATATACGAGTAATCTGGGGGATGACCACTGGAAGGCGATAGTGAGAGTACTACGCTACTTAAGGTATACTCGTGATTTGAGACTGCACTACGCTAGATATCCAGAAGTACTAGAAGGGTATTGTGATGCGAACTCGATATCTGATATGAAAGACTTTAAATCCATGGGTGGATATGTCTTTATATTTGGTGATGCAGCTGTCTCTTGGAAATCTTTAAAACAGACGTGTATAGCACGTTTTATGATGGAATCTAAATTCATTGCTTTAGTTAAAGCAACTGAAGAGGCGGAATGGCTACGCCATTTTCTAGAAAATATTCCAAGATGGTCGAAACCTGTGCCAGCAATTTGCATCCATTGGGATAGTAAATTAGCAATTGAAAGGGCACCATATAACACGTATAATGGTAAGTCGTCGTAGACGCAATACCATTATTAGACAACTGCTTTCAACTGGGGTTGTTATTGTTGATTGTATGAAGTCAAAGGACAACATTGCAAATCCTCTAACCAAAAGGCTAAACAAAGAGCTAGTTAAGAAAGCATCGGAGGGAATGAGGCAAAAGCCTACTACGCTCCGTAACACTCGTGTTACCATGAAGGAAACCCAACCTAGCTGACAGAAGATCCCAAGATCTAGGTTCAATGGGATAACCTACGTGCGAGTAACGGAGAACGATCACTTGGAGACATGTTATCCTGTTCATTCCTATGGTGCGAAATAGTGATACCTGAAAATGGAAACAGGTTAAGCGTTGCTTTTAATGACTCTATGCGCTGGAATGCTAGGCAGGGTATGGCAGGATACCCTTTATAAGAAGGTCACCTATGTGAGTATGAAGTGGGGCAGCTTTTTTGAGAATTTAGGAAGTCAAAATTCTCAAGAAAATACTTGTAGAACTAGGAAGGGGTGTCATGGCCAAAATGAACCCAACAGTGAGAACTGAACTGTGTAGGGAGGAGTTTCATGTGATGCTTGTTGTCTAGGTTTACACAAATGGCAGAACAGTTTAAGACAACATGTTCACTGGTCAACCAGTAAATCCGATAGGTATTCACAAAGGAAGGTTCAAGACCAAAAGTTACCTATCCTATGCGGAAATTTTCCATTGTACTCTCTCTCGTGTTAGCTTTGTCTCCCGAGTCGGATTCAGCCAATTTCATTCGTGTGGGGGATTGTTGGAAAAATGAAATTTTAACCAAAGAGAATTTGGTGGGACCCACACCGCGCGAGGTGGGCCCAAGTGGATTTTAGATACTCCTTACGATGGAGTTCAAACCTGTGAAAGAATAAACAAATTACATTGAGAGATGAATGAGAAATTGTCTTTCAAAGTGGATTTCGGACCAACAACAGTGCACAGTTGGATGGTCAAAACTGGGTTGATTACCCAGAGTTATTACCCACGATTGTGTACTCAATTTCAGGAATAATAACTATATCAGTTTTATTCCATAATTGAATTGCGAAATCAATTCCCCCATTGATTATTGGCTCCTCCATGAATATTTGTATCAGAGGCTCCTCCTTCAACTATATAAGGGGGCCTCTACCTTTGGTTTCAACACACCGAAAATAATCCAAAGCATCTTTACTTTTTCTTTTGCAATACAATTGTTCTTTTAGAGAGAGAGTACAGACACAAGTTAGTTCGACGGGCAATTTACGGTGGTGATGAGTGGTAATCGAGTCAACCCTGGGATACAAACACTTACACAACTTTCAGCACTGGTGAGGCAACGAATTTGTCTTAAGGTCACGTTGAACAAAACGAGTCTCGGTTTGGAATTACTATTCTCTTTTACAGTTAATGTCTACATTTCATATTCTATAATTTTGTAATTCATGTTCATGTTATAAGTTCCAGAAATTAGTAAAATCATTTACCCTTTTTCCGCACGCTAAACATACACGTCGTATGATCAAAATAACCACTTTATCACAGATGTGGATAGCTTTGTTTCGAAGTCCCAAGATAAGGTAATGGTTTGAAGACATCAATCACATATTGCACATTGCATACCTACTTTTTGATAACCAGTACTTACACTTTCATATTTGTCTTTTAGAGTTTAAAATACACATAACAAGAATATTAAAAGACAAATAGTGAAGTGTGGTTACCAAAAAGTATAGTGCCAAAATTATTGCCCAAATTAAAACTCTAAAACAACTATATCGCAACGAGGGCATTCCTGATAAATTTCTTGTCGAGTGTATCAAGAAATAGCATCCGTGTCCTAGATTTTCCTTTCTTTCTCGTTCTTCGTTCCAGATGCCACACATTGCACCTTGAAGACATTAGGCCTCCAATTGAATTCCCTAGCACCCCCTCGGTTTTTTTTTAACGGCTAACACTAACTCGCTTGAGAGTTGAGACTGCTATGTCATTGTCACGCGTAGCTGGTTTTTGGGTCCATAATGCCGGGTATGGGCTAAATAAAGTCGCAACCCCTTCAATAGTCAAGCAATTTGTGATTTTCTAAGACGTTAATGCATCCTATACTTCTACAGGACTAATGCATCTGCTGATAACCATCTCTCATAATTGTTCTTTGTTTTGTATCCAATGGGACCACATGTATGAAAGAAAATGACATCAACAGAACTTCCACATGATGAATCGGCTTGTCACGTGAGCAAGATTTGTCAATTTCATATGTTTTTCTCGCTTTTTTTTTTTTTTTTGGGCAAGTGAGGGTTTCAAACGAAAGAACAAAATAATCAACTTCAGATAACGACCTCGATCTGTACCACCACATTAATATAAGATATTCTGATCGGTAATTGCGATTGAACTCCAAAGAGCCAAAACCCAAATGCTCAAATTGAATTGTCTATTGAATTCCAGGAAAGAGTGTTCGAAAGTGGATTGAATTGAGAGTAAAATACAGCGAGAACGGAGTATGATGTGTGGGTTATTTACCTTGGCTATTGTCACGGGGCTGTTTTTCGCCTAGAAATATACCCGTGATGGCACCAAGTACGCCAACACTTGGTCTCAGCCAACTAGTGTTTACTCACACACCCGTTATGTTTTGAACGTCTAGAACACACACAAGAGTTACGGGAACCGTCCCAACCTTTATTAAGCACCGACTTACAAAGGAAACACTCTAGAGCCTAAACAGAACATCCCTATGCCTTAGGCTACGAAATGTCTTGCCTAAATAGGCTTACAATCATAAAAACGTGGCCACTAAGTACATGAGATCATGGGGCCAACCCAGGATCTTGCAGTTGACACCCCCAATTGCCCTAGGGCTGTGCTGGCTTTGCCAGATTCTGCCAGCACATTGAAAACCTAAAACTTCTTGTCTGTAACTGTCGATAACTGCCTGTTTCTGCCTTTGACACCTGTCTCATGCTGCCAGCATCATAAGCAGCCCATTTCCGCCTTGGACACCTGTCCCATGCTCCCAGCAACATATGCAAAATGCTGTTAACCGTCAATAACCGTTTTACCGAGCCAACTCAAGTCTGCCTCCATTTTGCCCGAGCCAACTCAAGGCTGCCTGGCCAATTTCGTGATCCAACCCCAGCTCCCAATACATAGCTGTTTTTCTCGATTGCCTTGTCCCACAAGCTTGCTTCCCGTTTAGTATCCATGCCTCGATATCATCGGTTCTTTACGTGCATCACAACTGCCACTTGCCTAAGGGACCAGTGCCAACACCAACTGACACCATCGGGTCACCTTGTAAAGACATGCCTGGCTCATGCCTTTGTTTCCTCCGGTTGGCTAGGGTGCAAGGTGCCACCGCTAGCCAAGCTTAGCAAGCCTTGGAAATCAAGGTGCTACCAGCTATCCATATGTTGCGAGCAGTATTTGGCATTTCACTTGGACAGACCCATCTTTGTTCCGATGTTCGCCAGCTCTCTCTCTCTCTCTCTCTCTCTCTCTCTCCAATTTTGTGGAAATGCTGCCTAGGAAGTAGGAACACATGCAGAAATGCATGATTGTTGTTGTAACTATCAACTATGCTTGTTTTAGTTAAGGACCGAGGAATCGGTGGACGGTGTTGTGCAATGGTGTCCGCAGCACCGTGCTGCACACCTTTGAGCTGTCGGATCGTACATCTGACGATTCGGATCTCATCTTAACAATGAACAGCTCTCAATCGTTGGTTGCCGAGATGAGATCCGAACCGTCGGATGTACGATCCGACGGCTAGGAGATGCGCAGCACGATGCTGTGCACCTCACAGCACCAACCTCGAGACTGATGTGAGAGTGTATAAATTGAAGGCTAATTGAAAAACCGATCCGATCCAAACAATCAGTCATATTTGGTTTGGTCGTGAAGTTCATTGGTTAGGTTATGATTAACTCGTTAATTTTAATTCGATTTCAAATTCAATTTAAGGATAGTGGTGAGAATTGGACGGACAATTTAGTATTAATATCTACACATATATGTGTGTGTATTGTGATTTGGTAATTTCTTTTCCTTGTTTTTTTTCTTTTTAAGATGTCAATGTATTCATAGGAACTCAAGTCAAGTCTTTACACAAGATGGAATCAAGACCGGGAGGAATACAACTTGACTGAAATAAAAACTTCTTATCAAAACATTTAGAAGCTATCCAGTGGCTACTTTGTTTTGGCTCCTACAACACCACACAAAAGACCAATGTCTCGTCTTAGCCCCTTTTTTTTTCTTTGTTAAGTTAGTATATTTAGAAGATAAATCACATTTGTTAGGAAAATCTTTAATATACTACTATAGTCGGTGCCTTAAATCATCAATTATTTTATAAGTTCATGTGTTGTAAACAAATATTTTGATGCTAATTGGATGGAATCATAACCGAACAAAAACCAAACCGATCCCCATAAAAAAGAACCCGAATCGATCTTATTGTTTGGCTCTGATTAGATTCCACAACTATATTAGTTAGATGTTGGTTCTCAATATTTTAAAACTATTTGAAATGGTCCGATTAATGGCTTTCAAGAAGCCGGACCAATGTGCACCCCTATTGAAAATTGGAAAGTTCAAATTCAATTGAGAGACTAATTACTCCATATGTTAAGAATGAAGAATCTATTTGATTACTGATTAGAGTGAAATGATAGGAAATGGACAAAAAGAAAAGCATGAATTTTTTATTTTTTATTTTTTGGCATTTGACTAGCATCCAAGGGAAAAAAAAAATTTAATAGTACAAAAGTATTCAGAAATTTTCTTGTACAACCATTTATAGGGATGGTTATGTAGTTTTCACTTTCATACTTAAAATACAAAAAAAATTATACTACTCCGTATTTTATTGTGAAAGTTGTCACCAATTATGAAACTTTCTACTATGCCCATAATCTTGATATTAGGGGGTGTTCCAAATGAATAGTAAAAAGTACTTTTAGAAAAAGAAGGTTTTTCAAGCTCAAAAATTATGTGTTTAAGTAAATAATTTTCCTACCAATATGAATCTTGTTTGATAGATCTCATTAAGATCTTTTAAACGGTGCAAAAAAAATTGAAAAAATCTTTTTCATTTTCATTATATTTGAGTTTGAAATTTCCTTCGTTTGAAAAAAAAGAACTTTTTACAAAAGCGGAACACCACCTTACTACTCCGGGTAAGTTAGTAACTTTGCCGTTCAAAAAAAAAAAGTTAGTACCTTTATTTTTCTTACAAGTTTCATATAAAAAAAGTTCATTTTAATTAAACGCATAGGAAGAAAATAAATCTTACTCTTTTCACATTACCTTCTCCCACTCTCACTTCCAGCATAATTTTATTTATTTAAATAATCAAAGTCTGCTTTGTTGAAAAGACAAACCAAACGAAATTTGACAAAAATAATTCGGCCCGAGTAACCGTGGGCCAGGGCCTGAAATCGAAATTTTCCAGTCCAAAGCCCATAGTTAGCGCGCGTTACTAACGCATGGGCCGATCGCCCGCACCAATTTCCAAAATTTTCAAACGCGGCCTTTTAGGGTTTCGTAACAGAGACCGAGAGAAGTAATCACGAGCATGGCGGGAAGCTATGGCGGGACGTTATGTTGTCTCAAACGTGGTTATGTAATTAGGTATATTCAATAGCTTCAACTCACTAATCGCCACGAAATTTCCTTCGTACTATTGTTTTCTGTAATTAGGTCAATTCAATGGATTCGGGCATTCATCGGTACGTGATTTCCTTCGTGTTCTCATCGTATTTGTTGGGTTTGTGTTGTCTATGAATGTTCATCTGTATATGTTTTTTCGTTACATCTGCAGAATCTCATGGCTGCTTCCTTGATTTGAAATCGTTACCTGTGATTCTTATAACTCGTAGGCGTTGAATCGAATCGAGTTGTTAATTATTTACTTATATATGTGTTGAAAGAGCCTACATTCTACAGCTATCGCGAATTTGAGATGGATTGGCAAGAGTTTGTTAGATTTGTATTAGCTGATTAAGTTTGAGTTTATTTATCTTAAGTATAGTTTAATTTGGGGCGGAGTCAGGATCGTGGGGCCAATACTCAACCATAGAAAATTTGCTAACGACAGTCCCTAGGAGAATGATCAATATGCTAAAAGCGTTTCGACATCTGTGAAAAAATGGATTCAAATATCGGAAAAGAAAGCCTAATCGCCAACTGCGAAAAAAAGGGCCGACGGGAAAGTTCTTCTGAATATATATCGATCTTCGCGTGTTTTTTTTTTTTGTTGTCAAAATTGAATTTTTTTTGGTATTGTGTGGGTAATATCCAAGTGTATTAGACATTTGTAAGCAAAATTATTGTGGTAGAAAGGGGCAAGAATATAATTTTAGTAGGAATTCTTTTGATAATTTTGTTCTGACTGGGGGGGGGGGGGTCAAATTCACAAACAGTTCATCAAGGGAGAAGTTGGAGGTTAGTGGGTCAAGTCGCCCCGCTTAACCCAATATCCCTCCGCCCCTGAGTTTAATCATGTCTCTTTGCATAGATGCTTTTCTTAGCTTCTTTTAGTGCTGAAACTGTGTTGTTTTCTTTTCCTGACCTCTGTCCTATCGCAAACGATAGCTTCTCGAGTAGTGCAGCATGTCCTGCGCAAAACATAGTAGTGTGGCATTTGCTTTCCCCGTAGTTTTGGTTTTTTGTTCATAGGTTTGGTTTAGGGGTGATACCGGTCCGGTTTTGACCGGTTTGGATGTATTTTTCTGTCAAAACTGGTTATCCGGTTTGAGATTTTTAGAAACCGAAACCGGTTGAGATTTCCGGTTTCGACCGGCTCAACCGGTTCCGGTTTCGACCGGCTCAACCGGTTCCGATCCGGTTTATCCGATTTTCATTCATGAGCCATATTTTGGGCCCAACACATCAAAAAATTCACAATTCAACCCATAAAATATCAACCAAAAATCTATAATTCAACCCCTTTTTTTGGGCCTAACAAAAAAGGATCAATTTTGAGCCCAATACATAAAAAAACTCATAAAAATATAATTAAACCCATAAAAATAGTTTTTATATAATAAATATATTTATTAGACCAATATATACTACAAAATATCAATCCAAAACCCATAATTCAACCTCTCCCCTATGTTTTATATATATATATATATGTATATATATAACCAGTCCGGTTTCAACCGGTTTTTAAAACACATAAACCGGATCAAATTATTTTTCCGGTTTATAAAATTTTATAAACCGGAATCGAATCGAAATTATTCAACCGGTTTAAAAAATTCGGTCCGGTCCGGTTTTTTCGGTTTTGATCGATTTTCCGATTTCGAGTAATGGCCCTAGTTTGGTTAGTGATTTAGATTACTACAAAAAGGTTGTCGATTTTAGTCCCTCAGCACAAAACCACAAACTCCCAACACTTAACTGTTGGTATATGACCATTCGGCTGGAAGCCCAAGTCAGAGTTTTGTTCTGTTTATTTGCTCTTCTAAATTTTCACATTTAGTTCCGGACTTTTGTTACAATAGGTCAATTCGATCTAGTCTAATCCTCTCTGTTGTGCTGCAGCCATTATTTGACCCATTGTTATTTCTCCAGTAGTATTGTTATTAGTTTTATCACTTTATGTATGCTCATTGAATTGGTTGTCACTTATTTGCATGTTACTACGTAATTGATTGGGCTGCTTTTGCTCCATTAAGCATTTTCCTACTTGGAACTTGGAAGAGCCTATGATGTAGGAACAGATGCCGTGGAATTTTGTGGCTGTAGGTTTCAATCGAAGAAACTGTTACCTCGATTGAATCGTTTACTCAAAGGATTTCTCTTTCTTTGGGTTATTGGTTTGCACAGTTGCAGTTCTCTTTAGCCTGCCTTCTACAAAATATGGGTTCCGCTTCACATTTTTTTGTCAATTTTTTTGAGTGGACAGTAGGCTTCTAAGAGGTCGTTTTCATAATGGAGTTTTGATTGCATCATATTATTATTATTCTACTATTGTCATAATCTTTACAATAGTACATTAGAGGCTCAGAGGAGAGGAGAGGAGATGTCAGTCAGACCAAGATACTCGGTTGCTTTTGGAATTGAGATAGTTAAATTTAGAAATGGCAGGGTAGTTTCCGGCTTTTAGCATTTATTTAGTCTTAAATTTAGAAATGGCAGGGTAGTTTCCGGCTTTTAGCATTTATTTAGTCCTTTCAAATATTCTTCCACTTTGTTGACCTTTTCCCATGTGTTTCTAAGGCTTTCACACCTCCGGGAGTCATCAGTTGGCTGCTTAAGGTCCCCGAAGTCCATGGTACAGCTGTGACTCTGTGACCCAAAAGACTCGACGGTACCATGTCAATTGATCGTACCAACATGAAGGAGAAGCTTCCTAGCAATAGATGCCAGCTGCCTTACAGTTTAATGACTAGGTATAATTTGTGAATACTTTTCCCCCTTATCTCCCCCAACTAATTAAGCAAAAACAGCCCCAAGGATTAGTTCGGTTGGTTGGTAGGTTTGCTCTCCTACACTATGGACCATGGTTCGATTTTTGTGGTCAAACCGTAAGAAAGTAATTCTCAAGAGTTTCTGATCCCGACGTAGATGACCTGTCTTTGATTGAACTGAGAAAGAGATTAATTGAGATATGCGTAAGCTAGCCTAGACATCTTTGACCATCGTACAAAGAAAAAGAAAAACTAATTAAGAAAAGTTGTGTGACTTTTCTTTAAGGGCAAAGTCTTGGTCGGTAGGTTTGCTCCACTACACTATTGACCATGGTTCGATTTTTGCGGTCAAACCGTAAGAAAGTAATTCTCAAGAATTCCTGATCCCGACGTGGATGACCTGCCTTTGATTGAACTGAGAATGAGATTAGTTGAGGTACACGTAAGCTAGTCTGGACATTTTTTACCATCATACAAAGAAAAAAAAACTAATTAAGAAAAGTTGTGACTTTTCTTTAAGGGCAAAGTCCACTTTCACCCCTTGTGATTTGTGTCATGTGTAGATACACCCCCTATAGTTTAAAAATGTGCACATAATCCCCTGTGATTTTGAAAATGTGCGGATAGACCCCCTTCCGTTATGTTTTTCATTCACATTAACGGAGGTGTATCTCACACGCCTCTAGAATCTAATCTGAGCTATTCATAATGTATTAAATAAAGAATAGAACATCTTTGTAAAAAAATTTATCTCAATCAAACATCAATAACCCAGTGATATAATTCTTGGTAAATTCAAATTTGAAATTTTAATTTCATAATAATTTCAATTCAACTATGAGGCTTTTTATTTTTTGATCGACTTGAATTTTGGCCAAGATGTAGTATTCGTCAAACGCTAGAATATCAATGGTTCGGATTCAATTTTTAGTATATGGGATAGATTGGTTATATTTAAAGAAGAAGAAGTATCAAGGGAGATGATGAGGGCATATCGGTCTTTTAATGTTGTGGCCATTAATATGGATGGAAAACGTGATGGCAGAAGGTCTATCCCCATATTTTCAAAATCACAGGGAGTTATGTGCACACTTTTAAACCATAGAGGGTGTATCCGTACTTGACCCAAACCCCAGGGGATCAAAATGGACTTTGTCCTTTCTTCAACTTATTAAAAATGTTCAGACGATCTTACCTTATCAAGTTAACGCGTCTGCCTTCATTTTCATGGGGTCCCCATGCATTTGCCATAGCGTGGATATTCACAGCGACTTAAGGTCAGTTGACACTGTTGAATTTCGTGATAGCGACTTGACCTTTTTTTGAATCTTCTTTTTTTAACTTTCAATGATGGGTTCGGGTCAGTTTTTTCTGTTTTCCCGGTAGTAAAAGAGCTTTTTATTGCTGTAGAAAAGGAGGAATTCCTCTCATGGGCTCTGTATTACTAAAGGGTGGAGTCCTGGGACCCGGGAAGTGTGCTGCGCAGCGTGCTGCGCGGCCTCCGGCGCTGCCTTGCCGGCATCGGTTCGACGATCGGAGACGTCCACTGCGTAGAGCTCGTCGAATACTACAAATGTACCAAAAATCAACCCGATCAAGTATCTTTAAGTGTCTCATCGGAACACATATAATTCAAAAAGAATGGATTCGGTGGTTTTGATCCAGTGTTTCGTATCCATTAAGATTCATTTTTTTTCAAGTTATATGTATTCCGATGAAGTACTTAACGTTATTTGATCGGGTTGATTTTTGGTACACTTGTAGTATTCGACGAGCTCTACGCAGTGGACGTCTCCGATCGTCGAACCAATGTCGGCAAGGCCGCGCCGGAGGCCGCGCAGCACGGGGCTGCGCAGCACACTCCCTCTGTCCGGAGTCCTGATGCCGGATTCTAGAAGGGCACAAGTGTTTTTCAGGTAATTTCGTTCGGCTTCAGTGAAATTATTAAGCTTCAGACTTCAGTCCATCTTATAATATTCTAATTAATTCGTAATCGAAGATGTTCTCTAATTAATTTTTCAGTCTTGTTTATTTCATATTTTCATGCATCTCAAGTTTGGTCCCTGACTGCAGTTAAGCACCTTGAGTTCATAACTTGATTTATGCACACTGGTGCATATGCCTGTTTTTATGAGTCAAAAGTTCAATACTACTATATGACAATCAAAGAAAAGTAAGGAAAAGTGACAGCTCCATTCTTTAAAGAAGATGGAAATTAATTCGGCAGCTATAAGTACTGGAGGAAAAATACTGAGCCATCTTTGTCTGGTGATAATTTACAAGCTTTTGATTTTTGGTGGCTGAAGAAGTGATTCCTTGTCTCTCCAAACTTATAGCTTTAGTTATTGGGCTTATTGTGTAGTGAAATGAAAGTGAAATCATATCCAAATGCATCTGTAGTGAAAGCAACAAGAGATTAATAACATTGGAAAATTGTAGGGGACCCATTGCTTTCAATTGGCTGAAAGTGAGCTTAGATAATGGTTAGTTTTGGATAAAAGTCAGAATCTACTCATCACGACCCGTCTCTTGTTCTTATTACCAAAACACCGATGGGCTTGTTTGATTGGAGGACTCGGAAGGTAGGATTAGTATTAAGGGAACCTATGGGCTTGTTTGATTGGAGAACTAGGAAGGTAGGATTAGTATTAAAAGGGGAACACAAAGGTACACATATTTTCTATTATTCCTTGGTCCCGTGTTCGGTACATTTGGGATTAAGCACTGGACTGAACAAGGTGAGATTATTTGTCCGTTTAGTACCCCATGTGGGAGATTAACTAATTCCAGGGGCAGGGTTTGTATTAGCTAGTCTCCCTCATCCAACGACCAAAAATAATCCTCATCATCTTTATCTCACTCTCAATTACTCAAATCGAAGTTACCAAAAATAATCCTCAACATCTTTATCGCATTTTTATCTCACTCATGCTATGTTTGAATTGGTGTTTGAAATTTTTTTTGAAAAATAGTAGGGGTAATAAGTGAAGAGAGATAGAGAAAAAAATGTTGGAAAGAGAAGGAATCTAAGGGAAATTTTTTGAAAAATTCTTTTTGAATTGTAAAGAGAACATGGCATCAATCACTCAAATCGAAGTTACCAAACAAACAGTACTCATATAATCCCATTTACTATCTCATAGTCTTCACTTGTCCCTTCTATCTCATTTCTTAATTCCATCTTATCAAATTTTCGTAAAAATAATCCAACCATCAAAACGTGCCGTAAGGACACAATGCCGGACGCACTTTTTGTGTAGTTGAGGAGAGATTATCCATTACTCGGAGCACTATAGATATGGTCCCGCTTAACTTGTCAGGAGAAAACGTCCAAAAAAAGAAAAAAAACTTGTCAGGAGAAAACGATGATTTGGAAACATGATGCCTAACTAAACGCCGACCAATATGTGGAATTCATAGAAGATTAGGTGATTAGTCAGTCTACCCGATGCTCTTGAGTCTTGAATATACGCTTCAGAATATTCATTCGAATAGGCATCTCCTTTTAGTATTAAGAAATTGGGACTTACCCACAAGGATGGGAACTTGCAGCGGAAGTAACCACAAGTGTTCTTTTCTTCCACAAAACAAAAATTAGCCAATTAGGACTCCTGCACTTTAACTGATGGGGCATGTAACCCTCAGGCCTCAGTTCTTGTGACAGTAAAGAAAGTACCCCGGTAATCCTTTTATGGAAACAAAAGAACAGGGGATTAAATGGCAACTTACATTTCATATGAATTGGGGCTTCCATTAGCAAAAGAGGGCTGTTGAATGTCACCAAAATAATCACCCGATTTCTCCACTTGCTACATGTTATGTGGCCCTTGTTACGAATGTTTTTTTGCTTTCTTTGTGTTTTTTTGCTTTCTTTGTGTTCTCTTGCACTTAACTTAAACTAAACTTAAATCTGAAAGTTTTGTTCTTATTTGAATTTTTTTCGCATTTGTTAGTTTTGAGCCAAACTTTTGTGAGTTGTTGATTTGTCTCGACAAGAAAAAGTAAAAAAAAAAAAATTACCTTTACCCTAGTATTTTGAGAAATTTTTTTACTTTTCCGATTCCTTTCGTCGAAACGAATCAATAATCCACAAAAGTTTGGTGCAAAATTAACAAATGCAAAAAAAATTTAAATAAGAATAAAATTTGCAGATTTAAGTTAAGTTTAAGTCAGGTTCAAGAGAACGGATTTAAAAATTGGACTCATATCTCACACACTTACTCGAGTTCTGAGTGCCTGATACCGCGTACAACTTTTTCTAGGGCTGCTCGCGGTCCGGTTCGGTTCGGATTTCTAGGAATCCGAGGACCGAACCACTAGTCACGGTTTTTACAAAATGAAATCCGTGTCCGAACCAAAAGTCCTACGGTCCAGTTCCAATCCGATCCGTGACTTGCGGTTCGGTTACGGTTTTGTCCACGGATTTTAGCAAAAATAAAGTTCAAGCATATATTTCACAATAAAAAGGAAGAACGTTACATTCAGAATTAAGTTTAACACCACCAGAAAGAACTTATTATATAAACTACCAAAGGCTTACTCTAGAAATTAAATTCAAAAGAATCTCAAACACTAGTAGAATTGTATCATTATAGTACATTACATAACATAAAAAAATCACAAAAGAAACCAACTACTGAAACTCAACTTGGTTACCCATAATTTATACGAAAAAACATGATTTACTCCCTATATTTTATGTACATCTACACTCTATCCCATTATTAAGATAAAATACTAAAATTGGTGGAAAAAAGTGTTAACATTACTAACAATTTATTATATAAATACACACATATATATATTATTTATATAAAACAAATATCTCACGGTTCGGTTCGGTTAATCCACGGTTTCGTAACGAAAATCCGTGGACCGAACCGCAAGTCACGGTTTTCTAATTTTTCAATCCGTGTCCGAACCATTAATCCACGGACAAAATCCAAAAGGTACGGATCGGTTCGGTCCGGACCGGTTTCACGGTTCATCGGATTTTTTGAGCAGCCCTAACTTTTTCTTGTTCTGGTGGATCCTAGGTGAGATGGTTTTTTCCGTTTTGTTATATATGGTGGGTGAGGGGCCTAGATGAGATCATTTTTTTTTTTTTGAAAGGATCACGAAGATGAGATCATTGAGATGGCTTGTTGTTTAGAGTTATTTTGCGAAAGGAGCAAAATGCATATTGTGATACATTTGGGTTCCTTGTCGAAATTTAGGCCTAAAAATCCCCCTATATATTCCTCCCCAAAGCACCAACTTCTCTTGGCAATTAACTCACAATGGCCTCTTGGCTCCTACCCGCATAGGCTTCTTGGCTCTTGCCCTCACCTTTCCTCCTCCTCCTCCTCCTCCTCCTCCTCCTCCATGGAACTCTGAATTGAATATCTTACCTTAGTCTGCTCGTTTTCTTCTCGTTTACATATAACAGCCATATCTAATCTTCTTCCAATTTTTCACTTAAATCCTCAATTTCACTCCTTCTGTTTCAAATTAGTCCATAATTTCTTCTTTCTCCCTCACCCTCTGTTACTTCTTCCTTTTGTTGACATCACAAACTCTGCTTCCCTTCTCTGCTTCTCTGATAATTGCTTTCAATGGCCACCTCTCCATCAAAGGATTCCAATCCCTCAAACAAACAAAACACAAGCCTTCCCCCCAAGAGAGGCCAGATCAAAGCTCAAATTTTTGAGAGCTTGGTCAAGACCATATCCTCTGTCGCCTCGAAAGCAGGGGAAGCACTGCGTGGGATCCGGAAAGAAGGCGGCGGTGGCAGCACCTCCGATAGTCCACCGCCCAGTACCTACAACTCTGATTTGAATTAGATGATGGGTCAAGACTCAGGACCATCATCATTCAACTGAATTCCGTGGGTTTCATCATTTTCTTGAAGCCTTCTGATGTTGGGTATATAAGGTCGAGTAGAGCCACTGTTTTTTGTTTTTAGGGAAAATCAAAAGCTGTGAAAAAGTCTGTTGTTTTAGATTCAGACCAAAGCTTCTGTGGCTTTTTGTTGGGTTCTAGTAGTATGTCTATTGGGCGTATATTCCTTTTCATGTCATCTGTGTCAGTTTATCAGTGTCTTGTTGTTTTATCTCGACTGTAGGACATGCCTCTTCCTCTGTTGTTTCTGCAAGTTTTAGAGAGAGATGATATCTAGGAGGAGGTGTGTTTGTTTGTATTTGGATCTATCCTTTAGTCTGTACTCTTTTAGTTTTACAGTGGCAATAAATTTCACTTTCCATTTTGTTTCATTTTTGTATAATATTCTGAATCGCTGTTGCAATCACCATGAGTCCATTCTTTCAAATTCATGACTTATTAGAATTATGGGGCTATCTCCGAGGTTCTTATCCATATTCCTACAAATTCAGTGGTTATAGGACACTTTTCTCCTTGTGGAATGGTCAGTTCAACCCATTGGTTATGAAAGTACTTGAGGGAAAATTTAGTAATCGTTTTTATTTAGGATTGGACCCACCATTAAAAAAAAAAGGTCAACAAAAAAGACTAAAAATTTTATACTCCGACAAAAAGATACAACAAAAAGATTCAGAGGATTAGATTTAGGCATACGTGTTTTTTTTTTTTTCCCCCTAAGTGGAGGGAGAAGACTTGAGGGGTCAAGCTGGAGAGCAAAAGGGATTTCACTTCTTATATTCTTGCAGACGCAAAGGGGAATATTCTATATCTGAGTGATGTATTAAAAAATTAGCTTAGATTTTAGCAGTAGTGATTGTAAGGCTGGCAAGAGTGTTTTAGCTATTAAATTCCTATAAAAATTGGTAGTAAAATCACATTCATTGATGGGGAGATGTATTTGATAGCATAGGTTATGAGGTGAATTCTAAGGCCGTGACACTAGGCAACAAGTAGAAACTATTAAAAACTAATCAACATAATTCGTAAGTTTTGCAATTTTTCCTTTTCGTGAAAACATCTGTGGACGTGTCAAAACTGTCCGTCTGTTATTTTTAAATGATTTCTTATCAAAATTTGTGGGACTTAATTACCCGCGTGAGAAAATTCCTAGAGTTGTCATTTGATCGCTCAGCATGAAGCTTGGAATTATAATTAAAGAAGTGAACCTTCAAGTTTGGACATTTCGGCATCCATACTAGAAAAGGAAAACGAAAAAGAACTATTTTGATGTAGAGAGAAACCTATTCACGGCTCTGCGCAAGCTCACCCGTCTGTTTAGGTAATCACTGGTTGAGATACGTTTTTAAACTTTTATCGATAATAAATATTTCTGACCATTAATAGTTTGTCTTTAATTTGGATCATCCAAAATATTTTTGAATGACCAAGATTTGCCTCCGTAAACTTTATTTACGGGAGGCATGTTAAAAAGTTTTTCTCTTTGGTCTGATGTGCCAATGGGATGGACAGACCGTGAATCAGGGCTCTTGAACGTAGGTCAAGGGAACTGTCTTGTTAACTTAGATGGTAAGTTCACTTCCTCCCTCAGTGGAGACAGGGATTTGAGCTCCGCAAGGGACGTGGATGGGATTCAGGGTTATAGACAGTTTTTGGACCCCTATAAACTTACTAAGGCCCCGTTCCAGAACGGTTTTAAGTTCTTATTTTTTGTCTAATAATAAGACTTGTTCCACAAAATAAGAAGTACTTATTTTTTGGTGAAGGTAACTTCAAGCTCAAAAATCATGTGTTTACGCAAATAATTTTTCTATCAATATGGATCTTATTTATTAGATCTTATTGAGATCTTTAATATGGTGCAAAAAAATAAAAAAATATTTTTTTATTTACGTTATTTTTGAATTTGAAAATGTGAAATACGCTGCTTATTTGAGTTTTCTGGAACAATCCTTCTTATTTTTCTTTGAAAAGTTTCAAAATAAATATTTATTTTTTAAGAAGATTTCTGGAACGTTGCCTAAGATCTCTTTGATGCATAAAATGTGGAAAAAAAAACTGTAGGTCAAGGTGGGTGTACTGCATTTACAGATGAAAAAATGACAGCTTTGTTGATTTAAATGACCTTTTGGGACCACACTCCCAAGTAGTAATGGCTAACATTGTTCTTGAACCAGATCCCTAGGCTAGACCCACATTTGCGTACAATAAGGTCCAGCCTCCAGCCACCTGTTACCAGTCAATTCAGCTTCAGCGCTTTCTCCTGCTGCTAAAGTAAATCCAGTGATGTTGCCACTCACTCTCTCTCTCTCTCTCTCTCAATGTGTGTGGGTGGGTGTGTTTTGGTGGCGGTGTTACTTAAGAATTGTTTATTCAAGTTCGTGGAATACTATGATAAAGCGATGGAACTATAGATATGATCATATGAGCTATCATAGTACTAGTATTTTTTTTACCAGGATCTTGGGCGAGATTTCGTTTAGAGGTATTATAGAGAATTTTTATGCACGGTGTTACACAAAATAAAAATAAAAAAAAAAGGGCTTCCTAGGTGTAGTTCTAACTAGTATGATAAGAGCATGTACAAATCTCATACAATTGTCTACGCATTGAGTGTCCGACGTTTATACATAAGTATAATTTCATGAGAGATTGATTTGATGGTCAATGTCTGAGTCTTAGGTATTTGTTTCTTCTTAAATCTCAAGCTCAAAACTTTCCAAGTGCTGTTAACTCTTATAGGGCTAGTTCTTAAGGGGTTTAAGTGGGACCACCACTAATGAACAGTAAAATTAGTCTCTCTAGAATTAGTTGTGTAGAGGCAGGGTTTAGGACATCCTTTTAGTGATTGGATTTACTCTTGGAGCTCCTGGTTAGAAGATTTAGACTCCATTCCGTTTTCTCCTAAAATCTTGTTTTTCAAAAAGAAGATAATTTCAAACTCAAATATAACGAAAACGAAAAATGATTTTTTAATTTTTTTTGCACCGTTTAAAAGATCTTAATGAGATCTATCAAACAAGATCCATATTGATAGAAAAATTATTTACTTAAACACATGATTTTTAATTTTGAAATTACTTTCTTTTTTCAAAACCCTTCATTTTCTTGAAGTGGAATGGCTTCTTACTCTTTTGACTTGTTGACTCTGCAAAAAGGAAGACGGTTAGCGATACTCCGACCAGTGTCGACAGCTGAAAATGTCCTCAACGGTCAAGTCAATTTCCACTCAAGGGTAAACTGTGGATTAGGAATGCTAGTCCAAGAATTCTCAGAGATTATGAATACGAGAGTAGTTTTACTCACAATGCTCTCGCGTACGATTTTTTCGATCCCTTTGTAGTATGCCTTCATCTTATCAGCTATCCACCTGCCCCACTTCCGTCACGACTTTAGGGACATTTCGACAATCATTTTGGGTGCCCCTGTGCCTGATTCTTCTCGGTCATGACTTCGAAGAAAACCGCAGACATTTTGTTGAGATCTTGGGTCTCCTCGGACGTTATTCGAGGCCAAGGTCCCTAATGAAGACTTTTTAATCTCACATATGGATCTAGAACTATGTCCTCCTCGAACGTTTGACCATGTCTGAGGAGACGGTTGCTAAACTTGAGGTCGGAATTGAGAGTCGTTGATTTGGTTGATCAGCGTTCTTGGTTGACCTCGGCCGTTGATCAGATCTGAGGCAACACGTACTTTCTTGACCCCTTTGAATTTGTCTTCATCTCCGTTATGCTGTTGTAATTCTCGTAAATATTTTTACCCCCATCTAGGTATGGCGAAGTTGGTCTGGACCCCAAATTACAAAGGAAAAAACTTTGTACATATTCACATGGAGCATAACCAGTGATTATTGTCTAATGTGGAAAATCGCACTCTCAGCTCGTAAGGATACAGCTGTAATCTCTAGTGCACCCAAAGAATGAAACATCAATGTCCACTAGGAGGGGGTACCCACTTGGTAATCCAGGCATTGAACTCCCTTGATATGGTCGGCGGTCAATCATTCTACGTTTACTTGAAATGGGTAGGCCTTTTTCCCTTTATGTGGTCCCTGCTCGCACTGCTTTTCCTGTATCCGAAGAGAGAGAGAGAGAGAGAGAGAGAGGGGAAGATGGAACTTGCCCTATAGACTTGTGGTCCTTGTGGAGCTACGTTCTTAAAAATGTAATTTTAAGTTTAAAATTTATATGATTCCATAAATAATTTTTCTATCAATATGGATTTTGTTTAATAGATCTCATTGAGATCTTTAAACGGTGCAAAAAAATTAAAAAATTATTTTTTATTTACATTATTTTTAAGTTTAAAAATGTGAAATAAGTATTTATTTTTCAAGAAGGTGTTCTGGAACATAGCCTAATTGGAGTGGTCTTTCTACGGGGCTAAACGGGTAATGGTGTTTATTTCTCTTTCTATATTGTGAAGGAAAATCAGCCATTTCCCGTAGAGAAACTCACTCTGAAATGAAGTTACTTGAGCTTGACTGTTGTGTGACTCACTAAAAGCTCATTCGAATTTTTTTTGTTAGACAAACAAGTTTGATCTTTTTTGAAGCTTATTCTGAAAAAAATTAACCGTGAATTCACGTGTTTGTCTAAACGTGATTGTCCAAAAATGCCCACCATTTGAGACAACTTATTTTCCTCAACTTTGTTTTCTAAATATTCCTTCTGACCTTTTTTTAGAGTCCAGTAATCTATTTTAAGTTGTTCATTAATAAGTGTCCATCTTGTAAAGTTATTGGATAAAAGTTTGAGTATTTTCTATTTTGCCCCTAAAAGTAGATTTCATTTTGAAAAGTTAGTGAGTGAAAATGGATATAAAAGTTAATGTGAAATGTGTAATGATGATGTCTCCTTAATAAGTTGGAGTAACGAAACAAGACATTTAAATAGTGACGGAGGAAGTAGTATTTTTGATATTCTTAGCAGAAACAAGTATTACATGTCAATATGAAGATCAAAAATATAGTGTAAACTTTTTTTTTTTTTTTTGACAAAAGTGAGAGGTACTGCATTGATAAAGTCCAACGGTACTTAACGAAATTCATTACAAATAATTTGGACAAAGTCAAACTAATTATGTAATTGATGCATAACGAGAATGAACGAGGTGAAACATAACGAAATTCATTACAAATAACTTGGACAAAGGCAAACTAATCATCTAATTGATACATAACGAGAATGAATGAGGTGATTGATGTCTTTCATCCCCAGCCAAGGCGTCGTCTCCCGCACCTTCTGCTGAGCGGAAGATTCATATTTCCTGTAGCAATTTCAAAAAGATTTACATTGCTAGCCAAGAAAAAAAGACAACAAGAACTCAGACGATCAGATGAACTTCGACCAGAAATAAACACACTAATGAATTTCTAGCTAACCACCAATAAATGCATACTAATCTTCTCGAACCCGAACAGTAAACAAATTGCCCAAAGGCAAACTTTATTACTCTCACAAGGAGAGACAAAACTTCCTTAGATTTTGCTCTAAATCCAGCCGCTAAAAAACTACCAAACGGATCGCAACCCTCACTGCCTCCACCGCTGCTGCCACAAGGGCTCCGGCGACGGATTACATGCCGACAAACGACTCCAGTGACGGCGGAGCCCACTGAACAAAGAGGGTCAGATCTGATGGAGGAGAAAACAAAAAAAAAAAAACCATAGGGAAGAGGGGGAGGAAAGAGGAGAGCAGAGAAGGGAGAGCGGATGGAGGAGGAGGAGGCCGGGGGAGGGAGAGAGACGCCTCCCCCGAACACCCCCCCCCAGGCGACTCTGACTTGTCAAAATTGCCTTAGAGCACTCAAAACCCTAGGCGGCTGTTTTTTGACTTTGAAAAGATTATCTGTTCAAAGGCCCTATGTGTGAAGTGTGAACTCATCCTTACCCCTCGAACTTTGCTTGTTACCAACTTGATTAATACATTAGAGATCCATCTTAGAAGACAGTGATGTACATTCTGTAAATACGTAAATAATAGCTACGGAGTATGTTTTTGGAGGTAGTTATACTTTGAGGCCAAGATTGAATAACCTAGTGATTGGCTCGATGAAATTCGATAACCACTCAAACATTAATGTATTACTTGTTATAACCACCCAAACACGAAAATTCGACGGATTTATCATAATCCTGAAAGGGTATGCCGCCCAACATTATTTTAAAAGATACCTTGCTTGACTAGATTGAAGGGTCTATAAAAGAAAAAAACGACTACTTCTTTAGGTTTAAGCAAAATACTAGGAGTGGCTAATTATTTAAATCATTTGAAAGGAGTGTTTTGTTTTGATAATAGGATTGTGTGTTTTTGTGTTTGGATTGTGATTTTGGCACTCTAAAAATTGATGAAGGAGCTCTAAAACTGAACTGTATTGATACACAAAACGAAGTCGTTTTGAAACCCTTTGATCAATTTTTGAAGTGCTAAAATCAATTTCCTTTGGTTGTGTTTGGTTGGAAGTTTAGTTTAGTTTAGTTTTGATAGTGGGTGGAGAGAGAAATAAAGTAATGATTGAAAATATGGGTAATGATTGGAGAGAGATAGAGAGAGATGAGAAAGTAATAATTAAAAAAATAGGGCAATGATTGGGAAAAGAAGTAGGGTAATAATTGGTTTCCAAAACTAAAACTAAAAAGAAAAGGCAACCGAACAAAGCCAAATTTGTGTTTACATCCACAAAGACTTTCCTTTCGCAAGGTTGAGTTTAGAAATATAACTTGCATATAAACTTCCCTCACCCAAACCTATTCCCCCTCAAATCCTCTGTAATGAAATTTTCACTATCCTTGTATTTTGGGTCCTTAGATTGTGTGGGAATTTTTTGTTTTTTTTTAAATTATTATTCGATCCCACTTTCGAAAATGCACCGGTGCGGTGGCATAGAAAGATGTCAGTATAGAAGATTTGAACTCAAACGTCTCTGCTCACAATCTAGAAAAAGGTCCATACAGAATAACATTACTGGAAAAGGAGTTGCTTTCCAAGGGACCCGGGGGGGCTGCTCTCCCCCTTGGGGAGAGCAGCGTGCTGCTGCGCCCTTTTTGGGGCCGATCCCGGTCTCGCTCCGATGATCCGAATCGTTCACTTTGTAGAGCTCGTCGAGTAGAACAACTATGCAAAAAATCAGCTTAATTGGATATCATTAAGTACCTGATCGGAGGCTATATAACTCTTGGTCCATTGGGAATAATGGATTTGATCCAGTGTTTCGGATCCATTCTTTTCAAAGTAAAAAGGCTCCGATCAAGTACTTAATGATATCCAATTAAGCTGATTTTTTGCATAGTTATTCTACTCGACGAGCTCTACAAAGTGAACGATTCGGATCATCGGAGCGAGACCGGGATGGGCCCCAAAAAGGGGACAGCAGCACGCTGCTCTCCCCAAGGGGGAGAGCAGCCCCCCGAGTCCCTTTCGAAGTTAATATTATATTAATAGCATGGCTGAATCATGTGTTGCAATTTGCCTCTATTAAAATAAAAAGATTTTGAAGTTGTTGCAAAAGGGCCATAAATTGCAACTGTCGGACCACTTTTTCACCATCTCTCCTAAAATCAATTGGTGGTAGGAAGGGTTTCAATTAAATTTTTTATGGCATTCGACATCGCACTCGCAAGTCTATTTTTATAGCGGTCGCAAGAAGTGACATTGTGTAATCAAATCCATGGGGGCACTTCAGACCCAACAGCAACACCTTGAACTCTTCATGATTCGCTGTCACTTTTTTTTTTAGGGCCATAAATTTAATTGTGTGGTAAATTGATGGATTTGTGATTTTTGTGGAAGCAAAGAAAATTGGATTATTAGCTTAGCTTATGACCTAACTACCCAATACATAGAGTCATGAGTGGAACTTATCTGACTTCAGTTTTTTGGCACCACCTTGTTTGAAATCCACATAAGGTCCTGGCATTTGGTGGGAAGTGCAATCCGATTGTAATAGGGCATTTGGTGGGAAGTGTAATCCGATTGTAATGGAGCCGAATTCATATATTTCAAGTCAAATTCGAATTGTATTTTATCCGATCCATTGACAACATAGTGATGCTGTGATTGGGACTTGGGGCTGTTGTTTACAGGAGCATTTAGTATCGTTCAATTTCACCATCCGTCTCGATAATTAATCGTGAGATTGCGTGCTGCTGCTGTTACTTGGAGTCAGCAACCCCCAAGTCGGTGAGACTGGAGAGCAACGTTTGGAGGTGGATCCATGAACCTATCCCTTTCAATGGAGGAAAGAGCCTACTTTTTGGGCCACCTGGGTCCTGCATGAGCCCTATCAGGTGAGTGCCCAAAAGTGGTCAGGTCATTTATGCAGAACTACCACAACTCCCTAAACCACAGGGCATTAGCTATGTGTTATACAAGATTAGTCTGGGTTTCTCTCAAAAAAGCTTGTCTACAGCTTAAGAATTTTACATAAGTTGCTTTGGTTAAATAGAGTTTCGAAACCCGTGTTACTGTAGGCTTTAACCCGTTTAGATGATAAGGATGGACTAGGTTAATCTCGTGGGCCATACATGGTCGCACAGCTTGGAGGGTGGATGTATATTTTGGTCACCTGCGGTCATGTTTCTTTTGGAAGGGCGCAAATTAATAGTCGGCTGGGTCTAATCATGACACCTCATAGATGAAATAAAAATAACCAGGTGTGGTTATACTACTGGGACAAGGGTTCCTTTCGGGTAAAGGGTAAAGTGCACGGTGGTGTCGTGCACTCCAACTCCAATGTTTTTTCAAGATTTTATCACCGTGATCAGAACTATTTAATTTTTACAAAAGATTAAATTAATTGAACATTGATAACCACATAATCATAATAGATATGTCATGCAATTTGTTTCTGGAGTCATACTGACCACATATTTTGCATAACAAATACTATTTTTTGTAATCAAGAGGCTAATCATATCTAATCAATTTAGCTTCCCCTTTTTTTTTTTGAAACCCACCTTGGCGCGCTATTCGGTCACAGTATTGGGACGCCTTGTCTCATACTACATCCCCGAGATGGGATTGGCTCTTTCATGTCTCTCTCTCTGTTTTTTTTTCCTTTTTTCTTCCTGTTAATAATTAAACGTTCGGACCAGCTCATGCTTACTCCTTAGTTCTATTTCTTGGTATTGCTGTTTCATTCGAGTTGTTGTCAATCGTGGGAACGATGCAATATTTCTAGGTTTTCTAACACTAAAATGGGCATCCCTTTCGTTTGATGATGACAATGGTGGTGCCCAAAAAAGCCCAGCAGAATAATGCGTGTGGGTCACCTTTCCAGCCCATCCATGAGAGCTGATAGGGGGAACTGGGGGGTACTTTTTCTTCGTATTTCCTTGACCGTTCCCTCCGGTCTATGGGGTCGGTGTTATGCATTTTGCCGCATCAGCCGTCTCAAAATTCGTTCCCACTAAGGCGCTCTCTGTCAACAGCAACCATGTAATAGTCTAATAGACACAAATAAGTTTGTAAATGAACTGAGCCGTTTGTGAACTGTTCGAGGTTCGGTTTAGTAAGAGCTCGTTTGAGTTTAATTTGTCTGCTAAACAAACTGAACCTGAGCCTCAATTCTAGACTTTCCGTAAATAAGCCGAACTTGAGGCTAACGGTATTCAGCTCTGTTAGGCTCACGAACCTATACTTAAATTTAATTAATAATTCAATAGGGGTCTATTTGTAAATATAAAAAATTTTAAGGTTGTATATATCATTCAATACTTATTTTTCTTCCAAATTCTACAAGATCATTGAGAGAGTTTGGGTTCGCTTGAGTTTAATGAACTGAGCCGAACCAAACCCGAGTATTGACAAGCTCAATTCGAGCTTAAATTGGCTTGGCTTGATTCGTTTGAGTTTAACTAGTCAAACTCGAGCCAAAATGTTCAGAATCGAATCGAACCCGAGCCGAACTCGAGCTAGATTAGTACCTTAACGAACCCAACCATGCCGAACCGAGCCTTGAAAAATTTTAACGAGCCGAACTCGAGCCAAGTTGTTCAAGCTTGAATCAAACTCGAGCCAAACTCGAGCCAGACTAATTCCTTAACGAACCCGAGCCAAACTTAACAGGGTTCAACTTGATTCGGTTCGTTTACAGCCCTGGACACAAACACTCTGTCAACACACTAGTAGGGCTACAAATGAACTGAGCTGCATGTGGCTCGACTCGTTGAGTTATCGAGCCCAGCTCGAGCTCGAGTTTTAGACTCGTTTACTAAATGAGCCGAACTCGGCACTCAAAAGCTCGGCTCGTTTAAAGAGGCTCGTTAAGTAAATAAGCCAGGGTCGGCCTGTTAAGGTCGGTATGTTTACAAATGAGCCGAGCTTGAGCTCGAGTTTTAGGCTCGTTTAGTAAGCAAGCCAAATTCGAACACTACGAAGTTTGGTTTGCTTTCTCTTAAGGTTTCATGTTCGGAACCTTTTAGGTGCTACCAATTCTTTCGAGGCTGTTGGAGGCTTGCCCAGCCGTTAAACTCAAGCCCTAAAAATGAGTCGAGGTGTACACCAACTAACCCGGACACCTCATTAACAAATAAAAGAAAGTGAAAGTGCCTCTGCATTTTTAGTTTGAAGAGTGAGAGAGAGAGTAGAAACAAAATTGCTAGGGACACACCCAAATAGTACTCACGGCATACACGGATAATGTTCTCACTGAAAGCCAACGGCAAGAAATTTTAAATGCTGTTAAAACTGAACCTGGTGGTGTTAGACAAGATGTTGTTTACAGCCTGGTACAATCAATAATTTTGCATTTTGTTGGTCATTGGGATAACCAACGTGAAAGGAGTAGAGAATTACTTCAAAATCTAAAATGTCCAACATTGACCCATTTTCGTTGGTATAAAGATGTATTTCTTGCAAAAGTTATGCAGAGAGTTGATGCTAATAGTGAGCATTGGAAATCCAAATTTGTGGATGGATTACCTTATTTCTTTGCGGAGAAAATAAGGAAGAAAATGAGAGACCAAAATAATGGTTTAACTATTGATTATGATAGATATACCTATGGTCAATTAATATCCATAATAATACAAGAAGGTTTAACTTTGTGCAATGATATAAAATTGCATAACCAATTGAAAAAGCAGAACCTAACTGGTAAGTAGGAGTTAGGACAATTTTGTGACCAGTTTGGTTACGACATGCCCCAATACAGTAGACCTCAAAAGAATAAGAATAGTAGCAAGGCTACTCGACATTACTCGAAAAGAAAATCGGGTAAAAAGAAACACAAGGACAAAGATAAGAATGAACCATCTAGTTCAAAAAATAGCTCTGCTAAAAAGCAGAAAAATAAATCTGATAAGAAAATTACTGCAAAATGTTTTAAATGCGGTAAAATTGGTCATTATGCAAATAAGTGCAAGGCCAAAAAGAAGATAGATGAACTCCAATTGGATGAAGAGTTAAAGGAAACTCTTTATAAAATATTGCTTGATTCAAGTGAATCTGAACCCGAAGATCAAATTAATGATCTTTCTAGTGAAGAGGACACCTCTTCAACTTCTTCAGGTGAAGAAGAAATAGCTAAAAATTGCACTTGTAATGACATTGAATGTTCAACTTCCGATAATTATTGGAAGGCAATAGTTGAGATGAATGGTCTCAGTATCAATGTGCTTACTGAGAAACAACAGGGTCTTTTAGAGATCATTGATCAAATTGAAGATCCTCAATTAAAAATGAAAATAATTGAAACTTGTTTATCTTCAATGAAAGAAGAAGAGGAAGAAAAGCCTCATCTTCCTAATGAAAATTACAGTTTAAAGACTGTTCTTGATAGATTGGAATAGGTGGACAATTTAAAACCTGTCACTATTCCTGAATTAAAAGGAGAAATAAATACTCTAAAAGCATAAATAAAATTGTTAACTACTTTCAAGAATAAAGCTGCTCAGGAGATTTATGATATCAAGACAAGATTGGTTGTCTTGGAAAACAGAGGTGATTCAAGTAAGGCTGATGATTTGGCTTACTTGAATTCCATTAATAAAGTGGTGTACCAAAAATGGCACATCAAGGTTAATTTGGTAATACACAAAGAATACACAATCAACAATATAATTGCTTTGGTTGATAGTGGTGCTGACATGAATTGCATCCAAGAAGGAATTATTCCAACACAATATTTTGAGAAAACTTCTCAAAGCCTCACTAATGCTAGTGGAGCAAAAATGATCATTAAATACAAGCTTAATAATGTTTACATTTGTAACAAGGGAGTTTGTTTAGAAACAACATTTCTTTGTATAAGAAATCTACAACAGGAGTTAATACTTGGCACTCCTTTTCTTTCAATGCTGCTGCCAATAAAGACCAGCACTGCAGGTATAACTGCTCAGGTAAAAGGTCACGAAATCTTCTTCGAATTTGTGTCTCCACCTGTATACAAAGAAATAAATGATATCATGAGAAAAATTTCTCATAAAGATAAACAAATAAATTTTCTCAAAAAGGAAATTCAAATTATGAATATTGAAGAAGCTTTGCAAAAAACTTCTTTAAAAGAGAAAATTTCTCAAATTGAAGAGAATTTCAAAAAAGAAATTTGCAGTGATATCCCAAATGCTTTCTGGGATAGGAAAAAATATATTGTTTCATTACCTTATGAGAAGGATTTTAATGAAAAAAGAATTCCTACAAAAGCTAGGCCTTCTCAGATGAAACAAGAATATTTGAAATTGTGTCAAAATGAAATTGACAGTTTGCTCAAAAAGCAATTAATAAGAAAGAGCTACTCTCCTTGGAGTTGTACAGCTTTTTATGTTAATAAAAATGCCGAAAAGGAACGAGGTGTTCCTAGATTGGTTATCAATTACAAACCATTAAATGAAATCTTGATGTGGATTAGATATCCCATCCCCAATAAAAAAGATTTGTTGGATCGACTGAATAAGGCAGTCATTTTTTCCAAATTTGATTTAAAATCTGGATATTGGCAGATTCAAATACAGGAATCTGATCGATATAAAACAGCTTTTACTGTTCCTTTTGGCCATTACGAATGGAATGTAATGCCATTTGGCCTGAAGAATGCACCTTCAGAATTTCAAAATATAATGAATGATATTTTCTATCAATATGCTGATTTTACAATTTGCTATATTGATGATGTTCTAATATTTTCGGAGAACATAGATCAACACCTTAAGCATCTTAGAATTTTTAAAGATGTGATTAAAAGAAATGGTCTTGTTGTTTCAGCTCCTAAGATGAAATTGTTTCAAACTAATGTGAGATTCTTAGGACACAATATTCATCAAGGGAAAATTATTCCCATTGACAGAAGCATAGAATTTGCTTCAAAGTTTCCAGATGAAATAAGAGATAAGACTCAATTGCAGAGGTTTCTTGGGAGTCTTAACTATATTGGAGATTATTACAAAGAATTGGCACAGGATTCTGCACCTTTATATGATAGGCTAAAAAAGAATCCTCCCCCTTGGTCGGAGCAGCACACTAAGGCTGTTCGAAAAATAAAATTAAAAGCTAAACAGCTACCTTGCTTAGCAATAGCTAATCTAGATTGGAAGAAAATTGTTGAAACTGATGCTTCGAATATTGGTTATGGAGGTATCTTGAAGCAACATAATAAAAATTCTCATAAGGAAGAATTGGTTAGATTTACTTCTGGTTTGTTCAAAAATGCACAGACTAATTACAGCACTGTGAAGAAAGAAATTCTTTCTATTATAAAATGTGTTAATAAATTTCAAGATGATTTACTCAATCAACAATTTTTACTCAGAGTTAATTGTAGTGCAGCAAAACAAGTCTTGAAGCAAGACATTAAAAACTTAGCTTCAAAGCAAATTTTTGCTCGATGGCAGTCGGAATTATCTGCCTTTGATTTTGATATTGAATACATCAAAGGGGAAAGTAATTCCCTTCCTGATTTCCTAACCCGTGAATTTCTGCAGGGATGAATCATAATAGTTTTGCTCAGCAAAGAACTCAATTTGAGCAATGGTTAATATTGAGGAGAAGAGTTCTCCAAACAAATGCTGAGATGACAATATTTCATCGACCTCATAATAGAGCAACACTAATACGTTGGATAAATGTTCACGAAGCGCTGCTTCGACATTATCAATATTATGGTTATGATGATGACCAAGACTGGGAAATAGAAATGATCCAGTTGACAATACAGAGACTTCAGAATCAACTGAATATTTTATCTCGTGCATAATTTTGCAGGATGAATCGACCACCTGATAGGGGTCGAAGAAGAGGAAATTCCTCTCGTGGGCGTGGCAAATCGAGGGTCACGCAAGCTGATATTGAAGCCTACTTGAAGGCTAATAAATTGCAGTTTCCATCTCTTACAGATGCTGCATCAGCATCATCAGGCCCTTCAATGGCGGAAGTGGTCCAAACTGAAGAGGTTTTCAAATTGGGTGAAAACCGAGAGACAATTATGATCCTGGAATCTCAGGATGAAGATAATAGCAACAATCCGTGGGAAATAAGGTCCCGCTACATGGATATAATGGGATATCCGGCCCCAGAGGGCAAATACAGATACTTATACGAGGCAATGCTCTCAGAAACAAATTCAGTGGAATTCCGACATACTTATGAGGGCAAGATGGACAATAAGAGTCCTATCAGCTATAGCAGGGCCATAATTAAGATGGTCATTCCAATCAACAAGTGGGGAATTCACCCACAGCAATCTAAAACTTTGACAATAAAAGGTGAAAATGGCGTTCCAGTTCATTTTAACTACTGGGATTACATTGAAGCTTGGTCAAAGGCCTTTTATTATCAAAATCAAAGAAGGAAACACTCATGGTTTCTGAAAATTTGTCCAAAATTGATTGGCAAAAATGATTTACCAAATTGGTTTGTTAATTGGTGGTCTAAATTTGGACCAAAATCCGATTTTTTACCCAATGAGGTACAGAAGGAACTTGAGTTCTTCCAAGAGAATCATCCTCAAATAAGGGGAACTAATACATCTGAAGGAAAATCATTTCTTTTTACAATGATCACATTTGGGATTCCTTGGATATGGAAATGGGATCTCGCAGTTAGAAGAAATAATTTGGATCTTCCTATCCTACAGCGCACTTTCCAATATAAATGGTGGAAAGGAATAGATTTGGAGCAGACTTTCTCAGAAATTCGGACTGCTACCCAAGAATTGAAGGCACAAGTTCAAAGAAAGGATAAATTGGTGGTTAAAAATCCTTTCTTAGAAATTTCGGCTCAAATAAGGGCCAAACAACCAAATTTATCCGATGATGAAGTCGTAATTAAAACTATGGACTTCATGAAAGAACAGTTCTTGCAGACGGTTCAGGCAACCCAGACTGCGGCTGATGATGAATCCATGACATCAGCAAAAAGCAATGATGAAGATACAAATCCTTTCACATGCCTGGCAGGGGAATCACAAGACCCCTATGAAGATGAAGGGACCACTCAAGCTCCTACTCTAGGAGATTTTTGGGACAGCATGACGGAAATGATGGCCAAACAGCTGTCCTCCCGCAAGGGCAAGGAAAAGCATCAATGATGATGCTTCAACTTCAATTCAACGTTTTGAATGCTTCCAAATAAAGTCCGGGAGCACACTCAATGTATTAGAGTAATTTTCAAAACACTCAATTAAGGGGTGTTGTCAATTTAGGTCCAACAACTTCTAGGTAGAATGTTTGGTGCTGATGGGGCTCCATTGCACCCGGCCAATATTTTCCTTTAAGTTGTTATTTCATTTTCATTTACCTACTGAGTCCTGTTGAGTCCACAATATAAGGGACGCGTCTTCTATTTGCTAGTCAGACTTTTCCTAGAGATTTTTCAGACTTTTTCCTCTCTTGTAATCAGCTTCCGCTTCCCTCTCCATCAATAATATTTGCAGTCTCTTTTCCTCCAATACAAGGTTAGCATACTGATCGATCCTTATTGCATATTGTTTTCTGCAATCATCTTTGATTGCCATCGTTAATCCTAAAGTGGAGGGCGGCATGGAATTCCTTCTCATTCCCTCCTTCTCTTCCTACCAAATGGGCTGGAGCCAATCTGAATTGGATCATCTGGTCCACTCTGGGACACCTCTTTGATCATTTGAGCTGCTTATGTTTTATAATTTGGCTAGTATCTTTATCCTTGTCAAAAAATAGTTGCTCGGATACTGATAACTACACTTTTGGACCTATACTCGTCTTTCATATCCGTTCTTATGCTTAAAATTATACTCATCGATTATAATATCTTATATAGAAGTAGCTCCGAAAATTATGATTTATCGTTGTCCGATCAACTAATTTTCCTTTTTTGTTTATTAAGATGATGCATTCGACGAATCCTATAATTAGTGGCATGGGTTATAACGAATCAAAGGGAGCCCACCCATAGAACTGGACGGTGGAGTCTAGTTTGTCTGGATTGAGGGGCTCATTTCAAAAGTTAGGGCTCCACTGGATTACCCAATATCCAAAAACAGCCCCACAATAGCCGTGAAGTATGAACCTGGGTTCTATTTCACACTTACTTTGCCGGCCATGATCTATTACATAGATTTAGATTTTTAAGAGCATGCAAAGCCAAAAAAATACGAGTGAACAGTACACATTTTTCATTTTGTCTATTTATATATTTTTCAACACTACACCAATATTATCTATTTTTACCTGTTATGTATTAAAATATCAATTTTCTTTCCATTTTTCATCTATTTTTGTCTCCGAAAGCCTCTCCCCGAGTCTCCGGAGATTCTTTCCACTGACCGAAATGGTGAACGAAAGATTATTCAGTTGATAACGGTTCGTGGGATTCTTTGGCTATATATTTCAGTTAGTATTCGTGAGATCTGTTTTAATCGTAGGATTGGTGGGCTATTTCAATTAATAACTCAGTTGATTTGTTTGATTCGTGGTATTCTTCGTTCAAATCAAAGCACTGAGGGAAGGGGAATGGAGCTTCATGCTCTGGTTTATGCATGCGTGTATACACCGGAGAGAGAGAGAGAGAGAGAGGGAACAATTAATAAAATAATAGACACATAGTGAATAATGCTCAGGTATATTTACCTTTTCACTATTCATGGATGGATTTTACCTAGACATTTACCTAATTTGTTGCAATGCTCATTTGGGGGGTATTGCTTAGATAAAATAGCTAAAAAGCTTTTTTATCTCTTCTGATAAACTTGCTATAACTTTAAAATTAAAACCTGTGGTGAAAAGTGGGTAATCTTTAGTGTGAAAAGTATAGTTATTATGCATATTAGTACTCGTATTTGGTTAGTCATGAAGTTAATAATTTGGGTAATCTTTAGTGTGAAATGGCTCATGGGCTGCCTCCCTGCACCACTAAATCCGGGTGGGTAAATAGAGCAAATGAGATGGTTGCGTAACGAGAAGAAAAGAAGAAGAAGAAGAAGAAGAAGAGAGAGAGAGAGAGAGAGAGAGAGAGAGAGAGAGAGAGAGATTTTTGGGGGATAAACACGACGTCCAAATCCCCATCTGGCATCAACCCTCTATAATATTTTTAAATTAGTAGTCTAATATTACCTTTTGTTCCAAAATGTTTGTTCGGTTCGCAAAACGATGACTCAAAAATAATACATTTCTTTCAAAAAAAAATTTGCAACTTTTTTTTATAAATTAAAAAACCTCATCGATATCTAGTGAATTGTTGAAAAAAAATTCAAATTTTTCTTGCAAGAATTGTATTATTTTTATGTTTTAGTTTTAAGAACGGGACAAACATTATAGAACGGAAGGAGTATATAATAGTGCCTTTCATTTGTAGCCTTTAAATTTGTCTTAGGCCCCGTTCCAGAACGGATAATAAGTACTTATTTTTTGAGAAGGCAATTTCAAGCTCAAAAATAAAAGACTTAACAAAATCTAAAAATATACAATGTGGATCTTGTTTGAAAGATTTCGATGAGATCTTTAATAAGGTGCAAAAAAAATCAAAAAATTATTTTTCATTTACATTATTTTTGAGTTTGAAAATGTGAAATAAGTACTTATTTTTTAAGAAGGTGTTCTGGAACGGAGCCTTAATACCATCAATATCTTATCGAAAGATTGCCCCGCATGCCACCAGACCGGCAGGATAATGCCGAGGCATCTTTTTCAGATAATGTGAAACGAATAATGTGATGTCACCTCCCCTAGCTTGGACTGACGTCACGTGCCACGTGCCACGTTGGGATTTCTTTCTTTTCTTCCCTTGCAAGTTAGATGCTTCCCTAGTTCCCTTGGAGAAATTTTATTAATTAAAAAGTTATACCCATATTAAAATAGTAATCTTCAATTAATGAGTGATGGTTAAGACTTATTAAGAGATTACTACTGTTATAACTTCACACACTTCACTTTCCAAGTTAGATCGATACTACCTAGTAGTATTGTTTTGAAACCGGGACACTTGGCTCATCAGTTGCGCAGTTGTGTGTTCAACTCTTATTGAAAGGAATTTGGGATCCATGTTTATGAGTTGGGTTTAGCTTGAGGTAGTATAAATTCTTCCCACATACTGTATGAGTTGGGTTCAACTCTTATTGCCGGTGCCCCCTCGCTCTCGTTGAAACGCATGATCTACCTATTGCCTTCTTCGGTCTCGGGTGGGGCGGTGTGCATTATGGGTTTCAGGTCTCCTTCGGGGGCTATCGTTACCGGTCTAGAGTCTCTATGGTCACATTCAGATGAGGGTTGCTACGCTTGGTCGTCCTCTCCTCCACCTATTCGCATAACAAAATGTATAGCTGAAAAAAAACGTTACAAGATTTTTCATGGCCTTTCACACGAGGGTGCAAGAGGGCCAACTCAACACATTTGGGGGGTGTTTCAAAATGTAATTAATCCACAATTCACAGAAATGTAATTAATCCTCCATAGGGGGGATCAAAAATGTAATTAATTCTCAATTCACATAACCAAAAAGGGCCGGTGTCAATCTTGGGAGCCAAGTAATTCAATTTTGCTCCATAGTCCCCACAGCCACAGCTGTATATAAAAAAACCCACTCTAATCCCCCCTCACCCATTCACTCTGCTCAGCCCCAAACCAAAAGTTCTCTCCTCTTTCATACACTCTCCACTCCTTCCTCTGTTTTCCCCTGCTTCTTCATAATTGCTCACATCCCATTTTAGAAATGGAGAATACCAAATGGTCCAAATCCACACCCAAGAAGAACCAAACCCTTCCTCCTAGGAGAGGTGAGATCAAGCTGAGGATAATAGGCATATTGCTGAAATCGGTCTCCTCGGTGGCTGGAGGTAACAACCGAAGAAAAGGAGGAAAGCGGTAGTCCTTGAGCTCAAACCCACATGGGAACATCAAATGGGTACAATTCAGATGGTCTTTCTGATGGGTAATTGGTTTCCCGATTCCCTGAGTCTTGGGTTTGTTTTTTGTGTATGGCCAGAAACAGAGCCTTCTGCCATTTTCAGATGTCTCAGCTTCCGGTTGTTATTATCTTGGTGTTGGGCTTTCAATAGTCAATAGATTATTAACTTGTTATACGTTTTTTTAGGGTTCTGGGTTTTCCTATACTAGATAGAAAATGATGGAAGAGGAGTGAGATTGAAGATCATAGTTGATTTGGTGTTCATCTATCCCCATGTTGTTTTGTAGTCAAAGCTGAGATGTACGTAATTTGGTAATAGTGTTTAACTTTTGTGTGAAGTTTTGTAAAAAGTGGTATTATATATGGATTTATTATTCTTCTCCCTCTTTCCTTTGTTTTTTATTTAATGCTTCATTTGTTCTGTTGTTGTGGTGTTGGTGATGATAAAAATGATTTATTGTTTTCTGGGTTCGTAGTATTAATTGGCAGGGAATCCCATAATTGATCAGGTTATTTGAGCTGTAGGAGTCATGAGAGGAGGGGCGGGAGGAATTTTTTTTTAAATAATAAAAAAAGAGAAAAACTTGGAGGAGGGAGGTTTTTGTTATTACTGTTGACAGGGGCTTTGTTCGGTTGGGTTTTGACGGAGGTTTTTGCTGTAATAAATGAAGAGATAAAATAGAAAATAAGAGTAATAATTGGAGGAAAAACTTATTTGAAACTGTGGAGGGAGGGTGGTTGGTTTTCTATAAACACGAAATGACATAAATTCCTTTTATGAAGATGTACGATTCTCTTATTGTCTCTTGTGAATTTTGTTTGGGCCTACTTTGATATTAGAATTATTTTATTTTTAAATCTTACGGACAACATTAATTACGTCAAAAAGTATGTTGATCGGTTGCAATCTAGTGTGCTACTTAGGCCCCGTTTTTATTAACAAAATACACTAAAAACTTAATGCATTTTACCATCTCATTTTCTCTAACAAAAGAGTTTCAAAATTTTACCATCTCGTTTCCACTAACAAAAAAAGTTTTTACCAACAATTTTTTTCTCAACAACTTTTTCACTCACCCACCAACAATTTATTCATTATTGGAAACAACTTAATATTTCTCAACAACTTATTCACTATTAAAAATACCTATCAACTTTCTAACCGCAAATAAAAATTTACAAATTTTTCACTACCGGAAATATCTTTTTATTTATTCAAGATATATATTTCATATTTGATATTAATTGAATTCCTATCAACATGACTAGATGATAGTCCGGTACGTTTCTCGACAAAATCTTACTCTCACGTACGTTTCTCCGCAAGGCCCAAGCTTCCCGAACAAGATAGTCCGGTCTTTCTTGGTCGACCGGATCCTGACCCTTTTTCCAAAAGCATCCAAGTATCCAGTGGTAGATTCTTTGGTCGTAAAGAGAACGCAATCCTTTCTATAAAGATTGTAAACATGACGTATAGCCACTATTAGGGAAAGGAAGGAGTAGTAAATTAGTCGAGCACCTCATTGCCGAGCAGCTGATCTAGCCATTTATTTCGGCACAGCTCGGATTGAATTTCAGCGTACATAAATTTAAATTGTCCATGGCTCGATTAATATCTGATCTGTCGATTGTCAGATTAGTCACTTTGCGCCGCTCTACAGGCCCATTTCATAAGTAATAGGGAAAAAAATTGAAATGGTCCCTGTAGTTAAGTATTTGTGTCAACTTGGTCCCTGTAGTTGTAATTGACTCGATTTATACTCTGTACTTTCCATTTTGTTCCAATTTGGTCCAATTGCTAACTGCCGTTAGTCCGCCGTTAGTCGTTTAAAATAAAGACAAAAATAAGCCAATAAAGACAAAAATAAGCCAATAAGCCAATTTTTTCGTCTTTATTAAAAAAATTGGATTTCAATGATAATTTTTTACTTTTTAGGTTCCTCTTGTCATGACGAAGCAATAATCTCCGAAAAAATTGACAAAAAACTAACAAATGAAAAAAAAAATGAATAAGGACAATAAAAATAACCTTGTTCTCTTTACAATTCAAAAAGAATTTTTCAAAAAATTCCCTCTGAATTCTCCCTCTATCTCTTTCCACTTATTACCTCTACTATTTTTTAAAAAAAATTTCAAACACCAATCCAAACATAGCATAAGCCACTTGGCTTATTTAGCTGAACAACCCCTGAGTTTATGTAATATTCTGACTTTTGGACATAGTTCTTTACCATGTTGTGACTTTTGGATCTATATCGTATTATGTCTTTTGGACATGGTTTTATATGCATTTTCAGAAGTATATTAGGTAGGCTTGAACAAAAAAATCCGTCCACATGCGGACCCGACCCGACCCGACCCGAAGGGTCTCGGGCGGGGTCAAACATGTGGTTCGGATGGGTACGGGTTCATTTTCTGTTGAAAATCAAATTTCGGTTCGGGGTCCGGATTGGTGTGTTTCTTACCCGACCCGACCAATTCATAAAGATTAATTCAGTTTTTGGTCGGACTCGACTAGACGTAAAGAATCGGGCTCGCAGACGGTTTTTACCCATTTTCGGTTCGGTTTGCGGGCCTAAAACATTTGTTATCCGACATGTCCGGTCGGGTTTGGAGGTCAAACCCAACCCGTGCACACCCCTAATATTAGGGCGCAAGGAGAATGAGAGAATTACTGTTTTAATCCCAAAAAAGAGGGCGATTTGATTTTGCTGTTAAAAGGACTAACGGTGGACTAATGGCGGTTAGTAATTGGACCAAGTTGGAATAAAATGGAAAGTATAGAGTGTAAATCGAGCCAATTACAACTACAGGGACCAAGTTGACACAAACACTTAACTACAGGGACCATTTCAATTTTTTCCCCTAAGTAATAATGTCCATACAACGTGTCATTTCCGAATTGTGAATATTCATCGATGTGTAAGCAAGTCGTATTTGTTGTCATTGAATGTGCTTCTAATATTTTAGCCGGGGTAGTATTTCAAAGTTATTAGTGTTTGTTTCGAGTACTTCCTCGTCGCCTTGTGTCTTATTGTCATGTATCTTTGTAATTTTGTAATTTGATGCTTTAATTTGGATCTTCTTTATAATGACAATGACAATAATCTTCTAAAAAACACATCAATCTTTTGGTCTCGCTTGATACATGTGGGTTGGAGGAGATAAAGAGTACTAGGAAGGAGATTGGGATGGAGTTAAAGAGTTCATAGCCAGTAGAATTTTGTAGGGAAGTTAACAATTTGATCTCACTCTCATATTTATTATTTACTTCATTCCGAAATCCGAATTTGAGGAATCATTATAAACATGTAATACGAATTTTCCAGGAAAAATTAAAATTTTGTTTAACAATTTATGAGATGTCTATGAGTTCTTTTGACTTGTGAAAAAAGATAGAATTTTTTCTTGTGCAAAACATTTTTAAGTCCTTATTTTGCAGATCAGACGTTTATTTTGGGACAGAGGTGGTACAATTTTACCGCTCAATACTCTACATTGTATTCCCAATATCATCCCCGTGGGTTTCTCAATCTTCATTTTGGGGATTCAAAACAATCTAATCGCAATAAATTACAATCAAAACCCCACCATGGGTTCACACTCACAGTAGTTCATACTTAGTGAAACAAGCCCTTGCAGTAGTGAGTAGAGTACGGTTAGTGCCTCCTTTGTACTCCCACGCATTTGGGCCTGGTTCGAGCCCTCTTCCCTCTCTAACATCTAACAATACTAATCCGCTAATGAATATTGTTTGACCAAAAAAAATCCTTTATTTTCTTTCTTTTATAATCTTGTATTTTTCTGCAATTTTTTTAATGTATTTTGAAATTTAGGGGATGCTAATCTAGATGTACGTAAATAGAAAACAGATTACTGAAAACTAAAAACATTAGCACTAAAAAATACAAAGCTACTTTTTACTGCAAATATTACTACGTGTTTTGGTGTGGTTTCTCCTAGATTTTTGGGGATTTTTTTAGACGTTTCGTCTTTATTAAAAAAATCACATTTATTAGTTTTGTGCCAAAAGATTTTTGTAAATTATTTATTCGTTTCAATGAGAGAAATTAAAAAGTTCCTTTTAATTTTAACCTAAGTATTTTTGAATATCCAATATAAAGCCTAAAAAGCCTAATAATTTTTTTACATTTTTGGTTCATCTTGACAAAATTTTGGAGAAAGACGAGTAATAATTCACAAAATTTTGACGCAAAAGTAACAAACGTGATTTTTTTCCTGAAGAAAGACAAAGCCCAAAAAATTCCCCAAAAACCTAAGAGAAACAACACCTGAGTAATCCGGGAGTGCCGCCACATGGTGCTCTAAATTATATCAAAATTACATATTTTTATAGGGTTCATACACTTAATTGTGAACTCCATAGGAGTGGCAGTGCTCCCGGAGTAATTGTTATACTCCTATTGAAGGTCACTACAAATGGAGAAAAACTTTTTGGGTGTTGGTTGGTACCACGTGGTATCCGAATAGCCTATTCAGGCCGTCTAAAAGTTTGTTGGATGGCCTATATTGAAACTCTCTCTCTTCTCTCACCCCACCACACTCTCTCTCCTCTTCTCTCTATTTTTCCTCTCTCCGAATAATGTGATGTCACCACCTTTTCTTGGACTGACGTCATGCTTACATGTGCCTCGTGCCACGTTGGGACTTCATTCTTATCTTCCCTTGCAAGTTAGATGCTTCCCTTTGAGAAATTTTATTAATTACTCCACTAGCAGTATTGTTGAGAAACCGGGACACTTGGCCCATCAGTTGCACAGTTATGCGTTCAACTCTTGTTGAAAGGAATTTGTGTACGTGGGATCCATGTTTATGAGTTGGGTTTAGCTTGAGGTAGTATAAATTCTTCCCACATACTGTATGAGTTGGGTTCAACTCTTACTGCCGGTGCCCCCTCCTCTCGTTGAAACGCATGTTCTGTCTATTGCCTTCTTTGGTTTCGGGTGGGGCGGTGTGCATTATGGATTTCAGGTCTCCTTCGGGGACTATCGTCGCCAGTATAGAGTCTCTATGGTCACGTTCAGAGGAAAGTTGCTACGTTCGGTCACCCTTACCTCCTCCCGTTTTCTTAGCATAACAAAATATGTAGCTGAAAAAACATACAAGATTTTTCATGGCCTTTCACACGAGGGTGCAAGAGGGCCATCTCAACGCATGGGGGGTGGGGATAAAAAATGTAATTAATCCACAATTCACAGAACCAAAAAGGGCCAGTGTCAATCTTGGGAGCCAAGTAATTCAATTTTGCTCCATAGGGGGGATCAAAAATGTAATTAATCCTCAATTCACGGAACCAAAAAGGGCCGGTGTCAATCTTGGGAGCCAAGAAATTCAATTTTGCTCCAAGGGGAGGGGGATGCTAGGAGCACATTAATTTGTCACACCTCAACCACACTTCTCTCACATACATGGAGATCCCTAGCATATATTGTGAAATTTTCACACATGCATGTAGTTGAGATATGACACATTGATGTATCTCTAGCATTTTTCGGGATCAAAAATGTAATTAATCCTCAATTCACAGAACCAAAAAGGGCCAGTGTCAAACTTGGGAGCCAAGTAATCCAATTTTGCTCCATAAGGGGGGATCAAAAATGTAATTAATCCTCAATTCACAGAACCAAAAAGGGCCAGTGTCAGTCTTGGGAGCCAACAAAATTCAATTTTGCTCCAGGGGGAGGGAGATGCTAGGGGCAAATTAATTTGTCACACTTCTCTCACATACATGTGGGGTCCCTAGCATATATTGTGAAATTTTCACACATACATGTTGTTGAAGTTTGACACATAGGTGTATCCCAAACATTTTCCGGGATCAAAAATGTAATTAATTCTCAATTCACAGAACCAAAAAGGGCCAGTGTCAATCTTGGGAGCCAAGTAATCGAATTTTGCTCCATAGTCCCCACAGCCACAGCTGTATATAAAAAACCCACTCTAATCCCCCCTCACCATTCACTCTGCTCAGCCCCAAAGCAAAAGTTCTCTCCTCTTTCATACACTCTCCACTCCTTCCTCTGTTTTCCCCTGCTTCTTCATAATTGCTCACATCCCATTTTAGAAATGGAGAATACCAAATGGTCCAAATCCACACCCAAGAAGAACCAAACCCTTCCTCCTAGGAGAGGTGAGATCAAGCTGAGGATAATAGGCATATTGCTGAAATCGGTCTCCTCGGTGGCTGGAGGTAACAACCGAAGAAAAGGAGAAAAGCGGTAGTCCTTGAGCTCAAACCGACATGGGAACATCAAGTGGGTACAATTCAGATGGTCTTTCTGATGGGTAATTGGTTTCCCAATTCCCTGAGTCTTGGGTTTGTTTTTTTGTGTATGGCCAGAAACAGAGCCTTCTGCCATTTTCAGATGTCTCAGCTTCCGGTTGTTATTATCTTGGTGTTGGGCTTTCAATAGTCAATAGATTATTAACTTGTTATACGTTTTTTCAGGGTTCTGGGTTTTCCTATACTAGATAGAAAATGATGGAAGAGGAGTGAGATTGAAGATCATAGTTGATTTTGGTGTTCATCTATCCTCATGTTGTTTTGTAGTCAAAGCTGAGATGTAATTTGGTAATAGTGTTTGAACTTTTGTATGAAGTTTTGTGAAAAGTGGTACTATATGGATTTATTATTCTTCTCCCTCTTTCCTTTGTTTTTTATTTAATGCTTCATTTGTTCTGCTGTTGTGGTGTTGGTGATGATAAAAATGATTTATTATTTTCTGGGTTCGTAGTATTAATTGGCAGGAATCCCATAATTTGTCAGGTTACTTGAGCTGTAGGAATCATGAGAGGAGGGGCGGGAGGAATTTTTTTTTAAATAATAAAAAGAGAGAAAAACTTGGAGGAGGGAGGTTTTTGTTATTACTGTTGACAGGGGCTTTGTTCGGTTGGGTTTTGACGGAGGTTTTTGCTGTAATGAATGAAGAGATAAAATAGAAAATAAGAGTAATAATTGGAGGGAAAACTTATTTGAAACTGTGGAGGGAGAGTGGTTGGTTTTCTATAAACACGAAATGACATGAATTCCTTTTATGAAGATGTACGATTCTCTTATTGTCTCTTGTGAATTTTGTTTGGGCCTACTTTGATATTAGAATTATTTTATTTTTAAATCTTACGGACAACATTAATTACGTCAAAAAGTATGTTGATCGGTTGCAATCTAGTGTGCTAATTTAGGCCCTGTTTTTATTAACAAAATACACTAAAAACTTAATACATTTTACCATCTCGTTTTCTCTAACAAAAAAGTTTCAACATTTTATCATCTCGTTTCTACTAACAAAAAAGTTTTTACCAACAATTTTTTCTCAACAACTTTTTCACTCACCCATCAGCAATTTATTCATTATTGGAAACAACTTAATATTTCCCAACAACTTATTCACTATTAGAAATACCTATCAACTTTTTAACTGCAAATAAAAATCTACAAATTTTTTACTGTCGGAAATATCTCTTTATTTTTTCAAGATAAATATATTTCATATTTGATTTTTTATTGAATTGCTATCAACATGACAAGATAGTCCGGTACGTTTCTCGACAAAATCTTACTCTCAGGTACGTTTCTCCGCAAAGGCCCAAGCTTCCCTAACAAGATAGTCCGGTCTTTCTTGGTCGACCGGATCCTGACCCTTTTTCCAAAAGCATCAGAGTATCCAGTAGTAGATTCTTTGGTCGTAAAGAGAACGCAATCCTTTCTACTACGTACAAAGATTGTAAACATGACGTATAGCCACTATTAGGGAAAGGAAGGAGTCGTAAATTAGTCGAGCACCTCCTTGCGGAGCGGCTGATCTAGCCGTTTATTTCGGCACAGCTCAGATTGAATTTGAGCGTACACAAATTTAAATTGTCCATTGCTCGATTAAAATCTGATCCGTCGATTGTCAGATTAGTCACTTTGCACCGCTCTACAGGCCCATTTCGTAAGTAATAATGTCCATACAACGTGCCATTTCTGAATTGTGAATATTCATCGATGTGTAAGCAAGTCTCATTTGTTGTCATTGAATGTGCTTCGAGTATTTTAGCCGGGGTTATATTTCAAAGTTATTAGTGTTTGTTTCGAGTACTTCATCGTCGCCTTGTATCTTATTGTCATGTATCTTTGTAATTTGATGCTTTTGGATCTTCTTTATAATGACAATGACAATAATCTTCTAAAAAACACATCAATCTTTTGGTCGGGCTTGATACATGTGGGTTAGAGGAGATAAAGAGTACTAGGAAGGAGATTGGGATGGAGTTAAGGGCCTGTTTGGATGGGGGTGTTATGAAAGGGTATTGTGATATACCCCCTTTTAGTACCTAGGCCCCACCCTAAAACCTCGTTTGGCAGTCAATTTTGGAGGGGTATTCTCTTTGGCCTGGCTTCCACAACACCTCCTAATACCCCCTGAGGGGGTGTTAGCCATGGGCAGGGGTTCCACCTGTTATTGTGGAATCCCCCCTAATCCCCTCCATTTCGGACGATTATACCCCTTGTAATTCCCTTTCCCAACTCCACGTACCCATTTCTGGAGAAAAACAAAAAATTTAAGTATTCCAAATTTCAATCCGTTTGAATGGGTGTGAAGATTTTATTTTTCTGATCGTTTAATTCTAAAGGGTCATAATTAAATTTTGACTATAGGGCTTTCGTTGATTAGCCCTAAAACAAAGTCGTAGAACTAAATATCTCTTAGGGCTAACCAACGAGAGCCCTAAAGTCAAAATTTAATTGTGACCCTTAGAATTAAACAATCAAAAAAATAAAATCTTCTCACCCATTCAAACGGATTGAAATTTGGAACACCTAATTTTTCAACATGCAGTTTATATATTAAAAAATATGGTTAAAAAATTAAATGCTCCAAATTTCAATCCGTTTAAACCCATAGAAAGATTTTAGTTTTCTGATCATTTTATCCTAAATGGTCATAATTAAATTTTGACTCTAGGACTCTCGTTGATTAGCCCTAAGAAAATCGTACAACCAAATATCTTAGAACTAACCAACAAAAGTCCTAGAGTCAAAATTTAATTATGATCCTTTAGAATTAAATGATCAGAAAAATAAAATCTTCCCACCCATTCAAACGGATTAAAATTCGGAACACTTCAATTTATTTCTCAGCTTTCCCCGGATCAAGCATTGCACTTCTTTTTTTTTTTTCTGTCCCTTGCAGCTTTGCACTTTCTTTTTTTTTTTCTCTCCCATTTCTTGCGGCTCAAAAAAGCACATATTTATTCTAATTATAATAAAACTAACAAATTTTGTCATAAAACACTACATAAGGGCAAAAAAGTTATTTAACAGTTTTTTACATCAATCCTCCTCCCTTATACCCGCAATTAATCCTCCATCCAAACCAAGTAATATTTAATACCCCCTCCATAAGGGCATCCACACTAGCATCTCTAAAGGCCCTTCTTCTCTAAAGTAGCGATTGAAATTTTGAAAACTCAAGTTTATCAGTCTCGCTTCACGTCTCTGTAATTTACAATTGGAACAGTTTCTCGTCACAACTAAAGAGACTCTGTTCACCCGCCACTAATTTTTAATTATTTTCCACAAAGTCAGGCCTCTTCTCTCTCTCTCGCATCTATTCATTTCACGCCATAGCCGAAGGCTCCATTTTCTCCTGGATTCGCCATTACAGAGCCAGCACATGATGAGTCTCGTTCTCCTATTTCCTCATCTACTCTCTCTCCTCTCATATCCAGATCAGCGCCCTAATTTTTGTCTCTCACACCACTTCTGCAATTTTGCCTCTCCCTTTGTTCTTCTGATTGGTGTTTCCTTCTTTTGCCTCTTCTTTTGTGCTTTGTTTTCTGAGGGAAGCACTTTGAGAAGAAGAGATAGAGAGAGATCAACCAAAAAAATGGAACAAAAAAGACTAAACAAACAATATTTTTAAAAAGATAGTTTTTATATAGAGAGTCTGATGCAGGGGACATTTTATAAGTGAGTAGCTAAAGTAATAATGTGACTTTTTAAGGTATAATTTGGTCCAAAATTTAAAGAGGTTGATGCGGATGCTCTAAACATCACATCAACGTGGGCTAGCTATCTCTTATTAACCAATACCCCCCCTACTATCGAATCCCCCTTCTTACATAATACCTCCAAACCTAATCCCGCATCCAAACGAGCCCTAAGAGTTCATAGCCGGTAGAATTTTGTAGGGAAGTTAACAATTTGATCTCACTCTCATATTTATTATTTACTTCATTCCGAAATCCGAATTTGAGGAATCATTATAAACATGTAATACGAATTTTCCAGGAAAAATTAAAATTTTGTTTAACAATTTATTAGATATCTATGAGTTCTTTTGACTTGTGAAAAAAGATAGAATTTTTTCTTGTAAAAAACATTTTTAAGTCCTTATTTAGCAGACCAGACGTTTATTTTGGGACAGAGGTGGTACAATTTTACCGCTCAATACTCTACATTGTATTCCCATATCATCCCCCTGGGTTTCTCAATCTTCATTTTGGGGATTCAAAACAATCTAATCGCAATAAATTACAACCAAAACCCCACCAGGGGTTCACACTCATAGTAGTTCATACTTAGTGAAACAAGCCCTTGTAGTAGTGAGTGGAGTACGGTTAGTGCCTCCTTTGTACTCCCACGCATTTGAGCCGGGTTTAAGCCCTCTTCCCTCTCTAACATCTAACAATACTAATCCGCTAATGAATATTGTTTGACCAAAAAAAATCCTTTATTTTCTTTCTTTTATAATCTTGTATTTTTCTGCAATTTTTTTAATGTATTTTGAAATTTAGGGGATGCTAATCTAGATGTACGTAAATAGTAAACAGATTACTGAAAACTAAAAACATTAGCACTAAAAAATACAAAGCTACTTTTTACTGCAAATATTACTACGTGTTTTGGTGTGGTTTCTCCTAGATTTTTGGGGATTTTTTTAGACGTTTCATCTATATTAAAAAAATCACGTTTATTAGTTTTGTGTCAAAAGATTTTTGTGACTTATTTATTCATCTCGATAAGAGAAATTAAAAATTTTCTTTTAATTTTAACCTTAGTATTTTTGAATATCCAATATAAAGCCTAAAAAACCTCATAATTTTTACACTTTTGGTTCGTCTTGACAAAATTTTGTAGAAAGACGAGTAATAATTCACAAAAATTTGACGCAAAAGTAACAAACATGATTTTTTTTTTCTTTTTTTTTCTGAAGAAAGACTAAGCCCAAAAAACTCCCAAAAAACCTAAGAGAAATAACACCTGAGGAATCCGGGAGTGCCGCCACATGGTGCTCCAGATTATATCAGAATCACATATTTTTATAGGGTCCATACACTTAGTCGTAAACTCCGTAGGAGTGGCATTGCTCCCGGAGCAATTGTTATACTCCTATTGAAGGTCACTACAAATGGAGAAATTTTTGGGTGTCGGGTGGGTACCACGTGATACCCGAGTAGCCTATTCAGGCCGTCTAAAAGTGTGTTGGATGGCCTTGATTGAAACTCTCCCTCCTCTCTCACCCCACAACTCTCTCTCTCTCCTATTCTCTCTCCTCTTCCTCTCTCCAAATTTGAGTCGTCCAAAACCAAAATAGATGGCCTGGATATACAGAACGGGCATCACGTGGTACTCATCCGGCACCAAAAATTTCTCCTACAAATGACACGGAGAAATAGAAATGGAGAAGTACCTTTTTTTGGGTAAATTTCACTTGCCTCCCCTGAGGTTTCTAACAACAACACAAACCTCCCTCGCGTTTTTTAAATTGCACTTACCTCCCCTGTCAGAGTTGTTGGGTAACTTCTCCTAACAGAAGTTGGGCTTTTACTTTTTTACCCCTTCACAAATTTTCTTATACTTTTGTCTATTTGACTAAATAAATAACTCAAAAAAACAAAACTAATCACCTCAATATTTGACCAGTCATCTCTGTTCTATATGGGATCTCAAAAATTAAAATTTTGAAACTTTTTATTTTCATTTATTCTTGTCTAGTTCTTTACCAATTTCTTTAATCATTCGATGAACAAGTATAAAATTGAACTAAAGATAATAAAAGTTCCCTAACAACTAAAAAAATCCAAAAAAAAAAAAGAAGTTATAGAGTTAAAAAACTTGTTGAGTAGTTTTTTTTTTTTTTTTTTGTCTTTGTAGTAAAAATTAATTTGAGATGCCAAATATTTTTTTTGTTTTTTCGTTAGCTCAAAAAAGTTAACATTCTTATGCAGAGTTTTTAAGGTGGGTTTAAAAGAGTTATGTTGGGTTATTTTGGAGACTTATTTATATTTATACAAGTTGAGAATACGAGCAAGTTTTTTTCCCTTAAAACACAAAGAAATAAATGTTCATTCATGCCAAACTAAGCTTAATTTCACTTAAATGCCAAAGATTTATACATTTTTATGTGTAGCCTGAAACCAAAAAACCAAATAAGTAGTTGAATAATAATTAACCACCACCACGTATATTAAAACCGCCCATTCACTTATTACAACTCTATGGATCCTATTTTTCTTGGGTTTTTTCTTGTCATTAGTGAACCTTTTTAAACTTTGAGTAGAATAATTAACAACCACCACGTATCTTAGAACCACCCATTCTAATTTTTAGGTTAGTCTCAATGAGTAGAATAAAAAAATTAAAAAACCATGGACCATATTTTTCAAACTTTAGAAAAAAAAACCCAAAATAATTAAAATAAGCTAGTTTATCTTGTTTATTTTATTTATTTTGTATTAAATTAAAATTTTCAAATTGGTCCATATTTTTCTACTTTGTAGATTCCTCTTATGTAGAAAAACCAAAAGAAGTAATAATTTTTTTCCCAAAATTAAAAAAATTAGAAAAGACAAAAAAAATAAAAAATCACTTTTGGCTAGCCCAAAATGTTGAACATGTATTTTCTATTGTTGATAAGTGAACATATATCATCAACATAGGTGTTTCGGTATATATTTATTACATTTTTTGGAATGAAAAGAGGGTATAAAAGGCTAAAGACAAGAGATGAGGGCAAAATGGACAATGAATCTTCATTTTTGGCTGACCTCACCAATATCCGTCACCTTTAGTGACAGCTGACTAACGACTGGGGGAATCTAAAGCCGACAACTAAAGCAGAAAGGGGAGGTAAGTGCAATTTTTGAAACGTGATGAGAGGAGTTTGTCGAAACCTCTGGTGTTTGTCTTCCTCCGTCCTCACTCGGTCACTCCACGTTGTTGATGCCCAATCCCATTCAAATTTTCAAAGTTCAAAAGCCCGCAAAAATGACACCTACAGAAACGCTTCTGTCCCCTGCACTAAAAAAAACAAATTCCTCTCCACTTTTCTCTCACCTCTCTCTCTCTCTCTCTCTCTCTCTCTCTAGATTACAAAGCCAAATTCCAAACCAAGCTTGATCTCAGTTGTATTCCAAAACAGATACAGGAAGCGTGATCGATACACTGATTTAAAAAAAAAAAAAGGGAAGTTCGAATTGACATTCCCCCCTTTCACCTGAATCTCAGAATCTCTCGCTAAAGAAGAAGGGAAAGGAAAAAAAAAGCCCTAATGGAAAACGAATCTGCCACCACCGCCCCTGAGGTTAAAGACGGTGTTCCGACCTACGGCGGGAGGTACGTCATGTACAACGTTGTCGGTCACCTTTTCGAGCTTTCCGCCAAGTACGTCCCTCCGATTATGCCCCTCGGTCGTGGTGCTTACGGCATCGTTTGGTATTTCCTCTCTCTCTCTCTCTCTCTCTCTCTCCATACATATATGTCTAGCTGTATGTATGTATGTCTCTTTGTGGCTAATCTGAGAATTAGAAAGCCGTAAACAGCTCAGTTCCTGACTTAAGGGCAAATGGAACTGTAGATTTGTAATTGGATTTGTTTGTAATGTGTACGTTTATATGTAATTGATTGTCCTTGTACTTATTGCATTTCGTTCGCAATAATGTCAGGGACACAACACTCCACCAGAACACCCCTAGCATTATTCGTTCGTTTAAGATGAGATGGCTGAGGGAATTTAGGGCAATAGAAGTCACAGAAAGGGAAATCCTATTAACTGAATATATGTATTTGTGTAATTTAGATGAACGGGTACAATTCATCAACAGCTCAAAACCTACAGTAAGGAAAATTGAGAAGCTGGAGAGAATTAAGGTTAACTTAAATTAAGGGAAAGGAAACCTCAGTTGCTGTGATTGCGAAGGTTAACTTTATGGGAAATAATTAAATAGAAATGAACCTGTTTGTTTTTTATTTTCTGTTCTATTTGCTTGGATCACCGATCTGAAACAGGATGGGAAGATTAAGTTGAATTTTTTCATTTATTATTTTTGTATGTAGTAAGACCAAAACACTTGTGTTATGCGAAATCTCTTCTCATTTTCAAGTTCCCAAGCTCCTTGTGGGGCAAACTTGGCTTGGGTAATTATCTTCATTATCAAATGCCAATTTGAGATGCAACATTTAGGTTTTAAAGCAGCTGATATTGCTCTGGACTTGTTCGTAAACAATTGCATGAAAGGAAGGGATCCTCCCCAGTCCCCTTTGGAATGGGGCGGTTCTGTCCAATCCCTCTAAATTTTTGAAGTATACGGTGGTTTTGTTTGAACTTTGAAACCAGTACTTCTATGTATTTTGTTTTTCTTTTGATAGGTCTGTTAAAGTTACATAGTTAAAACTTAAACCTAATCCGTTTGTTCAGTACAATATCTGCTCAGTACTATCTTGGAGCCTATCACCCATGTACGATACAAGAAAATTGTGTTCTTTATTTAATAGAGACAATGCATTTATAGTTGTCTCATGAGTGGCCTTGCTTGGATTTATTTCCTTCTTACAGCTGTGCAACAAATTCTGAGACGAAGGAAGAGGTTGCAATCAAGAGAATTGGGAATGCATTTGACAACAGGATTGATGCTAAAAGGACCCTACGTGAAATCAAACTTCTTTGCCATTTGGATCATGAGAATGTAAGCCCGAGTAAACAAAAAGCATAGTTCAATATTGTTGGGGTTACTTACTTATCTTCTCCATGTCCTCTGCAAAGCTGATGCCAGTTTATGTGCCTATTGTAAATGGTCCTTGTTAGCTTGATGGACTTGGTTTCTGTATTGGACACGGTCCTTGTAAGCTCTATGTAACTTGGACTGATTTCCCCAAAGCTTATGTGCTTTGGATATCTCACCTGTTATCAGATCTTTGGTTCTTGGAGGTCACTGGTCCACGACTCCAAGTCCTCCCCATTGTCTCTCATTGTGCACTTTGTTTTGCTAGTGTCTGTGCATTTTGTTCAATTCAATATGTTTGTCTGTGCACGGACAAACATATTACATGTAATCCAATCTTGTCTGTGCACGGACAAGATTGGATTACATGTAAAAGGGAGTATTACTTGATAACAAATCGTTTTTGTTGGATCCATTTCCTAACAGCTTACACATTTCAGACAATTCATATCTACCCGTGCTTAGGTCCACATAGATATTGTACTGTATTCTTTCAAAATAATGTCAACATTTGCCGTCAAGAGTACGGATAATATGAGCCTGACCCCTGGATGCTTTTGAGTTATTCTGTGCGTTTGAGATGCTTTAACATACAACTATTATGCAGATTATCAAAATTAAGGACATCATGCGACCACCAGAAAAAGATGAGTTCAATGATGTATATATTGCATATGAACTTATGGAGACTGATCTGCATCAAATAATACGCTCTTCCCAGGCACTCACAGAAGACCATTGTCAGGTACTTCTCTTTACTTCATACAATGCACTCTCCTGTAAAAGAACTGTCTCTACAGACTGGCAGAGGTTTGTGAACTGAGTATGCTGCAGCTCTACTGAGTTTATATTCTACCCATAGTGGATTACTGAAGGTTAATTAATTCATTGTTAACAATAAGTAACATGGTGTTGTATTTGAAAATGAGATGAGGTCAAGTTTGCCATCGTTTGTCATTCTCTCTCTCTCTCTCTCTCTCTCTCTCTCTCTCTCTCTCTCTCTCTCTCTCTCTCTCTCTCTCTCCAGTGTTAATCATCAATGATCTTGTGAAGCTCGGTTTAAATAGTGAAGTATGCCTAGCAAAATCAACCTGCAAGGCTAACCATGTAGGTTGCACGTCAGATCCCGCCTCTTGCTATGGCACATAAGTGATAAAGAAAATATTTGTGAGGTTCCTATCGCAATTTTTGAGCAAGTTTCTTATAGAGGCTGTGAAGTTTCTTTCTTTGTTCCTTTCGTGATGCATCATGATGACTTTGTTCCATATTTCGCTACTTTGAACGCTGACATTATGGTGATATTGGTTCTGATGCTTCTGATTGATTTGAGTGTCAACTGGTTGGGACGTTCTTTCCATGGCAACTATGTGTTGGTGTCGAAAAAGGGATTTGATTCATTGCTTTATGACCGCATAGTTTAAGTCTTCGGCTTCCTTCGATTGGCTACAAGCTTCAAAGCCAACTTCATTTTCATTTGTCTAACCATTGACTAATGTGCACTATTACATGTGAACTGGAAGAAAGAAAGTTCTTCAATTACGATTCTGTACAGTTTACATATACCTATACTCATTTACAAAGGCTCGGGGCATTGCACAGTTCATATCAGAATCATACGATATTGTGGTTACTAATATTGGTGTACTATCTGAAAGGATGTAAGTTGATCCGATGTGCAGACTTAACCCTAAGTCCGTAGCTGAGTTTCATTATTTGGCAAAGGGATATTTAGTTTGTTCTTATTCCCAAGAGAGTCTTATTTGCTACAACTATTTTCCCGATGTCTATACTTCACCATTTGGCCATAAATAGGTGCGAATAAAGTTCAAGCTGCCAAGTGCAAGAATCCTGGTTTGAGGCGACTATGTTTATGCATGTGTTGAAAGCTGCATTTGAATTACTTTTGTGAATTTAGGTCTTACCAAAAGTGTCAAGTACTCATCCTCACGTTACTTTGGGGTAAAAAATGACATACCCTTATAGTTTATACAGCACAATATGTGCTTAAACATGCATTGTAAACTTAGTTTCTCAAATGCTTGGGAAATTGCTTGAAATCATGTTTTACATGAGCTGCACTTAACTTCATTTATGTGTCATTGCAGTACTTTCTATATCAGCTGTTGCGGGGAATGAAATACATACATTCTGCAAATGTTTTGCACCGAGATTTGAAACCAAGCAACTTGCTTCTCAATGCAAACTGTGACCTCAAGATTTGCGACTTTGGACTTGCAAGAACTACCTCAGAGACAGATATTATGACAGAATATGTTGTAACTCGGTGGTACAGAGCCCCTGAATTGTTACTCAATTGCTCAGAATACACCGCAGCCATTGATATATGGTCTGTTGGTTGCATTCTAATGGAGATTCTTTTAAGAGAACCATTATTTCCGGGAAAAGACTATGTTCAGCAGTTGGCACTTATAACAGAGGTAATTTTCGTGTGTAAGACATTCCTCCGCATGTATTTAGCATGCATGGATTTGTAATAATTTGCATAGAGTTTAGGCTTAAACAATTATAGAAGGAACATCAGTCATGTTTCGATACTGTTTTTACCCTAGAAATTATTGTGCATTAACAAATTTCATGCTTGTTTCCACAGCTGTTAGGTACACCGGAAGATTCAGATCTTGGATTTCTGAGGAGTGAGAATGCTCGAAAGTATGTCAAGCAACTCCCTTGTGTCCCAAAGCAATCATTTCCACAGAAGTTCCCAGATTTGTCCCCAATAGCCATCGACCTTGCTGAAAAGATGCTAGTTTTTGATCCGTCTAAGCGCATAACCGGTATGCCACTTGTTATTATATCATTTAGCGATGCCCGAGATAATTGATCATTTCATATTGTCACCATCTGTACTGACCAAATTACCTGTGTTACTTGGTATGTATGAAGTGGAGGAAGCATTGAATCATCCATTTCTATCAAGTCTCCATGAGATCAATGAGGAGCCAACTTGCGCATCTCCATTCGTCTTTGGTTTTGAGCAGTTATCTTTGAGTGAAGAGGACATAAAGGAGCTCATCTGGATGGAGTCACTTACCTTCAACCGAGATGAGGTGGACTGATGAAACCGATATTCTGCGTTGTTTTTTCCGTTGGGTTAGTCCCATCGAATGCTCTGAGTGTTGGATTCTGGCTTGAATGCTGATTCCATGTATAAGTTTGATTCGAGCTTTTTCATACAAGCAGTAAGGAGATAGGTTCTCCGATATATTCACTGGATTCACTCTTCGAGAATCCACCTGATGAATAAGTTGTATGCGTAAGCGAAGGTTATGATCCTAGCCTTCATTTTCTATTTGGTGTTGTATATTCCGAAATAGAGTCTACTCTTGAATCAATACTGTAGTCAAAACATACACTTTGAAATTACCCAAAAGGTACCACTGAGAGCATGCAGCTATTTCAGTGAAACTATGAGAAATATTTGGCTTTCCTATATTACCCTACTCTTTTTTTTTATGACGTTCTTTTTCTTGGATATCATTCTGTTGATGATTGAGAATCATTTATGTGTACTACTTCATAAGAAAGCCAACTTGGAGAGGAAGAGCACCTTTTGTTTGAGTGCTCTTGGGCAAGGGTAGTTAGGTGTAATGTGCGGCTTAGTCACATAATCTTTTAAAATGTCTATAAAAAAATGCCTCATTTTTTTCATAACTTGTTAGGACACCTAATGCTTCATTCGAAAAAATATCGATATAAGTTTTAGACTTATAAGTTTACAAGAATGGAGCCTTAAACTTTAAGACTTAAAGTGATGCAAGTTGTGTAGTGATTAATTTATGCAACACAGTTTTTTGGTTTTGTCTTTATTCAATTTTTTTGTGTGTGTTTGCTTTAAGCCAAATTTTGGAAAATACGGGTGAGCAAGCTCGGGAGGAATCGGAAAAGTAAAAAATTATGATTTTACAGATATTTTGGGAAATATCCAAGAAAAAGTCCAAAAACTGACTTTTTGAACTTTTCTTTGGATATTTTTCCAAATACTCGCGTAAAAGTCATAATTCTTTACTTTTCTGAATCTTCTCATTCTTACTCACCCATATCACATAAAAATTTGGCATAAAACTAACAAATGCCAAAAAAAATTGAACAAGTTTGAACCAAAAATTTATTCTGCATAAGTTAATCATGGCATAAACACATTGGGTCCCTATAGTCCCATACCATTGTTTCCCCTGAGTAGCTTCTCGCCTTACTCTCAAAAAACTTAAGAACTGTTTTTTTTTTTTTTGATCCGCAAAAAATTAAGAACTGTTCAAACACTCGTACAAATACACGCATAAGGGCAAGTACACCAGGCTAGCAAAAGCCACCTTTTGCGCCATTTTACCTAGGTCAAGCTCCTAAAACAGGTTGCAGCAGCCTCGGGGAACTAGAAGGTATTTTACCTCTTGCAAAAATGCTCTCCATTTCTACCGAGCTACTATTCATGAGCAAAACCTTAAAATATTCTTCTTCTTCTCTCTCCTTCTTACCACTCCCTCATTCTCTCTCTACCAGTCTCTCTGTCTCTCTCTTTTTTTAATATTTAATAAGGATAAAGAGGTATAATAAAGAGAATTGGTGTGGAGTTGAGAGAGATTTGAGTAGGTAAAATGAAAAAAGTGGATTATTGTGTAGGTAAAATGCCTTTTGTTGGTGTACATGCTCTAACTGTGGAATGCACACCTATGTGTGGAACCCTCGCAAGTGTGTGAATGTGTATGGTTATAAAATGGTTGATAGAAAAAACATAAAATCTCTCATCTTTTGTATTTCAGCAAAAAAATATTTTTAATTACCGCATAAGAAGCACTCCCTCTCGTCCAATAATTGCGAGTCTTTCGAAAAGTCATGTTAATTTTCAAATGGTCTTCCGCATTAATTTTTGAAATTTAATGCTTTAAGGCCCCGTTCTGGAACGCGAAATAAATATTTATTTTGAAGAATGCAATTTAAAGCTCCAAAATGATGGACTTATTGAAATTTAAAAATATGCAATATGGATCTTATTTGAAATATCTCATTGAGATCTTTAATACGGTGCAAAAAAATTAAAAAATTATATTTTATTTACATTATTTTTGAGTTTAAAAATGTTCAATAAGTATTTAATTTTTTAACAAGGTATTCTGGAACGGGCTCTGAATGCTGCACAAACTACAAAGTAGTTACTACTCCCTCCGTCCCTTTTTAATTGTCCTACTTCGTAATTCCAACTTATTAAAAAGATATCATCATTATACCTTTCACATCAACTTTTTCCTCCACTTTCCCTACTTACTCATCATCATTACACTTTTCCTCACTAACTTTTCAAAAAGGAATCTACTTTTAGGGACAAAATAGACAATACACTAACTTTTGCCCACTAACTTTACAAAATGGATACTTATTAAGGAACAACCCAAAATGGAATACTGGACTATTAAAAAGGGACGGAGGGGGTAGTATTTTCCTATTCAAGAAAATAGTACTAGTTCCAAAAAATACAAAACGAGGGAGGGATATAAAAAATTAGGAAGGAAATATATCGATCATGTTTAACCTTGCAGCTTCAACCCCGATACACTTTTGAACGATTTAAATGTGTTTCTTGAGCATAACCCGGCAGCCAAAAATTTCTCCTCGACCTATTCTCCAAAAAAGTTAACAGTATTTAAGCCACTGCCCACAGGCGAGATTACAAGAAGGGAAGATAAAAGCAACATGCGGTTCCTCCAAAACCTCGCTAAAGCCTCTTCCTCGACCAAAATCCGAAGCCAGTCGACCACGCTGTTTTCCGCGATCATCTCTCGCTCCTTCTCGCGACCCCGCTCGTCCTCCGATCGGTACGTCCTCGCTCCGAATCCGTCCCCGTCTTCTTCGTCTACACGGTTTCTGTATCCGTTTTGTTTTCTGTTCCGATTGTATGCGACTGCGGTTGTGCGTCTGTTCAGGCCGTCTTTCGGCGTTGCGTTCGACATCGACGGCGTCATTCTACGCGGCAACGCTCCCATCGGCGGCTCTCCGCGTGCTCTCGGACGATTATACGACGATTCCATCGGTAAGTTTTGGGGAAAAAACTGCTTTGATACCTTCTTATCATACTTGCATTGACGTGCACGTGCATAGTGTTTGTTGCAATTAAGGGGGAGTTAACGCTCCTTTTGTTTTTTGGCAATTCGGTTGGAAAGGTTTCTAAATTATGCATGTTGATTTTACTTGCATTAGTGCCTTAGTGAAATTTTAGTAGACATTGTATGCTTTAGTTATTTCTTTTGTTCTGTTTACATCTCCTGTGATGTTTAGATGTTAACCTGCAAAAAAAAAACTGGTTGTTACTTGTTAGGTATTACCGTATTAGAGTCATCTGTCATGACTGTGGAAGTAATTTTATTCCAATTGGTTCTGACTTTGGATACGTCTTATTGAACGATTGAGTATAATGGAGGATAAATAAGTTTGTTAACGACACGTATGCAACAATTTCAGTCAGTACGTATTTAGGTTTGAAGGCATTTCATGTTGGCTGGACTAAACTGATCAAACTTGAAACAAGACACTAGCTTGGAATCTTCTGATGCTGAATTACAATTCGCAACTATCATTGGCGTCTTTTGTTGTATTTGCATGTCGAATTTTGTAGTTGATCAGCAGGCACTTATTGATGACTAGTTAATGGTACACTTTTTTTTATCTAACCTAAATCCTCTTGTTTTGGCAGGTACCTTGAAAGTTCCCTATGTTTTCTTGACAAATGGTGAGCCGTTTGTGTAATGTGTTGTTATGTTGAATTATATCGACGATATTAGCTGATATGATAGAATTTTTTCTGCATCCGCTTGTGTTGCGGTTTATGTGATTTTTCCCATGATTAGTAGGATAACTTACCTCCTAGAGTAAGCATGCTAAATTTTCGTCTAGATCAAAGAAGGCAAGAGGATGCCCAGTGTATTTGTTAATATCACACAAAGGTGACACATAAGAAATTAGAAAAGAGTGTCTCTTTCTTTTCCACACAGGCATAAACGTGGGCACTCGCGTATAGCAACTGTGCTACTTAAATTCTGCAACAAGTGAAGAAAGAGCTCCTTTTTCAGAACATTGGAAGAAAGTTTGGTTTCTTGCAAGAAATAAAGAGGTTTGGTGAGAAAGCAAAAGAAGTTTATAATACGGGGTAGAACATGTGTTACTATGGCGAAGATGGACATAGGAATGGTGCAAGGATAGTGTTAGTAACCTTCTCCAGGACATTTAATTTCAGTTGAGGGAAGGAGTTCTCCTTTACCTTTCCTTCACTCCTTAACTACAATCTCAAGCTTAGTTTCCTGAAGAGGGTGCGGGTGCGGGAGCGGAAGTGGGGGTGGGAGCGGGAGCAGCTGAGCGAGGGAATATAGAAGCTCCCAAGGTTGGGAGTGTGAGAGGCGCATGTACTTATATTATGAAATTAATGTAGCATAAAGTATTCACTTTAAAATGTACAATTATTTAGGAAGTAAAAATAGGGGCCAAGTCCTCCATAAGTGTAAGAAATGGGCTAGTGTACAGTATATGATTTTCTTTTCAAGATATCATGACTTAGGCTAGATATATGAGTTCATCAAAGACCAATTAATAAAGCCAAGTGATAGATCCCTGTTTTTCTTCTATACACATGTCATATTAAAGCTCCCATCTTCGTAGGGAGCAAGCTCCCATCTCGATGGGAGTGTTCCTGTCAAGCTTCTTAGTTGGGAGAGCAAAAGCAGGCTCAAGGAAAACTCTCATTCCATCTACCAGCAAGGAATGAAAATTAATGAAATTGTTACAAGTCCCTTCTTAACATCCTTCCCTCTACTTATATGGATAGCAATCCGCAACAAATGCAAGACCGTACTCATCTAATCAATTGAAATGAGGAACCTTAATAGAAAGCTTAGATGGGTTCTTATTCTCACCTACCTTTCTATTAAGGAAGGGAAAGAAAAGGAATATTAGCCAGGAAATGAGATTGATCAGTGTGGGTGTGGTGAATAAGCATGGACAATTTGTATCATCTTGTGGCTGGGAATAATTATATAGTTGCTGTGATTAGCCCCTGCGCACCCCAGGTAGGATTGGATGACAATTTGGTTGTCTTGTTGAAGTGTAAACCGTTTCAGATTGACTATTGTGCTGAAGGTTAACGTTTTCCAAACCTTTACTAGGTGGATTGGGATTTTCTTGAGAATATTGGTTTGTAAGATTTTTATGCGTTATGGATATTGGTATGACTGACTGATCCCCTTTTTCTTGTTATTGTTTATTTCTTATCCCAATTTTATCAGGAGGTGGAGTCCCTGAATCTAAAAGAGCCATGGAGTTGGAAAAACAATTGGGTGTTAATATCTTGTCCTCGCAAGTGAGTTCTGAATTTCGCACATCTCTTAAATTGCTGAATTTACGTTATTTTAGATATATATTTTTCCTCAAATTGCTCATACGTCAACATTTAGTGGACATTGATGCTTTTTCAAACATGTTTTATGCGGTGCCTAGTGTGTGTGTGTGTTTTATTAACCCTTTTGATTGATATTTGGGATGCAGGTTATACAAGGGCATACACCATTCAAACAGTTGGTGAAGAGGTATGCATATGTTGCGGTGTTAGTTTAATCATCAAATAGAATACAAAGTGTTCCTTACAACAGGAGGAGAGAATTCAGGGGGCTTATGGGTATGTTGAGAGCTCCCCTCTGTCTTATAGCCGATTGTCGATCCCAACAGCTAGGATAGTGGGTTTACTTAATACCGTAGAGAGGGGTGTCTGAGTGATCGAACGTCCATATGTATGTGAACTATTGGCTTTCCCTTGACAATCAGATGAATACATCTTCGTTTTTTTCCTTTTTCTTTTTGTGATGGGTCATGAATCCTCTCCTTGAGCGTACGAGAGGATTCCCTAAATTTTCTAGACTTCACTTTAGTGCTTAAAGTAAAGATCCCGGATCATGGGCTCTGATGAGGGCTCGGGAGTTGACCTTGCTTCTCTTATTTGTTATCACACAATACCTCGTGTGGTAATGAAAGGTGAAATTTACTAAGCAAAATCCTCACAAAAATCAATGAATTTTGAAGAACAAAAGGAAAAGTGTTGTGATTCCAAGAAAATGATCCTAATTAAAAGAACATCCAATCCATGTGGTGGATGGAATCTATGTTGGCCAGTGGCTCATTTAACTACTACCTTCATTCACAGATTTGAGAAAGAGCTCGTTATTGCTGTGGGAAAAGGTGAACCTGCTGTAGTGATGTCTGAATATGGTTTCAAGTAAGGGTTTAGCCTCATTGTATCATTTTATCTATTGTGCACCCCATTCGGTGAATTCCCCAACATGGCCTGCCTTTGTGTTTTGGATTTTATTGTGTGCTTATTGGTATTATTTTCAGAAATGTTCTTTCAATAGATGATTATGCATCTTGCTTTGACGACATTGATCCCCTGGGGCATTTTAAGAAGTGGACAACTGGGAATGTTTCTGATCAGATCAACACTATTAGAAGCTCTGTTTGCTCGCAAAGGGTGCAGGCAGCATTTGTTGTGAGTGATTCTATTGACTGGAGCAGGGACATTCAGGTTCTCCCTCTTAACTTAGTTGATCTTAAAAATAAAACATTATGCATTCATATATTTGTTACTTCCTAGTCTTGTAGTCCTATAAAACACTAGCTCAATACCATAAAGAAGAAGTTTAGAGGCACTGGGAACTTCTTGTGTTTCCTTCCATTTTCGTCTGTGTTTGTCCTCCCTTTGTTTTAGCTGAATTCGTCTATCTATGTCACCATGCAGTGTAATATGTCAATTCCATCATTTGTTTGCGATAGCTTGTGATGGCGCAGATTACCATTTTCCCTACTTGTGCACATATGCATGCATATAATGAAATGACATATATGCTCACTGAGTCTGTATGTGTGTGTTTGCTGATCTGCGAGTCACGGACTGAACCAATGCTATTGCAAATTATAGCAGACTGGGTGTATAATCGTTCTTTCCTTAAATCTGTAGTAATCGTGGAAAAATCAGTGCCTGCAGAGCTTAATAAAAAGGTTTGAACATGTACCAAAGTTATCATCAATAAACTATAGTGTATCCATTTTAATATGATGGTGGGATACTGTTATTAATGTGATATGTGTATGGCACCATTATTTTCTAATGTCCTTGTATACTGTTGGATAGAAAGTAGAAAGATAGTCCTAGTTGTATTTGTTAAGTATATGAACCTCTACGGCCTGCTCATCCTGTAAACTTGCATTGAACTCTGTGTCATGTATGGAATGTGAAAATTTCTGAAAAAAGTGTCAAATTTTGTAAGTTTTGAATTCCTGTCCTTGGAATTGCTTCACTTTATTCAAATGGTTGGGCATGTGGAATGTGGATAGTCAAATTGTTGAATGATCCATTCACAAAAGGTTCATGAAAAGGATCATGAATGGCAGAAGCCCATTTTTCATGCATCATTGTGTATATAACCATAGTTGGCACAATAGTGGTAGCAGGATATGATTGGGGAAGTGGAAGCAGGAAACACAGCAGAAAACTAGAGGGGAAACATGAAGCTGGGAATCAGCCAAGAATCTAGTGGGAAACTTAATTGGAACATTTGTAGAAACTCTTTCTAAAGCAAGAAAGGAAACCATAAGCTCATTCATAGCTGAGCTCTCTGTCCTATTCCTTGCTTTTTGATTATGTCTTGATAATCTCAAATTTTGCAGTAATGAACTTGTGAACCCTTAGCTGACAGAGATAATTTTAGGTTCTCTGTGACATTTTAAGAACTGGTGGTCTTCCTGGAAGCAAAATTGCACACCAACCTCCTTTGTATTTTGCAAGCGATGACCTTGAATACCAGGTTAGTCATTGCGTTGACATTTTCACCTGATTTTATTTCTTGAATATTTTGTAGTAATATCCTATAGAACCTGATATTGTACTGATGAGGTGACAACATAGGTAGGCTGTATTTCCAAGTGAACGTCTTGGTATGGGTGCTTTCAGAATTGCACTTGAATCCATCTTCAACAGGTAAAACCAGATCTTCACGTATTTTCGGGTATGGTGATCTAGTAATATCAAATATGCTGTTGGAACAAAGAATCTTAAGGAATGCAGGAGCCATTATCAAATTCTTATCCTAAAAGAAAGGGAGAAATGCAAAAACTTTAAAGCTTGGTGTGGATGTGACTTTTATATGGGTCAAATTTTTAACCACATCTTTCATTTGATATTTTCTAGGGAAAATCATTGATCTCATTTTTTATTTTATTTCTCCTTTTCTCTGTTTTTCGATTTGTCTGTCCCATCTCGTAATTGATTATGCGACAAATTCTTGCACATTTCTTATGCTCTGGTTTTACTATGCAGGATTCATCCTAATGCCCTTGAGTATACGTCTTTTGGGAAGCCAAATACTTCTGTGTTCAGGAATGCTGAAACTGTACTGAGGGAATTGGTGCATTTATCACCTAATACCATTCAGTCAGCAAATGATCAAATTGGCGGAAATCATGTTTTTAGAACCCTTTACATGGTAGGAGATAATCCTTCAGTCGACATCAAAGGAGCACGACAGGTTGGTCTCTCCCTCCGTCTCTCTCTCAGATTCAATGATATAATAATCATCACCTATTATGGGAGGAATCTGAGGTTGTGTAAGATATCATGCATCTATTTTTTCATTTTCAGGCTGGACATCCCTGGTTTTCCATTCTGACAAGGACGGGGGTTTTCAAGGGGAAGGAAAACCATGACGACTATCCAGCAGATCTGGTATGTGAACAGAACCCTGGAGAATTGTGTGCAAATCTAACTAAATCTCAGTATATTTCATCCCTAAAGACCTGTATACCCATGTCCTTTTGACATTGTGGAGGAAATGCTTACCTTGAAATAAATGTTTACCCTAAGGCTCCGTTTGTTACGTTGGAAAATATTTTCCATGTAAAATATTTTTTCAGAAAATAAATTTCAAACTTTTATTTTTCGGTGTTTGGTTGGCACTTGAAAAATATTTTCAGAAATTGGTAAAATAGTGTAGAGAGGGAGGGGGGGCTTAAACAATAGAGAGATATGAGAATATTGGAATTGAACGTTGGTCAGGATTGACGATCGGAGAAACTGAGTAATGAGAATTGTAGTAGAAAGCAACGGGTTCATTTTGGAAAATAACTTACGGGAGATTTAAGGGTAAGTCATTTTCATCAAATTAATGGAAAATGTTTTACATATTTTCGTCTTTTTTTACACAACCAAACACTGAAAAATAAGTAAAACCTTTTTACGAAAAACATTTTACACCCAAACAAAAGGATCCTAAACTTCGCTTTTGATTCCACTGTTTTGTACTATATAATACCGGAAATGCATTTACTGGTATTGACTCTTTTCCCGCGTTCTAGACTTCACGAATTCAGGAAAAACATTACAGTTCTGGACTACTCACCACTAGTTCATCGTAAATGAATATCCTTCGTCCATGAAAATAAAGGACCAGCGTGAAAATGAACCACCTTTGTCCATGATTTTAGTGAGCAACGGTTTTGATCTAATAGCCTTGCATATATTTGGTCCTATAATGCTACTGAATTTACCACATATGTAACGTTCTTTCGCTTAAGCAACAAAAAAATTCAGTTTTGTTCGTTTCCTGCCTTGGTAATCAGATTGAATTCCTTTCCCGTGCCCGAGCAATGTATTTGTTTTACATTCTTCCCCCACTTTTGACAAATATCTTCTTATTTTCATAACCTAACCAAAATAGTGGCCAACTTTTGCTCCCACTTTATTTCCGTTCCAATATTCTCCTTCTCTTTTCCGTATGCAAATGCTGGAAATTGTTTGGTACATTTGCCAGCTAGTTTAGTTATCAGCAGTGCAAAAGAGTAAATTTTGGCTGAAGTTGTATGTTTGCCTGGGCAGGTTGTTGACACAGTCGAAGAGGCAGTTGACTATATATTGAGGAAGGAGGGCATCTAAATTCTTTATTTCATTGTTTCGGTTACAGAGGAGAAGGAACGGGTGCAAGAGAGGGCCCATTTTTTACCCAATCAAGGTGAACAAGCAGCAGCATTTGTTTGGCGTCCCTAGACCGAAAATTTAGCTAATATCAAGCTTTATGGTGCACTTCATATCCTGTGCCTGTCGATCTTTGTGACGAGCTTTTGTTTACCCCCAACTTTGAACGGATCTATGGATCATTTGGCATGCATGCTGGTATAATTTACCGCACCATTTCTTTTGGCTAGTTGCTTGGATGTGAGGATTAATTTTTCTTTCACAACCAGTATCCGGTAGTCATATAGATTATACAACAAAAGAAAAAAAATAAATCGTTAAACAGGAGTTCTCTTATACCAAAAGCTTCTTCATCTCGGTATCCTTGCACAAACTCCAATTGCTACAGCGGAAAAATTCCAGCAAGAAAGGTACCCCGAAATTGCGCATGTTGGCTACACGTCTACCTACCTTGAAATTGCACTCAGGGAAGGGAAAGGGGTCTCATCAAGGCAATTTCAGATTACGCTTTGAGGATGTAATTGGATCAAAGATTTGGGTAAGGAATAGAAGTATGAAATTTCAACATGTTAAAACGGATTTAATGGCTCCCAAGAATTTGATCCTTCCATTTCTTCTTGTTACCAAAATCCTTGATCCAAATTGCACTTTGAAGAGCAGTAGAAGCAAGTGAAAGCCTGAGTTAAATCCCACATGTACCAGGGACTTGTAAGGAGTTAAATTTCCATCTGTCCCGCATCAGGGTTAGAATTTGATCACTTGTTTTGGTTGACTTCCTAGTTTTCCGAGTGCCTTATCCAATGCAGTGGGGAAATCGCTGAAAGGAACCAGCTCCATCCTGCAAAAAGTGAGGCCTCAAGAATGCATGAACATCAATTCCTGATGGAATGCAAAACATGAGCTAAAAGCAAAGATAAGCAAGCAATGTATAATTCACTTTCGCTGCACAAGTTATTTTTCTTAGGTACGTCAAGGATACTCAGAGTCTAGTCTTTTTAACTGCAACCAGTGCCTCTAGAATGTCCCCTAGGAGGTATATGTGTGTGTCCTTCGCACGTGGATAAACACAGTGATGTAGGCACAAAACACTCAGAAAAAGAGCAAGTACGTTCACTTTTGTTGTCACAGCCGCTGTAACACTCCATTATAAACAGGCGGCTAAAAAAAAAAACCCTACTCCCACTCCCTTAATTCACACTCAAGTGCCCCTAAGAATAGTTGGAAATCAATACAACAGGGTATCCTAATACAAAATCATTATCTAAAAAATCTATACCAAAAACCTACAACAAGGCGTTCGTTCTTTCTTTGGAACTTCCAAGTTGCTAAAACAGAGATAATCAATGACTCTAAGAATGCTAAGCATGCGGTTTTCTCTCACTCAAGTAGCAGCTTCAGAAACTGCAACCTAATGTCAAAATTTCAGTAGCTGATCAATCTGGTTTTACCTTTTGGGCAATAATCCTCATAAAACTTACACCGAACAGTACAATCAAGGACCCATACGTGCATTTTCAAAAAGATTGGGAATTCTCCAACATGAAGCTATCATCACATCAATGTATCCTTTTGTCTTTATCTCCAAAAGACAAGGAATGCAAGAAACAGAGAAAGACATGTAGGCATACTCGTATGTTAATTTTCCCTTGCGAACTATGCTCAAAAGAAGATCTATCATTTTTCTGCACTCCTTTGCTTTATCAGAACTCATCCATTTCTGCAACCAGAATCCCCTCAGGGAAAGGTCCTGCGTGCATGGGAATTTGAATCAGGTCAAGATATAATGAAATAGTTCCACCGGGCTGTGGAATTTGTCATGCCTACGTTAAAATGACACGACACATTGAGATAGGGTAAACAAACTGTCCACTTCCTAACGAACACGTCGGTCATTTCCCATTCCCTTGCTTCACCCCAACCATAATATCAAACATATCAACGTCTTTAAAATAAGAAAAACATTCAAAATTTTAAACAGTTTGATTGTGATCCCTTACAAAGTTTGCACTCATATTTTCCTGTTCAAGATCACAGAGATATTTCTGCATGCCATTATGAAAATGAGATTTCCTTCAAAGCCAGTAGGCTGTTATTTGACACTGTCACACCCAGATTTCGAGCAAGTCTTAAAAACTTTCAACTACTTCTGATTCGGTGCTACTTATTTTACATGGTCCAGTTATCAGTCTTTACTCTTTAGCTATGTAGTATGTACGCTTGAAGTGGAGGCTCTGCATTAACTCAAGCATCTAAAATTAATCCAAGCAAAGAATGAAAAGGAGAAAAAGACAAGCACATAAATATGTGTGAAATTTAACAGTGCACAAAATGCAAATCGATGTGGCATTAAATGCGCCTGAGACGGATTTAGCACGCTTGTATGCTTAAATTCCCATCAATGTTCTCATACAAGCAACAACATACACCATGAACATGCACTATCCTACTTAGTAATTACCAACAATTTTCTACACGAGAACAGAAACTTGGAAAGAATTCATGGCTCACCTTGAAAATAAAAGACGAGGTTGATACCGTTATAGGCTTTTTGGACATTCCACCGTATGTTACCATAGTTCCTCCCTGCCTGAAAACCTAAAATGCAATGAGTCTCCTGTGGAGATTGAATTTTGAATAATACTAACTCCAGAATTTAGCACTGCTCATCTGACCTCAAGAATTTAAGAACCAAAGAAGCAGCATTGCCTCCAACACAGTTGAATCCCAGATCAGGCTCAGGTATGTTAGCCTTGCAAAATCCAAGGGATGTGAGTATGAATAACACTACTGAGAGATAAATCTGAACATCAATTCTCTATAATGACTCTAGATACATCTAAGGCAAAATATATTATTTCTGCAAAATAAAAGCCTCCCTACTTCAGACACTGTATCAACCGTGATAAGTTGATAACGATACCAAGAGAGCTTTGACATTCTTCACTTCCAGTTGGCTCTCAGTATACACTTCATCCGCACCAAGTTTCTTGAGCTTATCTTTTACTTCATCAGATCCAGGCCTGTCCAAGCAGAATGTGATTATACAGCCAATTTTGTGATAATTTCTTCTGCTAAAACTAGGTCGTATGAAAAAAAATTATTTGGAGATATTTGGTCTCTTAGGACGTAATAGTCAAATGTTCATCCCATCACATGCAACTATACTGGACATTTGTTGGAAAGGTCACTAGGTGTACAAATTCAAGTTGCCACCCAAAACACTAACATATTTTGAGTGACCAGATGACTGCAAAAATGGCAAATACCATTTTGAATAGATTAACCAAATTTCACAAACGATGTAGACATCAACAAGAGACATTAAATAGACATGCATACACACAGAGAAAGCTCAAGTTCATTTATTCATAGGAAACTAAGTAAGAGTGGCAAGGTTAAATAAACTTGGATGAACATAAGCCCAAACTTTTGTAGTAAGATAAGCACCTGTCCCTTATGATATTGATGCTATGGATGCCTTGATATCTAGCAAGCTGAATAATGCACTGCCCCACAATGCTTGTCGCCCCATTTTGAACAATACAATCGCCTGTTCAAGTTGAGATGCAGACTATTCAAGGGAAAGCAGTAAATATGCATCATAGGGGATAATATCAAAGCAAATGGCAGAACCTGATTTTAGACTGGTAAAGTCCTCGAGCATTCTTAGCGCAGTCAAAGGGTTAACAGTAATTGTGGCAGCATATTCGATTGGCGTGCCTTTATCTATTTTGTGCCATATACTTTGATCTTTTACAATATATGTCTGCCATGTACCTAAGAAGAAGAAACTTTGTCATGTTCCATTACGAATTTATGAGTACTAAATATCAGATGTAATTCCAAAATATGCCATATGTATATATTTTCCTTTAAATCGAGATAAGGTGGAGGGTGCTCTCTTCCTTAATCACGTCGGCAAATGAAACCAAACTTGAAGGCAATCGTAGGTCACAGCTGAGCCCAGTAATCGTCCTTTACTATAACTTCTAACTGCCAACTACAATGGATTTCATGTTCCTTCATCATTAATCCTTTACGGATTAACTCAATTTTATCCATAAAGCATCCCAGAGAACTCTTACAAGTCTATCAGTCTATGCCAGTCAACATCCTCCATGTGTTATCACCACAATTTTGTGACATTTTGAAACTCCAAAATTACATCAAACTTGGAATAGCAGCATAACAAAGAGTCAAATAGCATACCAGATGAAGGAGGAGATGGAATGACCCAATCACCAGGAGATAGATCCTTAACTGAAGATCCTAAAGAGTGTACCTCTCCAACACCTTCATATCCTCCCACTGCTGGCACTTGTGGCCTCACCGGGTACACACCTGAAACGAAAATGAGTTAACAAGCATGTCTTTTCACTGAAAAAGGCAATTACGAGAGTGTAAATACACGTATAGGGGTAGGCCACATGCCCTAGATTGTGGTGTGGTAGGGGTAGGGTGCTCTAGATTAAAATAGCAGAATAAGAAAAATTCAAGAGAGAAACATCAAATAAAATGGTATACATACATTAATTAACTGTGTACAACCAACTTTTCCACATTTTGTCTTGCCAAAGCTCTACTCTCTCTAGATTTTTAGCTTATCACATCAATTTATTTTGCCTTGAAAACTTTTTAAGGAAATCAATATTAAAATCGGTAGGATTGGTTTGGATCACTTAATTTACCGTATTGGAACATAGGTGTACTACAGTTTGGAACATGCTTTCCACTCCATAATTCACAAGGATATTATCGACTTCTAGTAACACAGATATAGGCCAATTTGCAGGATCAATAACTGTTTTCCCACAAATCACATTACCAATTATTGTGGCTCATATATTCGACAATGCCATTGTCCTGTCATTTTGGTTGAGTTTTCTGTATGACCGTGTCGAGCTAAAAAAACAACTGTTTTTCTACCCTTGATGAGCAACAGATGGTTCTACCAATGGTTAATGATTTTCGCCATCAGACGGTTTCCAGCAGATAAAAAAGGAAACATATTTTAGTTGTCAGTCTAACCAACTGTAGCAGACCCCAAGTGATTGGGACTTAAGGCTCGGTTTGGTTTGGTTTGGTCTAACCAACTGTCTTCCGGCTTTGTAGGTTCTGGCAACTCTATGCATTACTAGCATCATCAGCAGCACCAATAACAAACAACAATAGACCCAAATACTCACACCGTAGAAAGATAGGGCATACTCCCAACTTGAACTAGGAGCTTCTAATCTCCATCACCAACTACCTCACGGACAGCAGAGGATTGGGGGCAAGTGTGGGGTGCACTTTCCAATAATTTCTACACCCAAATTATAAAGGTCATAACAATTTGTATCCCAGAAACTATACACGCTTCCCTTTTAATGTCACTTACAGCCCCTATTATCTTTGTCAAGTTTCCAACAAGTTCTCTTATATTGATCCTTTAACATACTATATTTTGCAGCATATTTTACATTTCAATTCGTTTGTAACATTTATTATTACCACAGATACTAAATAACATTTAAATTTCTGGTCAAGCCTAGAATAGAGGATTCTCGGTCATGTCATCTACATAATAGATTAGATTGATTGGACCCCCTCTATCATGAACATGCCTTAGGCAAAAGTTCTTTTTCAAAACTGGAAAAATGTCAACTCCTATTCCTTCTCTAGAACTAATATTCACCTCAACTATTCGAACTTTGGAGCAAACATATCCAAGCATTTCCTCATGCATTAAAAAACCTGAAACCTAGAAACCAAAATTCATTGCATGTTTCCGGACATTTTTTCCTCAACCAAGCATTGCCTCGCCCGAAACTCTCATTTCTCCTCAACCGAGGGTTGCATCACCCGAAACCCATATTTCTCCTCGGAATAACAGCATCAATAACACATAGCTATACTAGACAAAATCCGCACATATCCAAAAACTACAGAATTAAATAGGTTAAGAAGTAATCAGACCTTCAATCCTGTTAATATCAGAAGGATTAATAGGAGCAGCGAGCATTTTAACGCACACATCGGTTGCTTTGAGCTCAACTGGTGGAACCTCAACTATTCTGCACGTATTCCAATCACGAGATACATGAATACTCGAGTACTGCAAATATGCGTACACTTATTTATATATACGTATAAACTGAGAACTAGAGAGTTATGTGGAAAATCAAGTGTTCTGAGAGAGAGAGAGATGGACCTGGTGACGGTATCGGGAGGTCCGTGCTGGTCGTAGACGACCGCCGTGGACGGCGGCGACATGACGGCGGAGAAAGGTCGGACGGTGGGGAAGGCATGAGTGCGGGGGAGGAAGGAGTGGGAGAGGTTGCACTTCCACAGCGATGATGGTCCATGTAGAGCTTTTAGGGCTACTAACCTCAGTGAAGCCATTCAATTCTTCTTCTTCTTCTTCTCTCTCTCTCTCTCTCTCTCTCTCTCTCTCTCTCTCTCTCTCCTGGAGAATCGGCTGGTCGACCTCGCGGATAAATGGGTTGTTCGACGGTGGTAAGTAGAATTGGGATCCTCTCGTGTGTTCCTCCTCCTGTGCTGTCTTTTTCTCACGCTTCGCTGCGTAAAATGTGACCCCCGACGATTTCATTTCACGATCAATAAAATGTTTTTTACACGGGCAATTATTTAGTCGTCTCGGGGACCACCACGTTGTTCCCAATGTTTGAATACCATACCGGTCAAAATACCGATTTTTCTATTGATACGGTATTGGTCAGATATCCGGTACCGTTTTGAATTTATCGCAACTACAATATATATAATAATTATATATAATTATAATTCAAAAAAATCTGTCATACTATGCAATTCATCATACATCTTGTCCTACATTGCCTAGTTACAAAACTCTTTCACATCTTAAATGACTTTGCACGCTAGTGGACTTGTAAATGAGGACCCAAAGAGAGGCCTCATGCGCTTGGGAAAATGGGTTGTGGCCGAAGGCAATTTGAAAAAATTGATTCGGAAACCAATTAACCAGGTGCGCGTCACTGGTTATTCACCCGCATGGGGTTGCAAATTTGGGATTTGAGCCTCGTGTACGTACTATGATTAAGCCCACGTTTTGCTATAAAAATTTAAAAAACGTTTTATTATTATTTTTTTGGGGTTAACATGAAACTTTTTCCTTTCTTTTTTACCAGAAAATGATACATGACAGGAAAAACAAAAAACAAAAAAACGCTGTGCGAAATCTCGGCTGGAATTTCTGGTACGCCGGTACCGGCCGGTATTTTCCGAGATGGCCGATATCGGCCGGTATTTGGTCCGGAATGGTATTGGGGGTTAGGATACCGGTTTCTCTTAAATCTGATACGTACCGACCGGTACGGTACGTGATTGATAACCTTGGCTGTTCCAACTCCTTCTTGGTGTAACAAAATCGGTGTTTCTAGAAGTCGATAACATACATTTTTTGCCTGTCTTATAAATATAATTGGTGCATTTTTTTGCTTGTCTTGTAAATAATTTGTGTCTTTTTTTCTTTCGAGATTTTGTCGAGAGACTCATGAATTTGTAATAAATTCTTGTAGAGTATTGATGACCTTATTGTAGATAACATACATTTTTTTTTAGAGGATTGATGATCTTGTTACTGTACTTTTTATCGTCATGCATAATTATAAGGAAATTGATTTTTGCGCTCCACTTTTTATTGATGACGCTCCACTTTTAACGTGAAGTTACTAGTAACTTCGTGAACAAAGTGGCTCGCGAATATCAAAATCTTAATTATAACTCTAAGCTTAATAAGGATATTTGGGATGTACCACTAGCAAGTGAGAATGAAGTGCGTAAATTAAAATTCTTGAAGACCCATAAGGTTGATCTAGACATTAAGGAAAACGTCTTTAAATTATATCTTAAACTACTAAAATTTACACGAGCGATGATTAAGTGCATGAACGCATTACGAGTATTAATAACATAAGCACATGACATCTTCAAGAACTATGTGAGTAAGGTTGAGGTGCTTCTGGGTTAAAACAACAAAGACGAAAAATTACTAAATAAAATTATTTAAGCAATTTCCATTTTTTCAATATTTTATTCACCTAAAACCCAGTTGCAGAAAAGGCTGAAGATACAACTGTAAGCCTGTATCGAAAATCTTCCCGCCCAAAGTTCGTTAGAAGAACTCTCCATATAACTAACCGGAACCAGAAAGCTCACCAGGCGCGCTCTAACAAAATCTCCTTTCCAATTTACATTCCTCTCTCTCTCTCTCTCTCTCTACAATGCAGAGGGCCACGAGCTTGGCCCGAGCATCCGACGAGCGCCACCACCACGTGATCGACATAGGCGAATGCTCTCCGAGGAGGGGGGAGGCGTGGGCGCGGAGGTCCCTGTGGCGGTCACTGAAGAAGCACTGGATCCATGCCATTCCGGTGATCGTGTTGCTCTCGTTCTTCATTCTCTGGTGGTACTCTTATCCAGGTAACTAAACTGATCTGATCAGATTCCCCATTGATCCTGTTCTTGAATTTTCCAAGTCGCTTCTTTCTGTGTATAGTGTACTGTAATTTGTTTCCCTGTGTGCATCAAGTTGATCTGCGGATGGCAGATGGCTGTTCGTTTCTAGTAATTTCTGGGGTTTTGTGGGGAACGAGTTTACGAGGCATGCGATCGTACATTTGCACGCCTTTTTGTTTGATCTTGATATTACCTGTGGCAACGAGAACTCTCTCTCTCTCTCTCTCTCTCTCTCTCTCTATATATATATATATATATATATATATATATATACACACACACACACTGTGCGTGTGTAGACATTCTTATGAGATATCCAGTGATTATGTATTTATGTTGCTCTGCTTCTTCATTTCCCGATGTTTCAATTCAAGAACAGGATTCCGTTCTTGAAAATGGTAGTTGCTTCGCTCTGTAGAGTACTATTTCGTACCGTAATTTGCATCCTCGTATGCATCAAGTTAACGAGGGATGTAATTGTGCATTTGTACGCCTTTTTGTTTGATCTTGCTGTTGCGTATAAGACTCGAGTACATATACTACAATGCTCCCTCTACTTTTATGTATGCATGAACGTATACACAATACGATAGGACCATATCGTATCATACGTAACATTTTTTAGTCTTCCAGTACTCTTATACACTGATATACTGGTGACACGGAAAACCTCATGTGTATACGCTTGTTCCTGTTACATATCGTTCACGGGCGATACTCAACTGTTAAGGTGATTCAGGCACTCGGCATTTTTTTCCGAAAATGATTTTTCTGAAAAAAATTGACGACCATGTCAGCCGATTCCCGGTATGCATTTTTCAGATACCTCAATTCCATTACAACACGACTGTTACCATTACATGTCCCACTATTGTTAATTAAAACCTTGACTCACATACATGCTCTTCCTGTGATTATGTTGCTCTGCCACTTAACTCTCTGAGAATTCTCATTGCTTGAATTCAAGAACCCCCGGGCCGCAATCCTGTTCTTAATTTCGAAGTTGCTCCTCTCTGCATGTGTATACCATTTATATGTGTCGTGTTGTAATTTGTATCCCTGTATGCATTAAGTTGATCTACGGATGGCATGCCTGTTTGTTTCTAATTTCTGGGGTCTTCAGTATCGAGGGGAAGTGTGTGAAAGAGGCATATGTTTGTACGCTCTATGTCTATGTATATGTTCATGTATAACATACGTATACTTACTGTTTAAACATATAATGAAGAAGGTCCTTGTCTTCTGAACTGCGAAGTTGAGTTAGTGTAAAAGCGAAGACTACCGGTAGGATTTGACACGCTAATTCAAATTAGAGATGCTATTATTATGAGTTTCCTTTTCTTGAATTCAACATACCAAACACAATCCTTAGAGAAATCAGAACATTGGCATTTTCATACCATTAAGCAGAGCTGGTATAAAAGAAGGTTTCTGTCTTTGATTTCTGCTACATTGTTGTTCAATGTTCGTGATCTGCTTGTTTTGAGAAAAAAGAGTTTTGGTTAGAAACTTAGAATGTTGAAGGAAAGAAAAAGAGGAAGATCAATTGTCTACCCCGCTTGTTTTCTAATCATCCTCTGGTTTTTGCTAATGAATGCAGTAACCTTGGAAATCAAAGATGGCCAAATCATAGGAATACATAGGATCAACCTGCCCAAGCCTCTTAAGGACACTCGCGATGTCGACCTCACCATCCTGGCATTAGCTTCCCCACCAAACGCCTCAATTCCTCATATTCCGACACTGAAGAACAAAGTTGAAGTGAAACCTGAAGTGGAACCGGTGAGTTCAACTGATTGAAGAATCATCTCCTAGGTACTGGGTTCTGTTTGCCCTAAACAATTACAAGAACCATGAATGGGATGTAAAGTGATACTCGGATGTGTTTGTTTCATTGGAGAATATGGTAGAATAAATCCCCCACTGCCCTGCATATGACTATGGCGCGGGGATACCAATAGGGTTGAGGTTCAAAAATTGACATGCTTGTCTCAAATTTACAGTCAGAAAAAGGAGAAATAGCAATATATCCTACGAATTCAATCGATCAGTGGCGTTGGTCAAATCGAAGGCTGCTTGTGCAGCTATTTTGATGTGCTTAAAGATAAATACATGAGTCTTCTGCGTTTGAATTCCATTACACTGATGGCATGCGTTCGAATCCTACGTGTGTGCCATCAGAGAACTTGGAAAAGAGGCAAAGTCAGCTCCCTCTTGCTGCTACAACTCGCTAACCTCACCTTCTCGGCAATTGCCCACCCATATATACATCTGTGAGCTCTTACTTGATGGCAAAACTCTACAACAATCTCTCCTCGGTGCCTGCAAAAGATGATCAGGGGTTTCTTAACGTAATTTAGAAGTATTGCTAAAAAAACACAGGGAAATTCTAACAAAAGCGAGGCAATATAAGAGAAACAAAATTGGTTTTACACACTTTATCAATCTTGCGGAATGCAAAAGACAGTTAATTTCTTTTGCTTTTGCGAACCTGATTAACAGCTTTGAATTAGGCATATAGCAATGCAATTTCATCGGGGGATTCTTTTTGCCTAGCTTTGTAGCCTAGGTTTGGTTGTATTCTGTTTGCAGGTGTTCCCCCCTGCTCGTTTGATGGGCTTTTGTCCCCTTTATAAAATTGCTTGGTTCCAAAAAAAATTTCCTTGGGGATTGGGCGAGAGGGTAGAAATGTTCAAAAGTATGAGGAAATATTTTTGTGTTATTTGTTCAAGTTGTGTGCAGGTATGTTTTCTAGGAGGGAAAACAGGTGATTGATACCTTGTTTGTTTTTGCGCAAGACTTTTGGAGGTTATCTTAACATAGAGCCGCGAGTTTTGATTAAAGTGGAGAAAGCGTTACACTTATCACCTTCAAACAATATCGTTTTGTGGAATTTAGATCCCAATTCACCTTTGTTACCAAAGTTATGTATACAGCTTCATAGGTTAAGCGAGTCAAAAACATCGGTAGCATATCAAACCTTACAACATAGTTGCACAAGAAGAGAAAGAAAATTGTTTCCAATATCCATACCTTATTCCAGCGTTGGGTATCCGGTCTTTTCAATACCACAACAGAATCAATCTTGTCTGGCGAGTCCATCTGCCATCGACAATAAGGGTGGGGATCTTTTCGATCACGGGCATAAACCCCAATTATCTGCTTCCTGCCCTTGTCATACTGTGAGGATCTCACATAAAACAGGAAAGGCTTCTGGCAGGGGTGCCTGGTCACAGGCCTAGTGTTGAAAGAATAAGCTGTGAAATCAGCTCTTTTGTACCAGTTGAGAAAGGTTCTGGTGGGCATCTCTAGCTCTCTGGGAGACATGACTCCTCTTATGATCTGAACCACGTAGCCCCATGAGACGGTGATGGACCATTGTCGTCGCCTGTCGAAGCAGATGGATTGCTGCATCATGCTGGCCGAGTCGTCCTTGGTGGACTCAAACAAGTGGTGGAGGGCCTGCACTTGTTTCATTTGCGGGAAGATAGGGTCCACCACGTCGAGGTGGTGGAGCGACACCAGGGGAGTTATAGGGTGAGCTCCCAATAGGCCTAGGAGGTTTCCATACACATCGTACTGCAAAGCCACAAGACTAGAGACAGTTAATTCAAAACCAATTTCTAGTTGAATTCTGGATTTCTATATGCAGAGTCTACTTTTCTAAGGTATCGCATACTAAAATTCTCAAAAGTAGTTGAGGAAGCTACGATCATTGTGGTGTCGACGAACATGAAAACAATCTCGATGTCAATCACTAATATCATTATGTCTGATGCAACCTATAGTTACTGACTATCGCTATTAGTTTGACAATAATGCCCTCAATGGGGCTCGGATCCCTTGTCCCAGCCCCTCTCATAGCCGCCTGATGTGGTTTTTAATTTGCGAAACATCACATTGTACAACTGACAAGAGGGTATAGGCCTATAGGGTGACATGGTATTCTGGGACATGTTATTCGTCTCTGTTTAATAGTGTAACTCATCAAAGATACAGAAGTAACTAATCCAACACTAAATGAAATGTATTGGTGCACTTGCACAACATTCTTGGCATCAAGAGTATCAACACAGCACAGCAGCAATACTGTACAAAAAAAAAAAAAAGGACCCGGGGATGATGCCAAGCAACCCGTTTGGTACGGCAGTGCTTGGCAGTATCCCTAATTCTGTCGTACTGTTGGTTGGTCATTTTCCTTTCTAAAATCATTGTATCTCATTGGTCCAACAATAATGAATCAAACAAGATTGTTTGGTTCCATTCATCACCTCTGAAAGTATATCTCTGCTAAGCATAAGTTATAACCATTACCTGATGAAACCCGGGTTCTTTGGTAAGGGGCACCCCTAACTCAGCCATACAAGCCTGCATCCTGTCATCACTCCCATACAACCCCGGATACCGCTGAATACACCGGTCCTGCATCTTCTCCAACTCCTTCGCCAACGGATAGCTTATCGCAAACCCTCCCCCGCCAAACGCCATCGCGTACGAGAAAAATATGTTCTGTATGTGACTCTCCGACGAGCTCCCGACGTAGTAAAGCTGGTTGTGATCGTACTTGGACAGAACCCGGACCAGATTCTCCACCATGAACACCGTGTCGTCATCCCCCATCACGAACCACCTCACGTCCTTCATCCCGAGCCTAAGCGTCTCAGAGACCGCCCTCGATATCCTGAGCGCCGACCTGTCCCCCTGCCTGTTCGTGTACTTGAACTTTGCGGTGCTGTCGGATATCCGAATCTCCGGCAACTTCTCATTCCGCCTGGTTCTCACTCTCTTGTCGAGCCAAACGACTCCCCTGGTCTCTTTCGGCTTCCACCACAGCTTCAAATACTCCTTCCTTTTGTCCCATAAGCTCGACGAGGCCGCGATGCAGAATACGATGTGCTTGGCTTCCGTGTCGTATCGGAGGGACTTCTGGGGCAGGATTATGGGTTCTTGTTCTTGTTGGTTTCCTTTGGAATAGTTGGTGAGGGGAAGAGGGAGGGTGGTGGAGGAGGAGGTGGATTTTTGAAGGGTGGAAGGGAGGGGGCAGGAGGGGGGGAGGAGGATGAGGCTGGAGGAGTAGAGGACGTAGAGGAGGAGGAGGAGGAGGAAGAGCGAGGTGACGCAACTGCGGAGGCGGCTGGTGGCGAGAAGGCCGGTTTGGGGGCGTTGTTGGTGGTTGGCGGAGGTCATTTGTGAGGCTTCCAACGCGGTTTGGGAGGTTTGGAAACCGGCCTGTTTTGTGTTGGTTGAGGAGTCCCATGGTGTGAGATCATTGGATGGATGGAGTGAGTGATGGAGAGGGAACTTGGAGTCAGATTTGTTCGGATCTGGGTGATGAGAGAGAGAGAGAGAGAGAGAGAGAGAGAGAGAGAGAGAGAGAGGGTTTGTTTTGAAGTTTGTTATGGAATCGAAGGAGTTGAGGGCGGGTACGACACTTGGTGGTGGACGGAATTGGTAAAACAAGGTTGAAACTGGTTTTTTTTTTTCCAGACGGTCCAGGTATGTCTGGACTCGAGAATCCGACGTGAACCCGACACGAAGTCAGCAGATTAGGGTCGGCTATTTCTTACACGAAACACGAATCTAACACGATACGATAACATGAAAAATTAATCAGTTTTGGTTAGGGTTGAGAGAATTATGATGCCATCACGAGATGACACAAGATAAACACGGACATGACACGACACGATATCCACCCCAAGTATGGATCAACTTACGTGTATTTCGACTAATCCTCTCACTAGTACAGGTAAAAATAGGTCATCCTCGCCAAAATTAGGCGGAAGCACCTCATTGTTGACCACCACATTAATTTCTTCCACGGGGAAGGGTTTTCATGCTAGCAATTTTTAGGAACATCTTGCTCCCTGCAAGTTATGTGTTATGGGCACGTTTGATTGTCAAATTATTTTTAGAACGAATTGAAAATTATGAAATTAAGGATGGGGAGAGAATAGATGAATAATTGGGATTAATTGTACTCTATTTGATTAGAATGAGATAAAAATGGAATAAAGATGATATGAGGAGGGAGATTATCCGGAGAAGAAGACTAGTTAATACCACCCCTGCCCTGGTATTAGTTATTCCCTGCATGGAGTACTAAATTGAAAAATAGTCTCACCTTATCTAGTCCAATGGTTAATTCGATACGCCCACAAACACGAGGATTAAGAAAGTAATGGGAAACATATGGGTTCTTGTGTTCCCCTAATGGCCTAATCCAAATCCCCACCTTTCTAATCCATCAATCAGTACTAATCAACGAGTTTAATAGATGGATCTCGCATAGCACGTGTCACTGGTATTTATAGCATAAGAGCATCCACAATGGTATAATCAAAACAAAAAGGTTTATAAGGCGGACAATATCACAACTTTGTTCGCTTTGAGTCTCTAAACTAACCACTCTTTTTGCGGTCCCCAATTATTACTCGCATTTTTCTATTTCTCACCACTCATTATCTCAGTATTGTCGAGTAATAAAACAAGAGTAATGGTATGTCATTAGGTGAATGATTAATACCAAGCGGTTTGGCCAAGTAATAAGACACAACAACTAAAGAGCTTACCTCCAAGAGGTTGTAAGGTTGAATTAATCTCACTAAGACCAAATATTTCAAATCTTGGAGTCACTGGAGGTTTGTTCGATCGTTAACGTTAGAATCTCAATAATAGTCAAGCTGTGCCCAAACTGGGCCGGGCACCCGATTTCAAACAAGAAAGGTTAGGTAAGTGGCATTTAGGTGATATACTCTACTCACATTGATTTCAAGATAACAGAGCTTTGATTAATTCAAAATTGATTGGAAATTAATTAAAACTAGAACAGAGGACATACGGGAAATTGGAAGCTACTTTTGGTATATTATTTGATGTGATATTTACATGAATCTAATCGCATTACTTGACGCGTTTCACATAATATGGAGTAGTACCTTTATCAAACGGAACTATACACACTTGAAATCCCTAGAGTATCATTTCATAGCAATATGAGGTAATTGTTGGCCAGTTCTATTTTTTAGTTCATGGCTTGGGGATCCTCCTCCATAAAATTTCTTGTTTCCCTAGGTCTTTCTCAAAAATTTCACATGCGCCTACACATTACGTGCGCATTTAATCTCTGCCACTCTCTCATGTCGCTCTCTCTCCCTCTCTCTCTCATGTCGCATTCTCTCTCTCTCTCCCTTGTCACTTTCTCTCTGTTCTCTCATCTCCATTTCCCTCTCCCTCCGGTCCTGTCACTTTCACCTCTATTGTTTGTCCTAATTGTGGATTTAGACAGTTAATTGTAAATTTAGATAAAATAAAATGGACATTGAAAAATAAAATTTTTATTTTTTTATAATTTTATATATCCATTAGTGATCTCATTAGCTATAATCTCTACGAGTAGATTTCAAAAATATAAATTTTATAAATACCAAAAATCTTATAAGCACAAGAATTTAAACTTAAAAAAAAAAAAAAAAAAAAGGAAAGAGAGAGGAGAGATCGAGTGAGAGTGAGGAGAGAGGGAGATAAATAAAGATGAGAGAGAGAGATACAAAGGGAGAGTGTGCGTGTCTGAGAGAGGGGAGAGAGAGAGGAGAGAGACAAAAGAGTAAGAGTGCCCGCGCGTGTAATAGGACTTCATGAAAAAATACTTGTGCGCAAGGATTCAATGAGACATAATCCACTCACGTGGGACTGGCCCAAGAACCGCTAGCACTATTGGCTTTGTTCACCTGGGTTTCCAAAATCTTTCTATGTTTGTTTGAAATAAATTCTCTCCATTATTGCTCCAAAAAATCCCTCAAAACCTTTGCTATCAAATAATCCAAAGGTTTGTTCTCTTGGGTACGCCGAACCTCTCCATTTCTATGTGCACTAGGGGTGAGCAAAATATCCGTCAAACCGTGAATCCAGTCCAAACCAATCCAAATCGAAAGATTTGGTTTGGTTTTTTTGTAGTATGGTTTGGTCATGGTTTAAAAAAATTAGAAACCGCATTATATGGTTTGATTTGTGGATTCATGTTTACGGTTATGGTTCCAAACCGATCCGAACCGTATAATATATATATATATATATATAATATGTATAGTTATATATATTTTATTATGATATGTTTCACCAATAAATATAGGAGCCTACTTTCCTAATTTATCGATCCTATTAAATCCACCAATATTTAGTTTTCCAATTCTTATTCCTATAATTCCTCTACTACCATTACCAAAACTAATTACCCTAACTTTCTATATAAGAAAACATATCCCTATACTACATAAACCTAATGTACTAACGTAGCATTCATCTCTTGCCCAGCCACAACAAGCCATCTATCTTCTCTACCCATAGTTCTCTTCGCAATCTGCATGGCTTCCGTGAATGTAAGGGAAAACAAATCCTATTCTTGCTTTGATTTTTTGTGTTGCTATTTTTTTCTAGATCAACAATATTTTATTTGATCCTAACTTTTTCCTTTTGTCTTTTTTTGTTAGATGTCAACTGCGGAATGAAATTGATTTTAATATAATTTTTTTAATTTATCTTCATAATTTTAAGTACTTCAAATATTTTTTTGGAGATGATAGCTTAGTTCAAAGCAAACCGTGGTTAAAACCGAAGCCGAACCGTAGTCTAATGGATTGGATTGGTTTGGTTCTATGCGTTTTGTGGGTTGGTTTGGTTCTCAAAATTTATAATCCGTAAGTTTTGGTTTGGTTCTTGGTTTACTATAAAACCGAACCAAACCGAACCATGCTCACCCCTAATGTGCACGGTTTTTAATAAGTGTACACTCATTTTTACACAACCAAATGCGCACACTCACAAAAGTGTTGGGGCCCCACATGGCGCAACTCTCTTTATGTTCAGTTTTCAATAAATTTTTCTCCACTTACACTCATTCTACAACTACACCAATTTTACATACCCAATTACACACACTCAAACAAGTGTTGGGGGCCCACACACATGCGTCATATGAAGTCCCAACACTTTTGTGATTGTGTATGCATTTGGATGTGGTTATTGAATTATTGCCCCACTTACTACCCCAATCTTTTTACCTCTCATGTGAGAGTAATAAGTGGATGAATAATTCTATGATCATACCCATTTTTACACCCAAATGTGCACCCTCAATGTGTCAATGGGAAAGGACCGACCAAGAATCTAGGCTCTTGAACGTAGGTCAAGCTGAGTCTAGTGCATTAATAGATTAAATAAAATAGCAACTTTGTTGATTTAAATGACCTTTTGGAAAAAAACCAATAGCATTCTCGTTAATTAGTTAAAGTTTCTCTACTTTGGCCACTAGTTTGTGGGTGGGATAATTCTTCTTCTTCAAGCCATGCATCCTTGTGATGGTGACTCTTGGGCTTCAACCTCAGTGTCCTCGTGAGGGTATAATTAAGGACTTGGGCTAATAATTGTCCTTTCTCTTGTCCTTTATGCAGAAAGTGATAGAAGAACAAGATTTGCATATAAAAATATTTTCATGCAGGATACCAAAGTGTCACATCTATTTTTCATGGCAACTTTTCTGAAGTCCTAAGATTGCACTGCAAGGTGCAGTTTATTCAGCTGAATTTCTCGGAGATGATTCGAGCTGTTCGTAATGTATATAGTTCATCGATTAAAATGTCCACAGAAAGAATAATTTACCAAAATTAGACAAACAAATTGAGGCAGATTATGGGCTAGCCGATCGGTTTGGGTAATTTCGATCTGGGTTACTCATGATATTAGAGGATATTGATGTAGACAGCTGTGCGAGATCAGAAACTTGATGCGCAAATTAGTTTAAATTTAGGGCAAAGTCCACTTTCACCATCTGTAGTTATCGTCATGTGCGAATATTCCCCTTATGGTTCAAAGTTGAGTACATAACCTACCTGTGGTTTTAAAAATGTGCGGATAGACTTCCTGCTATCATGTTTTCCATCCATAATAACGGAGATGTATCTCACACGCCTCTAGAATGTAATCTGAATGGTTCATAATGTAGTATTAAATAAAGAATAGAGTGCCTCTGTAAAAAAATCATCTTGATCAGGTATCAATAACCCAGATCTAATTTTTAGTAAATTCAAATTTGAAATTTTAATTTCATAGCTAAATCGATTTGACCATGAGCTTTTCATTTTTTGATTGACTTGAATTTTGGTATAGATATAGTACTCGTCAAAATTTACAATATCAACAGTTTGATTCAATTTTTGGTATAGGGGATGGTGTGGTTAGATTTAAAAAAAAAAAAAGAATGAAGGGACATGATGAGGGTATATAAGTCTTTTAATAGTGTCCGTTACTATGGATGGAAAAATATGACGGCAAAGGGTCTATCCGCACATTTTCAAAATCACAGGTAGGTTATGTGGTCAGTTTTGAACAATGAGAGGAATATCCGCACATGGCAATAACACAGGAGGTCAAAATGGACTTTGCCGTTAAATTTATTCTACTCTGGCCATGAAAAGCTTGTGTGTACTCTGTATGTGTGTGTTACAGAGAGAGTAATTCTTGTGCTTCAACCCATCCAATATCCATCCTTGTAAGGGTGGACTCTAGGGCCTCAACCTGTGTCCTCTTGAGAGGGCATAAAAGTGGAGGCCAGGGAAGCTTCTAATGATCCTGTCCAAAATCACGGTTCACATCAATAATTCTAAGTAGTATATCAGAGTATGTGAGAATCGTATACCGGTTTGAGATCTCATCTAATATTCCATTGCTACGCGACATGCATTTGCTTATATAGTCATGAGACTATTAATTAAAGATACACGAGTTGAAACAACCACAATTTATCATTGGCCGCGTGAACTAGCTAGCTACATCCTTTGGCCGTTGGAGCAATCGTTGATTACAATTTCCAAATATCATACAAGTTAGTACTCAGAAGAATCCAACAACGGTGAAGATTTAGTCAAAAGATGTACTAGTTCGTTTAACATGAAACACCAGCTACGTACAAGCCTAAGATGAAGGTAGGTACAAGATGGTAATAATTGTTTCAGGGTCATTAAAAACATGCCCCTATATATATATATATATATATATATATATATATATATATATATATATATATAACCTTTCGCTTATATAACTTCCTCGATCATGCACTCTCTCACGATTGGTCATAGGATCATGCAAGGCACAAATGATTTTGTACGAAGTAACAGCACCGGAGGCACTAAACATTCTAACGCGAAATTTTGCTAGCTAGCTCCAGTGCATGGTTATAGAAATAGGAGTAACTAAACTTGGCCTTGGCCAAATTATTACTCTCGTTCTGACATTGAGAAGGGAGACAAATGAAGAAATAGTACTACTTGTACAGAAGGGTGGTTGTTGAATACTTCAATTTAAAACACTGTAGCTTTCTTTGCTAAGGCAATTTAAACGCGGTAGCTTCTCATAATTTACCTTATGAAAGGCTCAAACGGCGCTGTTTTCTCCGGAGCTGCTCTAATGCTGTGAACAAACGACACAATATCCGGCTTGATTGCAAGTTTCCAACTAATTCTTAACATTTAGGCTCTGTTTTTTTCGATGTAAAATGTTTTCATGCAAAATATTCTTTTAGAAAACAAACTTCAATTTTTTATTTTTCGATTTTTGGTTGACACTTGAAAATATTTTCAGGAATCAACAAAGTAGTGTAGAGAGGGGAGCAAAGTAGTGTTTTTCTTTGTTTTGGCTAGGCTGTTGCCTTTCTTGATGTATCCAGTTGGATTTGGTTGTTTTCTTTCTCAAGGTTTTCCTTGAGGTTATGGGCTTAGTCCCTTTTATAAAATTCTGCTTTTCTCCAAAAAAAAAAAGTGTAGAGAGGGGGGACTTAAACAGTGGAGAGATCTGAGAATATTAGAATTGAATGTGGGTCAGGACTGACAATTGAGAAAATTGAGTAATGAGAATTACAGTAGAAGACAACGGGTTCATTTCGGAAAATAACTTAAGAAGATTTAAGGGTAAGTCATTTCATCCAATTGATGGAAAATATTTTCCTAATTTTTTTCACAACCACCTGAAAAATAGATAAAATATTTTTTGGCCAAACAAACGGAGTCTTACACACGTTTGAATTACAACTTTACGAGATCATGGGCTGGGCCTAATCAAAAACATTTAGACCCTATCTTTTAATGACAAGTATAGACAATTTATGGTCAAAGAACTCATGAGAGCATCTCCAACCCACACTCTCTTTTCCCATCCAAATTGGAGCATGCAATGTGGTACTTCTAATATGTAGTATGGGAGAAAGAAAAAGAAAAAGAAAAAAAAAAAAACGGATCCTCTAAATTCACTTTTTGAATATACAAATGCAGAAAGTATTAGATTTGGAGGGAAAGGGAATAATGATCGGAGAAAAAAAGGGGAAATATTTGAAATATAAATGAGATATAGAAATTTGTGATTGGAATTTGTATGCAAGGGCGGAGCTATATTGCCCCACGCCCACCGCAACCCCCCCCCCCCCCCCCCCCCCCCCCCCCCGGAGCTCCTGAGTTTTAAATTTTTGTTTTGTATATACTTGATTTTGAAGATTCTTAGTAATAATTATTCATGTATAGTTACTTATAATCTTAATAATTTTGGTTTGATTTGATAAAAGAAAACCTATTATTTTACATTCTCGTTTCTCAGTTTCTTTCATAAATAAAAAATAAGCACGTGGCAGTTGAAGTACCCTAAAGAAAAAAATAAAATAATTGATATACGTTAACTACATTAGGCTATAATCATTTCAATGTACAAATTTAATGTATTGGAAAACAAAAATTTTATAATATAATAATTCTACGTTCTGATAAAAAAAATGTCTATTAAACCGGCCTCCCAGGGTTCAAAATCCTGGCTCCCCCATTATTTGTATGACTAGTTATAATTCTTAATATGCACTTTTTGATTAAATTTTTTTACTTTTCATCCTCTCAAATGAAGAAATAGAAGAAGTTGGGGATGAAAATGCTATTATATATATTCCATTGACTTGTCGAAGGGTGGTTGAAATATCAATAAGAAAACCAGAGGAATTCTCTTCGTTTAGTCTATGAAGCAGTACTAGTGATGTTTCATGCACCCTGGCATGGCAGCTTTAATGATACAAGTTAAAGACAAAATAAGTTAGCTAATAGCACACAAAAAAACAGTAAAAACAAACCCCAGTGATGCCCAATGCAGATTCTAATTGGTACTGTAATAAATACAGTAGGCCCAGTGGGCAGGCAGTGCTAGCTACATAATTAGACAATCCAGATCTTTCTCATTTCAGAGCTAGCAAGAGACACATAACACAACAAACCAAAGACAATGCCATGACCAAAGTCATCATAGGGATGTGAAACCTTAGTTCAGAGATACACGAAAAACAGTAATGCTACGGTTACAGATGTTTGGATACAGATTCAAATACAGGTTTTTTTCCGTTGTTGTTCGATGCATGTGAGCTTTGCACAATTAAAATGGACTTCAAATGCATTGAACGTGTGCCAACGTGTCTGTACCCAAACATCTGTGTCCAAAGCATTTTTCAACATAGAGAGAAAGAGAGAGAGAGAGAGAGAGAGAGAGGCATGCAGTTAGCCAGGGTTAGTTGGTGGATGTGGTGTCTCTGAGACCTGTGGCTGTGACGGGGAAGAGTTCTAGGGTTTTGAGGGGTCTGCTGCAAGAATTGGGAGATGTGAGGCCCAGATCCAGCATAATCATCCAATCACGGCCGTAGGTTCTGGCCATGGGCTTGTCCTCCACCACCTCGCACCTTTCTGGAAGATGATGATGATGATTCCATGAGTACCCCACCATTGGTGTTGATGCATCCTCAACTCCTCCCTGATACCAAGCGCATACAGAGATGTAATGAGAACAAAAGCCATTGGAACATTGAACCAAAATGTTACAAGGTCCGAAAATTCATATGTTGGCACCGAGTTAAGTGCCTGCATTCATTCTTCTTCGACAACGGAGACCATAAAAAGATGTAGAAAAGGGTAGACACTACCTTGGACGCACGGGAGGATTTGTCAGGCTGGTAGTTCTTCAGGGTCTCGAAATTCATCGAGGTGCGTACAAATTGGCCCGGACATCCAATAATAATAATAAAAAAAAAAAGAACAGACACAGCTACTTCAGTTATTTTGAGCTACAATATGGTGCTATGTTACTTAGGAATAGAATTTTAAGGATATTCATTCAGTGAGAGGATTCTATACAAATTTTTTTGCTTAGATCACATAACGTAACCATATGCTTAAAAGGCCACTGGAGTGAGAAACACAGAAAAGGTTGAGGAAACTATCATGGGTGTTTTGATTTAAAATAAATAAATATAAAGTACGACATTATTCAGTGTGAAACCATCATGATAAACATAAATCTGACACTGATAATAAACATTACATGCATATATTATATATAAGAGCATATTACCTCATTAAGTCGAACCATATATATATATCCACACACACACTACCTCCGCCCCAAAAGTTACACTTTTGGGACTGCATGTCATTTTAGATTGATTATATCTTTCGATTTATAAAATTTTATGTGATTTTAAAAACTTTGTTTAATAGAATTAATTAAAATCTATCAAATAAGATCCATATTACATACTTTTTAATATTCACATTAAAAGATATATGCAATTGAAAATGACATACTATCCAAGAAGTGTCCAACTTTTTGGGACGGAGGGAGTATATATGTACACACACGCATTACTCATATACTATAAGAAAGAGTACCTCCTGAGGAAGAAACCCAACTGGGGTATAGTGGGAAAACTGAGGAAGTAGGTGGTGGGAGTGGAGGTAGTGGTGGTGGTTTTGTGGTCCATTGTTATTCTGCTGCTGCTGCTGGTGGTTGTACGGTACATGCTGTTGATGCATAATCTGCTTGCTCATGAGTTTCCTCCTAAGCTTTTGTCTGTCTCTAGCCTTGTGGTTCTGAAACCAGTAGAACACATTCTTCCCCTCAATCTTCCCATAGAAAGAGAGGTGGGCAGTGATCTGCTGTATCTGGGATGCATTGGGTGTCCTTGTTCCACCTCTATACATCTCTTCCAAGATCATCAGCTGCTCTGGTGTTGGACACCACCTTGATGATGATGATGATGATGAAACAGCTGCTGCTGCTGGTGACATTTCTCTCTCACTCTTACCTTCTGATCTTTTTGCTTTGTGGAAAGAGTGTTCAAGGTGGGGTATAAATGTATGGAGAGAGAGAGGGAGAGGGAGAGAGAGAGAGACAAAAGGGATAGAGAGGTGGGAGTGGGAGGCAAAATGGAGAGGTTAAAAGAGAGAAAAGGACTGGTGATGTTTCCCTTCAGAGAAGCATTCATGCAGAGAGAGAGAGAGAGAGAGAGAGAGAGAGAATGTGTGTGAATGAGAGGAGAGAGAGGGAATTGGGTGATGGGGTTGGGGTTGGGGTTGAAGTTGAATGATTCCGTCATCATCACGATATTATTAATTTTGCTTCACCCAGGGCAGAAGGAATTGGGACACAAAGCAAGTTGGATATACTGTATGATGCAACAGTTTTGAAATTTGTTTCCTTTGGGAAAAGGACAGAACAAAATACACACCTGCCACCTGCATTTCGGCTGCAGAAATGCCTGGATGGACCACCATATTAACAGAAGCTACCTTAATTAGGGTGAGAACACATATACCATATGTAAACTCAAGGGATTGATTCTTGATCCGAAAAAAATTTAAAAGAAGGGTTTGGTTCAATTGCAAGATGCCAGCAAGTAAGGGCTTTAATCCTCGAGCTCATATGTTCCGACTCTCACTTACCGCGAAAAAACTACTAGGGCTATAAGAGGTCTATCCAATTGCTAACTTTTGAATCTCGGGAATTACTATGCGTAAGGTAACCCGAGAGATTCCGTTATTGAAAATGTACAGTCATTTAACCAAGTTTTCAGCTTAATTACGTTCTAGTATTTTGGGATAGGGTGGGTTGTTTCTTTCCTATAATGAATGAAAGTGCTTTTTCTAGGCATTTGTGTAGCTTTGTTGATCACTTTACATGGCATTGGGAATATTATTTTACGGTCTTTCACTTTTAGTATAATTAGTAAACACTCCCTCTGTCCCAAATTTTTGGGTTTGTTTCTTTTTTGGGACATCTCAAAAAATCGTTTATATTTCACAATTTTGAAATCTTTATTTAATAAAATTAATTGAGATCTATTAAATAAGATCAATGCAATATAAAAAATATTATAAATTAAAAGATATAGACAATTTTTTGAGATGACTCAAAAAGAAAATATGCACTGTTATCAAATTCCACAAACGCAAACACAAGAATAGTCTAGCAATATAAGAATATTACGATTGTGAATTTGAAAGTATTGTGTTAAACTTTTGCTGATAACGTATCGACAATATAATTATCACTAGTGGTACCCATGGACATTTCGATTTATGGTTATCAATACATGGCTTCTTTCACATATATGGAAGAAAAGAATTAGTAGGACACATGATAAGTCTCATCCAAAGTACTAGAGAAAGGACTTGATGTGTTCAAGTAAAAATCAAGGTAATACGAACAATTTCATGATGCTAAAACAACATAAGAGAAAAACTCGCCATATCGAGACTCATACGTTGGATTGTAATCTTGTTTTATAAACATCCGATTCCAATCAACAAGATAATAATATGAGGTTAGGACTCGTGAAACGAGAATTGGTCGAGATTTAACGCGGGAAAAAGACGTAATAATACCTCTCTAGACATGTAGCAGACAACTACACAAGAAAAGAATACGAAAAGGAATTGAGCGATCATGCCATTTGTATTTCAATTGTTTTCATTTTTCTTGTTAGTTGTTTCCTTTCCTCCATGTCCCTTGTCTTGTCTCGCTTGGCCAAAAGCCTGCTGGCTCGTTCTTTGTTTTCATTTCAGCAGTTTCTCATTCACTACCTCTTTCCATCAGCACTAAATTGAAGACCATTCCTTGCGTGGGGATTCTTGGGATGTGAGACTAGGGGAATTCTCTCTCTCTCTCTCTCTCTCTCTCTCTCTCTCTCTCTCCATAAGTTCACTGTAACAAAAAGAAAAAGGCAATAGGGAGATGTTTAGACGTTCCAGAAGTTGACTGTGACAAAAGGTAGAGGGGGTTTAGACAACAGACTTACATTCTATAAATGCAATGCAGATTCTGCACTGTCCAATCTTTTTTGTCTTGGGGAGTCCTTATCCTCTCTGTCATCGCAAACCCATTAATCTCCACCGTCTAAACATCCAAAAATACTTTCACGAGACAGTCCCCCCCTAATTACCAAAAAAAATTCAAATTAATACCTCCTTCCCTCCTAAGTCAAATGCCCATGCAGGTGTAAAAAAGTGACCTATCATGCTCAACATCCAAGAACTTATACTATAGTCCATTAAAGGGAGGACACGGTGAGAAAATAGGGAGCTATGAGGGGCCTGAGGGCCACGTGTACGTGAGCGATGGCATGTTGTTGGTTACGGGGGCAGAACCAGAATTTTCTTTTAGGGGGTGCGAATTTTGAAAGTTCAAGCATGAGCAACATATTAGGATGCAAAACTAAAATCTCAAGGGTTACAAATCTGAAATTCACCCAGAAAATTATACTCCATCCGTCCCAATTCTTTAGTCTTTTAAGGGAGTTCGTGTCACTTTTCAACTGATTATATATTACAATCTATAATCTTTTATGTGATTTTAAAAACTTTGTTTAAAAGAGCTCATTAAGATCTATCAAACAATCCATATTGTATATAAACATTACTACCAATTAAAAGTTACAATCAATTTTCTATCCGGTTAGGATGGAACAAGGGACAAAAGAATGGGGACGGAGGGAATATACAACTTTGCCTATAGATACTTAGTTCGGTGTAGGGGTTTAGTTCAATTGGATTTGATTAGCAAAGAGTCCCAACTAATTGTCTTAAGACCTAAGCCACAATTGACTATAACATTTTTTGCTGTACTAAGTTGAGTTTGATTCTTATAGAGGGGGTGCCAAGATACCAAAATATCAATCATATTGTAGGTATACATACTATATGTTCATATGTTGGGTGTAATTAGCAAAACAGGGGTGCCATGGCACCTCCACCCCTAAGCACAGGTCCGCCACTGGTTGGTTATGTAATTGGTTTCCATGTGTCTAACACAACTGGTTAAGCGTTTTTCCTTCGTAAACTCAATGAAATTTTTACCAGCAAATTGTCCTAAATCTCATTTCGCTTGTGGTTTTTGAACTGTTATCATTTGAAATTTCCTATCCGATTTCCCTTCAACTGTATCATTTTTCATGCAAGAAAATAGGAGTTTGGTTTATCGAAGTATTAACAGCATGCCGTTATTCATTAATTTATATACATATAGCACACCTTTGGGTGTTCAGGCTTCTTGTCATACTCAAAATCGCCACAACAAAAATTATACAGACTAATTATATGCTCAACCACACGATACTTTTGATGAAGAGAGCTAAATATCTACTACTTAATAGGAAGGAATTTCAACGGACAAAAGGAACAAGAAGAAAAATACTCGATGGCAAGGTAGTAATTTGAAGAACTGTTGGGGTAAGGATCGAGAAAACCTTGTAAAATGAGGGGCATGGATGTGGTGAGGTTATCAGCAAGGCCCGGACTGAAACCTCTGCATAATAACATGGTAATAGACTCCAAAATCTTCCAAGTACACAGACAAATTTGCTGTTGGATTCTGCAATTACGTACCTGCAAATTTAACTGTCTAGTCACTTTTCAGTACTTCTCCCAGACCAGAAACCAAAAAAAACAAGGACAGAGAAAGGGAGAGATCATGTTAAATGGTTGATTGGACCCCTCACGCTGGTTCACTCCTTTCCTACCTTTGCATTATGCTGATTTTCCATTTTTTCACTTAATCTAGTTCCAATTTTTACTGAACTGTATTTGCCCAAAAAAATAAAATGCCCACAACAATTAGTTTTGAAGGGCTCCATTTTTATTTTAATTCTATACAACTGGCATAAGACCAGTGATACTTTACGGGACAAAATGTTGGCCTATTAAAAAATAACATGTGAGCAAGATGAGTGTAACGGAAATGAGAATGTTGAGGTGGATGTGTGATAAGCCTAGAACAGATAGGATTAGAAATGAATGGTTCATGAGAGGGTAGGTGTAGAACCTATATAGGAGAAGTTGAGAGAAAATAGGACAAGGTTATTTGGGCATGTCTACCATAGACCTTGAGATTTAGTAGTTAAGAGAGCGGATATGATAGCTCTGGGTACTACGGGGAGGAGAAGACCTAAATTGACATTAGATGCAGTTGTGCACAAAGATATGAGTCTAATGGATTTGAGTGAATAAGTGACCATTGACAGAGCGTCATGGAGAAAATGGATTTATGTAGTTAATCCCAATTGATTGGGACATAAGGCTCAATTTGGTTTGGTTTACGAGACAATAAACTCCCGATTGGAGAGACTAGTGTAAATTCCTAAATATGTGATCACCCACATGGATAGAGTAGCCTAATATACAGGTATGGAGCCAAGATCCTTTTATTGTAGGGGCGAATATTTAAATCATACAATGGCAAGACTATAAGAAATTCGTAGCTTTATGTGGTACTAATGTGATTGTGGAAAAAGCCGATCAAAAAAAATGTGATTTGTGGAAAAAGCAGCGCGGGCACATGCTTCCACGTGTCCCTTACTTCCTCCGCGTGCGCAAGTGTTTTAAGTTGCACATGTAAGCCCAAGCTTTAACCCTGATAGTGATATGGTCTCATACAGTGAATTCATCAACAAACCCCCTCCTCTCCTTTGAAGATTCCTTGAACGATCCACAGGAGAGAAAGCCGAGTGCCTGTAACCCTATTTAGTTTGTGTGTTGATTTATGTGTTGATTTATATCCTGAATATACACAACGATCCACTATTTTTGAATCAGGTGCAGTAGCCTACATCATTGTCATAGGTTAACTTGTGTCATGTTGCCCAAGCTTCGTGCGATCCAATTTCGTGACTGCTCCGGTAAAAGAGGCAAATTTCTCAAAAAGCCCCAAGAGCGGGACCACTAACAGGAGAGAAGCCAAGCACGGGGTCTTGTTGGTCTATTGGTGTAATTTGTCATGTTGTTCTTCCATGCATGGAAATTTAGGTCTACTCAAATTGCAGTCAATGCAATTACTGTATTAGTGTCTCTGTACCTGGAAAACAAAATAATTATCTAAGCATCTACAATGCAAACAGTTCATGCCATTTGCTATTTTGCGAAACGAGAAAACAGAAAGACAGGATCACTTTTAGCACAGCTGTTGTTAGCATCAACATACAGAAGGCATAGATTAATGCAATATATAATAATGAACGACACAACATGATTCAAGAGAGAGGAGCATACACAATATGTCATCATAGAAAGGGCCGGACGTAAAAGAAGACACCTGCACCGCTGCACCAAAACAATGCCATCGTTATCTTCTAAATTTCTATCTATAACACCAAATGGTACGAGAATGACAGAACAATTCAATCTGGATTATGAGATCAAGATTATTGTTTAGATAAAATAAATGCCAATAGAAGAACAAACACTAGAAAGGCAATAATACGAATAAACACATTTACATTAATGCATCTCAAAACAGCACCTACGTGCAAATCCAGCACATACGAATAAACCTATGTGCAAATCTCCTTCTGTCTCTGTTCATCATTCAATTCCTCTTCACCACTTCTTTACTCATTCAGAAAACCCAAGCAAACTCAAAGCTCTTCAATACATAGGAGCTGAGGGAAGGAATGTTACCTTTTCTGATGTACCCATTAATCCCGATGTCGATTTCAACTTCATTCTCTCTTTCGCCATTGATTACTCAAACTCGTCGCCTCCTTCCTTAACTTATGGTGATTTCCATTTTTTCCGTCAAGGCCCACCATCCAAACGTCAAGGTGGTGAAGAGTCTTGGCAGTGATTTGTTCAACAACTATGTTCACTTCAACTCTCCATCGATAACTTCATGAGTTACGAGTGCTACTTTCTCGATCCAGAGATAGTCAAGGAATATCATTTGGATGGAATTGACATCAATCATGACCTCTTCGATGCTGTCCTGATACATTCAATGAGTACCTAGGACAGCTGATTTTGTGTCTTAAGCAAAATGATATCTCATCATTTGCATAAATTGCACCATACAAGGATGATTCTATCCAGCCACATTATTTGGCTCTGTGGAGGAAGTATGGACATCTGATAGACGGCGTGAACTTCCAATTTTTTGCTTATGACAACAGGACAACTGTTCCTTGAGACTTGAAGCCCTCATGGAGGAGGTAATATAAGAGTGAGCTTCGGCACCAATGGAAGTGGTGGCTCAACTCCTGAAACTGGGACTTTGATTCCAGTAGGGTTTTTTTAATCTCAAGGAGCAATTTTATTTATTCCAGTAGCATGCCTAAACACAGCTCGGAAAAAAAAGAAAGAAAGTAGCATGCTTAAACAGGGAAGACTTGGTATCTTTATGTGGTCCGCGGATGATTCCAAGGAGGCGGGTTCTAGTTATGCGAAGCCATCACAAGACCTTTTGGCCAGAGGAAAATTATCTCACTCGTGTGGTTTTGAAGAAGAAAAAAAAGTTATTCCTTGCAGTAATTGTCTTGAGAATTTTCTTTATTGAAAGAGAAATCACTACGAAGAAGAAATAAGGTTGAATTCTGAAACTTCCATTATGGGGTTTTAAGCCAAGATATTTATTGAGAATTGATGTTGATACAAGTTTCTCCCCACTATGGTGTTAGCCACTACATGGCTTGTGGGGTGTGTGTGCTCATATTTGTTGCGTTCACAAGAACATAAGCATGTACACAGAAGTTATGAGACTATATTTCACACTATACGTGTTTTACACCAAAATGCACGCAATGATACCTTCTTCTTTTTTTAAATGGCAAAATTTTATTAAGAAACTTGATAGGGGCACGCAATGATACCTATTAGCTCCTTCCATCGATATGCCTAGAACAACATTTGCTCATGAGCGAACATGTGCCTGTACAAAGCCTCAAACACCAAAAGAGATGCAACAAGCAAGAAAGAGTTTATTCCTGCAAACTAGAGCACTTTTTGCTAAACAACATCATTGATACAGAAGGGCCTTCAGCATATGCAACGAGCCTAAAAAAGCAGACAACGCATGAACTGGTGCATTGTGTGTGAAGACTGCAGTCACTGCACAAACACAAAACAGAGGCATAGAGATACAGAGAGAGAGAGAGAGAGAGAGAGAGAGAGAGAGAGAAATGATCTCTGATCCTCAAGCCCTCAACCACATTTTTCTTTATTCGATGAACCTCCAAGTCACCAAACTTTTGAACTTCCACCACTCCAAACACCTCAGCCCTCCTTTTATCTTTGGCTACAGAAACCGAAACAGACTAAGCCAGGAAGTAAGCTGAACGTCCATGCGTCAAATGACTCAAATCTATGAAAACAAAGAGAACATGCGCACAAGAAAGGTATGAAGAGACAAAGTGTATGTAAACGACACTAGAGTATACTGAAGCGTAGGCTGATTCTTACATCTTTCTCCGGTTAGTTCGTGGAGTCAATACATAAGCATATATGCCTCCAAAGTTCCAAAAGTGACACATGTTCCTTGGAATCATAAACCTCTTTAGAGCCTTTGAAGCATAATTAATCAGCAGTTAGGGGTAGTTTCCCAAAAGTTCTAAAAATGCTAAAAGTCCTAAAAGTGCTAAAGGGGTTTTTTTCCCCCTTAGTATTTTGTGAAGGAAAAAAACACCTCTAGTGATGAAAAATGCACTTTTAGTGCTTTTAGCCAAAATGGGAAACTAACCCTTAATCTGGTCCCTAGTTGACAAGTAAAATACCTAACATACAACTTATTGCCAATCATATCTAACACTTGCCGAAATCTGATGTTGTAGATTCAGGCTCTTGCTCATCCTTCCTTTGTTTCTTTACACTCATAAGGAATCCACTTCACTGCTGCAGACCGCTACAGAGAAGAATTCCCAAAGCTTGACACAACAAAGGAAAATAGAATGATAAAAAATTCACCATTTGACGTCAGGGCAGCAAAAATGAGATGTTGAACCGCTTATCTTGAATTGCCATGATGCAAGACCGTTTCATAATTAATAGATCGATAAGATAAAAGATTATATCAACAGTCATTTTTCTTTTTCTTTTTTGGAAAATTATCTTCTTGATGTGATTATGAATATACTTTGTAATCATTTTGCTTTTAATAATGTATGAGATGCAGAAACTAACGAGAACAAAACCCAATCACATGAGACACCTCATGCGAGCTATGTCCACAGTCGTTGCAACAGTTTAACTATCACGAAATAGAGACTACAATGTATCGGAGTTCGCCAATCACTGCAATACAGTTTTATCCACAAGACACATAGCTTAATGTACAGTAATACCAGGGTGAAGACTCCATAATAATATCAACAATACCTAGCTTGAACTTGTTCATGAAGGCGAATTAAAAGTGTCGAAGTTTGGATCCATATTCAACACATCCATCCTTGGAGGTCTCTTGACAGCAATACAAATTAGACAGCTCAACAACTAGGCTTACTCATGCGAGAACAATATTTTTTTTTACCCAAAAAAACTGCATAGACTGCATTCCTATGAGCAGACAATTAAGAAATCCATCAGTATTGAGACTTGAGATGGCCGAGTTGGTCAAGCATACCAGGCTATGGCCTAAAGGCTATGTTTTCAGAAAAGAAAATAAATGAAGACATTTCTTTGATTTGCCTATGGAGATGACTGGCGGCATATTTCTCACCAGTGGCAATAAGTTATGACAGCTCCGATAATACTAAGTGTAGAAGTTCATGGAGGACCATTTGAAATTTCTTCACATTATGCACTCAACGCAGACACAAGATGCCAAGAAAAACTATCATCGCATAAGTCAGTGCAGCTGCCAACAGTAATCCACAGATACCCATACACGCAGCAAAAATTTTAAGCCATTAATCCAAATATGCAGAGATGAACAATAAAGCAAAGATGCATCTTATGATGTGTCAACCTAACCAGTAATAAACCAACTCTTTAAGTATCCGAACATAAAGGAGGATGACTGCCAATACATGTAACATGCATAGAATGTCTGCAAATAAGTAGGTGTCTTAAACTATGTCAACAGCAACTTCACCTTCCAATATAATGTCAACTACTAGCACACTTTGAATCTGTTATCCCTTATTCCGATCATTGTACTAAGTCTAAGTGTTACAATAGTATGAAACTTTCCAAGGTTTCAAATTCATCCCCTGCTATGTTTCTACAGTAACTAACATAACTATCAATTACGATATGAAATTTGATCTAGTCATTTTCATCCAAAATGCAGCAAACAATTTGAATTAAAAACTATCGTCAATAAAACGCGTAACACAAATCATCACAACTAAATTTCATTCAAATATATATCTTCTAACATAATAGTCAACAAGAAAAAAATTCCCTGGTATTACATGGAAAAAATTACCACAATCGCCACCGCCAAAAAAGACCTCTAAGCAATTCTTCCCTCCAAATCAAAACCTCAATCACTAATCAACAACAGCGTACAAAATCAACGATAACCCAAACCCGGGTCTAATCCTCTCCTTCGATTCTCCTCCGTTTCTTCTCCTTTTTCAAACTACTCTCCTCGCTCTTCCTCCTCTTCTTATGCCTCTTGCCCTCGCTACCTTCGTTCTCTTCTTGCTTCACCGTTTCTCCATCTAATGTACTACCCTCTTGCTTGGGTTTTCTCAGCTTCCGAACGGATTTGGAAGCCTTGAGGTCTTTGTGGAGCTGAACCAGCTCGTCGAACGAGGCCGAAGTGCGCCTCAGGTACGAGGACACTGCTTGGGAAGCTCCGGTCTCGGCGTGGACGAACTTGGATAGGACTTTGGATGCTTTGGATAGGGAGATTTCCTTCGTTGATGTGATTTTCCCTGATGTGGATTTCATAGTAGTACAGTGCCTGCAAAGCAACCGCTCCGGGACCCCAAAAAAATCAACGAACAGGTCTTCTAGAGAGAGGAGACGAACACACGCCCACGCGCACTCACAGAGCGAGCGAGCGAGCGAGCGAGCGAGAGAGAGAGAGAGAGAGAGAGAGAGAGTCTTCTTGTTGGCGGAGCCGCGGGTCGTTGGTGGAACTGCAGTGCGGTTGGGTTCAGAGATTCCGATGAATCACAAATTAGGGTTGGAGCGTATTTATGGGTACCTACAATTTGCAGATTTTGACCCATGAGTTTTGAAGATTACATGTTTAACCCACAAACAAACTTGGGAACAAATCCATCTATTGTCAATAATTCTCGGGTAAATTATGATATATAAAATTATAATAATAATTTTCGGGTAAATTACACTGACCTGCCCTGATTGATAATGCAACACAGCGAGAGAAGATTTTAAAATTTATCCTCTCTTTTCTTCATATTTTTGTACTTTTTGGAGAATTTTAAAGGGATTCATTGTTCTTTTTAAAGATTCGTGTCTTGTTTGGATGATGTTTTGAAAATTTTTTAGTTTGATTTTTAAGTAATGAGTGGAGAGATAAATTAAGGTAATAATTGGAGATAAGGATAATGAGTATTTTTTAAGTTGTAATTTTTTTTTCCAAAATCTCATCCAAACAAAGCATCATCTCCCAAATAAAAAATGTGGTATTCATATTTAAAGACCACATCTCTAAATAAAAAACGATGGGTTCTTCAAAATTCTCCTAAAAAGTACATAAAATATGAGATAAGTTACATAATTTCTTTTCAATATGTCACATCCATTCTTTATTTTGAAGAATTTGAGATGCTCAAATTTTGGCTCTTAACAACTTATCAAATTTTAGCTCTTCAATAATCAAAACTAGCAATATTTTGTCAATAACCAAATTTTATCTTTCAATCAAGTACACCAACATTACACAAAAACCTTCTCTCTCTCTCTCTCTCTCTCTCTCTCTCTCTCTCTCAACAATGTTTTCAAAAAATAATTTTAAAAAACTGTAACTTTCAGATTTTTTCCTGTTTTTTTCAGAAACTTTTTTTATTACAAAATACAAGTTTTTTTAAAAAATTTAAAAACTGTAAGTAAATAAAGTGTGTTTTTCAAAAAACTATTTTTGAAATTTCAAAACTCTTTTATAGAAAACTATTTTTTACACAAAATCTGTTTTTAAAAAACTGTATTTATAGTTTTTAAAAGGTGAAAGTACATAAACACCCCCTCAACTATCACATTTTCTCGTAAACATCCCCTCACATTTAAAAGCGCCCATAGAAACCCTCTCAACTACTCACATTACCCAAGTGACACCCTTCCGTCTTAGAACCGTTTGCTAGAAGGTCACATGTCAGTAATTTGGGCTTTTTTTTGACAAAAATGCCCTCTCATAAAGAACCATTTTGTTATGTCAGTTCATCTCTCTCTCTCTATAAAAAATACATGGTATAATATGACAACAGAGGCAAGGCAGGTCCTGCACCTACTCTTGAATGCTGCAGTGTGGAGCCTTTTCATTGAGCTCTTCGACTACAAAGTTTGCCAATCTTGGACTCAACACAGGTAATAACCCAACAAATAGTATCTTCAATTTTCTAAATCTTGAATATTTTTTTAAATCCAAATCCTTGAATTCCTTTGATTCCTCTGTTTTTCTTATCTAGGTTTTCAGATTTCACCTCAAATTACGAAAAAAAAATTGACAATTTTTGCTTTTGGGCTATCCAATTTTTTCAGGTATTGTAGCAACCAATATCCAAAACCAGAGTCGTATAGGGTTTGCAATTGGTGCCTGATTCAAATAGAGAAAACACAAGTCTCTCCCAATAATTCATCATCATCATACAAAACTCAAAATCAATTTTACAAAGCAACGCGAAGTGGGAAACTCTACCAGTTGGTTAGAGATTTCTCTCAGCATATCCCCATGAAAGGCATAAATTGATTGGAAGGCATCTATGAGCTTTCTGCCATGAGTTTTGTTGATGTTTGTCTAAAATTAACAAGTGGGAAACCCATCCTCCAGCCGCCGGCACTCCCTCTTGATCAAGCAATGAAGCTGGACCCAATCGAAGTGCAAACTAGGAAACTATTTCGACGAGGTCGGATTTGAGAAAGTTCCGATTGTGGAAGCGAAGCTTGATGGTGAAGAGGGATCTGTGGCTTGGCGGTGAGAAGGCTGGTCGAGATGGGGGTTTTGAGTCGTGGTGGTAGGAACGGTGTTTGGCGAACGGCTTGGTGGCGGGGGTTGGTGGTGTGTCGGGGGTGGTCGTAGGACGGTTGTTGTTCAATGCAAGGAGAGGAGAGATTAATAAGTACAGAGAGAGTGGGGATGGCCGGAGTTGAAGCTTACCTTCCGTTGGTGGCGCTGCCAGTGGCGGTGGTCGCCGATCACTCTCCTCCTCCTCCTCCCTCTCTTTCTCCGAACCAGAACTAAGGAGGGGTGTGGTAAATAATTTCAGGGTTGTTTTGAAATTATCCGGTAAGAGTATGATATAAAAAGGATATATTCGTCAATTTATCCATTCCGTTAACGGAGTTTGTCTTTATTTCGTTTCTAGTAGTTTAGGGGGTCTCCATGAGAGCTTTTAAATGTGAGAGGGTGTTTACAAGAAAAGGTGATAGTTGAGGGGGTGTTTATATACTTTCACCTTTTTAAAATTTCAAAACTATTTGTGTTAATACAATTTTTTCAAAATTTCTCAAAATTGTATTTACAGTTTTTAAGTGAATAAAGTGTGTATTTTTTGAAAAACTATTTTTTGTTTTGAATTTTTTTTTGAACTATTTCTAACATAAACTGTATTTTTTTTCCCTTCAAAAAAAAATTGCTTTTCCAAAAAATACGTGTGAAATGAAGGGAGAAAGTTTGGAAGGCCCATTGGTTTTGATTATGGACAAAAAATAACCAATGTGAGATTTGATATTGGTAACTTTAGCAACCTCTAAATGGATAATCAAAATCTGATGTAGCATGTTTTGATTATTCATATTTTCTTATTCCACTACTGATGCTCTAATTGACAAAATTTAATGCTCTGTTTGAAACCTATAAAGATTTGGGGGAAAGAAAGGAAAATAATAAAAAATTCAGAATAATTGTTTGGTTCCTACTCAATGAAAGTTCTCGAAAGAGAAACAGTTGAGGAAAATGGGAGACGGAAGAAACTAGCTTTTTAATTTGTAAGGAAAAGGTAGTTCAAAAATTTTATTTTCTTTCTATTTTTCTCTTGAAGCCAAACAAGAAGAAATTCATTTTTAAAATATAAATTTTCTTTCGTTTTCTTTCTACACCAAACAAGAGAAAATAATTACTTTCTTCACATTTTTTCTCTCTTTTCTTTTCCTTTTCCTTCCACAAGTTCAAAACAAAAGCATAAATCTCCAATATGGGAAAGAAAAAAAAAAAGGACACGGATTGGGGATCGAGGACTTTAAGCCTTTTCCTTCTCCCTCCCGTACCACTCCAATGGTTGTGTAGGGCACATTTCAAGGTCTCACACAAATTATTTGAACCATTTAATAAGTTTAAAATAATTATTTGAATTGTCTTGTAAAAAATTTCACTCAATCTGATAATTCTAATTAATCAATCTCATATTTTAATTATTTATTCAAAATTTAGGATCCTGAATACTAAATGAATTCTAAAAAAATTTACACAATCACACAATATACCTTCTGAACAACAGTAGATATTGTATGACATATTGAGAAGAGTGTTCAATATAAAAATTATATTGATCAAACTCCACAGGGTATCAAAACAATTCACTATTTTAAAGATAATCTTTTCATTTGATACCTAGCGATGTCCAATCAAAATTACCTTCTAACTAACTACCCTTCTCAATATGCCTTACAATATATGTGGGTGAAATCAATGATATGTTGAACACATGATTGTGTACATTTTTTTCGAATTCATTTAGTATTTAGAATCCTAAATTTTGAATAAAAAAATTGAGATACGAAATTAAGTAATTACAATTAGGGTGTGTTCCATTAATTAAAATAAATAAAAATACTTATTCTTTAAATTAAAGTTGATGTATTATGAAAAAATGACATATTTTATAAAACGAAAAATAATATTTAAAATTTAAGAATCTTAACAAGAAAAAATTATTTTAAGCTTATTGAACAACTCGGATCCTGATGGGAAAAAATTCTAAAGCCCCCAAAACGACGTGGCATGATGGGAAAAAATTTGCAAGTGACTGTAGTCCCGGAGTTTCGATCCTTCGTTACGTACTTCTTACGGGCTTCCCGCTACCACAATTCCGCCGCCGTTAATCTTTCCATCCGTTTCCTTATAAATTAGTTATTAAATAGAACCGCAAAAACCCTAGGAGGGTTTACCGCTATTCGACCGTTCATATCTCCTCCTCTCTCCCACCACCGTCTCTCTCTCTCTGTCGCCGACCATCCCGTCGTTCAACCAGCAGAGCCCCGAAACTCTGCTTATTTGCCTCTGTAGGCTCTACAACATCAAGTATATTTACACCGCCTCTTTGTTTTAGTTAGATAACAGATTTCCGACCGAAGATGGCGAAGAAGCCACAGGACGGCATTCAGTTCACAAAGCAGCCCTACATCGAGGACGTCGGGCCTCGTAAAATGTGAGCTCCATTCCCATTCACAAAAGAGTTCGTTTTTTTTTCCAGTTTATGTAATAGTAGTTTTTTTGATTTTTTATTCTTTTTTTTTTTTGGGTAAGTTTGATATTTTTTTTTTTTGGGTAAGTTTGATTTTTTATTCTTGAACGTTCTTATTATTAGAATAGTTAGATTAACATCTTGGAATAGGAGTTGAGCTCCTCCTTCTTGGCACCTAAGTGCAACTGTGCAACGCTGATGCTGTTGGGCCAAAGGCCTCTCGGCAGTTTTGGTATTAGTAGTTCAAGTAGAAACAGTTTCGTAAATTGATTTTTTGCCTTCTGGTTTATTGCAACACATATGCAGAAAGAGCATTCAGTTCTCCATGTTTTCGGAATCCGACATCTTCAAGTGCGCCGAGGTTGAAGTGCATCTTGGCCGCTACTATGACGATCAAAGATTGCCATTTCAACATGGCTTGCTGGACCCTCGAATGGTAATATTTCCCTCTGCATGTATGTGAAAAATTTGGTGTGTTGTATTAGTAGTTTCTATTGGTGCATGATTTAGTGTATGCAAAAATGATTTAACTGATGACTCAATAATAATTTGCTCGTGAAGTTGTGATTGTTGCTGATTGGATGTTAATTACCATGACATTCTTTAAAAGCAAAGGTTGAGCAAGGCGGTTAAAAGGATTCGACATGTTTCATCGGGTTGATAGGTTTTTGGTGGAACTTTAACTCTATGGTAAGGTTTAGAAGGGAAATAGGTGTAGTTCTTTGAGAATGTGGAACGTGCAAACAACTGAGTTTATAGAAGTAGCGAGTGTTTTCATTATTCGGATCAGAGTTTTGAGAGAAATAGTTTAATTTATTTCACGGGTTTTCCATTTTCCATTGAGGAAATGTTGAATTCTCGCATCCATGCCATGGTGGGCCGGTAAGTAGCAAAGAGGAGGGAGACATGGATTTTGATTCTCTTATGTTTAATTTGGACATTTTAGGGAACATAGTAGGTTTTTATGGATATGATGAACCAACACATGGAATGTTCAGTTCGTTGGGGCATGGGGGTTGGCCCAACTTGGAACAAATTTCTATTTTGTGGGTAATGGTGCTTTTATTCTTTGCATCTAATGAGCCTGTTGGTCTAGGTTTTTGTTGATGCACTTGGGCTGCATCCCCTTGATGCTTTCCTAATACAATTACATTAATGAAAGGCTGCCGGCGTTCTACATTTCTCATAACTCGATGTAAGTGGGAACCTTTTGCGCTGGGCACCACCTTTTTGATCATGTATTCAGGAAACCGGTCTTTAAGACCACATATTTGATTTTACATCTTGTATGTCTTTATGGACTAAGAATTTGTATACGCCTGCCACTTTGTTTGTTGCTTGGCCAGCTCCTTTATCATTAAGGAATTCCATTTTTGAACTGAACTCTTTACCTTCTTTCTTAATGCTGTGATCTGAAGTGCCCATGACACCGCGCAATAAGAAAACAATACAGCTGTTAAATGATGTTAACTCCTTCCTAGATTTTTCTAGAAATGAACCCCTTTTTGCTTAACCATTATTGTTTGGGAGTGACTAGCAACTCTTTCATAAGATACTGAGATCCCACTCATGCAATGGTGGGGCACTAGAAAGGATAATAGTCTGAACGTAAAACTATATTGCGTACATGTACTCAAGTATGTTCCCTTCTTTGAGGAATTGGCTTTAAAATCATTTTCTATCAGAATTCCATCTACCTTACGTGTTATGACTATCAGTTCGCAGTATTTGGGGAGGAAGATTTTGAAGGTGCTTGTCTTTGTGGTTTCAGGGGCCACCAAACAAGAACAGTGTTTGTGCAACTTGCCATGGGAATTTTAAGGATTGTCCTGGGCACTATGGATACTTGGCTCTTGCCCTCCCCGTATATAACGTTGGCTATCTGAATACTATTGTGGACATCTTGAAGTGCATTTGCAAGGTAGTGTATTGTTGAAGTATGCTTTGAATTGAGTTTCTATATATTTCCTACTTTCAAACTATTGTCTAGTCAATATCCTTACAAGTTACAAGTTACGTATTTCTTTTGCGTTTTCTAGGCATAGACCTTGTTGGCATACTTTTCTTTCTCATTCTAGATTGATAACATTTCTCCTCAACTATGATATTGTGGGTATTGTTTGGGTACTCTTCCTGTAGGAGGCATTTAACTTGGGGTACTTTATTTTGGAATGGGGAAGTTTAAGTCTGAAAACAGTGCACACAGCTGCTCACCAACACAAGTCACTCCCACACACACACATGAATGGAGATGTGTGTACACATTATGGGCTGGTTCCGCTAACACATACTTAGAGACATATTTTGACACAAAAAATCGGAGCTCCACGTGAATAATCAAAGCTGTTCATATTGTTTAAAACATGTTTCTAAGAGTTCCCGTAGAAAAATCAACTCATTCGGATATCAGTAAGGGCTTGATCGATTCCTTTAGTTTTTATTGTGTCAAATTTAGGGACATATACGGATCACCAATATCCGAATGAGTTGATTTTCAATGGAAACTCTTAAAAACTTGTTTTAAACATTGAACGGCTTAAATCGTTTTTGTGGAACTCCAAAATGGGTTTCACACAAGTTGAGTGTCAAAGTATGTGTTAGGGGGAACCGGCCCCCATATATAGATATATAAACACAAACACACATACGTATATAGATTATTTGATAAAGAAATTTTGATAATTCAGGTAGGCAAGCAGATTAAAGTTTGGGTCGAGGAATTTTTGAAGTGCTTTTAACTGCCCGACCCATGGACTTTAATTTGTTCCGAGTTATGGAACATATATTCCTTGTTAGTTTCCAAAGAGTAGTCGTATAATCAGTATCCCTACTTTAATGCCAAATTATAGATTGACACTGTGATTAGTATATACCATACGATGAATTCGTAATTACCTTCTTATGTTTTGTGGCCACTCTTGAATGGGTCTTGCTTACACCACCGAATGGGCGTTGGACCTGCTGGTTAAGTTGCAGGTGACAACGAATTCTTTAGCATTCCAATACTCATTTCATTAATTCTTAAGACACTGTAGCATTTATATATACACTTGTTATACACATATATAGAGACTGACCACAACCCAGTGGGCGGTGGTTAGAATTTTCCTTTTGTGACTATTTTATGGAACCAATACATCGTTTCTTGAAAGTTCCTACATATGCCATGCACGTGCAGAACACCAGTGCATTGTCATGGTCTGATTTTATCTGTGGCCAGATAATACATTAATTTCCCCCTGCCAGAAAACTGGTCACATTCTCCCTATAGTACGGCCACACTCCAAGTAAAAGAGGCACACATTCACAAGAAGACCTGAAACAATATTTTCTTTTGCTTGAACAACGTACTAAACAATGTCACTGAAGGAAGTTACTTTTCTTTTACTAATTAGATGCTTTGCCAATGATCCTTGCCTTGGAAGGTGTTTCGGTCTGAACGAACTGGTCATATGAGTTCTAAATATTTCAGTTTTTCTTCTTTTATTGTTGAACAGTCTTGCTCCCGTGTACTCTTGCCGGAGAAAGAGCGTGTGGAGTTTTTGAAGAAGATTAGAAACCCCAAGTTGGAACCCCTAAGGAAGAGTGAGATTTTGAAAAGGATCGTGAAAAGGTGTAATAGCATGGCAAGCAGTAGGAAGGCGGCAAAGTGTTCAAGATGCGGATATATTAACGGTTTGAGTTTTTATGCCTTTCTATGCCCCTACGAGTGTGGGTAAAATGTTGGTCATCCTCTTTGTAAACGTCGATGAATCCACTTGTATTATTTTCAGCATATCATTTCTTGATACTCACTTATCATCCGACATATCTTGGACTTGGTCACTTGGGACTTCTTGTGCCATACTCTTTGAGTGTATCCTTCGCCTTGTATTGCAGGTCTTGTTACCAATTTATGCAATCTTACATGTCTTGGTTATGTTTGGCAGAGAGGGATTGACAATCATTGACATCCATCCATATAGCTTGGTGTTGATGCACTTGTTTATGTTGTGTGAAGTCTGTGGACTGAGGTACAGGTCTTGGGTGCGTGTATGTGTTTTGAAATCCATTAGACATCCATACCTGTAGCTTGGTGTCAATGTTCCGTGGATTGAGGTGCTGGTGTCTGGTGCATGTACGTGTCTAACTATTGGATCGATCGGAGAAGAGTCGCCAGAGGTTGGCGAGGGTTGTAGTGGAAGTTTCGGTCACTGGGTAAGGGATATTGGGGACTTACGAGCACTGGGTCAATGATGTTTAAGGGTTTCAAGAGGTTTCAGGACTTCGATCTCACTTTTTATGGTCTGGGGATGGCTCGATTTGGCTGTGGTGATTGAAAGGTGAGTTGGCTAGGGTTGGGACTGTGGTGGTTTAAGTCCGCAAGACCATGCTTCTGGACGAATGATGACAATGACAGTGGATGTGGTAGTGATGGGCGGCGGCGGCTTTAGGGTTATGTAAGAAGGTTACGGTGGTGATAGGTGAATTAGGGTTAGGTTAAGGGAGGCTCTGATACCTTGTTAAAGCATCCAACTCAAGACCAATTGGCAATGAGTGGAGAGGCCGCTGACGGTCATATACTAGTTTTGGAAAAGATAATTAACCAATGTGGGACAAACTCCAACAAAGAACACATCGGACTAATTATATTATCAATTTACTTCTGTTGTTTCCTGGGTAAAATGGTTTTACATGATAGATTTGACAATTTCATGCATGATTTGGTATTTCTATGCATAATTATACAGAGATGCTGGTTGGTGGATGTCCAAACATTTTTGGCTGATTAGTAAGGTGTCAAGTCTGACACAGTACTGTTCATGGAGAATTGTCCATGCAAACTAGTTGTGCAGTTGAGCTTAAGAAATTGCAATAAAAATATCTTGAGTAATTTATTTGTTTTATTATTCTTTTACTTCAATTAAAAAGGAATTTTTTTTTGAATGATGAGGTGCCGGTGCTTGTCTTGGTAATGTATCGAGCTAGATATTTTACTAGTTTAACCTTTGAGTCTCCAACTCGAGTTCTGATGAGATAAACCTGATCTCTCTCTCTCTCTCTCTCTCTCTCTCTCTCTCTCTCTCTCTCTCTCTCTGGGCATTCCTTGTCAATCTGTAATTGGTTTTCCAAATGATCAGATTGAAACTATTTTTCTTTCGTTGGACTATTTCTTTGGTTCACCCTAACCAACAAAAGCTATGTACTCCTCTAATTTGCTAGAAATGTTAAAAGTAGTCTTCTCAGATTGTTGTGGACAGTATGGTTAAATGTTGTCGTTGTGCATCAAATGAGGTAAGTTGAAGGATCTTACCTGTTGGAACATCTCTCTTAAACATTTCCACAGCAACTTAAATGGACTTTGAGTTGTTCTTTTCTGTTAGCATGCCTTTTCTTTTGGTCATTTACCAGGAATTTGCAATATAAGGGCTTGTTGTTTTAGTGAACTTAAACATTGAGAATTTATCTTTTCTTCTTATGCGTTCAGGAATGGTGAAAAAGGCTACAGGTAATAGTACGTTGGGGGTCAATGTTGATCGTTCTCCAAGTGTTGATAATGGTTTAGAAGAATGCAGATCAGCTATTTCTCACACAAAAGAGTCCAGGGCATCCATTAGCATGGGAAACATGCTAAACCCAGATAGAGTCCTGTCCCTTTTTAAAAAGATGCTGGATGAGGTAAAGTTTGTGTCTATTGGTGATGTTTTAGTATTCATAAGTATTGGCTTATATCCTTGTGCTTTATGCACGTTTAATGAGGGATAGGGAATTCTAACTGTCTGAGACCGTTTTAGTCCCTGTATTTTCTTTTGCATATGCTTTTGTTACATCCGTTTCATTTCTTTTTGTGATGCAGGATTGTGAGTTGCTTTATTTGAGTGATAGACCTGAGAACCTTGTTCTAAGGAATATCGCAGTGCCACCTTTAGCTCTTCGTCCTTCTGTCTTTGTTGACGGTGGAACACGGAGGTTGTCACACACTTCAGTTTACTTATATCCTTTGCTTTTCTCATTGCTGTTTTTTTTTCTTTTCCGCATCCCTTCCATTGTTTGTTTATTTTTATTTTTATTTGTGCTCCCTATTTCACCAATTGGATCGCGTTTGATGGCACTGGTGGGTGTATTTCAGTAATGTTCAACATTTTCCCATATACCTTGTTACAGCAATGAAAGTGACATCACAGAGAGGTTAAAACGGATTATTCAAGCAAATGCTATCCTACAGCAGGAATTATCAGACATAATCTCCACTACGAGAAATTCGGTATGCTACGATTTTGAGCGGTTACTTTTCCCCCTATGGTTTTTGTTCTTAGATTTTTATTATTCCTTTGCAATAATACCTCACACTGATTGTGCATATTGAATATTCCAACGCTAGTGGTTCTTGTGTTTAATTCCAAGTTAGATAATGCATTGGATAGTTTGTTGATATTACTCCAAGCATATTCGTAAACTTGTTTTTTTTGGCAATTTAAGTACTTAACTCCATTTTTTTGGTTTTTTTTAATCACATGGTGGAGCTAGGATTTTTCATGCTGTTTTTCTTGGGGATTGAGGAAATAAAATTTTGGAGATACAATTTTTTCATTCTGTCTTTCGGGATTTGTTTTTCTTCAACTTTGATGAAAATTCCTCCAAAGGCTGCAATGCATTATTTGTCTGATGATTCCCTAATTCATGGGGCATACCCTATCTTGCCTCATGGTGCGGTTCAATTAGTAAAGTTTGGTCTGTCATATCAACTGCGACCGGAAGTGCACGTCTTATAATCCGTTGGTTGGAACCTGGGCAAACTGACTGGAAAATGAGTTTGGTTTTGGCAATTGTCTTTTGTGTTCCTTCTCATTTTGTGACTCTGAAATTTGTTGTCTAGCATTTGAATCTCCTCATTTGAATCAGGTTTGTGTCTTGAAATAATCCTGGTAAGCAGTGCCGACCTCATAATTGTATAATTAAATAAGGGTTGCCACCCTCTACTGGTGTTTGCAAACATCACAGCAAAAAAGGAAAAAGTAAAATAGACTGGTTGAATAGAGAAAATGGATGGTGAGATCCTCTCCACTTGAATGTTCTAAGTGTTCTTATGATTAGGAGCAAATATTGAGAAGAAAAAAGAGGTGCCCTATATGCAACAACAAATTGCAGGTAGCACTTTTCGGTGGACACATCTTTGTTTGATGTAATATATATTTCGTAATTGGTTTTTAATTATGCTGATTGCTGACTATACTCTGTGTGCCTGTGGGCTTCTGTTGTAGTGATCTTTACCTCTGAACCATGTTCTCAAGAATTTATGCATTCAGTAGGCATTATTTCTCTATCGCACCAATTCGTTGTATTGGAAACTTACGACACGAACTGTGTTCAGAATGGTTGGGCTGAACTGCAAATGGAGGTTGCACAGTACATAAATAGTGACGTACGCGGTGGTGTCAATATGCAAGCTACAAAGCCTTTGAGTGGTTTTGTTCAGCGCCTCAAAGGGAAACAGGGACGTTTCCGAGGGAACTTGTCTGGAAAGCGTGTTGAGTATACTGGAAGGACCGTGATATCCCCTGATCCTAACCTGAAGATTACTGAGGTGAGACACTGCACTAGAGCAATGATTTTCGATAAGTAACTTTGGAGCAGTGATTTTCATGCTCCCCTATTTCATAAATGCTCTTGTTTTTTTTGTCATAGTTTGGAAAATTACTTCGAGTCCTTTTTTGTCTTTTAGTGGTGGACTTTTTAGTAACTTTTCCTTCTAAAAGACCAAAAAAAAGTGGGGGTTCATAAAATTGGAGAGTGGATATCGTTGCCTATGTTTTTGATGTGCTTACCCTGTTTCCTTAACAGACTTATTGGGTCTCCAGGTTGCAATTCCTCTGTTAATGGCTCGAACCCTAACTTATCCGGAGCGTGTTTCCCATCACAATATAGAGAAGTTGAGACAGTGTGTCCGGAATGGGCCTAATAAATACCCTGGTGCTAGGTTCCTCAGAACTGAGGGCGCCTTGGTGTAAGGATCATTATCATTCTTAACTTTGTCCTTGTTCTTTTATACTTGAATTGAAGCGAGTCCACCTACTTCTATGCTGCAGGAATTTGATGGTCCCTGCTAGAAAGCGCCTTGCTGATGAATTGAAATTTGGTCAAATAGTTGACCGACATTTGGAAGATGGGGACATTGTTCTTTTTAACAGACAACCAAGCTTGCATCGGATGTCAATCATGTGCCATAGGGTGACTGCACTTACAACTTAAATCTAAAAAAGATGTAATCATCGTGTTTGGGTATTTATACATTTCTTTCGATGTAGGCAAGGATAATGCCTTGGCGTACTTTAAGATTCAATGAATCGGTTTGCAATCCATACAATGCTGATTTTGATGGTGATGAGATGAATTTGCATGTCCCACAAACAGAGGAAGCTCGCACAGAGGCTCTTATGCTGATGGGGGTAATTTCTTCGCTCTCACTGTTTTTGGGATCTGCATTGTTCCGAACTAATTATAGCTGTGGGTTCCATTTTTCTATTTGCCTTGCTTTTTACCCCAAATATGGATGAATTATGATAGATAATTCATTTTCTTTGGCAATAACTTGTGGATGCTATGTTTATCATTAAGTTCGACATTGTTTTGCATTTGCCAATGAGTACCTAAATTATTGTTTTCACAGAATCATTCAAAGTCTCTACCACTCTAAAATCTGTTATAAACTGATACAAAGAGCTAATCAATAACTCAGTTAAGAGCCTAAAATAGCAACTATAAAGTATAAACACACACTTCCAACATGCTTATGTTTAACCTGAAATTGAATTAGGTACAAAAGAATTAATCATCGACTTGATTCTAATTCTGTGAAGCAAATTAACTATTTTGTGAACTGCAAGTTTGTTAAGTTGTTGAAGGTAATATATGAAATAACAAAAGTAGGATATGAACAGAAGAATTGTCTGTGGATTAAAGTAATTTGAGGAACTTAAAGATTGTTAGAACATGAATGCAAAGTAACAAGGGGAAAAATGAATGATGAACACATAGGGAAGTGGATGTGTGGCAAATGTGGGAGGCAAATAAACAAAAATCGGGATATTAATTGGTACTAAGTGTCAATTGGTGGTTTCTGGTGGAATTGCATGAGACTTTGGTTCAGTATGGCTGAACTAGATGATGTATTGCTGCACACTGTTGTGTAGGTCTGTAGCAACTTTAATAAAACAATCTCGTTAGGTTTATGTTTTTCTGCTCCATTTTGTGTACATTCTCCTTAAGGAGTCAACTACTTATAAATTCTTTTGGCTGAAAATAACTTAGCCTTCTCCTTACATAGGATTCCTGTCTTAATGATGGAGTATTTCAAAATATAGGATAGCTCTGGTGCTTAACTCTCGGCCGTAGTTATTAAGAAGAAACAGGTGTTTCTGTGCTTCCATTGTTGTTGCATTGTTCTGAGCTGTTGTTCTTTTTGTCACTATTCTGAGGATGATTATCTCGCAGGTGCAAAACAACCTATGTACACCAAAAAATGGAGAGATTTTGGTTGCTTCCACACAAGATTTTTTGACGTCTTCCTTCCTCATAACAAGGAAAGACACATTTTATGACCGTGCTGCGTTTTCCCTCTTGTGTTCTTATATGGGGGATGGGATGGATCTTGTTGACTTGCCTACACCAGCATTAGTTAAGGTAAGAAAGAGGTGTTGCTCATAAATTGTATCGCATGTTTTTAGATTCCAATTCTATTCTGCTTTGTTTTTCCACTTCAGCTCTGCTTGATTGTATCTATGTCCATTTCTGTTGAAGTATCCAACTTAAAACCAATTCGGCCGCCTAGGCTCATAAACTTACTTGATATGGGACAAGCTTGGCTTTCTTTTTATGCATATTTTGTATTGGCTTCTTTCTGACGTCAACGTATTTCTTGTTTTGCAGCCGATAGAGCTTTGGACTGGGAAACAATTATTTAGTGTTCTGCTGCGCCCACATGCAAATATGAGAGTTTATGTCAATCTCACCGTTAGGGAAAAGAATTATAGCAAGTCTGGAGAGACAATGTGTCCTAATGATGGGTTTGTTTATTTCCGTAATAGTGAGCTAATATGTGGGCAACTAGGGAAGGCTACTTTAGGTCAGCTTCCTTTAAAGTCCTTATTTATCTGCATGGCTCATAGATGTCTATTGTTGTTTTGGCTGCTTCCTGAAAAATCATGTTCTTTTTCAAGTGAAATATCAGTTTATCTGTGAGTACAGGATGGCAATTGTAAAATTTGTCATTAAATTCGTTGAATTTTGCTTCTTGTATTGTACATTTCAAATTGAAATAATGCCTTTGATTAGTAATTTGTTCAGATAACGAATGGGATTCGTTGAGGGAGTATTATTTTTCTCTCTAATGCTTTTGAAAACAAAACGGGTTCCTCAATTCTGTTACCAGCCCTACTATATCTCTATTGACTTGGAAAAATGATCAAGTTCTATGACTAGTACTCAAAGACTCATAGGCTAGTCAAAGCCCACTCGACAAGATCCCCGAAAGCTGTACTACAAATGACAGTTTTGATGTCAGTTGCATTTTTTTATGTAAGGAATTACCACAAATTTGAGTAATTATCCTTCTATAGTTTCATGGCTAGTACTTGTTTTCTTTCGATTTATAGCTTTTTCCGTGGTTACTTTGGGATTTGTCTATTTTGAGGGTTGCCATCCTAGATGGGAGCAAGGTTATGGTTTCAATCGGAGTCAGGTTTTCATAAGGTCCTTGCTTTGAATCGCAGAATCAATGTTCAGTGAGAGGATTTGTCACCCCCCAGTAGGAGGTTCCTGCTGTTGCGGTTGAAATTATTTCGGCAACAGTTTAGCTGTAGAAGTCTTTAGCTGTCTAAATTATGGATATTTGATATTTCTATACCTTATATAAGTTATCTTCAGGGTTTTTTTTATTGGCCTTGGTTTCAACCTTTTCTCTTTCCTGATTCTATATGTGAACCTTTTGTCTTAGTTTGTACTTTACATGCATAAGTACTGTGGAGAATAATTCCGTTACCTTGTTATCTTGATTCTTGTCATGGAAAATTGAAGTAGTTTCTTGAAATTTCCAGGAAACGGCAACAAGGACGGTCTTTACTCTATACTTCTTAGGGACTACAATGCATATGCTGCTGCAGCTTGCATGAATAAATTAGCAAAACTGAGGTATGTCCTAGAGCACAGTTTCTTATTGGCAAAAACTGAGGTATGTCCTAGGGCACAGTTTCTTATTGGTAATCACCTCTTCCGTGACAAGTTATCAATGGGAATTTGGCTCTTTCTGCCAATTTACATTATTTACCTGCTAAAACTGACCATGACTGACCTTTTACCTTATCACTTGACTCCTGTAATCAGCTTGTTGCTTAAAATGAGTGTTAATGTATAAAGTTATTTAGTAGTGGTCAAGCTCGTGTGAGTTATAGATGTGCTCTTTAATTGTTAAAGCTTCTTATAGATCTTGTAGATGAGTACATCTGTGAATTGATGCTTTTGATTATCTTCTATTCTGTAATTATTTCGTACAATTGGGTGAGTTGCAGAACTTGTGATAGTAAAACGAACTACTGAATGTGAGATTCAAGACTATTCACCATCTGATCTTGAGTTTGCTTTGGGCACTACGTGTTAGTTTTTCCGCCAATTCTTTTTCATATATCTCTCTCTCTCTCTCTCTCTCACACACACACACACACACTGTGTGTGTGTGTGAGTGCTGGTGTGCTCATGTGTTCAATTTTTCGCTGTTGTCACTGAAACCGTGTCCTCTACAATCCTTGCTTGTTGTGGCATCTGTTTCTCAGGGGCTGGTATCATCACTTCTTGACTGTGTGAAGTTTGACACATTTCTTGTCTGGTTAAGAACTTATGTTCCATTTGATTGTGATTCATTTATAATGCTACAAGATTGATAGTCGTCTATGTTAAACAGATTCCAACAAACAGCATAACTAGTTGAGTTCTAATTTTGCGTCTGTTTTCATGGTTTGCATGTTCCAGTGCTCGGTGGATTGGGAATCACGGCTTCTCAATTGGAATTGATGATGTCCAACCTGGAGGACGGTTGAATGAAAACAAAAGGGCTAGAATTTTGGAAGGGTACGAGAAATGTGATGAGCTCATACAGTCCTATAACAAAGGAATGCTGAAACTTCAACCTGGTTGTGATGCTGCTCAAACACTAGAAGCTCAGATAAGCAGTTTTTTAAATAATATTCGAGAAACGACTGCAAAAGTAAGGATATTTTTGGTTTGTTTATTGCATTCTTTCCTATTTGAGTCTATGGTTATCTCTCTTTTAATTATTATTATTTTTCTGCAGGTTTGTATGGAAGAACTACATTGGAGGAATAGCCCCTTGATTATGTCACAGTGTGGGTCCAAAGGATCTCCTATCAATATAAGTCAGATGATTGCATGTGTTGGGCAGCAATCAGTAGGGGGTCGTCGTGCTCCGAATGGATTTATTGATAGAAGCCTTCCTCATTTCCCTAGAAAATCGAAGACTCCTGCTGTATGTTCTGTGCTGCTTTCATTTCGCTTCTGGTTCTATTTAAAGCTTTTTAAATACTTCAATGTTGTACAAGTAATGCTTAAGGAAAATCATGAAGCAAATGATATGGTAATTGAGATTTTAACAAGTATCTTTCTGTACATTATCTTCTAGTTAGCGTTACAGTTTTTTGCTTTGCTAAGCTAGAATGTGTCGGTACGAATTTTGCTGTGCCAAAACACTGATAACGCATGAATGGAAACAGGAATTGAAGGTGATGTTGTATTGATAAAATAGACGACGCCATTCTAGAAAAAGAAAAGAAGAATACAGCGCAGAGGCTAAATATGTTCCCTAGGTAGTTGATTCCCCGTCATCTGGTTATTTTATTAATTTAAAACTCTCTTGATTTTGTTCTTAAATATGTTCCCTAGGTAGTTGATTCCCCCTTCTATGTCAATCCTGGCTCCGTCTCTGGTTATGGGACAAATCCACTTTAATTAAACCCTGTTATTGATTCTTGTACTGGTTTTCACTTGTACAAGGGCGCACAACCAACGGGTAGTTGGTATGCTGCACGATTCGGATAAAGCATTGAAAACAGCATGGCATAGCTTCAAGAAAGAACAACAAAATTGTGTTGCCCCTTTATACTTCTACTGTTTGGAGGACAATAATACCTGAAAATAAGTTGCTCTTGCAAACTATCTCGTTAAATTTATTCTCTGGTATCTGGGTTTGTCTTTGTTCCCCCTAGGAATCAAAGGGAGAGAAAGTTCTCTATCTCTGTGGTGATCCAAGAGATTAAGATATTTATTTTAATTTGGTATTATAATGCTGTTATGCACTTCTATACCACCTCAGGATATATTTTGACGTTGAATATACTAAGTCAATTGCAGGATAAATGCAGTTAGAAATAAGGATGCATGTATTTTCAGTTGCATAACTGTTATCCAGTTTCCAGACATCAGAACTCATGCATTAACAGCATTGTTTTTAATTTTAAACTGTAAATGCAGGCTAAAGGATTCGTTGCGAACTCATTCTACAGTGGTTTAACGGCTACTGAATTTTTCTTCCATACGATGGGAGGGCGAGAAGGTCTTGTGGATACAGCGGTATGGATGACTCTTTTACTTTAATTAGTCGCCGATTTGAATTGGAAGTGGGTCTGTCAAGTTATTTGTTGTCACAAAGGCTTAAGCTATTTGGAAATGTGCCCAGTAATATATCAAGCTTTCCACACCCTCCCTTATATGCAACTCCGTCTTCCACGTTGAGATGCAAGTGTGTGTGTGTGTGTGTATATACAATTATTTTAAAACCCGAAAACCTGAGCTTTGAAACCATGTTAAGCACTTAAGCTACCAATTGTTTAGGAAGTAGCCCGAGCAATGAATATCAAGTTTTTTTTTTTTCTTGATAAGTACGAAACCATTTTATAAAGCCCCAACCAAGCAAACTATGTCAAGGAGACTCTCCTGACTATACAGCTATACTCCTTCGAAGGAGAATGAATTACATGGTTAAGAAAGAGAAAAGAAATTGTAAACTTATACAGAGCAATCTACTATCACCACATTCCAAAGAGAACAACCACAACCTGAAAAGAGCCAGAAGCATCCGTTTCACGTGAACCAACCTATTGACTTAGTATGTAATGTTCTGCAAGCCTCCATTTAGCACAGTTCATTATTTTCTGTTGAAGCCTTCACCCTTCTCAAAGAGCTAAGGAAATCCCTTATACAGCTTATGATAGTCAGCCCAACTTGATCACTAGCCACAATTCTCTGTTGAAAAACTCTCAAGTTTCTTTCCCTCCAAACAAAGTAAACAGTAGTAGCCAAAGAACATTTTAAAATTTTGCTCTTGAAGCTATTCCCTTTGACAGATTGGACAAACCAGTCCAGCAAAGCACCCAAAGTAAGTTGTCCTCTAGTAGAAGAAGACTCACCCCACACATGAGCCCATACAGATGCAGAGTAAGAGCATTCGAAGAATAAATGCTGATGGGTTTCCTTCTCACAGTCACGTAAAGGGCATATCTCATCCGCAGCCATTCCCCATTGGTGCAATCTGTCTTTGGTACTCAATTTCTCTTGAGCAGCAAGCCAAATGATGAAAGCCCAGCGTGGAACATTCTGAGTAAACCAAACCACTTTTGTCTAAGGATGATAAGGATATGTTGTTCTCACAGCCTCCCAAGCAGACTGAGTAGAGTAAAGTGTAAACACCATCAGAACGAGGAAGCCAAACCACCAAGTCTTCAACAGTACAATCTGGGTGAAAGGTTGCAGGACTTTGGTTGATAATGGATTGAGGGATTCTATTCCTGGATCTGGGCCACCTCCAATGACCTTGATGAATTATAGAAGAGACTCTAGCATTCAGAGAAGTACCAAGATTATAAACTACTTCCTCTCCAAATATTTTATATAAGGGCCCTAAAGGGTGCCAATTGTCAATCCAAAGGAAAGTAGACTGACCATTACCCACTTTGTATTGGATTAGAGGTTGGCCAAGACTTCTAAGGCCAAAGATCTTCCTTATAGTCCAATAGGAGTCTCTAGGGGTGTCCATATTGCACAAACTCTGAGTTTTGATGATGTAGGTATGCACCCCTTTGACCAAGAGCGAATCAGCCTTCTTGCAAAGGACCCAGAGGTGCATAAGCATAGTAGCCTTATTCCACTCTTTAATCTTTCTAAAGCCAAGACCACCCTCCCTCTCAGGCCTGCAAATACGATCCCACTTCACCTTTGCCCCCGTTTGTCTCATATCAGGTCCAGACCAGAGGAAGGCCATCAAGGATGATTCAATTTCTTGATAACTTTGCTAGGAATGATGAAAATAGAAGACCAATTGACTTGGACAGAGAACAAAACAGTTTGAATCAACTGAGCTCTACCTGCATAGGTGAGTTTCTTGTTAGACCATCCATGAATTCGTTTCAAAATTTTCTCCTTCAAAACAGCGCAATTGATTTCAACCTAGCTAAAATTAATGGAACGCCCAGATATCTAACAGGCAGATTAGCTTCTGGAATTGGAAGAATAAGACCCAGCTCCTCCTTCAATTGTAAATCCACCCCAGCATAGAAAATAAAGCTTTTAGCCATGTTCAGTCTTATCCCAGAATAAGAATGGAACTCATTTATAGTAAAAGAAGGCACATCAGGTTCACTTGTCATAGTAGCATGTGTGATAGAAAATGCCCTCGTGATTCAATGAAAGCTCACTTATTGTGGGGATTGCATCGGTTGCAATCATTGTTGTGTGGATTGCGTAGCTTTTGATCCTTTCTTCCTTAATCAAGGTTCTTAATTGCTTTACTTAGTTTATGATATGTTTTGGGATTGGTATTAATCGAGATTAAGTAGAGCTAAGTACGTTATTTCCACTGGTTGCGTGTAGTAAAGACTAAACATGATTAGCTAAAGTGGACGTGATTTAATGGGTTGATGTTTCTTTAGTTTTTCCTATGAAGCTTATGAGTATTTTTAACTCATAAGTTATAATTGAAAAGAATTTGCTTTGAAGTTTCATGTAATGTTCAATTCTTCCACCCGTTTTATCTATCATTAAGGTAAACTTCTCAAGCCGTATGGTTATTCTATGCTATAAATTACTGCAGGTTAAAACAGCTGATACAGGGTATATGTCTCGTAGACTGATTAAAGCTTTGGAGGACCTTTCCATCCAATATGATAACACAGTACGAAATGCTAGCGGAGCTATAGTTCAGTTCATTTATGGCGATGATGGTATGGATCCATCACAAATGGAAGGGAAGGGTGGAATTCCCTTGAACTTTGAGAGATTATTTATGAAAGTCAAGGTATGAACCTTTTTTTCCCCTTACGTTGGTTTTTTTTTTTTGAGATTGAGCATAAAATATAGTTACTTTTCTTGTCGTTTTCTCAGGCTACATGTCCTGCTGGAGAACAAAAAAGTTTGTCTCCTTCTGAAATCATCGAACAGAGTAATAAAAGGCTGTCAGAACGTGACATGACTCCTGATGGGGGTTGTTCTGATGCATTCAAGACGTCGTTAGCTGAGTTCATTCAGGAATGCAATACAAGATTGAGGAGCACGAGAAAAGCACTGAAATTGGATGATGAGCAAGTTGAGGAAGAAAATCGCAATATCCTTGAAAATGTTGCTCAAAATATATCCGGTGTTACTTCCAAGCAGCTACAGGTACTTTAGTGTGTTAAGCCAAATTATTTCATTTTGAGTTCCACTATTTCTTTGATGACTTCCTTTGTCTAAATGGTCCAGTGTCCTCTTCTTTCCTTATTTTTGAGTAGTTGGATAGGAGTATTTGACAATGAACCCTTTTAAGGAATCCATGAATTGTTGGAAATGAGTTGGAGCGACTTTCTCCTTTGGCTTATTTTAGAGGAGCTAAAGTGCTGCCCTGGGTTGTCTTGCGTAATCCTGGGCTCAGAGAGTCTTATGTAAACTCACGAAAGCTAGATTCCGTTTTCTGTCACTGTTTCCTATGTTCCGGGTATAATTTAATCACTCAGTCTGTGCATATATTCAAGTTCTTGTCTTTTTTTACTTATATTGCAGGTTTTCTCTGAAACTTGCATTTCCCGTTATCACTTAAAGAGAGTAGAATCTGGAACTGCAATTGGTGCAATTGGAGCTCAAAGTATTGGAGAGCCCGGGACACAAATGACTTTAAAGACTTTCCATTTTGCTGGAGTTGCAAGCATGAGTATCCTTTCTGTAGTTGATATTAACATTCTGGGAAATTAGTGGTACTCTATTTCTTGGTTCATTGGGATTTAATTAGTAGGTTCTCCCTGTTTTCCTTTGACCCGGTGCTAGATGTCACACTTGGAGTTCCTCGTATAAAGGAAATTATTAATGCTTCCAAAAAAATCAGCACACCAATCATTACTGCTCCTCTTGATAGGAATGATAATTTGAAAACAGCAAGAATGGTCAAGGGTCGTGTGGAAAAAACGCTTCTAGGCCAGGTAATTTTACTTCTTTAGGAGTTATCTGTACCAGTTCATGACCATGGCTAGAGTAATGGACAGTAATTAAACCATTTTTAACTCCAATATTGTAAGTCATCATTGTTGCAAGTGTGTTCAACAGTTTGCCGACTACCCCTAAACATTAGTGGTGTTTGCCTCTCTGAAGAGTTGTTGAATTCATTAGAAATTGTCCTTCAAGATGACACTTCCAATATGTGGACCAAAAAGTGAAATTCAGTATTGGAAGGGTAGTTGTCTTTTCTTTTCTGTTCTTTTTTTCTCATTTAGAGAGTAAATCATTAAAGTTGCAACCTTGTTCACATGGAGCATACAAGACATAAACCAAAGCCACAAGTACCTACGGCATAGAGTATACCAGTGTTCCTGAACTTAACAAATTCTTTTTAGCCACTTACCCAAAAAAAAAGTTCTTTTTAGCCAAAAGGGAGGATAGCACAATTCATTTCCGAAGGAGCACTCAATCCCGTCAAAAGATCTCGAGTGCCTCCCTTTCCAAATGGACTCTGTTGCAAAGAGGCACCGGATCCCACTTACTCTTCCCCTTTATCATGAGATCAGTCATTGACTACGACCTCTTCCTCCATCTTTGTCTCTCTTTTCTCTTCTTTTCTTTTTCCTATCTTTTCTAGCCACAAGAAGCAAGGTAATGAGCACATAAATTGAATCGGGTCTTGGCCTGCCCTCTTTGATGCTTTTCAGCTTTGATGGGGTCATGGTTCCACAACAAACGTCCCTTGAGTTCCTTGAATTTCGAAGGTATCAGGGGGTGGTATTTCAGTGGTAAAACTTTTTGAGAGCAACCACTTTGTCCATATATTGCTTAAGGTTAGGTCTGTTCCAGTCCTCCCTACCCTTAGCCCCATTGATTATGATTACGTGGGTGCTGTTATTGTTGCTGTTCTAACTGATATCTATTACCATCAGAAGGTGCTAGGGTGAACTTCGCAATAGTACCAAGAGTAGCAGAGCATGTAAAATATGTCTGGAATAGTCTAAGATGGGTATAAGTCCCGAACTGTTCTTATTTAATAGACTACTAGAGGACCGGGGCTGATCTGTTAATCATGAAACCAGTGATCGACTAGCACGTTAGAACATCCACAGGATGGTACACCCCAACGGTGAAACTTATTATAAGCTGATTTCTAGATGACCATTGACCACTCAATAACTTACTCAACCAAGTAGAAACTACTAGGGAGAAATTGACCAACTGATGCTGAACCTCACAGTGCGTGAATGAAGAGTCACAACCTGATACATTGCTCATTCAATTGAACCCGAGTCTCATGTGGCACGTGGCAGAAAGAATGATAATGAAGTTGCATTCATATTCATGTTATCAATCTCCAATCTATCTAAATGCCTTTTGTTAAGCTACCAATATTTGGAATAGAAACATTGAAATTAACTGTAAAATTCATACCACTTCTAACCTAGTATGGTAGATCCTTTGGCAAAGAAAATTAGCCAGATAAGGTTGACGAGTTCACCCAATCTTGATACTGTGTCCTAAGTGGGGTTTTCAGAATGGGAAATTGCTTCAAAACCCAAGCCAACTTTGATGCCAACTCTAGCTTCTGTGTCAATGTTTCTTATTAAAAGAAGGGTGCATCAGGGGTAGGGCTCGTTTCTCAAGGTGGCTAACGATAGTAGAAAATGTCTGTATGACAGCTTCTGGCTACTCAGCTCCTCCATTTGTTGTTAGAAAACAGTTTTACCACTAGTTTTGGTTAGGTTTCAAGTTTATAGTTTCACTTTGATCATCTTCTTGCTAACAGGTTGCGAAAAGTGTAAGGATTGTAATGACATCGAGGTCAGCATCCATTGTCATCACCCTGAACATGGAAAGTATTCAAGCTTCTCAACTTTGCATAAACTCACAGCATGTAAAGGAATCTATATTGAGAACACCAAAGATGAAATTAAAGGAACCGGTGAGGTACTTTGCAAGAGTTGTAAAAGTTTTATGATATTTCTGTGTAAATGACAACTCAAACAAATGCTTTGTGCAGAATATTAAGGTCTTGGATGCGAGGAAACTGGAAATTATTCCTCCAGCTGATAAAAGTGAACTTCATTTTGAACTTCACTCACTTAGAAATAAGCTTCCATTGGTTGTTGTGAAGGTGAGGCAAACTTCCTGAATTTCAACTTCAGGACTTTGGACTTGTTTATCTAATTAACGACAATGCTGCAAAAATGTTTTTTTCCAATCGTTGCTACTCGCTTGATCTAACTTTCACTTGGCTGTCTTGGATGACAGGGTGTAAACAGTGTAGAACGTGCAGTGATTAATAGAACTAAAGTGGACAACAAGGAACAGTACAACTTACTTGTGGAGGGGTCAGTTTTTATAGAACTTGATTAAGTTCTATTTTCTTCACTCTATTTTTCTGAATTATGTTTTATTTCAGCTCACCTTTGTACCTCACTGCCAATTGTTTATGATTACGAATGTGCATTTCATAGCCTAACAAGGTTCACGAGTATGCAGGAAATAACGATCAAACTAATTACTAGTAATGAAATGTTAGGAGGGTTCCCTTTACCGTCCCAAATTGGGATAAAAGACTCATGTAACTGACCCCTATTGACTGGGAATAACGTCTTTTGTCTTTCTTTGGCATGTTTTCAAGTTGGAGGTCTATTTTTGACAAGATCAATATGATCATCATAAAGTTGAGAATAATCTCAAAAATGCCGATGAATATTAGGAGATAAAACATTGGGTTGGAAGGTTGAGTTAAGAAGTGGAGTGGAGTTTTCCGGATAATCTGTTCATAGGTCGAAAGATGCCAAAATTTCAGAGGTTACAGGAATGATGTAGAAATTAGAAGTCACTGTTGTCATGGAAGATATAGGCAGTGAATATTATGGGAACAATTGTGAAAAAGGTTCCAAAGCCAAACTTGATCAAGTAGTTCAGGCAATGTGCTGTCCAGCTGTGATTTGGGGGCATAGTTCCACGGCGTAATTTCAATTTTGGAGATATAAGGAGGCAGTTATTCCAGTGGCAATTTTTTTTTTATAGCAGCCACTTTGTGCATATATTGCCAAAGTTTAGACTCGGTCTCATCAATTGGGGATTACATGCGCAATACTTATTTTTGGTATTGTAAAATTAAAAAATGCTGTATATATGTAAAATGAAAGATCTTAAAGGCCCCACAGCCTAGGCCTGAGCCCAAGGCCATTGCCCGAATGGGACAGAGCCCCATGCTGGGACTGGGCTTGGGTTCTTCAGAGGTGAGCAATTTTGTACCCCTAGTTCCAGTCTTCCAGATAAAAGTGTTTTGGACCTTAGTATATGTCATGTTTCTTTCAGCACGGGACTTCAAGATGTCATGGGCACTGAAGGAATTAATGGGCGTAAAACGACCAGTAATCATGTCATGGAAGTGCAGCAAGTCATCGGAATTGAAGCTGCAAGAAGGTGTATAATTGAAGAGATAAAATACACAATGGCAAGTCATGGAATGACCATAGATCTACGACATATGATGCTTTTGGCAGATCTAATGACATTTAAGGTGAGTAATTTTTTCCTTGGAAAGCTTTCTTTTCTTACTTTTTGGAACTAATCTCCTGACATTAATTGGGTCTGTAGTCTAGACGTTTATTCTGAGGAAATAAATGTATATTCGTTTTGTTGATGGCAATTGTATCAGGGTGAAGTTCTCGGAATCACTAGATATGGGATTCAGAAAATGAAAGAGAGTGTACTGATGTTGGCTTCATTTGAGAAGACAGCTGATCACCTCTTCAATGCTTCTGTGAATGGGAGGGATGACAAGATTGAAGGAGTTAGTGAATGCATCATTATGGGCATACCAATGCAGATAGGCACTGGAATACTTAAAGTGATGCAAAGGTATGTGAAACATTTGGTAGGCGAGGAAGGGAAAATATATGCGTAGCAGTATGTGTTCAAATTTTTCTATGGATGTTCTCCATCAGTTGCATGAGTTTTCTCCTGCTAAATGCTTGTCCTTACCCATTGCTAGACCACGGGACACTTCCCCTAAAGTACAACACGATGTGTATGAAAATCTAACACAATACTTCGTAAAGGAGGATGATAGAGGGCAGGAAAGTCATGACGCTAAAGTTTGGGGGTAAATGAAAAATATGTTTATGCAAAGATTCTCAAGAGCAGCTTTAGTTGATGTTTCTCTTAGCTTTTTGGGCATTTTGTCATTCAAAAAATTTTGCGTTTATTAGTTTTGTACCAAACTTTTGTGAATTATTTATTCGTCTCGACGAGAGGAATCGAGCTTTTGGGCTTTGTCTTGGATAGTTGGATATTTCCAAAAATATTTGGGTAAAAGTCATAATGTTTAACTTTTCCGATTTATCTCAACGAGACGAACCAATAATCCACAAAAGTTTGACACAAGACTGACAAAAGAGAATTTTTTGAACAAAGACAACTCAAAAAGCCCAAAAAACTCCCAAAAAGGTAGGAGAAACACCACCTTAATGGTCTCCCCCACCTAGCAAGAAGATGAAATTAGGCCGCTTGAGACAAATTCTTATCGATTGTTAGTTAAATATATCAACCAGGCTTTAAGAGTCACCTGGATTAACTCTTTTTCTATGCCCCTTTCTCGGATGAATAGAAGTTATTATCGCTGTGTTGCATTATTGATGAGTAGGAGTCTAATTTCACGATGGCAAGGGTTTATGTAAGGTCCATACCACAACGGTGACAATTGGTGCAACGGTTCTATAGCTACAATCATATGTTATGACGTCAACTATGGAAAAAGTTGGTACCCTTGGTGATGGGTTGGGGTGAAGTTAGGGTTAGTTGAGCGACTCTGATCGCTGAGCTCAACAGCAGACAATGTTGCCCTTATGGGCATTTAGCCTTGAATTGTCCTTTTCCTAGCTTTTGACTGCATACTTTCTAGTCTGCTTGCTGACTTTTATTCTTGCATTTAATTGTATTCTCTTTTAACAGAGTTGATGAGCAGCCGAATCCTGGACTTGATCCAATGCTATAAGACAAAAATGCAAAGTGTAATTCATCGTGACATGGATATGCTTCCTTATGTTTTCACATGATTGGAGCCAGAGACATGCCCAGAAAGGTCAAAATGGAGATACGCTACTTGTTCTCTTCGAACTTTTTGTCACTCTTATGGTTTGAGTGAGTTTTTTGAAATTGCTCCTTTGGCCTAAGTTATGAAAAATTGTGCAGATGGGCCAGAGTGCATGAACAACTATCGCACACTTGACCTTTATAGTAGTATCAAAGTTGTATTATGCGAATGAAATAAGTTTATTAGTGGTGAATGACACATCCATCTGTTTGTAGTAGTTATATCCTTTGGAATAGGGGTGTCAAATAGGCGGATTTGAGCCAAATTGGGTAAGTTATAAGTGGGTCGTTAATGAGTTATTGACCCATTTAAACCCAATTAGTTAGTAGTCCAATTACCTATATCCATACTCAACTCATTTATTTAAAATCAAACCCAACTTGTCCATTAACCCAATTAAAATTAAAAATAACTAAAATACCCATATACATTGAAATGACCACACCACCCTTGTACATTTAAATGACCAAATTACCCTTGCATACTAAAATTACCATAATACCCCTATATACTAAGGCCCCGTTCAGCAAAATAAGCCAAGTGGCTTTTTTTGTCCTTATTCAAATATTTTTTGTATTTGTTAGTTTTTTGTTAATTTTTTTGGGATTATTGTATCTTCATGATAAGAGAAATCTAAAAAGTAAAAAATTGCGATCGAAACCTAATTTTTTTGACAATGCAATAATCCTCCAAAAATTGAATAAAGACAAAAAAAAAAAAGCCAATTAGCTTATTTAGCCCAACATGGCCTAAAATGGAAGAGGAGATGCGGCATATATTGTACGTATTAAATACTCAAATTACCCATGTAAACTCAAATTACTGAACCGAAGGGAGAAACCCAATCGACAAACTTTAATTAATTCAAACTTTAATTAATTCAACTTATTTCCCACGATTACTGAAGTTCATCCTTCATTTGGTCATTTAAATCTGGCAGATGCATCTCATCCTTCCCCCACCGACTCTTCCCAGCGGCAGGTGATTGAGAGAAGGGTTCTAGTGAGAGAGAATTTGCGATGCAAGAGAAAAGGGAGAGATCCTGTGGTGACCCAAGTCACCACAGGCTCCCCGAGTCCAGAGATAAGGATAGGGATGAGAGATAACGAAAATAAACTCATCAATTTTAGTCGACCTGCATACTAAAATTACTATTATCGTTTAGTAAATGAGTCAAGCTCAAAACTCTAAATCCTCATCTTATTTTGTATAAGCTCGGCTTGAACCGGACTCGGCTCGTTTACAAACAAACGAAGTTTGAGTTCAAATTTTTTGTTCGTTTAGTGTACGAGTTCACAACAAAACTTGGCTTGTACTGTAACTGAAATTCGTAACATAAAACCGTTCAAACCGAGTCTCTAGTTCCCGATTTGACGTAGAAAAAGGTTTGTTTCATGTAACATGTTTACTTTTGTTTTTTTCATTTATGTGGTAGTTCTATTTTTTTGTTGGGTAATGTTCATAACCCATTGGACATTTAAGTTGACCCAACTGAAACCCAATTAAGACCCAATAATAAATGGGTTAGATGGATTTGGACCCATTTTAACCCAATTAATAAATGGGTTGGGTTGGGTCTATTTTTTAATACGTGGATTTGAGTGTCTTAATGAGTCTGGATTCAATTTGCCACCCCTACTTTGGAGTACTTTTTTGTTGTTTCTTTGCTCTCAAAGGTGTTGCGACACCTTTAAGAGCATGTCAATGGCAATTCTCGTCATTAGATAACAACTTATCTGGTTATTTGGTCTTCTTTCAACCTTTTCACCATCCCATTTGTCTCACAACATCATGGAGAGGGCTAAAAATGACACCAGTAGTGGAGTAACAGAAGGTATGGGAATTTCTACTTTCTTTTTTGTTATCGTCGGCTACAAACCCTCGGACAGGCATCACGATAAAGAAAATTGAGAAAAAAAAGTCTCCGGAGGGATATGGAAATCCAAGAACGGGCAAAAGGTTCTTGTTAAGGGCTTTGGCAAGCCAATCAGTTTTGTTGCCCGTATGTTTGGTTCATCAGGTGCCGGTTTCGATTCGCACCTATCTCGTCCCTCTTCCTCTGATTAAAGTAGTATAGGATTCGCCTTGTTCCACACACACAAAAAAATACGAGAAATAATACTAGTAGCTTCATTTGCTTTCACGGAGCACCGCGAGTATAAGAGAGATACTCCGAAGGCCTAACTCGAACATCATCGATTGCAGATGCACATTTCCAAGGAGGATCATTTTTGAAGCACAAGGCAAAAAACATGTTTGTTGTTAATCACGTGAATGCTTGACAACTTTTTGCTAGTAGCCAAACCATGGACCCAGGAACCCTGTAGTTGACCAAAGTCACTATAAGATTGTTGTATGTATCTCAACCGTCTATCTCAGTAATCAACAGTCCGGATTTTTAAAAAACTCTTTCAGGAAAGAGTTATTCTATTTCGTGGAATAGATTTTTGTTTTAGTCTGGACCGTTCAGAACACTTTTGGTCTGCTTCTGCAACCCGGTGGCCATTGCCAAAACACAGGGTCCCCGAATTGCCAAAACACAGCCATATCAAGTGGACATTGCTTCGGCGTGTAAAGTTCAATAGACTCGTGACGACTCCATTTTTTCTTTTTCTCCTTTGGCAAAACAGTCAATGACTTTCCTTCGAAACACGAACAATCATTGTATAGGGAGATTTTATTCACAACCTCTGATACCTAAGGGCTCATTCGATATGTTTTTTATCTGTTATTTCGTGTTTGAAAGTAAATACTAATATGCAAATACGCAAACAAAAATTTTGTAGTCAAATGATTTGTTTATTTTTCTCGTATTTTACTTATCATTTATTTACAAAAGTTTTAAAAAAAAATGGCGACCAAAACATGCCTTGAAAACCACACTAAATTGATTAGTTTCTCGTAAAAATCCCGATGGCTTGTCCGAACAAATAAGGTAGACGATGAAGATTGATATGGTGACAATCGATATGAAAATAAGATCACCATAATTAACTAGAAAAATGCGGTTAAAAAAAATTATCAACTAGACAATGCATTTACGTAGAAATGGAAGAAATACGGCTCGATGAAAAATAAGCCTTTGATCGATTGGTAGACATGCATGTCTTTGGTATTCCTCAAATCATTGTAGTTAGAGTAATTATTCAGTGGTCTTGGACCACCAAATAATTTTTCTTTTAAAGTGGTTATCTTCTTCGTGTGTATTCATGTCGGGGCTATACATCTCTTACAGGTAGGTTGGCGTTTTTACTATTCCTTGAACTATATAGTTGTAATATTGCAATGTCGAGCTTTCTTAAAGAAAATATTTTTTGCCGTTCAATTTTTATTAATTTTTTATTAATGCACTCTAAAGTTTGTTTTGCAGTGGCGTATGAATGTAAGCACTTTTTAAGTGCATTTGTAAAAAAGTGGTACTTGCGCGTCCTGTAGTGTAGGGTACACTAAAGGGTTATAATGCGATATTCAAGTCACCTATTTTGACAAAAAATGATTTCAATTTTATTTCGGCAATAGACGTATCAGATTGACAGGGGCCATAATGAAATTCAAATTATTGATTGCGATATGGATGGCTTGGATGCCACACTACAACTCTGTAGTGCACCCATGCACTCCAAAATCTTTGATCTCTATCCTTCTTAACTTATAATCTTACTTCTTTTGCCTGTTAAAAAAAAAATCTTACTTCTTTTGGCTCCTTAATATTTAATGTTACTTAATTTTTTTTTGGAAGATGAGTAAGAAATTCATTAAAATAAAGTAGAGAGAACAAAGAACAGATGTTATATGAGACCTTATGAGATGGTCATAACAAAGACCAAATAAGCAAAAAAAAAAACAAACGGCCTACTCCCAAAAGGAATAAGGTTTCTCTAGCACTTGCAAAAAACATCATTAGAAAATCACGAGAAAAAAAAGATACTAGTGTACGAGATAACGCTGCAGTGCGCAAAACACATGAGAATTATTGCAACTATCTTCAATCATATGCTCAAGATATTAAAATAATAGTATTAATAGTACTAACTCATTTATTGCTCAAGATATTTGCATTTTGCACCACTTTCTTGGTGAAGGTTAAATAAATAAAAAATAGTATCCATTTTTTGTTTTTAAAAAATAAGTATTTATTTGTAATTTTTAATTTTAAAAATAGTAGACTTAATAAAATTAAAAAATATGCAATATAGATATTATTTGATAGACAAAAAATGCAAAATTATTTTTGTAGGTCTATTATTTATGAGTTTAAAAATAGATTCTTATTTTTTAAGTACTTAATTGAAAAAGTGGAACGGCCTTAGGTCCCGTTCCACTTTCTTTAAAAACCTTCTTTTTTAAAAAGAGGGTAATTTCAAACTCAAATATAACGAAAATAAAAAATAATTTTTTAATTTTTTTTTGCACCGTTTAAAAGATCTCAATGAGATCTATCAAACAAGATCCATATTGGCTAGAAAATTATTTGCGTAAACGCATGATTTTGAAGCTTGAAATTACCTTCCTTTTCTAAAACTTCCTTTTTTCAAAATCCGGAACGGCCTAGAGTCATATTTACTGTCTCGGGTTGGTGGTTGTATGAGGCGACGAGACCCACCCGACCCGTTTAATCCCTGCAACGTCTTCCCGAGTATCGACTCAGTTCCCTGACTCGCCGTCTGTTCTCACGACCAACAAGAGAGCAACACTCTCTCTCTCTCTCTCTCTGCAGAATCAGTCCTTCTCTCTCCTCTGTCCTTTATCGTCTTTTCACAACCCGAGCAAATCAGACGGCTCACGCATCTCCACGTCCCCTTCGTCTTCTTCGTTATTACCCTGCTACATCCCACGCTCATAAACCGCCTCTGCACACTTTCTCTCTCTCTCCTCCCTTCTCTCTCTCTCTCTCCTCATCTAGGGTTTCCATTGGCTCGTGACGACCAAATACACTACTCTTTCTCTCTCCACAACACAAAGGATTTCTCTCGCCTCCCCCACAGTTCGATCCTTTGGTTGCAAATTCCTCCACTCCAAGGTATCGATCTAATTTCAGCTCTATATTTCGTTATCGGCATTTTAATCTACACAGAACTCACTAAATTATTTCAAAGTTCCCTTTTTTAATATCTGTATTTCACTTTTCGTGTAAATGGCATTGTTGATTATGTATTGAGAGGTGGTTTCGTTAATATCGAATTACTTTTCTAGGGTTTCCTTTCGGTTGCTTTGTTACGGGTTGGAATTCAAATTCCAACAGAGAAAAGGTTACTGCTTTGTGGTAATTTTGGTGTTATGTTGAATGGCGATTGAAAAGAACAGCTTTAAGGTTTCCAGACTTGATTCGGAGCTTTTGACGCGGAGTAGGGGGAGTATGTCGAGTGAGGACGATGAGCTTCAGAGGCCGAGCCCGGGTGTTGAATCGGACGATGACGACGATGAGTTTGATGACTGTGACTCGGGGGCGGGGTCCGACGACTTTGATTTGTTGGAATTGGGGGAAGTTGGGGAGGAGTTTTGTCAAGTTGGGGATCAGACTTGTAGCATACCGTTTGAGTTGTACGATCTCTCGAGTTTGGGTGATGTTTTATCAATGGACGTGTGGAATGAGTGTTTGAGTGAGGAAGATAGATTTCTCCTCGCGAAATATCTTCCCGATATGGACCAAGAGATGTTTATGAGGACTTTGAAAGAGCTCTTCACTGGTTCCAATTTGCACTTTGGGAGTCCCATTACTAAGCTCTTTGGTATGTTGAAGGGAGGGCTATGTGAACCAAGGGTTGCTTTGTATCGACAGGGTCTGAAATCTTTTCAGAAGCGCCAACACTACCACCTTTTGAGGAAGCATCAGGACTCAGTGGTCAACAATCTTTATCAGATAAGGGACGCTTGGCTTAATTGTAGGGGATACAGTATTGAAGAGAAACTTCGTGTGTTAAACATCAGGAAAAGTCAGGATAGTTTGATGCATGAAAATATGGAAGAGTTGGAATCGGACTCCTCAGAAAGAGATGAATCAGGGGAAGGTTTGTGGAGTAGAAAGCTAAAGGACCGGAAGTACGGTACGAAAACAGGTCGTCACCCTGTTTATGGAACAAGTCCAACCTCAGATTTTACTTCTAGGGGGACGCCAATGCCCTTGGAACAAGCAAAGTTTGGAAAGCAGAACCCTAAAGGAACATTGAAATTAGCAGGATCAAAGACTCCTTCGGCAAAAGAATTAGTGGGTCGGTTTCCTCCTTTTCACCATGGTGCAGAAATGAAACTGGGTCCTTATGGTTCACCGTTGGCAGCTCTTTCTCGACCAAATAAGGCTGCAGGGTATGATTTAGGGGCTGCTGCCCGGATGAGAGATCATATGAGAGGTAATGATGATGCTGAAGAAGCAATGTATGAAGTAGCTGTTCAGAAAGATCCGAGTTTCTCGAGAATTAGTTCACTTGATAAAGTGGGACCCGTTAAGGTGGGAAAGAAGCAGGAAGGCTTGAGAGTCGGTGATTATACCCCGAACAGTTTCATGGGTTTGAGTGATGTACCAACTTATGGTGGCAACAGGGCCGTGACTAAGTTGTCCGATATTAAGATATTAACTGCTAAGCCATCTAATGCCAAAATTTCCTATGATTATGGCAAAAAGGTGAAATATCTTGAGAATGTTCCACAATTTCCATTTGAAGAACCAATGAATTATGGGAAAGGCCGGGATAAGAATTTGTCTCTGAAAGGAAGTTGGAATGAGTTATCTGATGGACCCAGACCATTTTGGCACGAAAAAGCACAAGGAGAAGCTTTTTCTGTTGATCCCTCCTTTAAATATGGTGATTGGAATGTTAAAAGCAACAAGTGGAAGATGGAGAGAGAGTCTTCTGACCTTAAAGTTAATGAGAGGTTAGCTAAGCCTGATTACAGGACAAAGCCATCTCTAGAGAAGGTGAGGGGAATTTCGGTGCAGAATGGGAGGCGAGACGGTGTTGCACTGAGGGGCAGTAGAACATATGACAACACTGAGGAAACAGAATCAGACTCATCAAGGCAAACTGATGAAGAAGATGAGGATGATGATGATGACAATCCTTTGATGAGGAGCAAGCTGGCTTACCCTCATGGGATATCTGGTCCAGAGCCGAGAAAGGCTAAAGTATTCAACAAAAATAAGAAGAATCAGCTTGTTGATGGATTATCACACCCCTCAAAGAAGATGGCTGACATGGGTTACTTACAAAGTCCTCGTTTGAAAGCAAAGCAGAAGGGTAAGATGCATGATATGGAGAATTTACAAAATTCTCCCGCTAAATTGTTGGAAGATCGCTATTTCTCTGGATCAGGCCAGTTTAATGGTGATGACAATCAGAAACAAACGTACGAGTCGAGAAAGAATGATAGCCAGTTGCAAGGAGAACACAGCGAAAGATTTCACATGGCCTCACTGAGGACCCTCCCTGCAGAGAGAAGGCAGAAAGGGCATTTTGGGCATGATTATTCTCTCCATCAGTCAAATAACTTGCATGATTATGTTGTTGATGAGACAGATTCTCTTGAAGCACGGCAATTAGCAGGGGATAATGTAGTTACTGGTAGACTGGGCAAGAAAGTTAAAGGCATGGAAGCTTATGGTGATGAACGTTACGAAAGATCTGATGTTCCATTAGCATTTGAAAAGAAGCGAAAAGTGAAGGAAGATGTGACCCAAGATGAGCGAGATGATAATGATCATGTGCACTTTAGCTCTCAGCAGCAGCTCGGTGATACTACTGTTTCTAAGAAACGGGGAAAACGGAAATCAGAGGATGGCTCAGGTGCTTTTGAGTTGGGAACCTCTGAGACCCCTGTCGCAGAAATGGGAGCAGTAGAAGTAGAGATTGAACCCGTACCACAGAAAAAGCCATTTATTCTGATTACACCTACATTCCACACTGGCTTCTCATTCTCCATTATACATCTTCTTTCAGCAGTACGTACGGCAATGACAACTCTGCTTCCAGAAGATTCCTTGGATACTGGCAAGCATCTTGATAAGAATGATGGAGGGGAGAAAGTCGGGGAGGACCAACACGGAAACCAGGAAGTGACAAATGGGCTTCATTCTCAGGTGAACTTGGAAATCAACAAATCAGAGAATTTTGTGCAACTTAATGTCCCTTCTCTCACTGTTCAGGAAATTGTCAATCGTGTGAGATCAAACCCTGGAGATCCGTTTATTCTTGAAACTCAAGAACCACTTCTGGATTTAGTCAGAGGAGTTCTGAAAATATTTTCTTCCAAATCAGCACCTTTGGGAGCAAAAGGATGGAAGCCACTTGTCTTCTATGAAAAATCCACCAAAAGCTGGTCCTGGATTGGTCCAGCTTCCCATAGTTCATCATCAGATCATGAAGTCGTTGAGGAGGTGACATCTCCTGAATCTTGGGGTCTTCCTCACAAGATGCTTGTCAAATTGGTTGACGCATTTGCTAATTGGCTCAAAAGTGGGCAAGAGACCCTTCAACAAATAGGAAGTCTTCCTTGCCCACCCTCGTCGCTGATGCAGTTTAATTTGGACGAGAAAGAAAGGTTCAGGGACCTAAGAGCTCAAAAGAGTCTCACCACTATCATTCCGAGCTCTGAAGAAGTAAGAGGGTATTTCCGTAAAGAAGAAGTTCTCAGGTACTCAATTCCTGACAGGGCATTCTCTTACACAGCTATTGATGGTAGAAAATCTATTGTTGCTCCCTTGAGAAGGTGTGGTGGTAAGCCAACATCTAAAGCCCGCGACCATTTTTTGCTGAAACGCGATCGGCCACCTCATGTAACCATTCTTTGTCTTGTGAGAGATGCGGCTGCAAGATTGCCTGGAAGTATTGGTACCAGAGCAGATGTTTGTACTTTGCTTAGAGACTCGCAGTATATAGTGGAAGAAGTCTCTGATGCACAAGTCAATCAAGTTGTTAGTGGAGCCTTGGACCGTTTGCATTACGAACGTGATCCGTGTGTTCAGTTTGACGGGGAAAGGAAATTGTGGGTTTATTTACACCGGGAAAGAGAAGAAGAAGATTTTGAGGACGATGGGACTTCATCTACAAAGAAATGGAAGAGGCCAAAGAAAGAAGCCACTGAGCCATTTGAGCAGGGAGCTGTGACTGTGGCTTATCATGGGTCTGGGGAACAACCTGGCGTTGAGTTGAGCTCTGATCTCAATGCTGAGCCATCATGCGGGGATGAGAATAAGAGAATGGAGTTAACAGATTATGATGGCAAGCATATTACAGAGGACTATGTCGAAACTAACCGTGGATCTGAACAAGGGACCATGCATCAGGGTCGTCCAATGGATTGGGAGTCTCTTCGGTTGAGTTCTATGCGAGAGAACAGATTGCTTTGTCAAGAAAATTCCACCAATGAAGATTTTGATGATGAGATGTTTGATATAGAACCACCGGAACTTTTAAGCACAAGCTTGTCGTGAGGCTCCAGGTAGTTTTTAGTATTTCCTTGCCTTTTGTCGACTGCCTTGTTTCTTCTGTTTTTCAGTACTTGGAACGTGTATTAATTGTTGGAATATGTGGAGTTCCATATGTGGTAATTTCATGATCTGTGAAGAATTTGTTTTGGAACAGGAGTTACAGAACTAAAAAAGACATATCCGGGCTTCTGGCTCTTAGCTTTAAAAATGCATCTTGTCATATATTTGTTACATTACTGGTTTTATAACAGTCAGAGGCTCTGTTAAGTTCAGATTTGGTTAGCTTTCATTTTGGTGGTTTGTGACATTTCTGAGCGGTTTATTTGTGATTTTTTGCTCTCTATTGAAGGAATACAACAGGAAGGCCTGAGTCCTGTTTTTGTACCTTAGATTGTTGCATCTTGTACCATTCATCCAGAAAGACCTTCGCATTCGAGTAGGTTTCTTTGATTTTGAGTAATTCGGGCTATTTTGGCCAGCATGCCTGCTGGTTGATTCTGGTCCTATTAATTATGTCATTACGGACTTTTCATTGGAATATACAAGTCTGGACGTTGTTGTAAACCACTTAATTATTCAGGAAGTGAACATGTTCATGATTGCAGTATGCATACGCTAGTGATTCAAAATAGCCCGAATTATGTCTTCTGAACATGATTTTTCATGTCACGTTAATTTTATCCTCAGTAAAGCGGCCATAATGGTGTGCACGGAATTCATTTGCTGTAATAACTTTTGTTGGACCAGAAACAAGTTGGTTGGGCCTTGCCAGATTTATTTTATGTCATGAGATATGGCTCTAAAAGCTTTTTTTGATTTCATTTCCTAATGAATTGTCTGATGTTCCCAAGTGAAAGAAAATTGAGGTTCTTGATAAAACCATTGTATGTTCTTTGCTACATTTTTATCAGCTGCAATCATAACCATTGTCATTTTTTAACGCGACTCTCCCATCTTCATCGACCATACTTTCACATTATCATTTATCTTTCACAATTTATGCTTCTTACCCCACAAAAGAATATACATATTTATTATCACACAAATAATGCTAGATATTATTTCTTCTAAAGCACAATCCCTAGCCCTTTTTCCAGGCAGATTCAGCATTAAATGCATGGAGTTTTTCCTTGTCTTTTTCCTCTTTTGTATGAAGTAGGACTGCCATTCCATGATATGAGATTGGGTACGACTTATAAGCTGAAACTCATTTGTTGAGCTAGAATTTTGTGTATATTGATAGTTGAAATATGTAGTTCCTATCAAATGCCAGTTGCACTTGTTATCATGTCAACTATGAAAATTGGCCTGGGAAGATGCCCTTTTTTTCTTGTGTTTCTCTAATAGAATTCAAAGTTTTTTGTTACTGTTTTCTTGGTTCTCTTTATTTTTCTGTCAGAAATACTTGGTGCCCAATCCACTGGATTTCTAACGAAGTAGAATGTAATATGTTTACAGGCTTGGTGTTCACCTACATCTTGGGGATGATTTCCAGCAAGGTGTTTTCCATTCATTCAAGGGTTGGCACCAAACATGTAAATCGTTTCGGGTTCAGATTTTTTCACTTATTTTTCCTTGTTGAGGCCCAATTTAGTGTTTTACAGAGATATCTCGAGCTTTGACCTCCAGATCCCCGATTTTTCTTTTACATCAAATTTGGTACTATGATCAACCGAGTATAGTTTACTGATAAAATGGGGTAAATTCTGTACGTTGGAGCTGTAAATTATTTTTGTTGAAATATCAGAGTAGCATCTGGTGGTAGTTTCAGCTTTTTTTTTTGCTTGTACTTGAATGTTGCATCTCTTGAAATTTTAAGTGGACTTTTAGTGTCTTTTGTAGGATGGGGTGATTAATCCCCAATAAAGACGCTTTATATTTTTATCCTCAGGGATGACAATGATCTTTTCTTCAGCTTTAGACGGAACTCGGGGATGAGGTATTGATCAATTGATAGCGTACATCAGGTACGGATCTCTTTTCTACAAATTCAGTACCGGAGGTTATTTTGCACGAGAAGTGAATGAATGGTTGAAGGTAATTAAGGAGTTTTGATGATCGTGAGAATGTTGCATAACACCACTTGAATGTAGCATTCTCTCCCCCTTATTTACCTGTAATCCTATGGAGGGAGGCGGATGCTTGTCTCTAGCAGGGAGCTTCGGTCGTGAATGTGTCGATAAATCTGTACTGGTATTCTGTCTTTTGGAAAAACAGGCAACTTTGTTCCTTCCCATTGGCGTAGTTGTTCTACTGTCGTATATGGTTCTCGCCATTCTGGTGTATGGCTGCGAACTTGGCTGTTTCCCTGCACTCGTGCCAGTGGCTGGAGAAACGTCATTTTGCTCCAAGAGATGACAGATTTGGGTTTATAAGCAAAAAGGCAAAGGATCATCTCCCGCCGCGAAGCCAAAATTTTTTATCACCCATTTGATAATTTGAGCCAGTTCTTGTAAGCCTCGAGGCATGAATCATCCATGCAAAAAATCAGGCTAATACGTTAATCGGACATTGATACAGGTATTGTTGAATTATATTTGTTTCTTCAAAAATGAACAGTTGAACAAATATTATCCATTCAAATGGATATCGATATTCGATGAACTTAATTCTTTAGTAATTTTTAATAACGGCTTGGATTGTGAATGAAATCATGATGGGTTTCATGTGAGCATCATGGGAGAGATCATATATGATTATATGAAGAAAAGCTTATACGAGGATGCACTTTTATGCTACTACTCATTGAAAGACTTGAGGCCGTTTTTCATTGCCGTTGCCACCCTTGTAGTTTTTCCTACTGTCAACATCTTCACTTGTTATAATTCTTCGTGTGTGTTATAGTTTTCCGCGAAGAAGAAAGGGAATCGACGTCAATGTGAACGAATCGTTCACCATGCATGGAGAAATGGAATCGAACAAGTCTACATATATTGAGATCCGACTAACACGATTTTCTATACGTTTTATTTACGTGTCAAAGTCTATAAAAAAAAACGATTCAAAGCGTCAAACGAACGGTAGTGAATCTTATTTTAGTCATTGTGTAAGAGCATCCTGATTCTGAATCAACGAAAGGATTCTTTAACTTAAGACCGGGAGTACCCTTGGCATTCGGTGTATCCTGAGTTAGGGTAAATATTTGGAAAATTATCCAATGTTCATGGAACATTATCACGGTATCTTAATTTGTAACAATCCGAAATTTTGAAAAGCACTTTTATTTTAAAAAAACATTTATTTTTTGTAAATGCACATTTAATTTAAATTACACTTCGTAAAAGTAGTGCACGTATACAAACGTTTGCACACACGAGTGGCTTCATGAGTGGTTGTATATATGTCTGTTTGTGCTTATGTGTGTGGACCATTAAAATTGAGGACCCTAAAATTGGTCCAAATTTTGGAGGTCTGAGGCTGTTGCTTCCTGAGCTAGCCCTTTAAAGCCGATTCTGAATGCAATATCTTCATTGCGCAGATATTTGACAAGGTAATCAGTCTATCAGAGCTCCATTAAAATATCAAACCTAGATTCAAGCTGAACCAGAAGCACCAATCTGCACACACCGCGCACATCTTGACTTTAGACGCAATGTCAACTTTTTCCTAACTAGAAAATTTAGGTGCACAGACTTATGCATATAGCTCTATACTGATCAAATGCGACATGATCAGTTATCCGATGCACACGGGTGACATTTAGCATTGCTCTTTCTTAAAATTATAAACAACATTAATAACAATAAAGTCTAGAACCACACTCAAATCACACATTTATTTACACACACCACACACACAAATATGTAGGCTCCACACACGCTACACATCCAGAGTGTGTAGAGTGTACACGGATTGGAAAATTCTTTAGTGCAAGGTCCTGCAAGGCACCCTGTAGGGTGCACACGGATCATCGATCTTGACAATGAATGGTTGAGATATGATTTTTAATTTTGACTGGTTTAGCGATTACAATTGATTTTTGATATGAATCGTTGATTGATAAAATCGATGGCTGTGTGTCACCCTACACATGCACTATGCAGAGGTGCACTACAGCAATCGAGATCCAGTCTACAAACTTATGTGTGTGGATGTGTAATTTAGGTGTTTTGCATTTTTTCATTAATATTTCATAATTATAGCATGAGAAGATCCTCCCAAAGATGTGAAAGAAGAAAGAAAAGAAAACCATAACTAAGGCAAAGGCCCCAAAACGACCAAAAAGTGGCCTTTTTGTCTTTCATTGAGTGTGATACTCGAAATTTATTACTAGTTTTCAACCTGAACAAATGTTCCGCGCATAAATCTGTGCTTTTAAAAAATGCATTTTATTCTTAAAAAGAATTATTATTATTTTTTCACAAATTAATAGATATCAATGAATTTTTTAAGTTGCGAAAAAAATTTGAATTTATTAATAAAAATTGTATCTTATTAAAGAATTAAGTTTGTTCGCCGAATATTTATTTAAAAACGGATGATAGGGATTTCAGGTTGGTGTTGTGCAGTGAGGTGCATAGTATCGTGTTACGCTCCTCTGAGCCGTCAGATCGTGCATCCGACGGCTCAGATCTTATCTCGGCAACCAACAATCGAGAGCCCTTCATTGCCAAGATGAGATCCAACCACTGCACATGAGATATTATATCAGTAATTTTTTTTCTTTCAGCATGGTTTTTTTCATTGATATTATCTTATTATGTAACTCATGAGATTTTTTTATTGATACAAGTGTATTTCCACGTCTGCTTCGTATTGTGTCGTGTACTCATTGATATCGTTGTTCTTGTATGTAAGAAAGTTAAAATGAAGATTCAATTATGAAAATTAGAAAGAAACCGTAAGAGTAAGTAATTGAACGTAAGATAATTTTTACAGGAACAATATTTTAGAAGAAACGCAAAAGGAGTTATTTGATTAACCCTGTGAATTTGCATATGTTATTAAAGTTACGATATGAAATTTTACTAATGTTTAGAATCTGGTAAATTGGTGCTTGAAATATCATAAATGATAATTGGAGAATATTTGGAAAGTAATTGAGTGTCCGTAGAATACCATATATGTTTTGGGATTGAAAATACTAGGATAATCTTGACCATTGAATTGAAATTAGAGGATCCTCCAATTTCCTATGGATTGAAAAGGAGCTGGACTCCTTTGCATCGTTCTATGGGAAGCGGGGGGGCTGCTGCCCATGAAGGACAGCAGCAAGCAAGCTGCTGTGTTTGAACTACGCCGTTTCATGTATAGAATTTGCCCACTTGGAACCCATCCTTAAGCATCTGTTTAACCATTCCACAAAAATTTCATGTTCAGTATTTATTTTTTATTTTTGTGGGGCCTATTATGGATCTTACAAAAATAATTTAAACCATAAGTTATTCTTAAAAATATTTTGTGCGTTCTTGAAAAAAATTAGCACAATCCGAGTTAATTTCAAAACCCTCTATCTCACTGGCTAAGAGAAGAGGGGAACAAAACTCTCTCTCATTGGCTAAGAGAAGAGGGGACCACACTATTAACTCAATCCAACCCAAGTTACCTTTTGTTCTTAATTTTAAAATACCCTCTGAACAAGTTTGTTTTTTATACTTCTCCTCCTCCCTCCTGAATAGCCTATTAATTTCCTGAATTTATAATTTTATAATACTGTAATACATTCTCTCTTGCAATACTGTAATACCTTTTTTTATACTTTTTTCTATCCAAAAAAAAAACTGTAACTCCTTATCTTCTTTTTTTTTTTTTTGCAATATTGTAATACCTTTTTTTTTATACTTTTTTTCTATAAAAAAAACTGTAATTCCTAATCTTCTATTTTTTTTTTTTTTTTGCGATACCAACATTCATACTAATTTATTACAGAAAATTATTTCAGGTTAATATGAATAAGAACAAAAAAAAAAAAAGGGGGGGCAAAAATCAATTTCACTTCTATCTTCAAATCTCCTCATCTTTGCTCTACCGAAATTACTATAAATGAGCAATGGACTGTATGTATGATTTAGTTCTTTTTTCTTTTTCCTTTTTTTATCAGCAAAGAAAATTGAAAAAAAAAAAAAAAAAAAAGGCATCACAACCTACAACTTACATTCCACATATACCAAGAGCCACATATACCAAACCAATAGCACTATCATCTGTAACCTCAAAACTCTCCGATCCAAGATTCTAAAGCTACATCAGTAAAGCTATATCAGTGTCACCTTCCAAAAGTCATACTAAAGCCATTGTGGGCTATATGTCCGGAAAAATTCTCCGTCTCTCTTGTTGTATATTTTAGTGTTACAAAAAGGGAAAAATAATGGTTGGTTCGTTTGAGAATCGCCACCCGAGTTTTGAGAAGGATTAACCCCGAGAAATCATTTATTTGAAAAATATGACTCTTTTGCCCTTTTAAAAAGGTTTTGGTCTAAACATAAAGAGTTTTGGGTTCGGGAGCCAGCTTATGAGAGGGAAATTTTTTGTTTGGAAAAGCACCCACCTCGTCCGATAAAATCGGTCTCTACTAATATTTGTGGAATTTTGAAGATCATTTTATTGCTCAACTTTTAATGCCACAAAAACAGTTATATCACGTAAACAGTTTGAATTGTAGAAACTATAAATACAAACAGGCATCATTTTGAATTTAAACAGCTAATAGCAGAAAGCTAACAGGCATGCTGCATATATCCAATTAATTGTAGAAAATAACTAAGAGGGAATGTAAGCATTTTGATTGCAGAAAATATCAAACTATCCCACGTGAACTCAACCATACAGTGGAAGCTTGTACCGTACGGTACATGTTCTGTGGTTTGTAGTTTAAAAATAAGTTTGTGTAGCATGTGACAATCTAAAACGGATATGCATGCTTATATATCAAATGAAACAGAAGAAGAAAAGAAGTTTTGGCAAAATGTATCCCTTGAAGGATCTCTGCCATACGGCAATAGTGTGTGCCGCACGGTAGAGCTTGTGGGACATTAGTTTTGATTTCTTTGAAAATGTTTAAGCCATCTAAGCCCAGAGTTGGTATGAGGAACTAGTCTGAATTTAGTGGCTTCCCCTTAGATTACAAAGACAAGTATTGAATAAAAGATTTATACCTCTTGGAGTGAAACATTCCTTTGGAAAATTGTGACAATTGCAAAGTCCTTTGGCACGAGCAAGGCTTTGGTATACTGCGATGACAAAGTATGAGACTTGAGAATTTTTTTTTTTGGACTACTTTTGAAATGGTTTTGGACTTGGTTTTGAGGTGTTTCGGTGTTTCACGGCGAGGGAGAGTGAAAAAATGGCATGTTTTTCAAAATGGGAATAGGGGCAAGGGTATTTATAGAGTGAAAATGGCTTGGAAATGAAGCAAACTTGGTCTGCACGCATTTTTAACCGACTCTGTGTCCACCGTACGGCACATAAACTCTACTGTATGGCACTAGGCTTCCACCATACGGCACATCCCAACCGACTTGAGTTTAAGCGGTTAAAAACTCTACCATACGGTAGAAATATGTCCACCGTACGGCAGAGTTGACCACCGTACGGCACAGGTGACTGCTCAACAGGCTGAACTTCGAATGGTTGCCCCGGACACTCCGAACTCGGTTTTGGGTGTTCTTTGGACCGTTAGAAAGCTCGTTAAGTCTACTTTCTAACCCAAGTAGTTTGGATAAAAATAATTTTGTACATCAAAAGATATGATGATTTTACCCTCAGGTGGTCGAAAAAGAAGTCATTTTGGCAAAATTCTCGTATCTTTCTCATTCCAAATCGGATTAAGGCTTATTATATATCGATAAAGAGGGTTTTGACTGTACTAAAAGATGGCGGACTCTAACCATAAAAATAAGAAAGTTTGATTTATGAAAATTGGGCTGAAAGCAGACTAAACTGAAGACCATTGGTGCCATGACGGCCAAAACACGTACTCACTCATTCTAAGTGTCACTTGGCACGCTCATACCTAGTTCTAAGGTATTTTCTCACTCCTTTGAACGCAATGGGCATTGTTTGAAGTTTTCAAGGCACATTTTCATTATTGGGAAGCTTATCGGTTACTTGTTTATGGTTTTCGAAATGTAACGCTCCAAAAAGTTTATATCAATCCAAAAGTTTAAATCATGCTTTATTTATCATCATTGGGGACTTAAAAGTTATCCTGGATTTTCAAATTGGGGTGTCTATAGCCATCTATTGCTCTACAAGGATATAACTTATGGTCCAAGACATTACAGTTACAAAAAATTACAGTTCAAGTGTGCATCTAAACTTCATAACCATCAAGCAACATTTCTGTGAATGTTGGATGGATGGCTTGCCTCCCAAATGTACATGATGAATTGGGTACTTGCAATGCATTCATGCCAAGTACATTAGCTGTCATATTTGGTTGCTCCACATGTGGGCCTTGGGTTGAAATAGTATCACGTGCATTTTCATCTTCTCGACCTCCTTTAATGATTTAGATCTAGTCATTGCTTTGGTTGTGGAGCTCTCCCCTTTGCCATCTGAAAAGTTAAAAAAAAACTCTTCAAAGGAAAAGGCAAATAAAAAAGAAATACTGTTATACATACATTGTATATATGTCTATGTATACTTACCCTTTTTTTTACGTGGAGTCTTCTTCTTTTCTAATGAACCTCTCTTTCTTTTGTTACCATGACATCGACGTTGTCTCTTTGTTGGATCTCGCAGCGGTGCCTCGTCATCCACATTTAAGGTTGACTTATTTTGTACGTTGGATGCAACATTCTAATTTGCACACCTAGAACTTATCCATGATTCAACTTTTGCGTCAAGCTCTAGTAATCCAACCTCAGTTAAAGAAGACGTGTCTGGATACTTTGAACCCTTACTTACAATTCTTTGAGAAATTTGCGACAATCTCTCATAACGAATTATGAGTTGAATGATCAGTGTCATTTGGAATTAAATCTCCATGAAGGTCAAAACATCTTCATCTACAATTGTTCTAATCCAACTCTTCAAATAATACCGAGGAGGCAAACTCTCATATTGTAAGTCACGAAATAATGTCAATGAATGCAAGCAGAGAATGCCATGGAATTCAAACTTTCAACAAGTGCATGATACCGAATGTTCCAAGGGATTATATACAAGTTTGCAAATTTTTTTCCGACCCTCCAATTCCTTAACAATATATGTACTAATTGTGTCATCATCGTTTTCCAATTTCAAAGACAAATCCAAAGTTTGTTGGTATTCTTTTTGGAATAAGTAGAACACCTTTTTCGTGTATTTTTCAGATGCTTCACGCTCGACAGACCACTGAGAAACTAAGATCGGCGACGTTTGCTGCGCCTTATTTTCAACTTCCCTTTCTTTTTCATGCCTACTAGCTATGGCCTTAGCATATTGATCATCAAACTCCCGAAGAACAAGGGTACTCCCAAAATACTTTTTCAAAAACTTATTAATGCTCTCACTCATTTGTGTTGTGGTCATTCCGGCACAAAAATAAGCACGACTATAAACTTGAGCCCACTTTTCTCGAAACTCATACAACTTTTGCAACCACACGTATCGGTGAGCTTAAAATCTACAAGTAATTTTTTCCAACTCTCTTCAAATTCTTCAATTGTCTCTCCATCATATATGCAAGCTTTGAATCGTGATGTAAATGATTTAAACCCAGCAATGACTTGGGATAAGTGTTTGGCAGCATTTTGATAGATATGCCATAAACACAATCCATGATGAGAATCTGGAAACATAGCACTAATGGCATTTGCAATTGCTCTAGATTGATCTGTAAATATGGATACCGGCTTCTTTCCTCCCATGGCCTTCAAGAACGTGGTAAACAACCACATTATCACATTACCGCATCCGTTGTTTCACCATCAAGTAAACCACATCCAAAGAGCGTGGTTTGTCCATGGTTATTGATGCCAACAATTGGTGCACATAATATATCATAGTTGTTTGTCCTAAATGTTGTGTCAAAACATATTGCATCACCAAATAAACCATAATCCCTTCTTGACTTAGCATCACAAAAAAAAAAAAACACCACGTACTCCATTCTCATTAGTAGTGCGAAAAGAGTAGAAGAAATGCTTATTCTCCTGAGTTTTTTGCTTGAAGTACTCTAGAAGATATTGTGAATAGCCCTTTTTGATAAACCCAGCCCGTTTCTTTTGTATCAAATTATAACAATCAAAGGGTATAAAGTTAAGATACTGAGGACCTCCAGCTTCTGTAGATATGTAAGAGTAAATATCTGATTGCTTAAACCCTAACGAGTGCATTTTGTCAATAAGTCCAACTTGGGAAAACTCAATCCTCCTTTGAAATCTTAAATAATGGGCAGATTGAGGTGGTACAAGATCATGGGTATGCTCAGACATGAACTGAATTACATGATACTTATCCCCAATTAGTTTAAACTCAAGCAATGCCTTGCAATCAAATAGCCGATTTTCTCTTTTTTTTCTAGGAGTCCTGATTTTTTTTTATGTCCCTTCACACGAACAAACAAGAACTTGTCGCAAAATTTTAGTTTGATCAACCTTACTTTTGTTTGTCCTCTGCTTCCTAACACTAAAACCAATTTTTCTCACATATCCATTGTAAAAATTGTAAGCCTCATCAGCAGTATCAAAAATCATTCCACATTATGGCACAACAACCTCAACCTCATCTACTGACCCATTATCCCGTTCATCTATTTCTTAAGCTTTCTTATCATAACTTGAACCCAGATTCATACAATCTTCAAATTCTAATTCTTTCATCAAGCCTACAAATCAAAAGGTATAATGACCATTATCCTACAACCCAAACTTGTAAACGTATGTTTCAATGGTTTAGCTTAAAACCTAGGACGAATACATGCAAGCAGAGAAATAACAAAATTTCTGTGAAGAGAATTTAAGGCATACCTGGAATATGAAGCCTGCTCTGTTCAACTGGTTCAATTTCAATGACGACACCAATTTCTTCTTCTTCTGCCATCACCATTCTTGTCTTCAAGAGAGAAGAGATTAGGGCTTCACCATCCGAAGCTTGAAGTGAGCTTTGTTCGACGGGGTTAATCTCATCTGCGACTCCAATTTCTACTTCGTCGGTCATCGTTGTTCTTCTCTCAAAAGAGAAGAGATTAGGGCTTTTTTTTTTTTTTTTTTGTTTGCTGAGAATATAATCGTCATTCAGGAGGGAGGAGGAGGAGAAGTATAAAAAACAAACTTGTTCAGGGGGTATTTTGAAATTAAAAACAAATGGTAACTTGGGTTGGGTTGGGTTGAGTTAATAGTGTGGTCCCCCTCTTTTCTTAGCTAATGAGAGAGAGGGTTTTGTTCACTCTCTTTTAGGGAGGGTGAACAAAATTGCTTTCCATCCTTAAGCATCTATTTAGCCATTCCACAAAAATTCCATGTTCAGTATTTATTTTTTATTATTGTGGGGCCTATTATGGATCTTACAAAAATGATTTAAACCGTAAACTATTCTTAAAAATATTTTTTTGTGCATTCTTGAAAAAAATTAGCACAATCCGATATTGATAGTCTTTTTCAAAATTGTAGTGTGCTTCAAAATTCTTAGGGCGTTCTACGAATTTTGAAATAGTCTTCACTGACATCAAATCGAGCTAATTTTTTTCACGAAGCCATAAATAAACATTTTAAGAATAACTTGCAGTTTGAATCCTCTTTGTAGGACTTGTAATGGGCCCTAAAAAATAAAAAATAAAAAACATGTGTTCTAATCGTGGGTCCTATTACATGATTCAAATTGCATATTATTTTTAAAATATTTTTTATGAATATCTAAAAAAAAGCTAAATCCGATAACAGTAATGGTTATTTCAGAATTCGCAGGGCACCCAACAATTCTAAAAAAGACTTACTAATATCGGATTGTGCTAATTTTTAAGAATCCACAAAAAAAACATTTTAAGAATAACTTGCGGTTTGAATCATCATTGTAAGACCTGTAAAAGGCCCCACAAAAATCAAAAATATATACTCCCTCCGTCTCATTTTTATTGTCCATTTTCGTTTTTCGTGCCGTTCTTTCTACGATTATATCTCTCAATCTAAAAAGTTTTTCATATTTTTGAAAACTTTGTATTGTAGATATAATCGAAAACTATCAAACAAGATCCATATTGAATATTTTTAGAGATTCATATTGAAAGATATAAGCATTAAAAGAATTACACAAAAAACAAAAATGAACAATAAAAATGGAACGGAGGGAGTATTGAACATAGGATTTTTGTGGAATGGCAAACAGGGGCTTAAGTATGGGTTTCAAGCGGCCAAATTGTAGACATAAAACGATATAGTTTAAGCACAGCAGTTTGCTGCTGTCCTTCATTGGCAGCAGCTAGCCCCCCGCGCCCCGTTCTATGGTGCCTTATACCCAGTAACTCTCCACCGCAAAAACAGTTGGAAAGGAGCCGGACTCCTTTGCATCAGTGTATGGTGTCTTATCCCCAATAATCTCTCCACCATAAAAACAAAAGAATTGAACTAATAAGTCTACTACTAGTCTTCTCTATCTCTATCTATCTACTACTAAAAGCTCCTCTAATGGCAATCCATAAGCTTTTCTTCCTTCAACCTCTCTTCTTCTTCTTCTTCTTCTTCCTAATTCCATCAATCCGATCCGCCAATTCAAACCTCTTCCGCGAATACATCGGAGCAGAGTTCGAAAACGTCAGATTCACCGACGTCCCCATAAACTCCGCCGTTGAATTCCACTTCATCCTCTCCTTCGCCATCGACTACACAGCAAACCCCTCCTCTTCCCACTCTCCGACAACGGAATCTTCAACATATTCTGGGATTCCGACAATCTCACCCCTTCTCAGGTCTCCTCCATCAAAACCAAAAACCCGAACGTCAAAGTGGCCGTCAGCCTCGGCGGGGACACCGTCGGAAAGGACTTCGCCTACTTCAACCCTTCCTCGATCGACTCGTGGGTTTCCAACGCGGTCGCTTCCCTCTCAAGCATCATCAACCGGTATCATCTGGACGGGATCGACATCGATTACGAGCACTTCAAAGCGGATCCCGAGACGTTCGCTCGATGCGTCGGGCGGCTGATATCCACCCTCAAGCAAAACGGAGTGATCTCGTTCGCTTCGATTGCGCCGTACGACAACGATCAAGTCCAGAGGCATTACTTGGCTCTGTGGAAGGGTTACGGGCATTCGATAGACTACGTGAATTTTCAATTTTACGCCTACGACAAGGGGATCACGGTTCCTCAATTCGTAGACCACTATATGAAACAGAGCGCGAATTACGATGGAGGGAAGGTGCTGGTCAGCTTGTCCACCGAGAAGGATCCCGGCGGTCTGACGCCGGAAAACGGGTTTTTTGCGGCTTGTAGAATGCTCAAGCGTCGGCAGAAACTGAATGGGATTTTCGTTTGGTCTGCTGATGATTCTAAGGCTAGAGGGTTCCCCTATGAGGGAAAATTGCAATCTTTATTAGCGATTTCCCATTAGGATTTTGCAATCACGGTTTGCCCGGATTTGTATTTGAGAATAAATTCTCTCCGTCAGGGTTGGAAAACCCTAGTTTTCCTCCAAACCAATAATATTCTGCCACATCATCAAATTGTACCATAGAAGAACCACGTGCTCTTTGGTTCGGTCCTCTAACTTGGGCTACAGCTTTTATTACAGTACTACTCCAGCCAGCCAAAAACTTAACCAATCAAAAAAAAATTTTTTTTTTTGTTTTTTTACATGAACCGATCAAAAAAGTTTGAGTATGATAACCTTTTTTTTTTCCGATGGCTTAGAGGTGTTCGAGTCGGTTTATATGCACCTCGACTATGTCTTTTTTAAATCCGATCAAAGATAGATCATTTACGCCGGAATTACGGGATTAAAAAAAAAACTTTGTCCATATTATATGACTATATTGATATGTTGTCTATAACGCGGATACTTAATTATGAAAGCTCTTGAAAAACTATTATTTATGACCCTCAGGATAAAATGATCAAAAAATAAGATTTTTGCACCAATTCAAATGGATTGAACATTGGAGCATTTAAATTTTTAGATTGTTTGTATATTAAAAATATGATTAAAAAATTAATGTTTCAATTTGTTTGAACCAGTGCGAAGATATTAATTTTTTAATTATTTTACCCTAAATGATCATAATTAAGTTTTGTCTATAGGGCTCTCACAATCAAGTATTTGCTCTACAGAGCCTCAATTTAAGAGCAGATATTTAATTATGAGAGTCCTAAAAAAAATTAATTATAACCTTTTAGAATAAAATGATTAAAAAATAAGATTTTCGCATCGGTTCAAATCAATGTAGTCATACCATGAACAAAGTTTTTTATTTATTTTTAAATCTCTAATTTCGGCATAGATGGCCTGTCTTTGATTGAATTGGAGAGAGAAATAGTCGAGACGCATAAAAACTGTTTTTTAGGTAGGATAATACTGACCCAGGGGTGCTGTAGTGCACCCCCCGCACTATACGTGTAGTGCGGCCTATCTGGCCGTTCATCTCGGCAATGGAGTTCGGATTTTGATCTGAACAATGGACGGCTAAAATTTGTAGGAGTTCAGATTAAATCCAAAGCATTTGTACTGAGATGGACATTCGGATTGGCCGCACTACAGCCTCCCCATCTCGATTAATACTTATTAGGTAAATAATATCGGCACTCCAAAAATTGATGCAAGCACTCCAAAATCAGTGTAATTCCAAAGTCATTTTCCTTTGTTTTTTAGAGTGTCTGCATCAATTTTTTGAGTGTCAATATCATTTCCCTACTTATTAATACCCAAACTTTTTGATGGGTTCTTGTCAAAAAAAACTTTTCGATTGGTTTTTGGCTTGTAGGAGTAGTACAAGTGGGAGGAGGAGTACAGTACGTTAGTTTATTAGAGGACCAAACCATCAAGCACGTGATTCTTCCATCCTGGTACAAGTTGATGATGTGGCAAGAGATTATTGGTTTGGAGGAAAATAGGGGTTTTCCAACTCAAAAATTCTAACTCCACACCCATTTACACACCCATATACACACTCATGCTCACAATAGAGGTGAGGCCCACACACACTGGATGTGTAGTGTGTGCGGGCTCCACCTCTATTATGAGTGTGAGTATGTAAATGGGTGTGTAAGTAGAATAATTGTTTCCAACCTTGGCGGAGAGAATTTATTTCTCTTTGTAGTTTGGTACTACATCGTTGTAATTTGTTAGTTTTGCGTCTCTCTTTTTTGTTTTTTCGATTTGTCTCGTCAAAGACAAATTGAAAAAGTAAAAAATAACTTTTATCCAAATATGTCGAGAAATAGTCATTTTTTAACAAAAAAAAAGCCCAAAAATTTTATTTTTGAACTTTAAATTGGATATTTCCAAAAAAAATTGGTTATTTTTTATTTTTTCGATTCCTCTTGTCGAAAATAATCCACAAAAGTTTGACGCAAAACTAACGAACGCAATTTTTGTTTTAATAAAGACAACTTTCAAAAAGTGCTAAAAGTTAAACGAAACGGGATCTATTGTGAAATTGGCTATTGTTATTTGGTTTTGGTGCAAGTTGTTTTATGTGTTTCTCTCTGTAATAAAAGTATACTCCGGGTAACTAATACAAGTTCAAGAATAGTGCTTTTTATAATCAGATGTCCAGAACAATCTGTACGAATCTCGATTAATTTTGATATCTTGAAGTTAGCCACCTATGTTTCTGCTTTAGTTTTAGCAAAACTTTAATGAAAATTGTAACATTACTAGTAATAGTAAATCCCATGGGGTTTGTTCAAGTGCTTGTGAGAAAGTAACAGTAAGTCTACACTTCCCGATCGGAAACCCGACGCCCCGTCGGGCGCACTCCGGCCACCGGACGGCCGATCCGATCCGTCCAAAAATTCTAAAGAAAAAAAATCGAGTGGCCTTATGCGAGAATAAACGGCATCCGACATGTGTAAGTGGCCGATCCAAGCACTCCATTCTTGGCCGATCCAAACCCAAAAATGAATTTATTGGATCAGTCATCTACACTCGTCGGATGCCATTTATTCTCGCGCATGCCCACTTGGTTTTTTTTGTTTAATTTTTGGACGGATTGGATCGGCCGTCCGGTGGCCGGAGTGCGCCCGGCGGGGCGTCGGGATTCCGATCGGGATTTCTCGATTGGGAAGTGTAGACTTTCTGGAGAAAGTAATTAGTGCTCCTCACATCACAGGTTCCATTCCCACGGGAGTCAAATATTCAAAACCTTGGGGCCGTTGGGTTATGTCCAGTCGTTACCTTTATGGCCTCGAAATTAATCGAGGTGCGCGCAAACTGACTCGGATATCTGATTATAATAATAATAATAAAAGATACATTACTAGTAATAGGGAGAAATTTTTCAGTGCCGGGTGGGCAAGGGCCACGTGGTGCTGAGCACGCATCTCGGCCGTCCAAATGTGATTTGGAAGGCCTAGATTTGTTTGAGTTTGAGGGAGTGTTTTGTTAATTTTACACTAAAAAATTAGTCAAACAGATCTGGGCCATCTAAAATATGTTTGGAGCCGAAGTATGGACGATATTTATAGAGATATGGGTTATTAACTAATAACCCGAGCAATGCTTGGTAGCCCAAAAAGTTAATCCCCAAATGTCCCGTATCACATCAAAGTGAATCTAAACCATTTATTTATCTTTTTTGGGAAATTTTCGGGTTCACTTTTAGGTGGGTATGGTTGGTATGTTATTTTGAAAAATGTGCAACGGGCACGGCAATAGCACGAAAAAAGTACGGACAAAAAAAAAAGCACCGAAAAAACACGGGTAAAAAAAAAGTACGGCCCTTGTTCCCGCTGTTTCCGGACATGCTGGTAACCACTTGTTCTCCACCTCCCCCCATTCCTCAATGTTGTTGTTGTGTACTAGTTGCTCAGCCACCGCCAAGGAACTCACCATCCATGCTACATTGCCTGTTCGTGAGTACATTTGGTCGTATTTGCATTGGCGTGATCATTTCTGGGGTGATCTACGTTGTGTATTTGACTTTTTGCCGACGTCGGCGTGATCCACCGCCTCGCCAAACCCCAAGTTCCAGAGGCCCGACGTCCCACGCTCACTCTGTGTACGGCTCCGAAGCCTAGACACCGAACCAGTCACCTCCGCCGACACCACCGCATTACCCCTTCGACATCAGAACTGATCCTGATTTGGGAGATTTCATCCCCAACGCCTTTGGCTTTAGGTTTTAATCACGTAATGAAAAAGTCATCTATTTTTTATGTTAAAAATGAACTTAATTTGTAGTTTCTATGACTTTGGATTTTTTTTTTTTTCTTTTCCCCGTAGGAGTTGGTCATCCACTGGTAATTAGAAGGAGAGAGGGAGAGAGATTCAAGTAGAGAGTAGAGATGTTATGTTAATTACATGCATGAAAGTACAATACTTAATTATAAGAAAGTGGTTGTAATGAAGAGCTTAGAGTCCGTTCCAAAATCGGAATAAGAACTTATTTTTTATCTAATAATAAGGTGTGTACACAAAATGGTGAATAAGTACTTATTTTTTTAAAAGGTAATTTCAAGCTTAAAAATCATGTGCTTACGCAAATAATTTTCTTATCACTATGGATCTTGTTTGATAGATCTCATTGAGATCTTTAATACGGTGCAAAAAAATTGAAAAATTATTTTTCATTTACATTATTTTTGAGTTTAAAAATATGAAAATAAGTTATTTATTTGAATTTTATGAAACAAAACTCCAAAATAAATATTTATAAAATAAGAAAGTTTCTGGAATGGGCCTTCTCCTGTATATTTGGAATGAAAAGTTATGGAAGTTTACAAAATCTCTACTGATCTCTGTTTTTTTTTTTCGGCACTCTATTGATCTTGTTCCTACAAACTTTTTTCTATGCCCTGTTTGAATTTTTTAAAAAAAGGAGAAAAAGATATGCCTTTGTGCCATTTGAAGAAGTGAGCTCTGCTACGCGCAGAGACAATTCGCAGAGAACCACGCAGAGACAAATGCGTTTGGCCTCATTTCAGATCCCGAAAAAATTTAGAAAAATATCCATAAATTTTTAAATATTATTTTATGGAGCCCTGTAAAAAATCAACTCCAGTGGATATCGATAAGTGTTACTTTTGGATTCGTAGGGGCGAATTGAGCAGTTTCGCCTCTACGAATCCAAAAGTAATACTTATCGACATCCACTGGAGTTGATTTTTTACAGGGCTCCATAAAATAATATTCAAAAATTTATGAATATTTTTCTAGATTTTTTCAGGATCCGAAATGGGGCCAAACGCATTTGTCTCTGCGTGGATCTCTGCAGATTGTCTCTGCTGAAAGTATTTTTGTTTTGAAGTTGGGATGGTCACTAGAGGTTAGAGATGGCAATGGGGACGGGTCGGGGACGGGGGTACTACCTCCACCCCCTACCCATTACCCCCTATTTCATCCCCATCCCCGACCCAATCTCTAATGGGGATTTGTTTTTTTCCTCCATCCCCGACCCAAACAAGGAATGGAGATTCGGAATTCGGGCACCTGTATTTCACAATTTCGGCACCTAACAGCATATACTAGTATGTGAAAGTTGAAAAGACTTAGATTGTTTTGTATTTTTTTTCTAGGGAAAAGGGCTGAGGAAACATTACTAGTAACGGTTGTCGGTTGGCTAAGAAGTTAGGAGCCAACAAAGCTCCACAAACAGAATTAGAAAAGCCAACAAAATACTAAGATAAAGTAAGGTATCAGGAACGGCCATATTTATCACTAAAAAGCTTCAACAGAATTCTGCAACACACATTGGCATGCACCTGTATTTGCGGCACATAATAGCACCTCCATTTCCTACACTTGTATTTCACAATTTCAGCATATACTACCAATTTTTAGCACATAACAGCACCTGTTATTCTCTGTTTCAGCAAGTACTATCAATTTCCAGCACATAATAACTAATTTCAAAACATACTACTGAAGGGGAATATATAATATAGTATTTATTTATTTATTTTTACATATAAATATATATATTTCGGGGATTCGGGACGGGGCGGGGCAGGTAACGAACAGGGAACGGGGACGGGTAGGGTTCGGAACGGGGACAGACCTATCTCTGTCTCCTATCCGATCCCCGAATTTTTTTTTTAAAATTCCCCATACCCTACCCAATCCCCAAACGAATTCCCGAAGTTCGGAGATTTTCGGGGCGGGGAATGGGGTGGGTTCAAACGGGACGGCCGAGATCACCATCCCTATTAGAGGTCAACAGTTTAGTTTAGGAACTGGATTGATTAACTGAAAACTATCTCCCTCATTGGCTAGAACTAGAAGAGATAATGGGACCATCCTTAACCTAACCGAAATTGGTTTTTAATTTTTTTTATGATTAATTTGAAAAACACCCCTAAACTTTTTCACCTCTGCATTCACTATTAGAGCATCTCCAACCCATGCTCTATTCCTCCATTTGAGAGTATGGAACTCCTCCAACCCATCCTCTCTAGCTTCCTCTATTTGAAAGGATGAGATTTTGATCCTCCATATTTAGAGGATGGGAGAAAATATGGAGAATCCCTTCTATAATACTATTCACCTTTTAAAATGGCATTTGTATTCTTATGAGCTTTTGTTTATGTCAACCATATCCTTTCACTCTTGCACATTTATGTGAACCTTTTAACACTGTCTACACTTCTACAACATCAACTTAATTCCACAGGAGTATAGAACAAGTGAGCGGGAGGGGGAAGTGTAGTGGAAGCCATGAGTCTACAAAACTGGAGTAAAAAATAGAAGGGGAACTTGTTTTACTGTGGCAGAAGTTAATTTTGGAGGGAATTTTTAGAGGGTGATTTTGGAGGGAATAGGTAGAGGTTAATTTTGGAAGAAAATTTTAGAGGGAAAAATAGAGGGTTTGTGGTTGGAGTAAATAAGAATAGTAATTTTCTCTAAAATTACTTTATGAATAAAATAGAGTATTTGATACTTTCAATTAGAGCATTCGATTGGAGATGCTCTTACCCCACTGTCACCCCTCCACACACCATTTCCCATTCTACTCCCCTTCTCCATTACCACCATTCTTCCAAAACACACACACACACACTCTCTCTCTCTAAATCCCTGCACCAAGATTTCCCTCTCCCCTCTCCTATTCTGGATTTTTTTTTTTACTGCGTGTGTATTCATTATTCAGACCTTTTTGTCTTTCAGCAAGGGTGATAGTTAGTATTTAGTACTCCTTCCGTTCCCATGTAATAATTCCTTATAAAAATTCGTGTTACTTTTCAGTTGAATATACGGTATTTGACTTTCTATGATGCCTTATCCCCTATAATCTCCTCCATAAAAATAAATAACTTAGAAAGCTAATCTAATGGCAACCCATAAGCTTTTCTTCATCACTCTCTTCTTCCTTCAACCTCTCTTCTTCTTCTTCCAAATTCCATCAATCCGATCCGCCAATTCAAACCTCTTCCGCGAATACATAGGAGCACAGTTCAAAAACGTCACATTCGCCGACGTCCCCATAAACTCCACCGTCGAATTCCACTTCATCCTCTCCTTCGCCATCGACTACACAACAAACTCCTCCTCTTCCCCCTCTCCGACCAACGGAATCTTCAACATATTCTGGGATTCCGACAATCTCACCCCTTCTCAGGTCTCCTCCATCAAAACCAAAAACCCGAACGTCAAAGTGGCCGTCAGCCTCGGCGGGGACACCGTCGGAAAGGACTACGCCTACTTCAACCCTTCCTCGATCGACTCGTGGGTTTCCAACGCGGTCGCTTCCCTCTCAAGCATCATCAACCAGTACCATTTGGACGGAATCGACATCGATTACGAGCACTTCGCCGCGGATCCGGAGACGTTCTCTCGATGTGTCGGGGGATTGATATCGGCCCTTAAGCGAAACGGGGTGATCTCGTTCGCTTCGATCGCGCCGTACGACGACGATCAAGTCCAGAGGCATTACTTGGCTCTGTGGAAGGGTTACGGGCATTTGATAGACTACGTGAATTTCCAATTTTACGCTTACGAAAAGGGGATCACGGTTCCTCAATTCCTAGACTACTATATGAATCAGAGTGCGAATTACGATGGAGGGAAGGTGCTGGTTAGCTTGTCCACCGCGAGGAATCCAGGCGGTCTGACGCCGGAAAACGGGTTTTTTGCGGCTTGTAGAATGCTCAAGCGTCGGCAGAAACTGAATGGGATTTTCGTTTGGTCTGCTGATAATTCCAAGGCTAGAGGGTTCCCCTATGAGGGGAAATTGCAATCTTTATTAGCGATTTCCCATTAGGATTGATTGCTATCACGGTTTGCCTGGATTTGTATTTTGCTACTACAGTGTTGTAATTTGTTAGTTTTGCACCTTCCTTTTTTGATTTTTCGATTCGTGTCGTCAATACAATTGAAAAAATAAAAAAATTATAATTTTTATTCAAATATGTTGAGAAATAATCACTTTTTAGCATATATATATATATATATATATATATATAATTTTGGGCTTAAAATTGGATATTCCAAAAAATTTAAGAAATTTTTATTTTTTCGATTTCTCTCGTCGAAAAGAATTAATAATTCACAAAAATTTGACATAAAACTAACGAATGCAATTTTTTTTTTTTAATAAAGACAACTTTCAAAAAGTGTTAGAAGTTAACCACATCTACTATGAAATTGATGTAATAAGTCTACTCCAGGTAACTACTACAAGTTGAAGAATTTTTTTTTAATTTTTTATAATTAAATAAAATGTCCGAGATAGTTTGTACGGATCTCTATTAATTTTGAGGTCTTGAAGTCACCTATGTTTCTGCTCTAGTTTTAGCAAAACTTTAATGAAAATGGTAACGTTAGTATTCATTTGTCATTTTAGTTTTGTTTTTCAATCATTATCTTACTTCTTTCTTTAATTATTACTCTATTTTTTTAATTTTTACTTTCTCATATCTTTATCTCTCTCCAATCACTACCTACTCTTCAATTATTACCCTATTTCTCTCTTTATCCACTACCAAAACTAAATTAAACTGTCAACCAAATAAAACCAGTAATAGTAAATCCCATGGGATTTGGTGAAGTACTTGTGAGAAAGTAATTAATGTTCCTCACATCACAAGTTCCATTCCCACGGACGCCAAATATTTCAAACCTTGGAGCCGTTGGGGTTATACCCGATCATTATCCGGCCTCGAAATTAATCGAGGTGTGAACAAACTGGTCCGGATATCCGATTATAATAATAATAAGGCAAATGTGGGCCCCAAGAGTCATCTTCCAATGAGTACTACCTTTCAATATCAGGAGACCACTGACAATAACATAAAGCAATAGTACTGTTGGGTTTCTTTACACTTTTGCCCTTAGTTTTGGAAGTAATAACAAAACTAACATTTTTGACAATTTGATTCTCAACAAGAATTCAAAATATGAATAAGGCAAAAAAATTTGTCAAATAGACCGGTAAGTAACATTTTTTATTTCAAAAATACTATCAGCAGGGACAGTTTGCAGGGAACCATGCAGAGACAAAAGCGTTTGGCCCCATTTCGGGTCCCGAAAAAATCTAGAAAAATATCCATAAATTTTTGAATATTATTTTGTAATACTTATCGATATCCACTGGAGCTGATTTTTTATAGGGCTTCATAAAATAATATTAAAAAATTTATGGATATTTTTCTAGATTTTTTCGGGATCCGAAATGGAGCCAAAGACGTTTGTCTCTGCGTGATTCCCTGCAAACTATCTCTGCTGATAGCAAGACTCTTTTTATTTAAAGCCGGGAAAGTGCCCACCAAGTACAACAGTTTTGTCAAAATTGTTAATGTCAAAAAAATATTTGACAATTTTGTACAATTTTTATTTTGTATAATAAGTTTAAATCAAATAAATAAAAAATTCAGTTTATTTAAATAAAACAAACCAAATAAATTTATTTTGACAATCAAACGAATCAAACTGATTTTAAAAAATTAAATAATTTTTTTTTGCACAATTTGTATGTTGTATAGATGAAATAAATTCAAAAAATATTAAGACATAAATAAAGTTGTTTTTTTATTCGCTTAGACAAGAGGACTCGAAAAAAATAAATAAATAAAATTTATATGTTAAAATAATGTTAAGAATGATAATAAGTTATAGATAATTTTTATTACTATTTAAGAACAGAAATTCAAAATCTGAATAAGAAAAAAATAATTCTGACTAACCTCTTATATTGCTTCTCCGATTGATTGGTTTGTGAGAGAGAATGGAGAGGGGGGAGTAATGCTCTCTTCTAAAATTTCAGGTTCAAAACCTCTTAGATGTTATTAACTCATTTGGGGGTTAATTTATACAGAATTTTGCTCTACCTTTAATTGAGATCCTCGCAAGTTGGCGATGGGATTGGTCTCTCGGAATTAGTCGAGGTATGTAAAAAGTGACTCAGACACCTAAGTTATTAAAAAAAAATGCTGACTTAGACACCTAAATTATTAAAAAAAATATTACGCAAGTGGCTTTAGGTGTTACCGTGCGTGTTAGAAGTTATGAACATGTGTTTTTTTTTTTTTTTTAAACTTTTCAATCTCAATTTTAAAGTGAAAAAGGTTGATAGGAGTACATTATTTTAGGGCAAAGTTGTCACTTTATAAATTTCTACTCGTACGACGTGGGCCGTCTCCTTCTCTGACTTCTCTGAGGAGAGAGTGCAATTCCCTAATTGCTGTCTCTTAAAAGTCAAGGAAAAAAACAAGGAGTTTTGCATAGAAAAATATAAATTCATGAACATTAACCAGTGCAACTATGTACCCAATAGCAGGACCGTAATAACAATAAAAAGAAACATTATTAGTACTCCTTTAGTTCTAATTCAATTGTCACTTTTGAGTGTTTGTGCAACTTTTTAATTGATTATATTTTGTAATTTATAATATTTTAGATGATTTTGAAAACATTGTATTATAAAACAAATCAAGATCTATCAAACAAAATCCATATTTGATATAAAATTTATTACCAATTTAAAGATATAATTAATTTTTTTATCCGGTTAGAATAGAACTGAAAGTAGTAAATTGGGACGGAGGTTGTAATCGGTAACCATCCATCACTTCTAATTAAGCCTCATCATTTAGCCCGACGGCCCACGGCCCGCCCTTAGCCCGCCCGGCCCATTGGGCTTTTACCCAGACCGAGCCCGAGAAATGGGCGGGCTAACCCGGCCAGTAGTTTGTAATGGTGGGCTCGGGCCCATGAATTTTTACTAGGCCCGTGAGCCCGCCTGGCATACCCGTCCAAAAGCCCGCCAACGGGCCCGCCCATTAGCCCAAAATCCTAAAAAAATACTTTCTTTTTTCCCTTGGTTTAGTTTTGCCCAAGGAAATTTAAACCCGCCCGTTGGCCCGCCTGGCTTTTGGCCCGCCAGCCCGCCAATTGGGCTAGTCCGTGGGCCGGGCTTGGGCTTCAATTTACGATAGGTGGCTCGGCCCGCCCGGCCTGCCAAGAAGAAAAAGCCCGATCGGCCCGGCCCGTGGGCGGGTTTGGACCGCAACTTGGCGGGCTGGGCCGGGCCGCCCCGGCCCGATGATGACCCTTACTTCTAATGAGCATCTTCAAGTTGACGATGACATTCGTGACTTATGGGCAGGCTGGGACTGGGAGTCTAGGATCGGATTGGCTTGAGATTCCATTCCGCTTTCTATAAAAACCTTTTTTTTTTTAAAAGAAGATAATTTCAAATTTAAATATAATGAAAATAAAAAATAATTTTTCAATTTTTTTTACACCATTTAAAAGATCTTAATGAGATCTATCAAACAAAATTCATATTGGTAGAAAATTATTTATGCAAACACATAATTTTTGACCTTAAAATTTATCTTCTTTTTCAAAAAAGTAACTTCTTGAAAAAATGGAACAATCTCTGAGCTGCAGCCAGCCAGCCATTAGAGATTTTTGAGATCCCACTATTTGAGTGACGAGTGAATGATTGTCTATACAATTGACAACGTTAAATCGGTAAAGTATGAATGGTTAAAAGATGAAATTTCAATCCCGATGATCTCATATTTTTAGTTTTCAAATTGGGAGGGTATTGACGGGGACAACATCGGGTTAAAAGTTCAGTCGATATAGCTAAACAATACCAATTTTTTTTGAACCGCACTAAACAATACCAATTGAACTGTCCCGTTCCACTTTTTGTGATTAGATTGTGTGATCCAAATCTGAAGAGGAAAAGGGATGACATCACTCTCGGGTTGAGAGACTCATTGAGTCGACGAAGACGGATTAATTATTCAATTCAATTAAACTAGATGTTGATAGGTAATAACGGTATTTATTGACGAATTTATTAGAGATTTTTTGCTCGTTTTTTGTTGTTGTTGTTGTTTTCTTTAAATTTTTACAAGATTGAGGTTAAATTTTTACATCATATTTTTCGTCTTAACCAAAAAAAAAATTTTAAAAAAGAAAAAATCGATGAAAAATATAATGCATATAGCCCATAATTTAGACACTTCGGGATTAAACTTACTACCAATAGAGAAAAGAAATAAAGAAATGACCTCCGTTTGGCACCAATGTAGAGTTTGTCCCTCTCTTTTTTTTTCGCATTTTTGTACTTTAACATAACCCTATAAAAACATCTTAAAATACCATTGTGTACCATTCTTTCATTCTCCAACACTTTTTGTTATTTATAAAAAACACGCCTAACATATTTTATTAAAGTGCCAATTGAGTCTGCTAGCCTAGTGTGCTTTTCGCAGTAGCTCGTGTCTTAGATTAGGTAATTTTGGTTCATTTTTGTTTACGGTGATGAAATTTGTTACCTTCGGATATTGGTAATGAAATAAATTGCCTCACTGCTAATTTAAAAATAAAAAAGGTACTAATTAGAATTCCACCCAACATATGCTTTCCAGAAAACCATAATTATAGCCCAAGTCCTATTGGCTCCATCCAATTGCATTGCTAATCAAACCCAATCTCATGATGACCCAATCTGAAAGCTGAAACTCCCAATTTCTTTTCATGATAAAAATTGGACTTAGCTTGAATGCAATTGCTAGCTGGACCCATCACGGGTTTTGTTTCGATACCAAGTAAAATCACGTCGTTTTTTTTTCTTTTCAATATCAAAGCCTCCAAATATCTACAACACAAAGACAAAACGTTAAACTCCGAATATTTTTTTACGCACATATCAACCCTCACTTTTCATCCACGGATGGGTGAAGCTTTCCTCTCCCCTATATATATGTATAAGTCTGATTGAGGAAAGTGCAACAAGATGTAGATGACATTCTCTTGAGTGATTTTTGAGGTGAGCGGGCAATTGGGTATGCGCCGGGGTGAGTGATTGTAAATCCTCCGTAATACAAATCAGCTGCCCGTGGAGTAATCGATTTGTCAAACCGCGTGAAAATTATTGTCTTTGTATTTGGATGTGCGCACGCGCGTGTTTATGTTTCTGGATGTCCCTTGTGCACAACGTATCTAAATTTGTTTCGAGTAGAAAGAAGGGAGCATTGTACTCCAGCTTGTCTTAAAACTGGGCTTTGAATATGTTGTTGAGGCCCAATATAGGGCCAGGCCTAAGCCCATCTATACCCCCCCTCCTGGAAAAGCCCACACTCATGGTTGACCCGGTCCATTAATTTTTCCATTTCCATCAATTAAGATATTAGTATTATTATGATGCTTGATTGCAAAAGGAGATTGGTTGTCATATAAGATGTTGAAGAAAGAAAAAAAGAAAAAAAAGAAAAAGGATCAATGGGTTTTCAAAAAAATAAGTGCGTTGAGATACAAATATAGTTCCTTTTTTTTTTTTTTTTTTTTACCCCAAAGTTTTGACCGGTGATCAAGGCCTGAAATTTAGGAGTTTGCTCCCTCATAAAATCTCAAATTCAAAACATCTCCCGTGTTATCAACTCATTCGGGGCTAGTCCATATGTGGCTTTCCTCCGGCTTTACTTGGACCCTTCGCTAATGGTGCATCGAGATACATAGCACCATAAAATCACTCAAATTTCCGGTATTCCAATATTTTTGTCGAATCTTTACCCCCAGAAAAATTGGTGCCCTATGATATGAACCTAACCAACTAGTAGTACAAATTTGAAAGCTGGAGTTGACTCCCTCAGCTTCATTTTTTTTTCTTGTCACTTCTTGTTCTTAGTTTAGCCTAAAAAGAAAGCCGACTTTTTATCTTTTTTCGTTCACCCGTCAAAAGTTCAATTTCTTGGCGACCGAATTTAAGAACAAAAAGGACGGTACAATGAACTCGTTGGTTCGAAAGCCAACTTCTTAGAAGAACCAAGTTGGTTCAATCTTTTCTAAACTTTAGTTGAAAAATACAAGCATGAAAACGACTTGGGGATTGATGTTCCTTATCTTCAATGGCTTTTTTCCGCATCTTTCTCTATCATTAGTTTTTCAACTTTGCACCAAATTAATGCCTTGTACGTAATAAGGGGATAGGTTTGAACCAAAATAAATGCCTTATAATCTTTCTTGCGAAAATGACTAATGATGTTGAACTTCTATAAGGGGGGGTTAAGATTTCGTGTTCTAGCTAGTTACGGTATCCACAATGCTATAATCAAAAATCGATAATCAAAAGTTACCATATCAGCTTTTGATTATTCATTTAAAAGATTATCATATCATATTTTCAAACTAAAAAAAAAAAACTGTGAACAGTAGAAAGTAGTTTTGAAACGAATAAAAACTATTTACTAGAAATAGAAAATAGTTTTTGAAACTTTTTTTTGGAAAAAAACTATTTTTAAAAAAACTGCTTTCTGGAAAAAAAAATTTAGTAAAATATTATTTTTGTCCAAAAACATTATTCAAAAAGAAAGAGAGAGGAAAAGGGAAGAGAGATAGAATGTTTTTGTATAATGATTGGAGTATTTGATTGAGAATATATAGGGTTTATTAAATTTGGTTATTGTCAAAAGGTTACTAGTTTTGGTTATTCAAAACCCAAAATTTGATTATTTTCAAGGAGGTTGTTAAGTTTGATTATATGTCATATTTTGCACCAGCATTGCTAACTTTAAAAATCTTTTACTGTTGGTTATAGCATGATGATACTCTTAGGACACCTTGCTAGGGTCAAATAACCAGGGAAATGGATGATCACCGGCTTTGATTATTTTGGACATGATTTGACAAATTTGGTAAACTTCTCTTTGCACTCAACTCGTATTTTTAAACCAGACATTGAGGTTATTATTACCCCCTCCGTCCCATAATATTTGTCCGGTCCGCAAAATGGAGACTACAAAATAATGCATTTTTTTCAAAAAAAAATTCAAATTTTTTTCACAAGTTAAAAGAACTCGTCGAGATCTAGTAAGTTGTTGAATTTTTTCCCAACTTTTCTTACAAAAATAGTATTATTTTTACGTCTCCGTTTTGCGGACCGGACAAATATTATGGGACGGAGGGAGTATTATGCGATACGTATCGAGAAGCGGTTGACGCGGTAGCTTTCGGAGCACCGGCATCATTTACTTCTTTGCGCCTCGAAGCAGTGCTAATATATCGTGTTTCTAGTCCGTAGCTTCGCCTGCTTTTGTTTATGAGCTAATCAGGTGGCCCTCAAAATCTAATTGACTTTTTTTCTTTTCCGTTGGTTATTTACTTGACGAATCCAACAAAATAAACGATTGATTCTGATCAAACCACAATACTACTCCTCATTGGGAAGTATTGTCGGCGTCTCCCACCCTACAGCATGAGGTTAATCAACCAAGCGGAACGTCGTCTCATTAGCTAGTATACTTACGAATGATCTAAATTTGCTTTCAGTCAGAGATAGCTTCGGAACGGTAACATAATGGAATCAATTTTATTAACTTTCGCCCCATATGAGTAACCTAAAGTGCCAACAATACTAAAACTAAGACCAAAACCAAAATCAAAATCAAAACCAAAACCAAATTAGTAGTATATGGCAAAAATATTCAATAATGAAACCAAAACCAATTTTTGAGCCAACCCTCTTATTACATATAGTAGTAACTTTTATGTAGGATCCACTTCAAAAGATCAGACTCACAAATAGTACAATTTAAAGATGGCTTTTAAATAGGATTGAAGAAATAGCATTTTTCAATTGGAGCAAGATTGTTAAACTTTGGCATTTTAGGTTAAAAGTGCATTGAAGTTTCTATTAAGCTCAATTTGCTACATGCAAGCACAATTACACATAAATTTTTGTGGTATTCTATTACAATAAGTTCAAATTCGTGTACTTTATTTCTGTAAGAACAGTTAAAAGTTGTCCCCACAAATATTAATTTCTGATTCCAACACGACATTAGTAGAGTGTATATAACAAATTGTCGTATCAAAAGGCATACTTGATGTATACAGATATCACTTCACCATAATGATGAACAACACTCGAGTCATTTCAACACTATTAGACCAAATGGAAATTCAAATAAGTAAACGTTTATCTCTCTCTCTCTCTCTCTCTCTCTCTCTCTCTCTCTCTCTCTCTCTCTCTCTCTCTGTGCTTTTGAAACCGAAAGGGCTCAATTGGCATTGACTTTGCCTTGGAAGGTTTGTCCCACTCTATCATGTGAAATCTCCATTGACTTGTATCCAAATAAGGGGAATCTCGTGGCCTTGACAGTAGATTGAATCAAATTTCTAGAAATTAAGCACTAACTCACATTTTCTCACCTTTTTTCATTGGAAAATTTTAAAATCAGCCCAATAGGCTGACAATAGTAAGTGTGTAAATGTGTATTAAAAGGTGTAAAAAGTGCACAGAAGTACGTGTTTTTCTTGTCTTTTAGTATGTTTATCGTCAGCCCAATGGGCTGACAATGGCAGAGCGTTTTTCATTTTGTTCCGCTAAGGGTTCTTAAAAAATATTAGGAGTAGTATTTATATGCAATTTTCAAACTTAAAAATAATATATTTACGAAAATAATTTTTCAATTTTTTGCACCGTTCAAAAGATCTTATCAAGATCTATCAAACAAAATTTATATTACACAAAAATTTATTTCAGGAAGTCCATTATTTTTAAGCTTGAAAATTGCAATAAGTACTTATTTTTTAAGAACCCTTAGCAGAACATGGTTTTTTTTTTTGCACGGCGGAACAGGAGTTTAGTTGCTCAATTTATTTCATCATAAGAATGCCATTGTGCGCATCCTTGATTTTTTTTTTCCCTGAGAACTTTTTCTAATCATAAAAAAATCCTACTCCTACTCAATAAGGCGGAAAATAAGTACTTAAATGTGATGTACTCCTATGTTATATTGGTAACCCACGCGATTGATATAACTAGAACTTTTTGTAAGTTTATTTGCATAGCATTATTAGGTATTCCTCTCTTGTTTTTGAGGTTTAATTTACTTGCATATATACCACCTACTCATGCATATTTATCAATATTTTTTTGTTTATGGCTGATAAATTGGCATTTCCAAAACTACCCCTAGGAGCCTATGAAGTTGATAGCACATTAACCACATGGTCACCCAATCAGTCCTATATTGTAGTGGGGGGCACTATTGGGTTGTCCCCAATTTGACAAAACCACTAGACTAAATGGTGAAAATGGGGTCACAGGGATCTTTATTGGCACATATTTTCTTAGTACTACCTTTTCCACCTACAAGAGTCCCCCCCACCACGTGTTTGTATTTTTTTTCCATGCTCTCCACAGAAGAAAATAGGAATCATTATCAAGCACCGTAGGATATATATAGGCTTGAATTATTCTGCTAGCTAGGCTGCCTGCTTTCGTCTTTATTTATTTTTCCATCGAATTATAATTACCACTTTGAGGAAAAAAGACAGGCTATTCATAGTGAACTGGGAAATTGTACATTAAAAATCTGGCCTTCAACAAGTATTAAATCGACAGAGAGTAGAACACTAGTTGGTATACAGTACCGACGACCTTTTAGAATATTCAGCAATGATAATAAAGATATTGGTGGCGAAATTTTTGTCGTTTTATTTCAACTTAAAAAAAACAAAACAAAAAAAAAAAAGCCATCAAGTTGTATTTTCTTATAATTAGAAGGTGATGATAAACAATAGCGAGAAAATATCAAGTATTTCTTCTCTTTTCTTACCGACATGAGAATTCTCAACGAGCGCGAAGCTACGTAGATAGGAATGAGGCAAGTTGATTCCAACCCAACCCCCAGCAAGGGTATCAACTTCCTCTCTATCGGAATTGAATCCACGACCCTTAAGGCTAACTAGCTTGGTTGCGTTCGCATGTGTATGTACCAGTATACTAATTACAACTACTGGCACAAAACCAAAGTGTTATTTGTACACAAGGCTTTACTAGCGACTTGATTGATCGACAATATCTCGACCTTGAACTATCGGAAATGAATATTCTAACATTGGAGTCCGTACCATTGAAGGCTTTTATTTAGTTAATGCATACTTGAAAGATAGCCAAGAGAAGAAAGTCAGAGGGAATGAGATTTGTCTGTGAGGATTGTGTAGGAGTTCTCTAATGGGAGAGTGCTACCACGTAAATGAAGTGATCCAACGGCAATAGACAAGGTACAATTTCATTAGAACGAAACAGCGTTGTCTACCATCAAAATCTCCATCGGAGATGACTTTAACACAAACGGAATTTTTTTTGCCATTTTCTTTCAGAGAGACGCTACATAAACTACACTACACCACTACATTTTTATGGGGGCCTATTCTAGATCCCACAAAGTACCCAAAAAAATGCCCATAAATTTTGAAATAATATTGTATGGATCCTATAAAAAAATCAGCTCTAACGAATATCGGTAAGTATTTTTTCTGAATTCGGTAAGTATCAATTATCTTTTTCACCTCCCTCGGTCCCTTCTCCGTTATCTTTTTCACCTCCCTCAATCCCTTCTCCGTTATCTTTTTCACCTCCCTCAATCCCTTCTCCGTTATCTTTTTCACCAAACCAGCCCACCAAAACCCTAAATTCTCTTAAATTAGAAACACGGTTTATTGGGAACTTCGGAATCATTAAAATCTGGCCCAATATTTTAATTACCTATACCCAAAGCTCTGTTAATTATTTTTCACGCGCGTATAATGAAGAAATCGAAGCCCAAATTAAAAACAAGCACGCAAATATCAAAATCAGATTTCACAAAATCAAACGCGAAAAGAAAACCTAGATTAGATGCTTCCTTGACAAAAATAAGAAACGGACCCTAACGTTTGGGCTGACTGTAAAGAATGGAGGTTATCGGTTTGTGACTTAGGACTTAAATGGGAACTGATATGGGAGAAGAAGAGTAATTAAACAATAGTCCGGGAGTACCGCCACGTGATACTCCGGATCACTTTACAACCACACGTTTCTGTGAAATCTATACACTTAATGATAGACCCCGCATAAATATGTGGTTGTAAAGTGATCCGAAATACCAGGTGGCAATACTCTCGGACTATCGTATGGAAAGACCCACCCGTCAAGTACTGGGGCTTGAGCTACCATGAATCCTTGGAGAGGTTGTTGGAGTGGGAGAATCAAAAGGGCTTTTGGTCTGAGCTAGAATGGTGTTGAAGACATGAAGTGGGGATGGAGAAGAAACAGAGGGAACGCTGGGTTTCCGTTTCCGTTTTTGCTTTTCGATTGCTAAACCACGTCTTTTGGTGGTAAAAAAACGAGTGCCTTGTTGTTGTGCGATAAGCAGAAGACACAACAATCCTGTCAAAGCAATATCAACCACAAACAAGAACACAATAAGGTGAGCACAATAGAAGAATATTTCAACATTGAAGCCTTTAGTGTTCAGCTGTCGGAGTCAAAAACAGTCACTGATATTATCGATTTGTATTTTGTGGTGACACTCGGTTACGCCATTTGAGAGATTGGCGTGAGTGAGTGCGCCTTTCAAGTTGCCCAAAAGAACTGGAGCAAAGTTTAGGTTGGTGATTTTGATTGGCCCAGGCTTCTACTAACACTCGGTTATTGACCAATTGCCGAACGAAACATCAGGCAGAGCTCTGTTAGTTACTCTGTGCACCAACATGAAAATGTGCAAGAGAGTAGTCTACTTGGTCATCATCATTTTTTTTTTTGTTGTTTTTGTTTACTCGGTGGGGTTTCTTTCGTGATAGACAGATCATAGATACCCTCCTTTTTGAAGTGATCGATGAAGATGATGATTCTCGAGGATGTACACAATTGCGGGAGAAGTTTCTGGGTGCCGGGCGGGTACGTACGCGCAAGTGATACCCCGTCGGCGATCCCGACCGTCTAAACGTGCTTTGGACGGTCCGGATTTTAAAGAGAGAAAAAGAGGGGAGAGAGGGAATAAATCTGGACCGTCCAAAACATGGACAGCTGGGATCACCGACGAGTACTGCCAAGTGGGTCCCGCTCGGCACCCAAAAGTTTGTCCGATGGGTAACGCAAGATTTGTATTTAGCAAGAGCCCAAATTATATGTATTTCTAAAATGATTAAGGAAAATATCTCATGTGTACATATTGCAACTCGCTACATTGATAAGAGACGAAATTGTGGATATAAGCTTGGGGAGTTTTTTTCACACAAAAATAGATGTGTTAAGAATTTCTCTTATTTGCAGGGACCAATCCCATAGAATTTTTTTTTTTCAAATTAACCTGAAAAACTACTATAATTAATAAAAATATTTAAAGTCGTGCGGGCACTCCGTCACCCCTTACGTCCGCTCTAGATATACATATACATATACATATATTTATATTTATATGGAGAATTCTGTAGCGCACACATCTCTTTTTGGATGTATACTTGTAGTTATAACAGTAGCGATCATATTTATGACTCATGGTGACTGACCGGTATTTCACATCCATTTTGTTTCATCTAGCTGATCATATGTATGGAGCAACTTTGGGATTGAGATGAACTATTAGCATCAACCTAACAGTTTGTTTATGTGGACAGAGGAGAAAGGGGGTTAGAGTTTTGGGTGAGGGGTTTAGGATTCCTCACTCCAGCCGCCGCCCCCTTCCCCTCTTTTCCCCTACTTTTCCTCCTTTCTTTTCTTTCTCTTCCTTTCTTCTTCCTCCCCTCAGATCCGGACTCTCTTTCCTCTCCTACCTCCATGGATGTGAGATGATTGAGACTATTTCCTCAGGGGGACAAATCTCCCACCCTCTCCATCATTTTTGGACTCAGAAGCCAAATCTAGGGAACTACATCTAGGTTTTGGCTCTTGAATCCGTTCAGCTTTGTCGATAGAGCGGTTCAACGGCAACGATAGCGGCGTCTAAAGTAGATTCAGTGATAGTCCTTAAGTCTGCAGCTGGAACGAGCTCAAGTTTAGTTGCAGATCTTGGCCACTCCACCCACCTTCATGAGTGTGACTGATAGATCCGACTCCGGCATTTGGTTTCATATGGCTTTTCTTTGTATTTCATTTCGTTTTGTTGTTGTAATCTATTTTCGTATTAATTAATATAACTGAAATAATCTTGTTCGTAAAAAATAAATTTACGCGAAGAGGTGATCATAGAGGTGTTGGTAATGACTATACTAGAGTATAGAAGATGATTCTAAAGCCTATAGGGACGTCCCCACTGTCGTGCCTATACACTGATGCTCTCGCGTTTTGGGGAGCTTTCAAAGAATGCATGATTGTGTAGGACACTGAGTCAAGCACATATTATATTCCTTACGTTACTGAGTTTAGTTTAATCACACAATTATGCACACTCACCATCACAAGTTGTTCACAACAATTCTGTTCATAAGCAATTCAACCCAAATGGAAAATGACTAATGACAAGATCTACAACACCAAAGTGCACGCATAGGTTTTTCTTCTTCTTCTTTTTTGCGCTTATTAAAATGGAAGGGCTGATATAGTACCCTGTCACCTCTTACGAGAGAGTATCGTCCCGTCACATCACACAATTACCTGTGGGTACATATATGGTCAACAATTATCAACTACTCGTTCTTTCGCCCAATTAGAACTTGTTCTTTCAATGAGTGAAACAATTCCCTCGTTTAGCGATTGAATTGAGAATGATCGGTACTTGTTTAGGATTTTTAGCTTCTTTTTCTTTCTTTTCTAAGGTCTGGTTCTTAGAAATGAAAGATTTAAACTAAACGGATCAATTCTTTTTACCGGTCCTTTTGGAAGATGTCAGCTTGTTTATGGTAGCTTCCATTCCGCTAAGGAAAATAAATACTTAAAAACAATCGGTACCATTAAAAGTGATGTATTGTGAGAGAATGACCTATGTCGTCAAGCGAAAAATAAGTACTTAAAAAATAAGAACCTTAGCGAAACGGGACCAAAGTTTGTAAAATGTTCATAACTCATAAAGCTCTACTTTGATGCTTTTGATCTTTATCTTAAGAGCATAAACTTCTAATAATGTAAGGTACAACGAATCCCACAATTGGGTATGTCAATCTTGTGTTCGGCTCAATGTCAAGTTATAGGTTCATATATATCACTGACAAATCAGTTAAGTCAACAAATATACAAAACTCGAAGAACAATCAAGTAAGAAATAAAGAAAGCAAGACGCATAAATTTTTACATGGTTCCCAAACTAATTAAGTAGTTGAGTAAATTCACGGCTCACAGGTTTTCCTAAATATTAAATGAAGAGAGTACAAGAGTCCCATTGTCTGTTGTGTACAACAAGTAGTTATAGCTCGGGGTTACATAATCAACTACCGTACCACTCATGTCTATCTTTCGGAGACGCTCCCCCTAAGCCCCTGAAACTTGACCCGGAAAGTCGAACCCCTAATAGTCAGCGAAGCACAAGTCAAAGCAAATCAAGCTTCACAAGCAAAACACATATAATTCCAAAAAACATTTGCTTCTGGAATGTGCTCATGTCCTTATTAACAGTGACCGGATAAAAACTTTGTTTGTAACTTGTACGCAAAACTTTGTTCTCGAATTAACTTGACCAAGAAATGAATCAGTACAATTTTAGGAGATGGGTATAAGTGTGGAATACATTTGTTATCTTGTCTTGACACTCACAACTATTATCCGAAGTCCAGGAATTATGAACCACCATTGTCATTCTAATGATGATTACTCTTACCTTAATCATCCCTAACCTAAATCAAATGATTGGGATTTATATGCCCCTCACATGGCCAACTATAATAATAAATTATGCACCTCTCTCTCTCTCTCTCTCTCTCTCTCTCTCTCTCTCTCTCTCTCTCTCTCTCTCTCCTTCCTTTTGGATGTAAGTGGTGGGGTCTACCTTGTGCAAGTTGGCTCTAAATCGATGTCCCCTCAGTCCTAAGGGAAAGTTTTTCCCACACACTCAATGAGATTGAATACATTGGACCACATCGAAATAAAAAGCCTACCAACATAATTTTACAACATAGCTTTGGACACAATTATGTCTTGAACCGTTCAATACATATAGACATACGGGCCTCGTTCGTTTTAGGATTTTGGATTTGAATTAATAAGTAATGAGTATAGAGAGAAATAGAATAATGATTGAAAATATGAATAATGATTGAAAAGATATAGAGAAAAAAAATGAAAATAATGATTGAAGAGAAATAGAATAATAATTATAATACAAAATTCAAAACCCTAAGACGAACAGAATCACGCATGTTCATCAAACAATTTCAGACATAGTTATATCCGAAATGTCCGGAATTGTGTTCGTTGGCAAAATTCAAAACCCTAAAACGAATCGTTGATTTGCTTGAAAAAGTGAATTTCTATTTAGAGCTTCATTGTTTGACCGAATGTCATTGCCCTCCCACTTCGTTGTCAGTTGTGATAATGACTAAATTCATTTCAGAAAACTATTATTTTTGGAGGGCTTGTCTCCCGAAGTAGGTATTATCTCGTTAAAGAGTCCGTTGCTTTTGTCTGTTAATAGAATGATTAACTTGTAAAGACAATGTTAACTAGCTATTCCATAAGAACATGACATCAAATAAAAGAACTACTCTCTTGAGTTTGCAGATTCAACTCTCACCGCTAAAAACCTAAAAAAATCGGCGGGCAAATGGAGTTCGATTGATTGTTTCACATCAATTTGAAAAGGCATTAATTATTAGAAGTTAATTAAGAAGCAAATAGGAAAGAAAAGAAACTTCCTAATTAATCTACTGCGCTTTTCATAAGAAACACATCCTCTGCCCATGTGAGGAGAGAACTATGGGCTGAGCAAATTAATGGCCTAAGTTTAAATAAGTTGCTTTAACTCCAAGTGGTTTGATGACTAGAACGAGATAGGTTTGAGTCTCGTAGACTCGTGACTATTGGTATCTACAAAACGGCTTTAGGTGAGTTGGTACTAAGTTATAGCTCAAGTTGGTATGGAGGAGCAAGGCGATTACATATTATCGAGCTTGGTACCCTGCATTGTCTGGGCCGGCTAGATTCATTTGGCTGAGAGACTTGTGACTATGAATCTCTACAGATCAGTTTTAGGTGAGTTGGAATTGAGTTATAGCTCAAGTTCGTCTCGAGACGAGACGAGACGCAACTACACATTATCGAGCTCGATACCTTGCATTATCGGGCCAGGCTAGATTCATCTGTCCTCTATCTTCAACATGTAAGAGCCCCTTTAATCTCACATGGTTCGCAGCTTGGTACTTAAGATATGTGCTAAAAGAAGAAGAAAAGAGATTGATTTTGACATTCCAAAAATTACTGGCGGCGCTTCAAAAGTGGAGTGCCAAAATCAATCATTATATACAATTGATCTTGACACTCCACTTTTAGAGCGCCGGCAGTAATTTTTAGAACGCCAAAATCAAAATTCAAGAGGAAATCTCTTTAGTGGAGGAAGTCAACGAACCCCAGGGAAAATGACGTCACCCTCCACGTCAGAAACCAGCTCGTGCAACTCTTTAAGTACCAACTAATTTTAACAACCAACCTGTCTCACCATTGTCTCTCTCTCCCTCTCTTAAAAACAAAACCAAAACCCCTCAAGAAACTAAGCACCCTCCACAGGCCATGTACGGACACAGCCACCAATCACTAGTCGGTTACACCTCAGCCGACCTCATCGGCAACCTCCCCTTGCTTGACGTGACGGCTCTGCCGCCACCTCTGCTCATCCCTCCGAGCTATGAGTTTGACCCGATGGGAGCGGTGGCCCTGCCAAAGTTGGAGTTGAGTTACAGCTGCAGCAGTGGGTGCAGTAGCTACGAGTCACCGAGCTCGCTCACGAGCTACTCGGTTCCGAGTCCGAGCTTGATGGAGAGGAGCATCAGCAGTCTCTCGCTCCAGAAGATCAATGATGGTGTCAATGGGTTTCGTCAACTTGTCTCAACGACATCCTTGGGTGATTTCGTGGACTCAGAGACTAGTCACGTTAGGAGGGTGTTCAGCACCGGTGATTTACAGGTGAGCCCCATTTCATATACCGGTTAGCAAGTGCACAATACTCGTATACTTCTAAAATATAACAATACATATTTCACTAATATCAATCTACCTTCGTAAATTTTAATACAACTTCACTAATGCCTGTATTTTCTACCCAATATCCACCGTCCTAAAGCCAATCATACTCCTTTCAATATATGCGGTTTTGAATTGTCTAAATTGGCTACCAACACTAGAGGATGTCATACCTGATCAAGAGTGAGGTTCGATCTCATAGCATAAGAACTAATGCATGTGAGAATTTCCGTGTAACAATTCATGCACGTTACGCCAAGAAAGGATCGTCATGTCGTTAACTTCGAGGTTCTGAAGTCAGTTGAGATGCGCGTAAACTGGACCAAACATCCGGTTATATAAAAAAAGGTTAGTGGGTAGGTAACTCGTGTAACAAAACGAAGTCTGTAGTTAGGTCACATCAAGTGAGATTCCCTGACTAGTAGCGTCAAGGCATTCATTTCCTCTCTCCTGTCAACTACTAGTTCTCATTCACTCGCCTTTTGGTTAACTCGGGGCCCACACAGGGCACTAAACTTTGATTTTCGAGGCCGATACATTTTGTCCTTTTTCTTTCCGTCATTCTTTTCTCGACCACTAATTCCAGTTTTAGTTACTTAACCTCGAGACTCTTCTTCAATTACTACATTTTTAAATTTTTAATTACTCCATCCAAAAAATAAGGGAAATAAACCAGTTTCAATCAATTTAACTGAATATGAGCATCGAATTAGATTATATATTCAAGATAACAACATAAATATTTGGTATTTGCCTTAATTTTTTTACTTGGATTAAACATCGACCAGATAAATAATCCTAGTAAGTTTAACTAAAAAAAGTGTAAGATATACAATGCCTGGCGGGATTATATAACCCCTTCATTTTAGTCCTGTTCAACACGAACCCGTATTTCATAGTAATTTTGTTTTGGGTGTTCCTTTACTGTAAGTTATGTTTATTTCTTTTGAAACAGAGGATTAACATGGTGCAACATTACCATCGATCCGAGAGCCCGTTATCAAATGAGAACCATAGTATTATCGAGGGTATGAGCAAAGCCTGCCGTTACAATCCAGAGGAGAAAAAAGAGAGGATTGAGAGATACAGAAGCAAGAGAAACCAGAGAAACTTCAACAAAAAGATCAAGGTTCCATTCCCTTTAATATGTCCATTTTCCCATCTAAGGGGTCCAATATGATATTACTCATTAGTTGTGTACTTCATTGTAAATCCTGTTAATATAATATTGACACTTTTAGCTTTCAGTATGTATGTAGGAAGACATTGGCAGACAGTAGGCCGCGTATCAGGGGACGATTCGCCAGGAACGATGAAATCGGAAACAGTTCCCAAAACCAGTGGAGTCAAATGAGAGCGGAAGAAGATTATGAAGATGATGACAATTGGATCCCTTTTCTCGACTCGTTTATGGGGAACCTAATTCCTTAAAAACATCCGATCAAGGAAATTCTCTAGTTTGGATGTTTAAGCAAGATAGTGTGGCAAGATTAGGTTACTTGGTTTCCCTTGTAATGATGCATTTTAGAAGATATATAAAGCTTTTATTTAGGCAATGCAAAATCTGGTTCGTTGTTGTGTAGTATGAACTACTTTGGAGCTTCAGCCAAAGAAGGTGAGGTTTCTGGAAGTAAGATATTGTTTGTTGAATTAGTCACCCCCTTTTTTTCTAGTGGGGAAGTAAAGAGTCATTGTTCATAATTTCAAGCATGGCCACCTTTTAATTTGGCTACATTATTTTCTTGTTAATATGGAGTACAAGGTAACAACCTTATTTGTTAACATGACCTAAAAGCTAACAACTTTGGTTCTTAACAAGCCGTATTAGTAGGGTTTCGATCACTATTCCATAGACTAAAGCTTAAAAAACAATAAAGATATACCTACAGCACAAGGCTCCCACTTAAAACAGGGGAGAGAGAGAGAGAGAGAGAGAGAGAGAGAGAGAGTAGGGAGCAGGTTTCCCTTAATTTTGCCGATGGAGGTAGATATGTGATACAAACTACACTAAACAACGCAAGGTATCTAGGTTTTACATCCTTCAATTCAAATTTACGTAGAAAACTCGAAATTAAGGTTAGTAGGATTTGTTATATGTTTGAAGAGAAAGAAAGTGCCAGCAAGAAGAATTCGGATTCACTGAAGTTGGAGTTCCAACTTCAGCAATGAAGTTGGAAAAATCTGTCTTTCATCGAAGAATGGTCAGCCTTGATGAAAGAGGGGCAAAGTGATTCAATTTCTCACACAAAACAGAGGGAGAGGGGGAAAAAAGAAGAAGAAGGAGAGAGAGAGAGAGGTCTTTTTTACTATGGCACACCCATTTACTTCCAAATTTGAAATCTCAAACTAATCAAATTCAGATTAAGAGGATGAATAATTTACCTCTATAACTCGACTAGTGGGTGCATACTTTATACCAGTGACCATATAGTGAAATGTGGGCTTTGCTGAGCCGCTTGTCACTTGAGAATCTGGGATGGAATCATGATATAATGGTCGAATTCATGGTACTTGAGGTGGTAGTGGCTCTGATGGAACAAAGGGGCCCAAAGACGCCAAATACTGCGTACCCGCAAAGCCTACATAACATACGCGTTATAGGCACTTCCCCTTTCTGGAAAAATAACTAGTCAAGATTCACAGCGTTGTATTTTTGCCAAAATAAATTGTGCAAAACATATGAAAAGTTGAATTTCAGGTGTTGAAGGCCTCATATGGATGCATTTTTATCGGCTTCTAAATCGACTTCTTTTTTGTTTTAATATTTTCTCAATTAGGATTTGGATTTGTAACTTCTCTGAACTTTTAAGTAGGTTATTCGCCTTTTACAGTTTTTACCAAAAGCCAGCCCTAAAAATGAACCAAAAACACATAAGGTAAAAAAGCACATAAGGCTACATTCAAAAGGCAGCTTGTAGCCTCAAGCTACCCATCAATCCGTTCAACAATTACATTTTTTTCCGGGTACATACGCAGAACTGAAGAAGGTTAGAAATTCTCTAACCCAAGGGGCATGGGAAGGGAGTATGCACGACTCGATCCATGTTAGATGTTAGATACATGTTACATGTACCCAACCACAGGACCACACATCGGTTTAGGCTTATATATTTGGGAGAGATTATTTTAAGGCAGCTTTAAATTCTAGATTATAAGTTTTGAGTTCCCATTAGTAGCTACTGTTAGGGTAGGAGATTTTTGTAGGATCAGCCACTTGATTCTACAAATCCTCTATAGAAGTTAAATATTTGAATAAGCACTATCAAGTAAAAAGGAAACAACTACCCACTCTTGGAGGTTATAAACACCAAATTCAGAGCTAACTAAAGGCCCTTTAAAGTGTAGGTTTGGCTTTACAAGTAAAACCACTGTCAAACTTTAATCAAAAAGGAAAAACAATCACTGACATTCTATTAAACTATTTTTAAGCTAATATGTCCTCCATGTTACTGAATCATGAGTTGTAGCTTATAATAATGTGCATGATTTAGTGTAATAATTTGGAGTAGATTATGTACCAGACTTTCTTTAGTTAAAGGTTACCTAACCGGGGCGGCCCCAAAAGTGGGGAGGACGGCCTTGTTGATTCTTGTCGGCCGGCGGTATGTTGCCCACTAAGTTTATCAATTTTCTTCACCAATTTTTTTTTGTACTTAGAAAGCATTTAAACTAAAGGTTTTTCAGGCTAAATAAAAAAGAAGCCGAAAACCATAAGTGGAACAAAAACCCTACCTTTCATGTACATTTGCTTAAACATGTGAATTCAGATAAACCAAACCAAACCAAACCAAGCCTTAAGTCTCAATCACTTGGGGTCGGCTATGTGAATTCAGATAATAAGCTAAATAAATTGCAAACAAGTCTAAACAAGTGGGGAGTACATACTCACCTAATATATTTAACAGAAACTGTATAGTAAGCAGCCTTACTCTTCACTTTTTGGGGAGACAACGATTTCCAATACTAGAACCCACAACACACTGCTGAAAGCATATATCAATTTTCATTGCTCCATGAAATTTCCTCGCATAAGAGAGTTGAGCGACTTGACAATTAGCTTTAGAGAGTTGAGTGACTTGACAATTAGCTTGGACAATCCTGTTAATTCAGAAAAGGCAATGGTAACCAATGATGATAATGGCATAAAAGAAATCAAATTGTAGGCGCTCTGTCTCTGCTTTACCGCAAATACATTGACAAGATAAGAAGAGTAAAATAAGGAAGATGGTGAGCACATGAAAAAGAATCTGAATCAAGTCATGAAAGTTGTAGAGAGAGTGAATACTACTAATAAAATAAGGTCGTACAGTGCTTATATTTTGTTAGTATCATCACGTGCGACTATAAATCATTTTAGGCTCAAGTTTGGGTGCCCATAATTGTTAGTGGGAAGAATTTGATTACCAAGAATCAAATTCCTAGCAATTCAGCACCCGGAGTAATTCTATTCCGACATTTGGATTGAATAAGTAATCTTCTCCAGGAATCATTTGTTTTGGGAATTTTTTAAGCCAAACATTTCCTTCTCGTATGAATTGAGCCAAGAATCAAGGATTCCCATGAGGGTGAGAGGGATCATTCCTACTTAATTTGGGAATGGGATCCTGGTTGAATATGTCACTAGGAATCACATTCATGTTCCTGTCAAATTCCAAACTTAGAAAACATGAAAATATGGCCTCACATTCTCATTCCCCTCAAGATTAATGTCATCCAAATTGAGCCTTTGTGTTTAAGTCTAGGATTACCTCGAAATCCATATTCTAATGCTTGAGTGATTTAAACATGGTTCATTCATTTTGGGCAGAGGATCACCTAATGCAAATTAACTGCGACCAAGGGGTGTACTTCTAGCCCCAAGGGGTGCAGCCCTTTCCTCAAACAAATGTGTATTTGCTATCCCATTTGTGCACGGAATTGTATGCACCATTACAAGGTCAAAGAAATAGAGAATCATCAAATGCACATCAGCTGAAAACCTCGAATCCCACCAACCAAAAAATTTAAAAAATCCATAATAATTACAGAATAGCTTCTCATGTCTTTGTTTTAGCTGTTCATCCTATATATACAACAAGCAAGTACAGCTTCATAAATAAATTGTGATTCGGGCAAGTTCCAAAATAATGCACATGTGGAAACTGGAAACTTCAACACCCAGACCCCTCACCTTACAAGATTCCTGTACTCTTTCAACTCTCCATATCCTCCTTTCTACCCTTTCTTTTCACCCACCCCCAGCAATACACTAAGCAATGTATCCTACCAAAAAGGCCGTGAGTCTGTGACAGTGAGCCCATCTTTTTCCATCTTCGGGTAATGGTTTTCCTAGCAATTAAAGTTAACTTAGGCCTATAGTAGAGGAAATTCTGCAAACTTCTAGCCACACAAGCCAACAAAGTGCCTAGTTCTCCCATCTAATCTAAGGAATCAATGAGTTAAAAATGCTGGGATTCATAGACTGGTATTTGCTTAGTTGAGCATTATCATTAGTTGCAAGAGTTGTGACTTGCGAGAGAGCAAAAGGTAACAATAGCAGAAAGTTAACCCCATCTACACGCCAGATGGTAAGCTCTAAAGATTGTTTATGGTTCACCCTATAACCGTTCATACATGCTACCTGGTCTTTTTTTAACTGATGCAACGCACATGCCCTCATTTCAAAATAAGATACAGATACCCCTATTAGCTTATGTGGACGTTAGGGGTGGGAAGTGGGAAATTCTGTTTGCAGCCCCATTTTTTCTTAATACCCACACCTAACATGTTAATTTACCATTCTCTTCATTCCTTTCTCAGTAGCCACTCCTCCCACCTCTCCTTGTCCAACAACCACCATAACCTCCACCTTCGCATTTAAGCTCTCCAATTTTCACCCTTTTTATTTTTTTATTTTTTTTATAGGCCTCTCCAATTTACACTTGTTAAGTCCATGATCATGCTACTTGGATATTTATATACGTTATTTGCATTCCAGGTGTTCAAGGCCAAATGTGACGGAGTTGGAGTTAAAACGGAGGAGTTAGACGATATGGACGCGAGCCAGAAGGAATGAGCAAGGCTTGGAGGCAAACGACCAAAAAAGATTTAAATCCGTCCGGTTGCACTTCAAATCCGTCCGGACAAGTCAAAGATCATTCTTGGATTTTAAATACAAGCCATGAGTCCAATCAGGTATCCAGTCCAACCGGACGGATCTAACTGCCTAGCAGCCTTTTTCCTTGATTTTTTGGTATCTTGAAGACCGAACTTAGGCTTGAAGCAACAACTAAGCCCTTGGGGCCATCCTAGGGTATATATCTTGCCTTGGAACTCATTTAGATTTGCTTCAAGGTTAAACAAAGAAGAAAGGAGGAGGAAGAGAAAAGGAGGAGATTCAAGAGAGCATGACTTCTAATCCAAAGAATTTGAAGTCTTCTCCTTCCATGGCCAGGGTTAGATGAAGGTTTCCTTTCAAGTAGCTTGAGTTTTGTATGAATTTTGAGACTATTCTATGAATCATAGTTGTATGGCTTAAGGATAACTTCATTTTTGGAATGTTTCCTACTCTATTTTTTTTTTTTGGTAAGTAAATGATTATATTAGCAACAAGGCATTAAGGGAATGCCGCCTATATACAAAGAGGCCGAAGACAAAAAGGCCTTACACCACCGCGTGAATGTTTCCTACTCTATCAATTTCTTGTGTTTGTATTCAAGACTTCAAACACTTGCATACGTGGTTTGTATTGATTCAGGGAGTTGGTTGAATTAGGCTATACTTGGCAAAAAAAGGTGTGCTATTAGACGAGCCGTACTCACACACAGCTCATACTGACAACTTGTATTACACAAAGATATTCTATGTCAATTGGTTTATCCATGAATATTTCGTGATGATTTTGATGATACAGTAATGACACTGTCACACGTCCTCCTCCTCCACCCCACCACTCATAACCACCTTCCTCTCTTAACCCCATCCCCAAACAACAACACCAACTACTCTCAAGTCTCACCTCCAACTTTGGACAACACCAGCCACCATGGCTTCCACCCCCAATCATAATCACGATTCACGAGTGCCACCAAAGGGCTTTTTTCGCCTATTTTATTCTGATGATCTAAGGTGTTCGAGATCGTAAATCTGAACAATTACCGATTGTTCACAATTGTAAATTTGGATGATGGTTGTTCAGAATAAAATTTCCAAATGATTGTTTGGAACCCTAAATTAGGATGATTATTGATTGCCAGGAATTATAGATCTGGACAATAGTTGTTGTTCGGAACTAGAAATCCAAACTATTGTTCTATTTATGACACTGTAAATACGAGCAAAACCTTAGGTTTTCAAATCTTACAAGGTGGCTATGATGGTGAATTGGTGATTAAAGAGCCTATAGAGTTATTACGGTTTACATGGATGATTAAAAGCCTTTCTAACTTAAGTTTTTACATCTCAGGTGAGTTTATTCAATTGTTCTATACATTAGAGAGTTTGAGCTGGATGGGTAATCGGGTGACATGTAGAGATGGCAATTCAACCCGCCCCGTCCCTATCGGGGCGGGTTTTTGTATTTTTCGGGGGTTGGGTCGGGGGAGAATCGATGAAGCCCGGACGGGGTCAGGCCGACGTTACCCCGTTCAGGTACCCGGCCCCGAAATCATTTTATGCATAAAAACTATTTTTATTCTTGTATTTTTACCCTTAGAACTAAAATATCACATAAAATATTAATTATTTCTTCCATTTTGCTTTTAGATAATAGATTTTGGTTAAATTAAAATATTTATTTCATAAACGTTTATTGTTTGTACTCACTTATTTTAGAATCTAGAACATATTTTCTTGATGAAAAAAAAATGAGCAGGGGCGGCGCAGGTAAACCTGATGCCCAAAGGGGTGGGGTACCCATAAATTACCCGGTCAGGGGGCGGGGCGGGGCGGGGTGTGGCAAAACCCGCCCCGCTGCCATTCCTAGTGACATGGGGAAGAGGTTTGAAAATACAACGGCTCAGAGCTGCTGGTGGTGGTGGCAGGATGATGGCTGGAGATGGTGGTGGATGGTGGCAGCATAATACCCGAAGGTGGCGGTGACTAGGCTTGAAGTTGGGAGGTGTGCGTACTAAGAAAGGACAAGGATAATTTGGGAATTAATGAAATATAAATGAATTTGGTGTGGTACTGAAAAAGGGGCGGGTGTGGTAGAATTTCTCATGGGAAGTGTACCTGGAGTGGCCTTCCAGGAGAGAGCTCAGGGCAGCCTTATAGAGATAGGGATAGCAGTGGAGAGCGGTAAATCAGAGAATAAGTGTGTTAGGTGTGTATTCAATGTGTATTGAATACTTGTCTTCAATGATGTGTCAGCGTCAACTCTTCTTCATAAAGGAGCCTTGGAGTAAGGGAAAGCCAACTGGTTAGCTTCTGCCCATTAGGGAGGCGCGTCGTCAGTAGCTATGAGACAAGCTTCAGGTGTCAGCTAGTCAACCGACTTTTTTATTTTTTAATTTTGATCGGTTAGTTAACCATGATATTGCAGAGATCTTCCCAGGTTTCAGATTTAGATGTCGCGTGACTTAGGCAACACCCCTCTCTCTCTATGATCAGTCAAGGTTGAGCTCTCACGTCGTGGAGGTGAGCGTTGACAATCTCTTTGCTCTAGCCTCCAAGCCACATTCCTCCTTAGGTCCCGAGCAAAGTACATGGGCCCTGTTCCCGGCCTAGGTGGTGTTAGAGTCACCATAAGTTATCGTGGGCTCGTGGAGCTATAGATACATAGGAGATAGGTGAGACCTCATAAAGAAGTATCTTCAGTGAGTGAACTCCAATAGGTGATGAGCAATCTTGAGGTTGGCGCACATTAGGTGGTGGCCACCTCAATTACTAAGAGCTAGAGGCTCCTCCAATAGCGAGGACCTCTAGATACCCACAACCGGAAAAAAAATAATTACAAAGTAACATAATAACCATGCTCGATACGTGGCTATAACTGAACAGCTCTAGTGATATACGGTGGTAACACAAGGTTCAATCCCCTTTTGGCTAGTTGTCATTTCCACAACTGATTTCCTGACAACAGAACGCATGAACACATACAAATAAGCTACATATTCAACTAACAAAATATAGTAATTCAAAGGAAAACACACAGATATTGCGATTACAAAAAAGAGCACTCTGGGTCTAATAAGAGAGTCATGTTGCAACTTCAATAAACTAGACCTTCCCCGTAATGAATCCTTTGACCCCACAAAAAATTGGAATACATATCTTCCCCAATTACAAATGTTGAGTCAAAACAAAAGTAAAGAAACCAAACATTGGAGCAAGCGTTGAAATGTCAACTAGCAACACAACTCAGAAATTGTAAGAGTATCCTCACCTGTTTATTTACGTGCCAATCATCAATTCTAATTTAAGGGTGAATACTTACACGGTCACAGCAATTTAGTCTTGGTTTTCAACTTTTGAGCTTTCCTCTTGAAAGGTGCAGGATTCAACAAACGCTTCAGAGGGAATGAAAAGGCTCGGCTAGGTATCCTTCTTCTTGGTTTTACTTTGCCCTTCCCTGCATTTGATGAAATCACGAAAGAATAAGTAGGTGACAGATAAGGACTCAGTAAGGAAAGCTTTCATTGAGAAATTCATGCAGAAGCTTGAATCTTGGAATTGAATGGAATTGCTCTTACTCAGAACCTATCAAAACCCAGTCTTCCCAAAGAAAAGATAAACAAGAGAAAGCAAAAAAGCCACACATTATACCAGAATTAGTCTCAACCTAAGACACAATTGCCTATATAATTAAGGGAGTAAAATAAATCTGTATTCAGGAAAAAGTTTATGCAGACCTTAATGATTTTGTGATGAAACCAGCATCCAGAATTGGTAAAGACAATCTGACAAACTTGCTTATACAAAAGAAAGGGAAAGACTACCATTTGAATGGTAGTGTATACTTTGAGCTTAAGCAAATAATGCCCATTACCTGAGGAATCATTCGAAGCTGGACAATTAACTTCGGCTTGAATATCTATCCTCTTGTGATCTTCAATTACCACCTCATCCGGCGGCTTGCAATTCTCTGCAGGATGATCATCGCTACCTTTCATCTCACGATAAGACTCAACTGGCAATCCATCAGCAACAAACACTGAATCATCTCTTGTTTCCCTGAACTGTTCTCTCTCCATAAAATCTTCATGCAAACACACCTCATGCGAAGCCAATGATAAATCTACTTTACTGTTGGCATTTTTTCCAATTAAGCCTTCTTCTGTTCCATGATCTTGTGCACCTAAAATTCCATCCAAACTACATGAAATCTTAGCCTCATCACCCGGGAAGGCAGAAAAATCAAGATCCTTGCATGGAGTTGGATTTTCAACATCAACAATGGCATTACAGGTAGAAGCAATCTCAGTCTCCATTGCTGAAGTGTGAACTTCTGCAGGACTATCATGTAACAAAACCCGAGCATCACAATGATTGATGCAACTCTGGGATTGCAAATTATGCACTTCAGTTCCACGTAGGGATATATCTACATCCGGCCCATTTGAGTTCTTAGGTTCTTCTTCACTGTTGGCAGTATGCATTATGATTTCCTCAGCGTTATCGAAGTGTCTCATAGTAGTAGTGGGGGAAAATGAATCCATAGAATCTTCACAGCTATGGATGAAATGTTGGGATGGCATATTGTATGATGAAGTCTGATCTGCTTTAGCAAGATCCTCAAGAGACTCTAGCTGCTGAGAAACTCCAGTTACTACAATTGGGACATCAGCTCTCCCAACAGCAGACAAGTCTTTACCAATATCCAGTGGCTGCACTGCAGCCACAGCTGTAGATTTCAAATCACAAACTTGCAACCCATGAGATGGCAAACTATCCACAACTGCCGCAAAGTCAATGGCTTTCACAGTTTTGGAGACTTTAGAGGAGGCAGAGAAGGACTTGGCCATGTCATCTAATAGCAAATCACCCTCGCCGCTAGAGATAGGATCCCATTTAAGCCAATCGCTCAAGCAAGATTCCTTAGAGTCAAGTTGTTCCCCTGATGGAATAACTTCAACTCTGATTGCCTCCTTGTAAAACTGTTTTTTCCTTAAAGCATTAGCAATAAGAGATCTGCAACACATTGGAACAAAAACATTTCACCTGCATTAATATCAGCACAACCATTCTACAGGGTGAATATTTTCCAAGTTTCCCTACCTACAATTCTTGGAAAGAGCTGCTTTAGCGTGTTCCATAGAGAGCCCAAGCAGCGATGATAAATTTGCAACATCATATGGCCCTCTCAGTTCAGTCACAGAAGAGGCAGCACTTGAGATGATGAGATTCTTTCCTCGAGTCCAATCCACCAGTAGCTGGAAGCACAGAGTCACGTAGATGATCAGGTGATATATGGGGAAATGACAGGGACATAAAAGACCAGAAACTGCTTCTGTGGCTGATTCACAGCACAAATAAAATATGAAAATGGAATATGATGAGCATCTGATCAACAGGCACGGTGAAACAATCGAAGACAAGTAGGAAATTGATTCCAAGTATCTTCCCTCTACTTGCAATGATACCACAAGGAGAATTTGACATAATCTGGCTGGTTATCATAAATAACCAGCAATCTGGCCAGTTACAAACTTACTATAAAATAAAGGCAGGACATAGTTTTTGGCTAACTTGCTGCAAAAATCCATTTACTGGCAAACTAGAAAAAGGGCAACTAGAAAATAAATCAAGCATAAACTTCTGTAGTTCAGACGCTTCTAGTACATTGTCCAATAGTGCCTATGACTGTTCACAACATGAAACGATTTATCTGTAACCTACTACTAATTGACATCAAACAGTGTCTTGTTTGCGTAATGTGTGCAGTGTTTGGATGAGTTTTTGAGAATTTTTTGATGAGTAATTATTGGTAGTAGGGGTAATGAGTAGAGAGAGAGGAGAGAGAGATAAATGAGAATACTGATTGGAGATAGTGAAGAGTAATGATTGAAAGTAGGGGTAATGAGTATTTTTTGAGTTGGAAATTTTTTTTCAAAAAGGGAAATGAACAACTGAACAAGGCAGTCAGAACTCAAATCTCCAAATAGCAAACACTCCAGTCTCCAGCCAGAAGAAAATGCTATCTTCACTGAAAAAAAGAAGGCATTAAACTTCCATAACATACCAGTTACATTCGAGACAAAGGAAACAAACATCTGAAATTGAAACCTGTAACTAATAATAGACGCTCAGTAGATCTTAACTCAACCAATGAGGCTACAAACTTCCTGTTAAATTCTGCGTCCACCTACTGGCTACTTGATGTCAGAAAACTTAACCCTGTTTGTAAATACTCTCAGACTTTTTCTATATGACAATAGCATCTGCATGCTGCAGTATGGCTTTTGTGGCCATCCAATAAGCATATGTGCTGACACTTCTATACCACCCTCGGCTTTATATTACAGAAAGTGGAGCAAATATATCCCACCCTCAGCATTGATTTGGAGATGGAGCAAGTCTCTAACCGAGAAAATAGCCTACCTGCAGAAGGGCAGAACCTTCTGTCAGAGACATACATAACCACTATCGGTAAGGTAATGGACATTCCATTTGCAGGTTGCAGTTTTAGGCTACCCTTGGTTAGAGCATTAATCCCACTTGTAAATTGTAATGCACACAAGCATAGCATTCAAGACCATTCAACTTTCACTAACAGAAGTCTAATTAGTTTTGGTCTATAGTGCAATTGTTTGTAGCTATGTTACATGCACTTGGGTACGAATATCGGGAAGGAATAAGCGTAGAAAATGCCGGAATCATCTAATTCAAATGTTAAGATTTTCTGCACTCATCTAATTTAAATTTTAGGAAGTTCAGTCCCTACAGAATATTCACATTAAAGTAAAGTGTGTCATCACCTTGGCATTTGATATCATTTGTCTCCTCACTTGAGCATCCATGATAAGACGTGAATACGTGATTTCAAAATAGACGCCACGCTGCAATACCAAATACAAAAAACAAATTACCATCACAATAACTCTAATGCAAATCACACAACATCAACCCAAAGCTCTAAATTCACCCTATTGTACAAAATTGCACTTCCTATGAGTTTATTGGACGTTATTAACACCAAAAAAAATTGACAGAGCATGAAGATCTATCATTATTGGAAGGTGCAAATATACTATAGTATATTCCAAAGTCCTATCACATCATCCAACTTGAAAATCGATCTAAGGTCGAATCTATGTTGAATCTATACAAACCAATGCATGTAGTCTATTTTCAGGAATGCTTGACCAAACTTTAGACGACAACGCATATATCCAAACCACGATCTTCACAGTCAACTCTGTAGGGACGAACAAAATTCATTGACCAAGCGATTGGGCTGAGTTTGCATGGTTTTCATAGGAAAAACTGCGGGAGGTGGTCGGGAGCGTTGAAGGGCAAGGCATACCACACTATGTAAAGGGCCACACACTCTAGCCACAAGCAACACACTGCACGCATGCTTCACCTTTCTTCTAATACACCACCGTAGTGTCCTGCCCTAATTCTAGCTTACTTCAAAATTGGAATGCCTTACCTTTCTTCTCTGAATCTCTGTGTAGCCTAACTAGGTCCTAGGGGAGCTGTACTAGGTCTCGAGCTAATTGGCTGGGGCGGAGGTATATGGAGGGGGTGTGTCACATGCTGCCCCCGGTTCCAAAAAAGAAAACATATTTTACACTAAGTGAAGTCCATTAAGTACTTGACTGTATCCGAGCAACTTGATCTTTAAAAAATACACAGTTCGAATCAGAAAAATAATAAATCTTTCTTTTTTTTAATTTTTTGGCCGGTAAATAAAACTAATAAATCAATGACTTCCATTTGAAGTGCACGATATAGTTGAACCAAGCCTTTGGTTCTTTTCTAACAAAAAAACAAAATTCAAGACAAAGCCTTATGTTGTGTCTTAATATTTTGACAAACATGCAACAAATAGTAATAGACTCCCATCAAACATCGCCACCTATCTATTCAAATCCTGGCTCCGTCACTGCTCATAGGTGCAAATTTTACCCGAAGCAAAAATTCATTGTCAAGGCATTTCGGTCCTACAATCTAATTCGGATGACTGCAATTTTAACTTTGAAGCCCAAACAGTACATAACCAATCAAGTAAATAACTAAAAGTTAACTAACCTCAATTGCATCTTTAACCCATCGTTGCTTCAACCTAAAAGGCAGCTTCTCTGAAAAATCAATTGCAATCAAATCCACCTGCACAACAAACACCCCAAATCCAAACACAACTCAAACAACATCCCCCAGAAAAAAACGGCACAATATTATCACAATCCGAACTCAAACCTACACCAGACCTTAGAAGCCTTACACGCTTGCTCGAACGCGTTCTGACTCAAAGGCTTAACAGCGACGACATCATACGTCTTTAAAATCGGATTGCCCGAATTGAGAGCCGCCGCCTGAGCCGAGCTGTCAACGGCGACCGTCAAACGCGTGTACTGGCGGAATGGGGCGGAGGCGGGGACGCCGAGGACGTGGCGGTGGAGCTTGACGGCGGAAGAGAGAGAAGGCGCGAGTTTGAGGACGGAGGAGAGAGGGAACTTAGGGGTTGCGCAGCGGTCGTGTTCGGACATCACGCCCTTGATCGTGCGGTTGTAGGCGACTCCGGTGTAGCCCAGCTCCATGGCCTTGACGGCGAGTTTAAGGCGGGTGGTTTTTCTGGCGGATTTGTCCGGGAAGTGTTTGTCGGATTCGTGGTAGGGGATGTTGACGTCGAAGAACACCATTGGAGAGAGAGAGAGAGAGAGAGAGAGAGAGGCGAGTTGTGCGAAGGGAGTCGAACGTTTGAAATTTCGGTTGAATGGTAGGGTTGATGTGGAGTAGCAGGAAGGAGGATCATTTTGTATGAAGTCCATGGAACACCCCAAAAGTTTGAAATATAACAAATTTCGCGCTAAATTTAGTCAGAATTACAATCTGGACCGCAATGAGTAATTTCTCTGGAGCAATTTTTTGTACAGCGGTGCTATTGGTACAGCTATCAAATCACGGGTAAAATTTTAATTTTAAAAAGTTAGATATTAAAATTAATCTTGCCACACCCATTAGAGATGCCTTTAAGGGCTTGTTTATTACAGATCCGTGTTTATTATTGGGAAAAGAAAGTGAAGAAGTGAGGTAAGACATGGAAATCAATGTGAGAATAAATCCTGTGTTTAGATTCATTCGGCTGAGTTTCTTATTTTTTAAATATTAATTTATCGCTTTATGAAATAAATTATTCTTTCAAAATACATTAACTTTAATTTAAAAAATAAGTATTTATTTCTTTTAATGAAACGGAATTAGTAGGGAGAGAGCTTATCCCGTCTAAGAGGTTTTAGTTAACACCACTTCTGCCATAGGATAAGCTAATATGGGTAAAAAAAGACTAAATTTCCCCTCAATCCTTTTTTGTATTTTTCAATGCATTGTATTAACGAGAGCAACCAAGTGATTTTCACACTATCTACTTTTTTCTACCAATATCAAATACCACCTTGTTCCACAAAGGTTATTACTGTATTTTTTAAATACTTATTTTCATTTTACGAAACAAATCATTTTCTTGTAATACATCATCTTTAATTTAAAAAATAAGTACTAAACAGGCCTCCAACCAAGTATAAGGTACCCTACTTTACCGTCATTCTTTCTTATTCTCCAAAAACCTTAACTAATTAGTAATTAGACAACAAAAAAACAAAACTCAATGGGCCCTAATTTGGGCCACGTGGCGGGCCAAGTCGGGTTTGGTCCAAGTAGCCCCATGAGCCCAACATTCTCCCAAAAACACACAATTCACCCGCCACAGAAAAGAACTCTCTCCCGCGCATAATTCGTAAATTCAGACTTTGTGCATTACGAAATTGCCCCGTCATCAATCCGTTCCTTCCCAATCATTCTCATCTCAACCGTCCATATAGACTCATCGATAGCAGAGATCACTCCTGCAACTGGGAAACGGATCAAAGCCTCACCTCTCCAATGAATCCTTGCCCTATAAATATATACTGACCCCACCCCCCTCAACCAGTACACGCCCAATTCAATCGTTGCTTCAAATCCAAGGTCTCTCTCTCTCTCTCTCTCTCTCTCTCTCTCCATATGTTACGTAATTGATTTCAATTTAATCTGCTTAATCCATCGTCAATAGCTTGGGTAAATTTGACTTGGTTTATTAGTTAGGGTTTGTAATAGTAGCGATTAAATTCGTAGTAATTAGTTTCTTAATCTACTGTATTCTTCTTTGTTTTACGATGTTTCAGTTTATTGATGATTTGGTTCTGCTATTTGTCGCAGTAACCAAGTAAAAAGCCTTTTGAGACAATCGGAAATGTCAGGACGCGGAAAGGGAGGCAAGGGGCTGGGAAAGGGAGGCGCGAAACGGCACCGCAAGGTCCTCCGAGACAACATCCAGGGGATCACAAAGCCGGCCATCAGGAGGCTGGCTCGCAGGGGAGGAGTAAAGCGCATCAGCGGTCTGATCTACGAGGAGACTCGCGGGGTGCTCAAGATCTTCTTGGAGAACGTGATCCGTGATGCGGTGACGTACACGGAGCACGCGAGGAGGAAGACGGTGACGGCCATGGATGTGGTGTATGCCCTGAAGAGGCAAGGAAGGACTCTATATGGGTTCGGGGGTTAAAGTTTTTGTTGCCGGAATAAAGTCTTGCTGTCAAGAAAAAATGAAGACGGGAAGCAGTGGAGTATTTTGGGGATTTTTTAGTTTTGGGTTTGTTATTAGGGTTTCTAGGGGGTATGAGTGTGGATTGTGGTTATCTAGTTACTGTTAGGAGTTTGATTTCGAGATAGGAGTATCTTGTAATTACGGTAGTTGTTGTTTCTGCATCGCTGTTGCTAGTAGCTACTCCATTGAATGACAGCATTGGATTGCAATTTGATGAGTTCTTTTCCCTGTTGATGGTACAAGATTATTGTGTTGCGCTCTCTCTCTGTCTCTGATTGAGTACTTGCATGGACTACGAATCGAACCCACGGTATTGTCGAAGTCGAGGGAGTCACCGTTGTTGGAGTTGTGCGATTAGAGTCGGAGTGGAGTAGAGAGAAAGAGAAAACAACTTGAGGGCTTATAGAGATAAACATGGGTTGAGCCTTGTTCGGTTTAAAAAGCCATTGGCTTTCCTTCCATTTTTTAGCCAAATAAAGCTACAAAAAAACGAAAATAAGCTAATTGTTTCGTTTTTATTTAAAAAAATTAAAAAATTAGATTTCGGTTAAAAAAATTTACTTTTTAGATTATTCTTGTTATGAAGATGCAATAATCTCCAAAAAATTGATAATAAGCCAAGTAATAAGAAAAAAATTTGAATAAGGACAAAAAATAAGCTACTTTGGCTTATTTATCCAAACAACCCCTGAAAACAAAGAGAAAGAGAGAGATTACCTGTTACAGCCGGTAAGAGAATTTCTGAAATCAATGGCCGGAAACTAAATGAGCAATCCAACGGCCAAAAGCATTTGGGGCATGATGCCCCAATACCGTTACGGGGCATCATAGCCGGATGCTATTTTTTGTAGTGAATAAAAGATGCCGTTCCAGTTCTGCTTCTATTTCCCAAAGTACCTTTTCGCGTAATGAACAGTACCAAAACCGAAGATCCATTCCACTTTCTCTTAAACAGTAGTTCTTTTTTTAAAATGATTATGGCCGTAATGACCATATTGCCCTTTCTATGGTTCTACCAGTTAAATTCTCGAGAAAATTTTAAAATGGCACTTGAACTTTGCATCAAATGTCACAGAGACACCTGAACTTAAGTTTATTTTAATTAAACACCTGTACTAACAAAATTCCTAAATTTAGACTCCCGCCGTTATACTTCGTCCTAAAAATTGCTAACATGACGTCTTCAACTTGTTTAAGTTGCTCCATTGCACTGTTTCCAACAGGGGACGATGAAGTTTGCATCGTTGTTGGAAACATGTGCAATGGGGAAACTTAAACGGGTTGGAGATGCCATGTCAGCAAATTTTGGGACGAAATGTAACGGCGGAGGTCTAAATTTGGGAATTTTGTTAGTACAGGTGTTTAAATTTGGGAATTTTGTAAGTACATGTGTTTAATTGAAATAAATTTAAGTTCATGTGTTTCTGTGACATTTGGTGCAAAGTTCAAGTACCATTTTGAAATTTTCCCTAAATTTCCCATACATCCTCCCTCTTGTTTTGGGGCCGGCTATTCGCAGCCGCCTATTTTCTCCCATAACCCACTATATTTCGGCAAGTGGTTGTTGAAAATCATAAATAACATTTCGGTAAATAGCTGTTGAAAATAAGATTATATTTCGGTAACTACATGTCGAAAATATATTCAATTTTATGTAGACAACTGTCAAACATGCATTTTCGGTAAATAACTGTTGAAAAAAAATATCATATTTCGGTAATTGGATGCTAAAATGTATCTCGATTTCGGTAACTAACTGTCGAGTCTAATTGAAATTTTTTAACGGACTGTGGGAGAAAATAGGTAGCTGCGAATAGCCGCGCCCCTTGTTTTGACGCACATACCAGACCCAGAGACTGGCTTATTGGCATTTTTGGTCCCCAAAGTATTCAATCCGTTCCGTTTTGGTCCCCAACGTATCAATTGCACAGATTTAGTCCCCAATGTTTTCAATTTGACTTTAAAGGATCCCCAAGGCTCACACCGTTTCTTTTCCCCCGTCAAATTGAGGGGCAACCATGGTATTTCACAACCCCTCTTCACGTGAATATCACGTGCACGAAGATTACCAACCCCCACTCCCACCCTCTCTTTTGTACATGATCTGAAAAATCCCTAAATAACAGTAAAGAGGAAGAGACTACTGCACTGTAGTGGCCTTCTTAACTCGAACTGAGAATGGATTTTGAGGAATGGGATGCAACAATAGCAGGTACGATTCTAAGCTGAATAAAAAAGTTTTGAGGTCTGATTGTGGTTGTTATTTTTTTTGTTTTTTATTATTATTATGGTCTAATAAATGAGTGCATGAAAATCTATGTCCATGACTCCATGTACACACGGACTCGGGGGCTATGGTAAACCAAGTTGCCACAGGGTTGCAGTGCCTAAATACAGTGACGTTTTGTGTCTACGACTTTCTTAGGGCTAACTAACAAGAGTCTTAGAGTCAAAAATTAATTATGACCCTTTATGATAAAATAAAAAATAATAATAAGATCTTCTCACCGATTCAAATAGATTGAAAATTGGACCACTAAAATTTTTAAACCTATTTTTAAATATATAAATGGTCTAACGATTGTTGAAAAATTAAGTGCTTTAATTTTCAATCCGTTTGAACCGATTTGAAGATCTTATTTTTCTGATCCTTTTATCCTAAAAGGTCATAATTAATTTTTTACTCTAGAGCTCTTGTTGGAACTGCTATGGTTTGATGGAACTGCTATGGTTATGCTTTGTTTTGTAAGCACCAATGGTTTGAATGAACTTGTTTTCCCAGTCCTTGGGCTGACATTGGTGTTGTGCTTTTGGATTCAATATTACATTGTTAAAGCTGATCTCCTTTTGGATTCAATAATGCATCTGCTTCTCTGGTCTGTTTGGCTTTTTTTTTTTTTATTCTTGTTCAATTTTTTTTCGTATTTGTTAATTTTTCGTCAATTTTTTGGGGATTATTGTTTTGTTGTGACGAGAGAAATCTAAAAAGTAAAAAATTACGATCGAAACCTAATTTTTTTGAATAAAGATAAAAATAAGCTAATAAGCCAATTTTTTTGTCTTTATTAAAAAAATTGGATTTTGATTGTAAGTTTTTACTTTTTAGATTTCTCTTGTCATGAATAAGCAATCATCTCTAAAAAATTGACAAAAAATTAACAAATGCGAAAAAAATTTGAATAAGGACAAAAAAAAAGCCAAGTGGCTTATTTAGCCGAACAACCCCTAAGTAATATTTGGAATTCAGAGGCTTCGATCGGTCCAATTGATCATAAAATTGGACCTTCACGTGTCCTATGTCAAAGTTTTTATCTTCCCAAGGCTCCCACAATAGCAGGAAATTTTTTTTTTATCAGCACAATAGCAAAATTGACTCTCCATTTTCTTCTTCTTTGTTTTTTTTTCCTTCCTGTTTTGCTCTGTTTTTTTCATGCCAGGTGTTTGATCAATTGGCGGGACATTTTCCCTCCAAAAAGATGGGTGATGAAATACCATTGTTGCCCCTCAATTTGACGGGGAAAAGAAACGGTGGGAGCCTTGGGGATCCTTTAAAGTCAAATTGAAAACATTGGGGACTAAATCTGTGCAATTGATACGTTAGGGACCAAAACGGAACGGATTGAATACTTTGGGTACCAAAAATGCCAGTAAGTCCCCCCAGAGACTCCTCCCTCCCTCTCTCTCTCTCTCTCTCTCTCTTCACTCTTCTTCAGGTTCGGCCGAAGGGCGTACATACGGTGACGAAATATTGCGTCCAAGATCTGTCAAGCACCGGGCCCCAGCACCCACACGACCAAGGTTCCTCTCTCTCTCTCTCTCTCTCTCTGTATGTATGTGTGCGGTGTGTGTCTCCGTTTTAGATTAGGGGTTCGATTGGATCGTAATGGACGTACAGTTAACAGTGTAGCTTGAAACTAGGTTTTTGAGGTAGAATCCTACCCTGGCAATTTGCGACCAAGAGGTAATTGGAAACTGGAATCCAAACCCCGAGCTCTGTTCATTTCTGTTAACTGTAATTTTAAATCAATTACCTTGAAAAAATAATACGTACAAACAGATAAATACAATCACTTATAAACTAGCTTACCTTTCATATACTGTACAAAACTAAACCCATTAGGCCAAAATCCGTTAGTGGTTAATTTGATCGATCTTCTGGAAAAAGGTTTTGGCCGTACACTGGAAGCCCTAGGAGATAAAATGGGGCAAGGACAATATTGTCATTTCACCCGGGGACTGTGGGGCCCAAACACCAAAACGACGTCATTTTGGTCAAACATTTTTAAAAATAGGGAAGGCTCGATATATGGAACCAGCCCTTTTTTTTTTTTGGACAGAAAAAGTAACTTTTTCTAAAAGTGGAACGTCCTCTAAGTTGTTGATGGTTTGTGAGTAGAGCTACTGTATCAAAAACAATGTTTGTTAACAATTTTTTTGTTAGTGAAAACGAGATGGTAAAATATTAAAACTTTTTTTGTGTGGAAACAAGATGATAAAATGCATTAAATTTTTAATATTTTTTGTTAGTGTAAGCGGAGCCTTAGTGTCTACCTGCTTGGATTTATGCAAATATGGTATATAAATGCACTGTTTTAAAAATCGTTAGGCGCTAGTCTGACGAACAAGGGACGCTTAGCATTTACACGTTGACTAGTCGACCGCCTAGGTGCTTAGGCGGGGACTAAGCATTGACTAGTTGGCTGCCTAATCTAGGTATTGGACTATTGCCTAGCGCCTAGATGGGAACCAGTTGGCCTAGGCGACAGACTTTTAGAAAACCGATAAAATGAATAGTACGTCAAAATTTTCTTGTTTAACACAATCCTAAAGGCTGCCTAATCTAGGTATTGGACTATTGCCTAGCGCCTAGATACGGAAATAGTTTCAAATTCTACAATATTATGGAATCTAGTTGAAGTAATTTAAAATTTGGTTTATGTCGAGTTATGGAGTAATAATTACGTTGCCATACAAAATCCTTTGTAAAAAAAGTGAGACATTTTAGATTACAAAATATTCAAAAAAGTATAGTCCGAAAAGAATCTCAAACCCAACTTCTAATATTTGTGTTTAGACTATTTTAAGTAGGGTTAGCAAATCAATCGAGCTATTCGTGAATTTTTCGAAACTCGACTTAATAAAGGCTCGTTCGAGTACTAAACGAGCCGAATCTGAATATGTTAGTATTCAACTCGATTAGGCGCTCGTCAAATTTTTATAGAGTTCATGCTGGGCTCGAGCTTTGATTAATAACTTAATGAATGAACCTTTAACCCTCTAAATCCCGACTTGTTTGCAGCTTTAGTTTTAAAGCTTCTAAAATTTCAAAATATGCACATAGAAAAATGCACTATAATCCCGTCGAAGTTCTATTCTTCTCTTCGGACTCGGATCCTCTCCACATATTTCCCTCCCCACATCTACCACACCTTTTAATCAAAACATACCACCTCATTAATGAATTGGATGGATGGCCCAGATTAAATCATAGCCCGAAGTTTGGAGCCTCTAAATTACACGACGTCGTTTCTCTCTTTGCTCCAAATGGAAGCTAACAGTTGCCGTTTTCTCTTTTCCCTAACCAGAGAAAAAATTATCCCATTGATTGAATCTCATGAAACCATCTCTCTCTCTCTCTCTCTCTCTCTCTCAACCCAGTTCCACACCACCACCACCGACGCAACCCCGCCACCGATGCCACCACCGCCACCCCTTCCTTTCTTGCCAACTCCTCTCTCTTTTTGTGTGTAAAGCCCGATTTCTAAAAATGCACTTACGTAACTCTAATTAGGTTCCAGTATTTTTAAAAGAAATGGGATTAAGGTTAAGTGGATATTTTCTATCTACGTTTTTAGGATACGAGGATAGCATGATATAATTTTAGGGGTTCAGTACTTTTCTTTAGGAAGCGAACGACACCATAATGATCCACACATTTTTATTAATCTACATTGTAATTTTAAGAAATCGGAACCCAGACATGAATTGTGGAATCAGAACAATTTTTAGTAGATAGCAAAATGGAGTTTAGTATTCCATTTATCCTAGCACCACACGTGTCCAGGCTAGGAAGTCTAACTGTTGCATGTGTCCACATGTTCCCTAAGGTAAGAATGACTAATAGCCTATGTCAAGTTGGGCTGACTCCCACATCGGGAGTTTGGGTTTGGGTGTGTGTGTTTAAAGGGTTCATTCTACCTCTCCCTAGTCAGCAATTGCCTAGGTGAGTTGGTAGGTCAAATTACCATCTTGACCTTCATAAAAAAGAAGAAGACTAATAGCCATATATGTTGTAATTGTCAAAGAAATAGGAAAAAGAAGAGATACAAACAGTAGAAAGGAATAGAAGGAGAACTAGCGCAGCGAACCCTTTCCTCCTGACCGTACGTCTTTCCGCACCACCGCTTGCCATTCCGGAGATCCTTTGGGTAAATTCCTCTTTCTTCTTCTCTCTCTCTTCTCCCTACACGATCACCGCCCGTGGCGGCAACTCTAACCACCGGCCCTTTTATTTTCCCTTTCCCCTCTCTATTGTACATGGCCGGAACAGCTGTGGCCGTGCCGCAGCTGATGTGCATGCTAGGTAGGTAGTATTCATACAAATCAAGTATAATAAGAATCTAGGTAGAGTTGATTGTTTTGTTAAAAAAAAAAGAAAAGAAAAGAAAAGTTAGGCTACTGTGATGTGCCATGGGGGTGTGATGGCTAAGCTGTGTGTACATGTGTGAATTAGATGTATATATGTGCGTTTGAACCAAAAAGGAAGAAAGCAGTGGACGTATATATATAATTGAGTTTTGTGCTTGTGAGATTAGCTGTGTATATATCAGAATATGGATATTAGGTTAGTTTCTAATTAAATATTAGTTTTGTTTGGATTAAATCACTAGAACCTTGTATACTCAATTAATTAAAGTTCTGCTAGTTACTGGAATTATAAACATATATATTTTTACATACGCAAAGAGCCTAGTTCTTTGATCAATTTGGTTATAGGGATGTTACATTCGTATTGACCCCGAACTGATTCTAAACCTATATGGGCCAACTCACGATCGAGGAGAAGGCCTAGAATATTTCAATTACATTTTTGAACGTGTTGTGACGTGAAGTAATTGGCAAATAGGTCCATTCGAGATTTAAGCAAGAACTTGGTCAATTCTTTAACTTAGCACATGAGAAGTCAAAGGTGAGATACTCTAACCTTCGTTATATTGCTTTTTCAAGCAAATTATGTTATGTGTTTCATATGCCCAAAGTTATGATATGTATACAAATAATCAAGAGAGTATGATTTAATGACATGATTTATGCCTCTCATTTTATGCCATGGAAATATGCTATGAACTCTTTATTCAAAGACGATAATTTTATGAGAATGACTATGTTTAAGAAAGGATAATTCCATGAACACCAGCCTTGCATTTTAAAGGTGACGGTGTAATGTTATTATGATTCTATGAACACCGGCCTTGCCATCTAAAGGTGACGGTGTAATTTTTTTATGATTCTATTATCTCAAAGGTTGATGCATCCAGATAGCGGTGTCCCGGGTCGGGGGGGAGAGATTTTAAAGATACCATGACCAACGAAGGGGTTATAAGGGAGGAATGTTATGTGGCATCCAGCTGCTAGTGAATAGATCATTTCCCAACACGTGGGGTCGCTCCCCTATGCATGTTAAGCTGTTGGATGTTCATCTCAAGACTATGCAAGCTTTATATGATGCAAGTTTATTTGATGAGCTTGATGCTATAGTTATGATACGTTATGTCTAAGAAGTTTACAAAGGTTATTTCCATGGTAAAACGTGTAACTTTGGTACTGTATCTCACACGAGCTTTCGGCTTATGAAAATTAATTATTTTCCTACAGGTATTGCCAAGTAGGATCGAGAAACGCTACTGCCTGGGGGACATGTAAAGAAAGTATTTAATCAACGTTTTGAAAACTTCAAGGTTGGGAATTGACTACTCCCTGTTTGGTGAAATGTCACTTTATATTGCAAAGTTTTTTTTTTGGTCAATGTTGCAAAGTTTTTAAACCTCTAAGACTCTGATGGTATTTTTATGTCAATAATACTTCCGCGTTTTTAAAATTTTACATTTTTACAGCCTTTGCATCTCTTGGACTGAGAAATGAGGCCTCGGATGGAGGTTAGATCCACTGGCCGGTCACGATTATCCTATCATTTTAACAACTTTTGGGGTAGGGTTGTGAGACACTCTCTCACTTCGAACCATGCTAGAAGAAACTCAAGGCAAAAAATTCTCGAACCAGAAACTTTGATTGAAGTCAGGTAAATCACTCATTTTGCCCTAATTTCTTTACAAAATAGCTACTAGTTTTTCAAATATTGGTTAAAATTAGTTTGCGAACATTTTTCCGAAAACCCCCTAATCTCAGAGTATAGTTTTTTTCTTTTCAAACGAGGGCTTTCTAAAATTAATGTCTTGTAAAATCGATGGGAAATATTCAAGAAGGAAATGAGATCAATTGTTGATTTTTGTATTCTCTTCATGTTGTTAATTTCTGTGATTTTCCATATAATAGGGGTTCAATACTGAGGTTATCATTTTGATTTGCTGTAGTTCATGATGAGAGGCTGAAATAATGTTTGTAGGAGCTGCAGAGGTTCCTAAACTTGATGTTGCAACTACTCTCTCACTGCCGTTGAACACACTTCATCCGATGATCACATCACGGCGATCTAGATCACTCAATGAGAAACTATCAACCTTCCTATTACACCATTCCAATCCATTCACCAACCATATTCCTTCTCTCTCTTACCACCCTCCTCACCCCACCAGACCCAAACCCCCTCACAAACCCTCCAAAAAACTCCTCCCCAAACCAATCACTTTCATAACAGACCTCAAAGAATTCCAAAACCCAGATGAAGCCCTCTCTCTCTTCAACGACTACACCCAAATTGGTTTCAAACACGACTACCCATCCTACTCCTCCCTCATTTACAAGCTCGCTCGTTGTCGAAACTTCGAACCCGTCAAAACCCTTCTCCATAGCATTAAACGCCACAACATTCAATGCAGAGAAGCCCTTTTTATTGGCTTAATTCGTCATTATGGAAAATCCCAGTTGCCAGAGGAAGCCATTAATCTGTTTCAACAAATGACTAGTTTTAACTGTGTCCGTACGTTGCAGTCTTTCAATACCCTCCTCAATGTTTTGGTTGACAATGGGAGGTTAGAAAAGGCGAATGAGATGTTTAAGTGCGCGTCGAAAATGGGTTTTAAGCCGAATGCCGTTTCGTTTAATGTTATGATCAAGGGGTGGCTTGAGAGGGGTGAGTGGGAACAAGCTCGCCGGATGTTTGGTGAAATGCTCGAGAGAGGAGTTGAACCCTCGGTGGTAACTTATAATTGTCTGGTTGGGTATTTGTGCAAGAAAGGTGACTTGGATAGGGCTAAGGGTATGCTCGATGACATGGCCAAGAAAGGGCAAAAACCTAATGCAGTCACGTACTCGTTGTTGATGGGAGGTTTGTGCTCTTTAGATAAGTACAACGAAGCGAAGAAGATGATGTTTGATATGGAGTATCGAGGGTGTAAACCACAGATGGTGAATTATGGTGTTTTGATGAATGATCTTGCAAAGAGAGGGTTGATTGAGGAAGCCAAGGCTTTGCTTCATCAGATGAAGAAAAAACGATTTAAGCCTGATGTTGTGACTTACAATATACTGATTAATTATCTGTGCAAGGATGGGAGAGTTGCTGAGGCGTACAAAATCCTTGTGGAAATGCAGGTTCAAGGTTGTGAGCCAAATGCAGCCACGTATAGGATGATGGTTGATGGGTTTTGTCGAGTTGAGGACTTTGAAGGAGGTTTGAAGCTTTTGAATGCAATGTTAGCAAGTAAGCATTGCCCACGTCTCGAAACGTTTTGCTGTTTGATTAGGGGATTAGCCAAGTGTAGCAAGGTGGATGATGTTTGCTTTGTTTTGGAAGCTATGGAGGAGAAGAAAATGAGATTTGATCTGCATTCTTGGGAAGTGCTAGTTAGGGAAGCTTTTGGCGAGGATCATGGCAATGCAAGCAGTCTTGTGACTGAACTGATTTCTGCTCATCAGTAGGCTTCATGGAATATGCCTCGGTGGTCCATGGTAATTGGCAATGTACCATCTAGCACAACTATCATGAGGTCAAATCAAGCATTGGGTGGTTGGTTTGGAACTTATTCATCATATTGCTGTGGGAAACTATCGTGATTATTTGACAGAGTCAAACGGTTGATCTATTTTGATTCAGGAGGCCGGTGCTATCCCGCATGAGGAGTTCTTAGTTTTTTGGCCTTTGGCTTCCTTCGTTGTGGGAAAAATGTAGAAGCAAAGACACTTTCGTGGATGGCGACATTGGCAAGATTGGGGACCCCTTGTGGGGTTAAGTGGAATATGTTGGAGACCTTATAGGGTAATGGAAGTGACCAAATTACAGCTTTGAGGTCCAATACTTTTGGCAATTTTTGGTAAATTGCCTTCAGCATACAACAGTGCCTCCAAAAATTTTCATGTCCTCTTGAACTTTTGAAATTGGAACACTAGACAATGTGGGCAAAGAAGATGATACACTCTGGAAATGGGGTCTTTCATTGGCTAATCTTTGAAATTCGAATACTCACATGTGTTTGAATTTGCGCATCTCTGCTTGTAATTGACATTGCCTTTGCATCACTAGATATGGTCACATTGTAACATCTGTATCACCATATCCCTATACTGTAGGCAATGTACAAACACTAGCAGGAGTACGAGTTCCATATGCAATTGTGGGATGGCGGCTTTGAGCTGTTGTACGAGAGCAAGATTTGATTATGATTTGAACAATCACAGTTGAAGGATATAACTTTATATATATCTCGGAATGTACTATAGACCATTAGTAATAGTTGTCTCCCTTTCTCTCACCAATATCAAACTTCTTACTAAGGAGGTATAAAAACTTGTTCATTTTTTTGTTCACAATTTTGAATCTCTCGGAATGTACTATAGACCATTAGTAATTTAGTAGTCTCCCTTTCTCTCACCAATATCAAACTTCTTAAGAGCATCAACACCAGCACTGGTAAAATGCAAAAATAGCTTTTTTGACTAAGAAATGGTCCAAAGGAGAGCTGCACCAGATTCTCTAAAAGGGACGGTAAAATAAATCTATGAACAGTTCGTCGGTACCTTTACCGTGGCACTGTGCATCAAGTTTCCAATATTTTATTATTTTCCTACCCTTCTCTCTCTCTCTCTCTCTCTCAATTTGCAATTTGGGTTTTGCTGAAAGGAGGGAAAAAATGTAAATTTTAATTGGTGTTAGGTAAAATAAATAATATTGGTGTAGTTGTGAAAGAAAAAGTTGATAGGTAAAATAGAATTATAAACTGTTCACGAGGTAGTATTGCTACCGACTGATAAACTTGCTCTAAGGTGGTATAAAAACTTGTTCATTTTTTTGCCCTTCATTTTTTTGATATTATATTGAGCTTAAAGAGAGAGAGAGAGAGAGAGAGAGACTAACAATGCCTGTAAACTGAAACAAGTTTTGATCATTGATCACTAAAAGCCAATGTATTAAGATGAAGTAATGAAGCTGTCTGTTGGTCTCCCATGTACCTTATATTCCGTATATGCATAACTAAAAAAAGAAATAATAGGATAAGCTAGATGTAAAAAGCCCTTTTAAAAATACTGCTATTTCTGAGCTAAGCTAAACTGCTTTACATCAGCTGTATTTTACACCATATCGTCTTTCTGTTCCAATGCACAATTCAGATGAACCAAGTCACGGAATCATAAACGTCACCGCTTTACCAGAAGCCTGAGAAAGAAGAAGAAAGGTATAAGCGCTGCTCAATGGCGTTGTAAAGATGATACTACAGGAGACTATTGATATCATCATTCTACTTCAGTGTCAGCTATGGGCAACAGCATTACCATGCATGGATGTCTAACTATGCTCATGTTGCAAATGTTGCTTCCATGTTCACGGGAGAGCTCAAGCTGCACGTGCGGGATGCTTTTCCAACTCTCTCCAAGCGCCGGCTTATGAGTGCCTCCCTCTCCGCTCACCATGTGATTGGTCACCTGAGAATATGCACATGCTGCAAACTTAAGCTTTTTACACGCACCCACGGATCACTGCTGATAATGAATCAATGCCAACGAAGGCATCATCAAAACCCAAGGATGACAGAAAACTTAATCTCGATCTTGAATTGATGACTGTAATAGGAAATCAACTTCTTTGAAATCAGAAAATCAACTACCATAAACATGGTACTCGTTTTATTAGTTTCACTAATCCATATTGCTTTATCTACATCGGATATAATAGGTGTTTTACAATTTTCAAAATGCGTATCACTCTACAATTCAACTGTATTGAAACAAACACATAGTATGGTTGATATATCACTCGTTTATACTTGTCACCAGTCAGTAAAAACACAGGTTCATCAGCTTCTATGATCTGATGAGATTTACGCTAGTCTTTAGATGTAGTGTAAGATACAGCTTTAATCATCAGATGCAATCCTGATTGTGGAGACACAAACACCCATTAACTGAATATACCTTTTTATTATTTTATCACCTGAACACAAATATGTGAAGAAAAGCGAGATTAAACCAATTACCCAGTATTTTCGCAGTGCAAGAAGATGTTAATGAAATTTAGAGTTCAATACTTACCAACACAGCAAGGTTATGCTCTTGTGCCAACTTTTTTAGTAATGATCCAGCAGAAATCATCAAAGCACGCCCTGTATTGACCAGTCAAACATAAGCCCATTTGTTCCACACACACAGCAATTACGCTTTGGCATAAGAATGAACAAGATTCCTTGCATGGAAAACCAAAAATAAATAAAAGGAAAACACATCCTATAAATGGCATCCTGAGTATGAACAAGAATGGGTAAGAATCACGTCTCAACTGCAGAAGATCTCGTTTACATTGGCAGCATGAGCCTGCTTCACCATAAAAACTGACAATTGAAAAATCAGGGCTTTCGGTAGAAGTCACGTATCAGCTATTTTACACAGACTCGGGAATGAATGTTGGACACATGGATAGGGGTCCAACCTGTCAAATCTCTTCTTGAAGTATTCGCGGCCTAGGCAAAAAGGATTTTCACAGTCTAAACTAGTATATGACACCTGCCTGATTGAAAGTACCTTTGTCTACTTGAGAGAAAGCAAGAAAGAAACAATAGAATAAGGATGAACGGAAAGAAATAAGAAAAGAAAAATGCACACTTTGCATTAGACATAAATGCAGAACATAATCCTTTCTCCTAGAATAATGAGGTGCAAAGAATTAACTACCATGTGATCCACTGCCACCAAGTATGGGGGTAATAAGAGAAGAAATCGAATCAACAATAAGCAGCAGCACCCGATCACCAGTCTGCAAATTAACAAGTTATCAAATATCCTGCATGTGCTGTATTTTAATGACAAAGAAAAGAAAGCTAAATGTGCTGTATTTTAATATAACCTGAGATATTAAATTGGGCTTCAGCTGATGTAGCAAATCCAACAGTGTAAAAATGTCAAACACAGAGCGACATTCTACGCTCTTCAATACTCTTTGAAGAACTTTTTGGTTTCCCTACAAGAAAATGGCCAGGAAAAATGTTAGAGACTGAAGAGGGGCTTTGAGAAAGTAGTGAGGGGGCATGCATGATGAAGAAGATATCTCGGGCGAGAAACCACTGAAATGCCAAGCAGATGCAAACCAACCCATCACCCATGCACCAACACACACATGAAGACATTGCCCTAAGGTAGCGGATACGTTTCTGTACTACTGATGACTGAATGCCTTACAGTTCAAAAACTCTAGCACATGTTTGCCTGGTGGCAATAGAAATGTAGAAAGAATCCATAACATGCCCTCAAAGAAGTTAACTCTTCCATCCCTTGATTTATCCCAACCACAGAGAAGATAAAATGAACAACAAAAGTAACTAGCAGTCTAGCAATCGCATATTAAAACTACTATTTTCAACCTCTTTACTAGCAGGATCTGATATTAGAAACTGGGCAATGCGTTTAGGTGAAAAGGAGTTGCCTGTGTCTAAGAATAAAACTCCACCGACTCTTGCAACAGTTGAGGCAGCTTTTAGGCAGACCTAAACGGTAACAAGCATTCATTTACTGATAGCAGATGTGAAATCTCAACAAACTCAGAAGCATATATAACTGCATGTAAGCAGGATAGGTCGGATATTGAATGTATTCCTACCTGTGTTTTACACGACGATGATGGCCCAACCAGTTCTGTTAGATGGCCCTGATGGAATCCTCCTTGAAGCAGCATATCGATCCTGTTTCAAATAACAACCATAGGTGTTTTACTTTTCCGTGCAGCATACTGTCATCACGGAAAAAAAAAAAAAAAGCAATTGCAAGACCAATGACCTTTCACATCCACTAGATAGAATGTGTTTATTCTGTTCAGCATCTTCCAACAGCTCCAAACCATTCAACCATGGTTGATGCTGACAATCTATGATAGAGAGGACCTGGGTAATACCCTACTTGCAAGAAAGTGCACATGTTGTACTGGAATACAATAGAAACAACAACGCATTAAAGCAAATTTTCTATCAAGTAGCTAACCTCCTTTAATCTCTCTGAAGTAGAATGTTGCTCTGCCAAAGCAGCTAATACATACAGGTCTTGAATGAGAAAATCTTCAACTGAATGGGAATAGTAACAGTTATAACTAAAACAAATACTCATCCCAACCAGTTCGTGATAAAGTACCAAATACTTTTTAAAACAATTACAAGTAAAGGGGTGAACCAGATTGATGCGCAATTTCAGTCCTAGAATGGAAAAAAAAATAACTTTAAAATGGAAGAAGAAGAAAGCTTCTTTCAAGCAAACAAATCAAATGTACTCTGGTTATAGTTTTACAAGTTTCTAATCCACTTTTTTAAAAAGCTACAGAAAAAGCATTGTTCAGATGAACTGAAATCAAATAGAAAGAACGAGAAATTTAACAGAATGATAAAGGACAAAAGATTGTAACAATTTAAGTGATGATCACTAGGTTTCTCGAAAAAATTAGAGAGGGAAAAGGAAAACGGAGGGAAAGTATACCTGAGAAAATGCCATGAGAAGCGCAGAACTGCTGGAAATTGGAGTCGACTATGGGATACTCGCGCTCCAGAGATTTCAATGGCGCCATCTCCCTCTGTGGAAGATGCATTCGAGCTGTGAGGGATGCCGAAAGGAATGGCTTGGATGCAAGAGAGGCAATCAAGGCTATATTAAGGAGGATTCAGAATTTGCTTCTGACAATGATGTCTTCGACTATTCCAATTCACGTAAGGATTGTTTCTTCTGCTGGGGAGCTTAATTATGGGGGTCGTGTCCTCCTTCTGTGTTTCACAATTCGTAGTGCTCCTATAGGCTATGTTGTGCAATATTTGTTCACCTTTGTAATGTATTCTTTATGGCTTTATTACGTAATGCTCCTATCAAGTTGTCATTCAATAACTTGGCCCTCTTAGCGGTTTCTAGGGAGCCCAGGGCAATCATGATGGCTGCCTATAAGATGGCTAAGGCATCCACGTTGTTTTATGTAATGGTGGTCTTACGTATAAGTGCTTAATCATTAGTGTTGACTGTTGTGCTTAAAGAAAGAATTATACTTCTACAGCTTTCATTAAAGTAAGGGATAACTGAACAAATTTGTCTACAAATTGAAAGCACTCTCACACACCACAAACGCACTGAGAGAGTAAAGGTTTTTATTTGTTCCAATGTTAGCATCCTTCACATGATAAACAAGCTCTAAGCCTCTAATCGTGGGCACAAAATAAAACTCAAATAAACCGAAAGTTTCACCCTAAATTTTCATCATGAAGATCCAACCCTTGAGCATTGTTTTCCAGCACTAATTCCCCAAAGTGAAGTTAAAAATAGAGTCCAATACCAGGCTTCAACAAAATCAGCACAACAGATGCACTCATCACTTCGTAAAATCTAATCAACAAAATCGCATTGCAGTGATTGGGAAGAAATCAAGGGGCCACAAACAGCCCTAAGTTAGCAACACCCATACACCGACCAAAAATTCAGTCTGATTTCGTTTGTACACATATACAAGTACATAAGCATGTATACATAAATACCTAAGCATATATATATATATATATATATATATATATATATACAAGTACATACGCGTAGGCATCCCGCATCCGTGTTTCTCCCGCACATAAACTCCTGTATGTATGTATGTATGTACATATATATATATATATGTATATATAGAGAGAGAGAGAGAGAGAGAGAGAGAGTGTACCAGATTTCAGGCGTCGGGAGCTCAAAATCGACGACGGGCTAAACCGACGGGAGCCTCATCGGTGGCTGGCTTAATACGACGGGTAGAGATAGACGGAAGCCCTTCGTTCGTGCCCTAGCTGTGAGGGATAAGAAGGCGGGAAACGTGGTAGCGCGGAATACAAAGAAGAAAGCGTTTTTGCCAAACACGGTAAGGCAAAATACTCCACGAAAACCAAATGGGTAAATGACCGTTACGACTGAGAACATTTGTTAATGCTGAAAATATCATTGACGGATATTAATTATCAAAATACATCCTGAGCCGTCATTTTTCCTACCCATTTTATTATCCATATCCAAAATTTAAGTAAAAAGCTTAAAAACTCATCTTCAAAAACCTATTTTTACTCTTATTAATTATAAGTGTTTCACTCATTAATTTCAAGTATGCCATTCAAAAATAAATTTGGGTACAAATATGGGTGTAGCATCGGAGATATCGTACCCAAATCAAACTTTTGACTCAAACTTCTTTCTCAAATTTGGATAAAAAAGGGGTAAGGATGGGAGATGCTCTATGCACTCTCTTTTTTGTTGTTTGTTTGGTTTTTATACCGTTCTGTTTCTTGTACTTCATCTTTAACATTATTGATGAACTTCTTACTCTAATACCCCCAAAAATTAAAAGAAGGGTAAATTACATTTTGCCCCCTCAAACTACCACCCATTTACAGTTTGCCCCCTCGAACTATTTTTTTTCCCACTTAACCTCCTCCAACTACCTTTACCCGTTATCGTTGCCCCTTCCGTTGTGGTTCCGTTAGCTTTTTGGACGGAAAGGTGCATGTGCAGGTCACATGCCATCTTAAGTGACCTTTTAAGACATATTTGTCCTTCTTCTTCCTTTGATATGTATATATATACATATATACACAGAACCACACTGTTCCAACGGGCAAAAAACCAGGTCCTCTATAAAGCTGAGCATCCCACCCCACTCCCCCAACGGGTCAATTCCTCTCTCTCTCTCTCTCTCTCTCTCTCTCTCGCGCGCGCGCGCGCGCCGGCAATGGAAGGAAGCAGTTCGAAGCAAAACTTCAATGGCGAATTTGGGGTTTTCTGCAGGTGCGGGCAAGAAGCACCTCTTGAGGAGTCTAGAACAAAGAAGAACCCAGGTAGAAAGTTTTTTGGGTGTCCAAACTACAAGGTGAGTTTTTTGCTGAGAATCGTCAAATTTAAAACCAAAGAAGTACAAATTCAAGCTTGGATTTTTTTTAATGTAGAATTCGGGCTGTGGATTCTTCATTTGGTATGATCAATATGTACGACAAAGAGTCAAAAGTATTGAAGGCCTCCCATCAGTTGTTCAAAAGTCAGAGGATTCAGTTGGTCTACAAACAAATGAAGACAACAATATTGACGAATTAAAGAAGGAACTGAAGGTATTGAAGAGGAAGATGCAGAAGATGGAAAAGCAAGTAGATGAGCTGTATATTTTGAACCAGAGAAGAAACATGAGGGTTCCTAGCAATTGTACTATTCTGTTGTTTGCAATTGTAATGTTGGTTATATGGTGGTTGTACTAGGCCTTCAATCCAGTGATTACAGTCAGGGCCGGCCCCGGGGTAAGCCCCACAAGCCCTCGGGCTTGGGCAACCCCCCGGGCTGGGCATCCCAAAAAAAAAAAATTCAGGTTAGATATAAATACAAACAAGCTTCCCATATTTGCCAAAAGGCATCAGCTGGGCATTGTGGCCAACGCATGCAGTCAAAGTTCCAGGCGATCCAGGTTCGAATCCTGGCGCCTCATCCACTGTTTTAACCTTTTTTTTTTTTTTTTTTCCATTTTTATTCTACCTCCTTTTGTTTTCCTCCCAATCTACAATTAATTTTTCATTTTTGTTCTATCTCTTTTTGTTTTCCTTCCAACCCACAATATTACCAAAAAAAAATTCAAAATTATTTTGTTGGAAATTTTCTGACTTAACAAACACATTAGTGAAGTACTAATGTAGATATATTCTTACATTTGATTAAAAAAAGTCATAGTTAAAATAAAATTAAGCAAGCTAACATAGTTTCTGTTTAGAAATTGATATTAGCACTCCAAAAATTGATGGAGGTACTCTAAAAAATAAAGGAAAGTGGCTTTGGAATTACACTGCTATATTGGAGTGCCTCCATCAAATTTTGAAGTGTCAATATTAGTTTCCTTTTTGTTTTTACCTTTGAACTATCATTTTGCAAGAGATTAAATAGATTGGTGATGATCTCAATTGAAAATGATGCATCATTTCATTAAGAGCATTTAGGGACTCTTTTTTTGGTAACTTTTTACACTTTTTAAGACAGGCCATTCTTGTGATATATATATCAACTAAAAAGCACAAAAAGCAGAATAACCAAAACTTAGTGGAATGGATCCGAGTTCATAGATAAGCAAAATATGACGACTTAATTGAGAAATTTGCTTTAAAAAATACAAAGGGAAGTTATTTTTTTTAATCGGATCATGTTAATTATAAAGCACAATAACCGGGGTAGATTTGATGTTGATTTTTACGATATTATTCAAGCTAAAGGAACATGTAACTTTGATGTCGTTGTTTTTTTTTGGTACTTTTATATATATATATATATATATAAAATTTTGTATGGCTTAATAATAGGTGGGCAACAAAATACAAGGTTGGGCTTGGGCAACCCAAATGTCGGGGCCGGCACTGATTACAGTGTATGTAATGTTGGCATGAGTCACCTGTTCTTGGCCTTCAATTCAGTCATTACATGTGTAAAACAATTAAGAACTGATGTAGGGCGGCGTATGAACTACGAAATAATCGCACAATCCAGAGGCAAACAAACAATCCGAATATATAGGACGCAACTCTAACCCTAAAAAGTGTAAAGAAACCATACTAAAATTATTACAGACCCATAAAATAGAGGAAAAAAACAAGAATTCTGAAAAAAAAAACGGGCTAAAACGAACTTTCCTACGAAAAGTTATGGACAAAACAAAATTTTTTGGGATCGAAGGCCCATTTGGAGACCTAAACGGTCTCAGAAGGCTAAAATCCACACGGCACATGGCCAAAGGCCAAGTGTCCTGACCGTTGGGCCGTTTCGGATCGAACCCAAGTGGGCCCAAAGCCAAATCTCTCGGTCAATTATTTACGAAAATACCGGCTAGTAGAAATCATTTTACAAAGGCCAACATTTCATATATGCCATAAGTTCCCATAGCATCAAAATACAACATCCAAAAGCCAACATTTCATATATGCCATCAGTTCCCATAGCATCAAAATACAGCATACTTAGTTCATGCTTAAACAGATCCCACGTTCCACATAAACATGTGTACCAAAACATAACCACAGCCTGTAGTTTCTACATAAACATGTAGTGAGGCTGTGGTTATGATAGATCTGCAAAAAGGGTAAGTTCCCATAGTCTTCATAACTTAGCCTTAACACACCATACTTAGTCTAATATAGCATACTTAGTTCACTACTTAAACAAACACTTAAAATGCTGCATACTCAGAGGTTGGGTACTGGGGAATGTTGGATGAGGTTTGTGATAGACCAATCTGAGTAGCACTTGAAGAGCCCTGTGAAGGGACAAGCTGGGCAGTCCTCCCTCTGGCCATTGCTCCACTACCTCTGGCCAGTCCTACACTGCCTCTGGCCATTGCTCCACTACCTCTGGCCAGTCCTACACTGCCTCTGGCCATTGCTCCACTGCCTCTGGCCAGTCCTCCACTGCCTCTGGCCATTGCTCCACTGCCTCTGGCCAGTCCTCCACTGCCTCTGGCCATTGCTCCACTGCCTCTGGCCAGTCCTCCACTGCCTCTGGCCATTGCTCCACTGCCTCTGGCCCTTGCTCCACTGCCCCTTGCTCCACTGCCCCTTGCTCCCGTGCCTCTGCCCCGTGCTCCCCTACCTCTGCCTCTTGATCCTGAACCAGCTTCAATCCCCTTGCCCATGTCATTTGTACCAGCTGCTATCCCCTTGCCTTTATCACTTGTACCAGCTGCAATCCCATGGTCCTTCATTATATTATTCCACTACATTGCAGATAAAAACATAACAAGTATTTCAGTAATATGCCAGGTAAAAACAACCCCAACTTTCATATTTACATTGCAATAAGATACGTACCATTATAGATGTCATTCCAGCAATAGGCCTTGAATTATCAATTATGATACCAGAACTTTGTGAAGTGGATCCCATTGTGATGCCTCTCCCCCTTCCCTTTTTTGGTGCCACTGGTCCTTTGCATGTTCTGGTATTGTGGCCCAATTCCTGACAGTTACTGCACCTTAAGGACTGGTGAGTCCTTTTTGCCAAGTGTGGGTTGTTAGGCTCATCTGGACCTCTTCTTCTAGCCTTCTTAGGCCTACCAGGTGGCCTCCTTAGTGGGGGAGGCACAATAGGGTCAAACTCAGTGTGCACCCATTCAGTTTGATCTGGTATTGGGTGTATTATGGGGGCATAAGCCCTCATGTAGCTATCTCTATTGTAGCATTCATTCACATAGGACTCAGGCTGCCTCTTAGCACTCATTATAGCAGCTACAGCATGAGCACAAGGGATTCCAGTCACATCCCACTTCCTACATACACAAGTGTGGTTGGCCAAGTCCACAACCAATGTTCTAACCCCATGCCAAACCTCATAAATATGATTACCAGCATATGCAACTTCACAATTTCTTGCTTCAACCTTCATTTCCTCTATAATCTTCTGAATCTTTGGACACAAGGTCCCATTACAGGTGACAATCCAACTTCTTTTTTCCTCATACCTACTCATCAGTTGTCTTCTAATCATCTCTAGCATTGTAATAATTGGTTTGTCCCTAGCTTCCCTAATGTAATGGTTGAATGATTCAGACACATTGTTTGCAAGCATATCAGACTTTGCTCTAGGGCTAAACATAGACCTACACCACACACTAGGGGACTCCCTCATCAACCATTCATATGCATCTACATTTTTTTCTTTTATCTTGTTCATGTTTTCTTCCCAACCTGCCACTGTGTAAGCCCTAGCTGCAGACCACATCAAGTCTTTTAAGTCCTTACCTTTGAACATGATATTGAAGTTTGCATACATGTGCCTAACACAAAATCGGTGATCAGCAGTAGGCATTAATTGCTTGAAAGTCTCTACCAAACCCTGCAATGACATAGACAAAAATTAGTTAATCAAAAAAATTTGGCACTGAATATTTCTTGTACAGTCATAAAAACTAAAAAAAAATGTATGTATACCTTCTGTCTATCTGAAATGAAGGTCCAACCATGCTCCTCAGGCCTGCCTATGATAGAAATCAAGTTCTCAAGGAACCAAGTCCAACTGTCCTTAGTTTCAGCTTCAACTACAGCCACTGCCACTGGGTACATTTGGTCATTTGCATCCTTTGCAATAGCACTCATCAGTTGTCCACCAAATGGTCCTTTTAAATGACATGCATCCAATCCTATCAAAGGTCTACAACCAGATAAAAATCCTCTCATCTGTGCTTCATACATGACAAACATTCTTTGGAATACAGGGGATGTTGCACCAAGAGGCCTTTCAACCTTAAGCAAGGCTGTGGATCCATGGTTGGACCTCCTAACCATCTCACAATAATCCCATAAACTCCAATACTGCTGTCTATGATTCCCCTCAATTCTTTCTAGTGCCCTTTTCTTAGCCCTATAAGCTTGGCTAGTAGATACCTCCACCATATGGTCTCTCTTTGCAGCCTTCCTAATGGCACTTACCTTCCAATTTGGGTCATCAATCAACCTATCCATGTATGTTCTGGCTATCCAAGCAAAGTTAGCATGTCTAAGCCTATACTCTCTTGGACATTGACATGGATGACATTTTAAGCTTTTAATCTGGAATGCAGCTGTCCCCTGGAAATTACTTGCATGAATCCTCCATCCACATTTATTCTTGCAAATGGCTGTCACCCTATTACCATCATTCTTCTTGAACTCAAAGTCTGTTCCATTCAAGATAGTATGCTTCCTTAGGGCAGCCCTAAACACTGCAGCACTGGCAAACATGGTTCCCACTTGCAAGTCTGGGTCATCCATATGCCTATCCTCAAAAAATTCTGGGAAGTCATCCTTTTTTCCATCATCAGAGTGTGGTGGACTGTCAATATCCTCTACATCCACTTCTTCCATAGATGACAACCTATGGACAGAAGATCCCTCACCAAAACCATGGGTTCCCTCACCAAACCCACTTCTTACCCTTTCTGACAGAACTCCACAACCTTCCAAATCCACTACCTCAACCTCAGTGGTAACCTGCCCATTTGACTCAAACAAATCATCCCCATCTGCAAAGTAGTCAATATCACTATCACCTATACTCCCTCTAGGACTACCTGCATTACCCTCACCTGCACTCTCACTGCCTTCATCGTCATCCTCCTTACCATACTCATCAACCACATAAATTGCTATAGTACCTATTTCCTCATGAATTGCAAACATGTCACTTACAGCAATATCTGTGTTTATCTCTCTTAACCCACCATCTAAGTCACAATCTGGCAAACAATGGTACATAATTGCATTTTCAGCACAACCTAATTCCTTAATTATGATTACCATCTCAAAGTAAGACATTAGGTCAGGGTCAATGTCATTAATGAAGTCCACCTTTCCTCCCAAGTACATTTTGCCCAAGGGCATGTCAGTAAATTGACCCCCATGGTGCACCTTAAACGTGTGTTTCGGATCAGCCATCCTAGTATGCAATATAAAAAAAAAAAATTGAAGTTAAACACAGTTTGAACACTTATGTCAGTATATTAATGCAAATCTCAAGTAAAGAAGTTAAAAAATGATACTTTTTGTGTACATGCAAGAAAAAACAGCCCTCCCAGTATGCAATACAACAAAAAAAATGAGGTTATCCATAGATTTTTGAACATGTACGTATACTCATGCAAATCTTAGGTAAAGGAGTAAAAAATGATACTTTTTGTCCATATCCAAGTACAAATAGCCATCCTAATATGCAATACAACAAAAAACATGAAGTTACCCACTGATTTGAACATGCATGTCAGTATATTCATACAAATCTCAGTTAAAGGAGTAAAAAACAAGTACTTGTGGTCCACATACGACTAAAAAATGATCCTTGTATCCGAAAACCAGTGTGGTCCACCATTACATCCCTTTTTCCAACAAAAGCATTGATACTTGTGGTCCACGTGCAATTTTGTAATCGAAAACCACTTTCTTATAGACTAAAGGGAGCTTTATCAAACAAACTAAATACTCTTTAGATAATGTTTATTACAGGTATTAGGGTTCAATACCTGTCTTTGTAGTAGATCTCTTGTATTTAATGCTTCTGATTGTGTACCATTTGCATTCAATCCATAAGAGGCATTTAGGGTTTTTGGATTCAAGACAACAGGTATTAAAGTGTGGTGGTTAGGGTTACCTGTGGGAGTAAAGGGCATTATATAGGGCATGGGATGGGGAAAACGAATTGGAGGGAGAATTTGGCGCCATTTCCCTGTGATGAGATCGATGGGTGGCAGGGGAATGGGGTCCATAGATGGATCGTACAGGAAAGAGATTTCTTGGCTGGGTATATTGTTGGTTGGGGTATAAAAGGAATTTCGCTTGCATCGTTAACGCCATCCATTCTTTACCAGTCGTAGGTAGTTGGAGGAGGTTAAGTGGGAAAAAAAATAGTTCGAGGGGGCAAACTGTAAACGGGTGGTAGTTTGAGGGGGCAAAATGTAATTTACCCTTAAAAGAATGCAAGATAAGGGGAAAAAAATGCATTCTGAAATCACACCTTTTTCATGTAGGGCACACCCCTCTATCCATCCATTTCGCATGCACCTGAGTTATAAAACTTCTTAGGGTAACACTTATGGCAAGTATTTTTTTTTTTTATAAGAGAATGTTCAAACCAGCTTCAGCACACCTTAACTAATTTTAAAATTTTGAAATTAACAACCAGACAAACTCTCCAGTGGCCACAACGTTTAAAATATTTGGCTTGCATGAGATTCAAACTCATTAACTTTTTCCATATAGACAAACATGGTACGTAAGAAAAAGTTCACATGGATTGCCTCATAAGTTTAGGGAGATGTCAATTTCAATTACTGTCGTATTGTCAAACACCAAATTGGAGAGTCACAACTGCGTATGCTTTTTCTATTTTGGAGCATTATAGGAGTCACCCTTTCTAAAAAGCAAGGTTCTGCATTCCAATATTTTCCATGAGAGAAACAACTTCTTCTTCTTTTTTGGATAAGCTCCATGGGAGAAACTTATTACTTATTCATGGCCCAACACAATTTCGACCGTCTATTTTGATAATTAACGATTGAGATCTACTTTTCAATTTTGAACCGTAACAACTAATTTTTATCGGTCAAAAATTGATTTTCAATCCGAACCGTCCAAAACACTTTTGGACGCCCGCAATTGAGCGACGTAAACTTTATTTACGGGTTGCTCCGTAAAGAAGTTTTCCTCATTTTCCATACTTTCCTTCGAATGTACGAACCAAAACAGAGAAAATCAAAGAAACCGTAGTTTTGTGCATTCACGTCTAAAGAATTTCTGAGACAAGCAGTAAACAATTTGCCCTGAGCTTTCAAATGAACAAAAGAGCACAGAAAAACCGCCAGATAAAACAAACTCCCTACTTAGTATTGAGAGATAAAAACCCAATTATCCAAATTAAAAACATACTCCAAAGAAAATTACCAAACCGAAAAACTCGTCAACAATGCTATAAACACTAATTTTCCTATTATTAAAGCTGGAAAAAGGCTGATCCTTTCTCAATTTGGAGGAGGAAAGAAGATGGCTTCATCAGCCCTCTTCGAGCGAAACTGCTGTTCAATGTCTGAACCAACGTTGAACGAAGCTTGGATCACTTCCGGGGACAAGGCCTTCCACGTTCCAATACTTCCGGCCAAATGGGTGAAAATAGGGCTGCAATACGCGATATCAAAGTATTAGATGCATATCATGGTAGATTTGTAGTTTCCCTCCCGGGCAAAGGAATGGAGGAAATAGTGTGAAGATCAGACTCATAAACTAAACACAAAAACGTTGTAAGAGATACTTACTTAGGAGTGGTGATGATGGAGAACCACTCCATGCCTTCCGGATCAGCAATCTTGGAAACAACAAAGAACCTCGGCACAATGAACAAATTACCGGCCTTGAGAGTCGTCTCCAACACACGTTTTCCATCAACCCCAACAACCTGAACGCGACCGCTGCCCCTAACAATGTAAGTCACCTAAAGATTGCAACAAAATCAGGTTAGAGACAAAAAAAAAAACCCCAAGAAAATCAAAAAATACACTACAATCTATTGTTTCACTAATTCATTTATGTAAACAATACGAGTCACCTGAAGAGCTGAGTCGCAGGAAAAACCAGGAGAGCACATAGCACTCCCATCGAGCCTAACAAGATCAGCCCCAAGTCCAACCTCCCCGACCAAAGGCAAGTTCTTAGTGTTCAAAATCACCACCCTACCGCCTTTCTTAATGTCAACGTCCAAAGGAGCTTCCTCACAGTTCAACGCCATCCCATTCCGATGTTCACTATTGGGTTCTGGCAACTTGACACTTGCATCGAGCTTGACAATGCCCTTGCCCGCTTGCTTTCCAACGAGTGTCTTTACGACACTTTCTTCCAAATCCCATGCTCGGCTTACAAACTCAGTTGAGAAGCCATTGAAGATGCTGTTGGAGCCAGTTAGGAAGAAATCAGTGAAGGAACCGGATTTGTGGGCTTTGGAGGTGTCGCCTAGGAAAAGGACTTTGAGTTCGGTGTCCTCCTTGTTGTACCACCATGTGACTACACCAAAAGGTAGGGCAAGGGCATCACCCTTCTTTATAGAGAGCACCTTCTCCTCCTTCTCTGGTAGGACTACCCCAGCAACACCATGGCCTGAACACGGCAAAGAATAAATAAACAAGCAAGGATTTACAGGTTAGAGTGAGGTTGGAGCCAAGAAAATCATGTTAGAGATGAAGGATTAGAATCATTAGATTGACAAGTTCATTACAAGAGTTAATCTAATCATTAAAGATCTATAACCAAACGGTTACCAGCATTCCAAGATTATTCATATCAGTTAATCAAACCATCTTTTATACGAATCAGTCAACTCCCATACTTTAGGCCACAGGGAAGACAGGCAAAAACGTACTTGCTATTTGAATAAAGGGTAGTTAATTAATTCATCAACAAGTCAACAAAGTACAGCAGAAAAAAAAAAAAAAAGAATCATATCCTATATAACAACAGAAGCCTGAAAATAGATCTGGCAAAACAAGTTCCTGATCGGATCTGACAATCTCCGAACAAATAGAATCGACACTGGCTCGGAGATGAGTGAAACCATGCTGATCATGTAACAATTTGCCTAAATAATTATTGACCCCTCAGAAGTACACATGCAGTTATGAATCTAATGGATGTGCATGCATATGTCTGTACTGAATCAACTTAAATTCTGAGAGTGGGATCTAGACAACACGAACTAACTCAAATTTAAGGGCCATTCGTCAAAGGATCAAACCAATTTAGACACTGATCATGGTTGATTGAATGTTGAAACACCATACTGAGTACTGATGAAATCAAACCACGCAGGCTAAACAATTCGGGAAAACCAATGGTCAAAAGCAACAAGGGATCTCATAACTAGAAATCAAGAAGAAGAAAACTAACATGATTAAAACATACCCAAAACCAACCTGTTTCGAGAAATTAAAACAGACCCTTCTCGAAAATTTCAAAACAAAAGAAAACCCAAAACAACAACAAACCCATATATAAACAATAGCTAAATGGAGAGGCAAGGGGTAGGTTGAGAATTTGCGAGTAGCAGTGGTAGGAGGCTTCAATGCTTTTTTTTTTCCCCCTTACTGTACTGATTTTATTCTTTTATATTGTGATGAATGAAATTTCTTTTGCCGACAAAAAAAAAAAAAAAAACAAAACCCATATGAGAATTGAGAAACCAAGACATACCCAAAAATAAAAAAAAACCAACAAAATCTAGAACAAAATATATACATATATGGCTTTATGTATACCTTGAAGAACATAAGCGACCTTGGCGGAATCAGAGTAACGAGGAAGGGCGAACCCATTCTTTCCAAGAGCGAGTTTGGCTGCGCCTATGTTGCCTTCACGTAGCATTGGCAGCTCCTCCGGCGACCAGGCGTAGTACTTGCCTCCATCGCTGCCGTGCACCTCCTTAGCCAACTTGGGTGACAGATCAATCTCCATCTCTCTTCTCTCTCTCTCTCTCTCACTAAAATCTCTCTTCAGAACAAATCAAAGAAAACCCAATAATAAACTGAAAACACTCAAAAAGCCCGGAAGACTATGAGAAGGCATGAGGGAAGACCGGTATATATAGGCATGTGTATAGCGAAGGAAGAGGTTCTGTTACATACGGATTGTTACAGAAAAGAGATGGGCATTATCATTATTACCCGGTCTTATGGATAAATTTCAGATGAAATAAAATTCAAGAGGATAAATTTGAGACAAAATCAAACTCTAAATCTATATCCAAACTCAAATTTATATCCATAAATTAAATTAAAAGCTTTAAAATTGATGATGATCGTCGGTGTAACTTGTTTTTTTGCATGTTTTCTTGTTTGAGATTAGAATTAATTAATTCTTTTCGTCCTCCTCCGCGGTGGGGGGATTTCTACCACTGTCTTTTTGGGTCCCACTATGTGTGTATTATGGATCTGAACGTTCATCTTATAGATCCCACAGCGAAATGGTATATCTATCCAAAAAAAGCTTGATTGGCAGATATAGCAAAGATTGAATTTTACTTTGTAAAATGGATAGTTTATTTTCATAGTTATTAACTGAATCAGATCATCCATTTTATAAACCAAAATCCAAATTTTGATATACCTGTCAACATCCGATCAAACTGATTTTTTATGCATAGAGATATTATTTTGCGGATCTTACAATGTGAACGATTTAGATTACAACAATAAACGTTCGGTGGGGCCTACAAATTTTTAGAACTACTCCCACGTGGCAGAGTTAATTAAAAACTATCCAGTAGTTTTTAATTAACCAATTATAATGGCACAAATCATCATTGCATTGTCTTCACATATGGGAGTGTGCAATTGGTTTGGCTTTTTTCTTTTTTCTTTTTTTTGGAATATACCCATATACTAGTATATACTCCACTAATATACACATATACTAGTATGGTTTGTTGAAAGTTGATAGGGAAAAGAAGAATTCTAAAAAAGTGGATGTTAATCATAACTTGGATAATAAGATTATAATAACGAATTGAAGATTACAATAATCTTGGTAAGGAAGCCAGGCAACTTGGATCCAGATTAGGATAATCCAGACAAGATTATAGTAATTTAGGTATGTAATTTTCCTTACGACGAAAAATATAGTAATCTAGGTGGGAAGCCAATAGCGAACATTTTCAGCATTAAGAGTTTGTTCTTAGTGGGTATTAATTATCAAAACACATTATGGGCCGTCATTTTCCCGAAAAAACAAAGCCTGATTATGAAAAACAAGCGACTCCTGTCCATGTGGTATGCTTGGACCATATTATTTTTCTTAGACTAGTGGATTGCGTGTACACTGAAAGATGAACCAATCAGCGCTAATAGTTGTAGTTAATGAGATTTGAAACCATGTCGAATGAGTGTAAAGATAAACCACGTGTTCAAACGATACAAAGAAAGAAAACAAGAAAGAATACAATCGAGTTAATGAGGCTGCTGAATTTGTAGGCTGTTCTCTACTGCACAACTGTGTTTGGAGCCATCCGATACGTGGACCCACGTGCATCAAATGGCTCTGGATGCAATTGTGTTCGGAATTGAGTTTTAAACTTGTCCCTTGTGTTAGAAGCATTGCTCAGTAAAGAAAAAAAAACCCATTGTTGGTCGATTTGCAGAAGCAAAACACCAAAACTGGAGTCGCAAGCCAGCAAGAATGAACTGCTACAATCACAAGACCACCTGCGAGCACAGAAGGAAGAAAACAAAACTAACGACGACCATAACCGGGAAGAAACGTGGAAAACTATAAATCTCGTTGAGCCGTCGCACGTTACTCCACTAGCATCTGTGTTTACTGGGACTTACTCTTTGAATTTCTTAAAAGAACAAAGAGATCTAGCAGCTAATAATTTCAGGTGAAGAAACAAGAAAATGGAATAAAAGACATGAAGCGAACAGTTTTTTCTTAAACCTTTCAACCGAATCAAGGAAATGACTAGGACACTGAAACAAAATCCTATATTCAACTTTTATATTGGCATAAAACAAAAACAAAAGCAAAATGATATAGAACAAAAATAAACCAAACAAAATCTGGATCTTCCTGGCTTTAGTTAGTCTATAGTTAACTTCTGTGGCAGATAAACGGAGCAGGAACAAGAATATCCCTTCTCAGGGGTTCCCCTTGAGGGGACTAGATTCTCCATTTTCCAAATTTTCTGCTGGTGAAGGTTTCTGAGGTTTACTTCTCAAGAAGCTCTTCGCATAAAGGGAGCCGAAAACAATAACCTGATCAATGGGGAAAAAATCAGTGGAATGTGCAAACACTGCTGAACAAGATTCAACAAGAAAGTATTAGGGTTTTTTGAGTCTTACAGCTCCAATGCACTGTTCCCAGCTGAGTGGATGAGCAAACCAAACGCATGACAGCAGAATGCTCACCAACTTTATGAACCATGAAATTTTCAAATAAATCAGAAATCAGAAGCATAGACGGATGCAAAAGGCACACGAAGAAAATAAGCAATATATATGCACTTAGTTCTCCAATATCTTTTTACCTGTCTTGTGGTCATAATGGTGGCAAATGTGAGTGCACCAAATGTGCGAATTGTGTAAGAAATGAAGAATTGACTAATAGTTGCTACCTGCAAACAATAAAAAAACCACATTTTTCTCATGAAACTGTTAAGCCATGTGAACGAGTTTTAAAACATTTTAGTTATGGAACAGTTAAGCTACAACATCACTTACAGTGGATAGCAGCGCAATGTCGAAGAAACAATCATTATGGTGAGCAACAAAATCTACAGCCATAAGAAGATGCCCCTGTACTATTAAACCTGAATAGAAAAATGGACAATTATTGATGGCCTAATGATGTGACAAATTAGAAAGATACAGCAGATTTTGCAATTCACAAACATAGAAAATAACTTCAACCAGGAATAACTGCCCACTCAGCCAAAGATGTACCACAGACAATTAACTGTTGGTGTATGGTAAGAGACCAACAGACAGTCCACAGTGGTAGAACCTAAGAAAAGAACAGGAAAGAAGTTCATATAGTCATAATGGTTAGCATTTTACTTGTGCAGGTCTTTCATAGAATTGATTATTTAAGTGCACATCAAAAATGGCAAAAGTTTAAATCCTGGCATGAGTACTACATCTCCATACTCTTTCATACATCAATCTGCATCTTTCGTGAACTAATTGTGACCTGAACCTGGACTTTCAAACCTTGATCTCGTCATTTCAAGTGCACTGCTTATGAGAAAACTTCATATATCTGAAGATGTAACAAAATGCAGGGCATTCTTCGAACTTGTGTGAGGCCACTCAAGCAATTACACATCAAGGGGAAGTCATGGCTTAAGATTTAAGAAGACCATCTCCGATTCAACTGAATTGAGTAGAGTTTTGTTCACAACTAAAACCACAGAAGAATAAAGAACAAACAAAAACCAAATGAATTGAGTAGGGTTTTGTTTACATACACCCAACCCCGTAGAAGAATAAAGGATAAACAATGAAAGGACCAATCTAATAGGTTTGTAGCCATAGGGCTTCCTGATATACCGAAACCCCAATATAGTGTCTAACCATCCAAAGGGAAATGAACCATCATGTAACATAAAACCATCTGAATTCAGCACATCTTAGATAAGAACAGACAACTTACCAGTCAAGCTGAGTACACAAGAACACAATGTTGTGTAGAAAATTTGATTGTGTATTTCCATATTGTAGCCTTTAAATAGTTTATCCTGGAAAGTGCTCGTAAATCCATCAAACCTGAGAATTCAAAATAAGCATTTAAATGCTTGCAAATACTCCATAACACTTCATTTACCCCACCCCAGACCAAAAAGAAAAAAACATGCGTCAATTAGAAGGAAATATTCACGAAAAATTCGATAACAGAATAGTTGTACACTAGCTCACACCCATCGGACAGATAGGATCTAAACATCATGTTAAGGTATTTGTACTAAGCAAAACAAAAATGAAGACAACAAATCAAATAATTCACTTTCTGGAACAAGCCTCCTTCCAAATGGACTTTAGATATTATCTCCATATCAGTGTCATGAAATGATTATTGGGCAGTATAGGTTTTTTAGTACACTTCAAAGTTAGAAATCCAATTAACAGCTGCCTCTTCTCTACTATTAAACACTCTTCTGCTTCAAACAAATCATATTTAACGAGTAGATTCCTGCAAATTTCCGCCTCCATAGCATTCAAATAAAATAAAAACTATAAAAATAGTTTTCCAATTAAATTGTTTTATTTACTAACTAGATGGCCTTGGCCTCAGGCTGGGGGCTTAACAGAACCAAAAACCCTTGCTCTTTCATAGACCATCTCACTGACCTGTGGACATATGTAGCTAAATGTAATTGTCTGTTGTCATTGACTCACTATGCCTTCTGACACATAGACCCAGATAAGCACGCATGAACATCATTTAAAAAGGCAAAAAATAAAATGTTAACAATGGAATCGAAGAAAAAGAAAGAACAGGAAAGAGCTGTAGACATGTCAGAGAGCTACCAAATAAACCATTTGACCAAAAATCAAAGCAAGTTGAAGCTGGATACCAAGCATATAGATACTCAAGCACAACAATTTCATATCATATGACCTGTACCTCCTAGGAAAAAGAGAAGAAAGAAGGAAAAGATGAGATGAAGTGAGTGCAATGTTCATAAACAGAAAAAAGAAAGGTTGTGAAACTAGTCATGGTACCCAAGATAGCCAAGCATCAGCGAAACACCCCAAACTGTGCTGTCCCTTCCTCTATTATACGGACTTACATCACCGGCGGCCTACAAGCAAATGCAAAGCAGAATCTATTTAGCTCATGCAAAAAATTCACCAAAATGGCCAATACGAGTTTCATGCATCAACAAGAGTGGGATGAAAATGGAAACTTTCTAACAATTTCCCGGTGAATGTCATTAGTAAGGTAATAAAAAATTTTTTTTTCCTGAAAATATCTTCCTGTATTCTTCCATGCACATGTAGATTGCTAAGAGAAGTTTCACAACAAAGCTGGTAATAGAATAGTCATTTACCGGGTACAGAATAAATAATGCACAACCAAGCATCACTAGAAAAGCCAGTAGATAGTCCGGCGCTTTGTATACCTTCTGCATAATGAAAGTGCTCCAAAGCTGCAAGTAACATAAAAAGGATACGTTAACCACTGGGAGTTATATCATATGCATGTGCAACTGAAATACGAAAATACAATTTCAATTATGCGACAATGGTGGATCAAATATAATACAGTTGTCAATACTGGGCAGCACCACATTGGCAGATCCACCCATCTAAACAAAGTTCTCTAAATCTCCAGAAGATCATCAAAATGCAATCACTAAAGAGATTAGAATCTATAACGAAATCCAGTTTTATCCATGGGTTGATGGTAGAAGCAAGTGTCACAGGATAGAGATCAAGAAGCACGGCAGGAAGAACAGCATTCCAAGTATAACACAACAAGGGCAAAACTACACAAAAGAAAATTAAGAAATCTGCTCATGGGAAATACAAATACAGCAATGACTAACGTACCATCACAGGTATCATTTTGGCACATTTTGCAAGTGTCTGAACTGGAAAGCTGACATATTTAAGTGCCTGGAGAAAGCATTTGAGATCAGCAAACTTAATGCGATAACTTGTTACTTCTCAAATGTTTTCATTCTTCCAGATTAATTCAATTTTTGTTCCTTTCTGAGCTTTCATGGTAATAAAATCTGAAAGTAAATCCCACTTACCTCATACTGACATGTCGTAGTAAGTATGTTTGATACTGATACGAGGCAATACTTATAAACTGGAGCAACAGGGTCCAATGCTTTCTTACTTGCCTGGAGAAATGAAAGCATAGGTATCACGAGAGCTCTAGTCATCAAGATGCTTTAATCTCGGTTATGTTTTATTGAAATTCAGCCAAGATTATATGCTTTATTGAAATGCAGTGCCTGTGAAATGTCAAAGATCTATATAAACCAAGCAGCATATCTTGCAAGGACCACAAAAATTGATCAATTAACCACTAATGGCTAGTTACCAGTAGAGCGCCTGCGGAGACTGCTGATGTCATAAGTCGATTGCAGAAAACAAGAAATAGAGAGTACCTAAAGTACTCTTTGTTTTCTCCATATGGAACCCTCATGATCTTTTCCTGCAAGGAAATTAACTTTCTCACTCGTTGTGCACATAAAGAGTACCATAACAATTTACCAAAACTAGACAAACAGGCAAGAAAGTGAAAATTGAAAACATTAAACCAACCAAATAAAGGTTGTACAAGTTTTTAGGCATGTCAATAGAGACATGAATACAAGAACCTCTAAACTTCCATTTGCACTTGATTGACGGGAAATAAACAATATAGAAGAGCACGAAGTTCCAATGAAGACAAGAACATAGTCGGATGCTCTTCCAAAAGGAGTGGAAAAGAGTTCTGGGATAAATGGTGATCACCATTTATATGTAACCAAGGATTATCATTCCTCTTGCTTTTCGAGACGTACATTACCTTGCCACCAAAAGCACACTCTTGTATAAACCTAAAGTTCACGATAAGTAAAGCAGATTTCGTTATAGGCAAAAAAAAATTAGGAAGCAAGCCTCCAACGCAGTTGAAATCCGCCTAACCAAACCAAACCGAGCCTTGTGTCCCAATCAATTAGGGTCGGCTACATGAATCTTATTTTTCCATTGAGCTTTGTTTAGGGCTACCTCTTCACTTAGATTCAGCAAGCCCAAGTCCTTCCGTATCATGGTATCCAACCTCCAAAACATGGTTTCATCCCCCACGAATAGGTACTGTGGTACTAAGTAAACAAAGTGAAGAATCAATTATGAAAATTCAGAGCCTACACTTCAACCGTTACATGAGTGCGCAGTCCACATCTGACGAAGTCCTCAAAGAGTAATCGGGTTTCAAATGCTAGGGTTTCTTTCAAATCCTCCCAAATAGCAGGATCCTTGATTGCACCACTATGAAGTACTTAACCTCAGAAGCTGGACCAGTGAAGACATGGACTCGGAACTATGAAATAAGCAAATAGAAATGTATACTAAACTTATCATAGTCCAGCTGACCCTCTAGGTCAACAGTTATTTCTTGCCCATTCAGTGCACTAAACAAAACCAAACCAAACCAAACCAAACCAAATCAAGCCAAGCCTTTTGCATCCCAACCAATTGCATTCGGCTATTCATACTCCTGTTCGGAAGGATCTGATGGAATTTTCTAATGTGCTGCATGTCAGGCTACATAATGCCCAACCCAACAAACGAATAACCCTCCTCCCATTCAGTGCACACTATCTCAAAAAAAATAGGACCAATTTTTATTTTCTCGGGATTATTTAGTGACAAAAACATTGAGCAACAGATGATATAAATACAAATCGGCTGTTTCAAATTTAGTATAACAGCAACGAAGACGATGGTAAATAGGGCGTACGTATGTACCTGTAAGACGCCGTAGACAAGGAGAGTGGACATGATTCCGACCACCGCGAAAACCCCTTTCCAAACCTTGTTCTCTTCCAAGCTCGGCGACGAAGGTGGTTCCGCCATACTCCCATCCAATCCACCACCACCACCGCGAAGAATCCTTTTCACCGGATCATAGACATCCTCCTCTATCACAAATTAAACACGGAACCTCAAAACTCACGAGATAATCAAAATACACATCGTATAATAACACATACTGTCGTGCATATACATATATACATATATATATATATATATAGTGTCTATAGCTGAGAAAGCATAGGTGGTTTCGGCCGACGGAACTCACCAGTGGGAAGCTGTGATCGTCGATTGAAGAGAGAGAGAGAGAGAGAGAGAGAGAGAGCGAGATGGATTCAGATCAAATTGTTATTATATGCGATGAGAGTGTAATGCATGACAGCAGGAGGCTCGAGAGTCCAGGCACACTTTCGCCGGCGGCTTTTACTCACCGGAGTCTCGTCACTTTATGCCTTTTTTGTATTTTATTATTTTTCCTTTTTTATCATCTGTGTTTTACTTGCAAAAGGATAAATCTGTTCACAAATACAATCTGTACACAGATTTTATTGTGGGGCCCACCTGATTCCAAATAAACAATTCGAGCCGTTCATTAAATATAAAATATTTTTTCAAAGGTTTTTCGCAAAAAATCAGCTCAATTCAATACCTATAAGTGTTCAATCTAATTATCTAACTTTTCATTATCCAAAAATCTGAATGAAAATTTAGATATTTGGATCGAGTACCTATAAGTATTAGATTAAGTTTATTTTTCTCGCGATGATTGAATCGAGCACCTATAAGTATTAGATTGAACTTATTTTTCATGAAGATCCTTGAAAAAATGTTTTACATTTAATTAACGGCTCGAATCGTTTGTGTGGAACCCTTGGTGGACCCCACAATAAAATCTAGGGAAAATTACAGTAAGCCCCCTCCAACTATACCTCGGTAACGAGTTACCCCATTCATCGTTTAACTCGGACACTTAACCCACTTCATCTTTTATGGCGTGACACTTAAGCCCCTACTGTTAGTGAGCCGTTATGAATTTAAACAGAAGGTCATGTGAGCAGTACATGACCTTATTAATGACAGGTCATGCCCTTATGAATACATACAATGGTAAAAACTCTCTCTCACACTCTCTCTCTCTCTCTGTGAGGGAAGGTATAACTGGGTCTTCCAATGGGGATCCAAATGTGATGTGCAATTATGGCATCAGAGCACCATTGATTAATGTAGTGCATTCCAACCCAGAAACAGATTACTGAAAATGGTAGTGTATTCCTCATGAAAACATAGAGCTGATCAAACAATTCCTTTTGTAATAGATTTTTCAAATCATGCCTGTAAATTTGAAATTGAGTGTGGCAAATAACAAATATAGATGTGAGAATGAAATCTCCATATAAAGATTTATAAAAATAAGTATGAAATGGCTTGGACCCATAATAGAACTTAGAGAGAGAGAGAGAGAGACAAAAAAACAGAGTGCTCTTCTTTTTGGCAGCCCCCGGATGAAGGCCTGGTGGCCGGTTGACCTATATTTCAACCACTACACCATTTGCAGAGGAACCATCAACTAGCTACACTAAACAGACAACAGCTAGCAGTATTTAATCTGCTGATCATCGAATATATAGGACGCAACTCTAATCTTAGAAAGTGTAAAGTAACCATACTAAAATTATTATAGACCTATAAAATAAAGGAAAAAATAAGAGTTCTGAAAAAAGAACGTGCTGAAACAGAGTTTCCTACAAAAAGTTATAAGCGAAACAAAAATAGCTTAAAGAGGGTAAATTGGTAATTTCAGCAATTCCGTTAACGGTATCTTCCATTTTGACCAAGATAAAAGATGAAAGGGATTAAGTGTCCGAATTAAACGATGAAGGGGGCAACTCGTTACCGAGGTATAGTTGAAGGGAGCTTACTGTAATTTCCCCTAAAATCTATGCACAAATGTCTATGTAGTTAGTAGAGTTGCTTACAAAAATACTAGGAACCCAATAATCCAAACCTAACACCAAGCACAACCTCCATACATGTGGGGTGCATGTACCCCACGTATATGTGAGATATTATGTTTGAATTATTGTGTATGTAGCACTTTGCATAAGTCGTCCGACTATTTATGGCTAGATTTTAAAATACTTTTTTTTTGTTGATTATTATTTTTTAAATGGTCCAATCCGATATCCGAACTTTTTTTTAAGCTGAATTTAAATATTTTAAAAATAATTTACGATTTGAATCATTTACGTAGATATCTAAAATTTACTCCACAAAATCATCAATCTTCGTGCCCATTTATTGAGCACCAAACAGTACCGTTTTGGATGGAGTGTTGAATTCGCGCGGTGAGGTAGACTTGCGGTTTCTTCTAGCTGTTGCCAGGACTCTGTATAGCAATTTTATGCATCGGAATTAATGTGTGGTTTATCCACTTTAGACATGGAATTAAAGAAGAACAAATACGTAATGAATCATGTGATGTGACATGGATTTAAATTTGTTCTTTTAAATTTGAAATGTCCGTGCCTTTATGTAAAAAAAAAAAAATTGTAACTCTACATCATTTTGAACGTACTTTATAAGTACTTCTTACATTATTCATTTCAGAAGTTAAATTCAAAGTAATGAACTTGAGTACTTGAAAGATCATCCCCCATGGTTTTTTAATTTTTTTTTGGTCACTTGCTTGCGCGCACCTCAATTTATTCTGGAGCTCTCTGAAGTTAACGACCGAACAAATCTTCCAGTAGCTCCAAAGTTTATAATGCTTGGCCTCCGTGAGATTCGAACATGCAATTTCATTAAGGACAAACATTTACTGCTTTTCTCATTCTCACTTGCTCAAACCTCCGTGGGATTCAATCATCCACCATGTTGAATTGCAGTTAGGATTGTTAAGAACTCTTCTTCACTCAAAAGAACAACCGGGACCAATATCATAGAAAATTTTCAAATTCTCCTAAGAAACCAATACACCGACTGTGAATATTTTGTGCGAAGGCCGGGCACCCCCGCATACCTTGTGTCTACCCCTGCCCATATAGAAGAATAAGGATAAAGAGTGCTTCAACAACGAATAGAGTGCCCCTGCCCTCGGATAAAGAGTGCTTCGACAACAATAGAAGCAAAACGAGAATTAATTCGAACTCCTACATGATGGTGCCCTGAGGAGATGGACACCATTTTGTTAAAACAAAGTATCTTCACTAAAATGTTGTATACCATGTTGTGTCTACCCCCCTCCTTTGCTTTGCTAACAGTGTTGGCATCTTGAGCCCTATATCCATTGTCTTAATGAAGTCATGGAAACTTGTCTTGCTGCAGCGTTTAAGCTTTTAACAAATGCCCTACACCATTTCTATAATGAGGGTGAGTCGAAATCTGAGGGTTAAGAGCTTTCACTTCAATCCTTGAACTCTACCTTGAAAATCTATTTTTTGCACCAAATAATATGGACACGGTCACACGGACAAGACACTGCTGCACCAACTACGAGGTTTTAGAAAAATGGACGACACTTTGTGTTAGGGACAGTAAACAAATGTACGTATTTATCTTGGAGGAAGTTATGGTACACAGGGTATACCGTATGTTTAAATTATGACAATTTGTGATTTTTATTATGCCGATTTTTGGTTTTTTAATGCATATTTATGATTCTTGTTACGACTTGTACTTTAAAATTTACCTGTTGAACAGGTCATTAGCAGGTTACTCATAATTAAAAAATATTGTTGTTATGTAACCATAATAATTCGTACCGGAATCTATAATACTTGTACCCTAACCAAATATATGCGTACAATATCAAAAATTAAATAATGCTACCCACAAATGTTATAACAACACCATAAATTGGCATTATCTTACCACAATGAATCGTACCAAAAAAAATTGACTCGTATGATATTCCGTAACAAAATCAAAATATGTCGTACCAGAATCAACAATTGTTATACTCAAGCCAAAAATATTTGTAAAATGCCACAAATTTTATAAAATAATCACAATTGTTATGACAACACCTAAAATTGTCATGTTCTTAACACAACGTGTCGTATTAAAAGAAAACATATTTAAATACCACAAATTATATAACAAATCACAATTGTTATGATAATATCATAAATTTACGTTTTCTTACCATAATGTGTCGTACAAAAGGAAATTAATTAAAATATTCCGTAATAACACATGTCTGAAATACCACAAATTCAGTAATATAACCAAATTTATTATGACAACACCATAAATTGACGTTTTCATACCCACAACGTGTCGTACAAAAAAATTCAATCAGAATGTTCTGTTAACGATAGTTACAATAAGCAAAATATCATACCACAATTTCAGTAATATTACCAAATTTGTTATGATAACACCATAAATTGACGTTTTCATACCCACATGTTGTATAAAAAAAATTCAATCGAAATGTTCAGTTAATGATAGTTATAATAAAAAAATACTATTGTAAATATACAGGTGGATCGATGCCAAACCTTCACTCTATGCATACAAATCCAAATTTAATGGTGGTCCTTGGAACTAGGTTGTGGAAGTACAATATAAATAATATTGTAAATTTATTGTCATTGTACTTTCGTTTAAAAAAAATTATTATAGTCGATATACTGATTTACACCAATGCCATAGGCTATAATATGATCTACAAGTGTAGGCCAAACACTAAGACAGATACATTTGAGGCCATTGCCTTCTCAAATTTTCAACCTGGAAATAGGGCACCTACGTACAAGAAAATATTATAAAATTAATAGCCTTTAGAATTTCAAATTCTCAATTATGTACCACAATGAAAAGGTATTAAAGTTTGGACATTTATCTAAAAGATCAGGGGTTCAATATGTCCAAATCAATAACTAGAAGTGTCCCACAATACGTGTGAAACCAAACACCACTCAATTTTCCAAAAAGATAACAAATTCCACAATCAATCTGTCTTAGAATGATCATAACATTTAATAGGTTTAAAACTAGTTCATGAGACTATCACCGTTAGAAAGTACACTTCCGGTACATAAATTTTGATATAAAGTTTGTTAAAAACGGAATCCTGATGACACAGTTATGCTCGTCCGAAGTTACACAATAACCTGTTCAAAATCACAGATTCTGCACGTCTATCAACTTCAAATCAAAAACTGATTTAACCTAGTACAAACTAAGCCACAACCTTCACATATACCGAAAGATATATGAGTCTAGTTTCAGAATCAACAACCCGTGCGCTAACCCGATAACCGAGCTAAAAGATATGAGCATTTTTCCAAAATGTGTCAGTGCAGCAAATACAAAACTCAGCAGGGACACACCAACTTATAAAATCCGTCAAACTTAAACCATACAACAAAATGACCTGAAATTTGGTAGAGATCATAACAACATCTCAAAATTTATCCTTGATTTTTATCAGATTTTTCACAATAAAAGAACCCAGTCAAAATCACCCCCAAACTCAGAAATTCTGTTTTTTTTTTTTTTTAAGAATGCTGTTTTTTGGTTAAATTACATAGAGTCCTTGTAGTTTCATACTTCGACAAATCTAGTTGTTTAATTTCAATGCAACATTAAAATGTAATAATGCACCATCTAAGCCCCACTTAAGGATTTTTTTTTTTTTTTTTTATAATCTAATCGTCTATGTTTTATATAATATCAATTAGGTCATTCGTACCAAGAATGAAGTTGATGGTTTATAGCTAAACACTTAATTGGATAGAAAATATCATTCTATTATTCAATCTGTGTGCCGATGATGGAGCTTTCTAAACCTGATTAAGGCAAAAATTTACGTAGGTGAGTTAATCAACAAACATAAAAAACTCAATGGATTTAATTTTCATTATTGTGTCACGGTAGCATGGCTACCGTATATTCAACTACAATAAAGGCGTAGGTTTCATATTGAATGTACAATCTAAATGTCATTAATGAGTGTATTTTTAGAATGATCGATCAGGGCTGTTAGGATGTCAAGTTATACGATATTTAATTTGTGATATTTTAGACATATATCTTGCTTGGGTATAATAATTATTGATTGCGCTACGACATATTTTGGTATTGTATCTAGTATCTTTTGATCGATTTCTTTTGGTACAACACATTGTGGTAAGTAAGTGCCAATTTTTGACGTTGTCATAACAATTGTGGTTATGTTATATAATTTGTAATATTTTACATATGAGGGAGAGGGAGAGGGAGAGAAAGTTAAGGAGGAGAGAATAACCTGTTACCTGCTAAGCCCTTTTTTTATTTTATTAATTGATTTAATCAATGGGTGGTCCAGATTATTCACTTTGAAATCCAAGGGTTTAAAATCATGGTGCGTACGGTACACCCCCTAATAAGGGATGTGTACCATAGGACCATTTACGAGACAACGAAACAAAAAAAAAATGAAAATGACAAGAATAAGGCAACAACCGTAATTGAATATCATACGCCTTTCATTCGCATTTGTCATTATGTTGCTCATGGAAGGGAGCGGGGATACGTACTTTGTCTTGAGCTGCTGCACACATGGCATTACAATTAATTGGCGGTGTCGCAGGCATTGCAACGCTAGTATGCACACATGCCTAACAATAGCATGCGTGCATAGCTCGTGGTATTCATAGCTCAGGAATACCACGTGGTGGTGCCGCAGAATAACTGTTTCTGCAAGAAAGGGATATCATATGGCGGTGCCGCAGAATTGTTCCAGCAAGAAATACGCCCGTTCATTTGGGTCCCATATTTGTAGCTGTCACTGTGTATCGCATGCAAGTGGTTCTAAAGAACAACCCAACATATTCGGTAACGGATAATACTACTCACACAACGATTCAAACACAACAACTTGTACAACCTCTCACATACATATGGTGCCCACACATAGTAGTGTGTGTGAAGTCCACCTGCATGTGAGAGGTTGTGTAAGTTGTTGTGTTTGGATTGTTGTGTGCATTTTTGTTCCGTAACGGATAACGAAAGAACACGATTCCAATTGCGTGCACATCGCAATCCAGAACAAGAGGTGGGATTCTGGTTTGGGATAAACCACTTGAATTTGCATAATTTTTCATCTCGAAATTGACACTTCACATACGACTTTACAAGCTTATGCCAGCAAAAAAACTAACTAACATCATGAGACGATGACGAAGATCGTACCCTCCATGGATTGCGTTTTGTTTCAGCACCTACTTTTTCCTCAACTCTTCATCAGCTCAAGGTATGCGAAAACGCAACAGATTCATCATCGATATCTCTCTTCTTGTAAGGGAGATTATTTGCTTAGTTGTTTGTTACCTTAATGGAGTTAGTTTGATTGTGAGCTTGGTTTTGGTTTTGTAACTTATATGTCGTGGTTCAGTTTCAGCTTTCATCGCTCTGTCACAGCTCCTCAGAGGGTGGGAACTGGCCCAATTGGGATTCAGGGGCACAGGTGGCTGAATTCTGGATGTTGGGCTGTGAGGGAACCTGGGATTGGAGCTGACAACCTGTTTGATGGAAGTCCTATGGGAGGAAACGAAAATGGGTCTTTGTTGGGTGGGTTAGATGACTCGTCCTCGGCGCCATTTGGGACAGTGGAGGCGGAGATTACGGCAGAGACCAGTGATTTCTTTGTCAGTGATGCCGAGGGAGACCCTGACTGCCCAACTGAAGGGTTCTCTTCCATTGAGCAGGCACTTAATATGCTACGCCAAGGCAAGGTTTGTAGCATATTGTGTTATGGTGTTGTTTTCAGTTCCCTTGTTTTGTTCTTCTGCTTTCATTTTTCATGTTTCCGGGAACCCAAAAAAAAGAAGAAAGTTTTAGAACCAATCACAGTTTCTCATTTGTTCGGAAGCAATTGTGAAAATTCGAGAAATGGGTTGGTTTTAGAAAGGTCATCCACAAGTAGGTTTTGAAAATATTTCTAAACAACTTAGGTGTTTTCCGGGTAATAGACATAGAACGCTGAAACCATCAAAGATGCAAAACTTGGGTAAAATTGTGTTATAACTGTAAGCTAATTGTGTTCTTGCTGGTCCATTTTGCACAAAATTGTGCTAGTTTGTGATTGTTGTAGATGATGAAAGTAGAGAAGTTGAAGGAAACCTTATCATGGCAGCATCTCTTACAAGTACCATGGCTATTGCTTTTTTGGTTAAGCATGGATCGGGGATTGTTTCTGTGGGAATGAAAGCTGAGGAACTTGAAAGACTAAAGCTACCCTTAATGTCACCTGAGGAGGAAGACGATTCGTCTGCTCCCTCTTTCACCATCACGGTGGTATGTATGGTTCCAGAATAGTTTTATGTACGCCATTTGTCTCATTCCGGAAATGTTTTAGTATCCCATGCAAAGTGATTGCACTTTTTAATTCATATATTACTTAGAAGCGATATCAACGTACTTCCCTTACATGTGAAAATCCCAATATCGATGGAGGTTTTCCAAAAAATTACAACTATAGTAAAAAATTAAAAGAAGGTCCAGCTAGCTGAGCTGGTAAAGTCTCATATCGATAAAATGCCTAGATTTACCTGGGTTGAGATGTTAAGAGCATGAAGGGTTACAGATAACAGCCAATCACCAATGCACTCTAAATTCTAAAGAAACAGTCTGAATTTTTTTTGCAGGCTAGGTTTCCCCTGTAATTTGATGCATTATATTTCTTCAAAAATGTCATGTACATAGAAAGTTTTGCAAGCTGTTCAATTTGCAAATGATTCCCCATTTTCCCCTACCTTTGCATTAGATACACCATTAAACTCATACTCTCCTTTATAACTTTATAGGATGTCAAAGCTGGCACCTCGACAGGAGTATCAGCTTCAGACAGAGCAAAAACTGTCCTTGCTCTTTCATCTCCTAATTCTAAGCCAGAAGATTTTCGAAGGCCGGGCCATGTGTTCCCCCTCAAGTACCGAAATGGTGGAGTCCTACGGAGAGCTGGTCATACTGAGGCTTCTGTGGATTTGACCATGCTGGCTGGCTTGCCACCAATTTCTGTTCTTTCATCAGTTGTTGATGCAGAGGATGGTTCTATTGCCTCTCTGTCCAGTTTAAGAAAGTTGGCTCTTGACCACAGCATTCCAATTGTCTCAATCACTGATTTGATTAGGTGAGCTACACAAAAAAATGTCCTCTTGAAAAGGACTGCGAAAACCAAGAATAAATTTACCCTCCTCAATTCATCATCTTCTTCGCTCTTCTTTTTTTTTTTGTTTTCCCATTTACCCTCTCTTTCACCCCTAAATCCCTCCAGAAACCCATGATTGAAGCACTACTGAATTGTTCAATCAATTCATGTAACTAGGTTTTAGGGACACATTTTTAACTTGATCAGTTGTTTGTGTTTCGCAAATTGAGATTCATATCTTTGAGCATCTATAGTCTTACATCTTAAAAAATGTCTTGTTGACGTATTCTGCATTTTGCATGTAGGTATAGGAGAAAAAGGGAAAAGCTGGTTGAAAGAACTTCTGTTTCACGTTTACCAACTAAATGGGGTGTGTTTCAGGCGTATTGCTATCGCTCGAAGCTAGGCGGAACAGAGCATGTAGCGGTAGTGAAGGTAAAAATGTTTCTGAAAGGTAATTCTTTATTTTCTTTGAATGTTAGCACTCCATACCTCTGCTAAGATATTTCTTTCTTCCCTTCAAATACAACAGGGAAACATCGGTCATGGACAAGATGTCCCAGTACGGGTTCATTCTGAGTGCTTGACTGGGGATATCTTTGGATCAGCTCGGTGTGATTGTGGAAGCCAGTTGGAATTGGCAATGCAGTTGATTGAACAAGCTGGAAGAGGTGTGGTTGTGTACCTTAGAGGTCATGAAGGACGTGGAATTGGCCTGGGTCACAAGCTTAGGGCCTATAATTTGCAGGATAAAGGTCATGATACAGTTGAGGCGAATCTAGAACTTGGATTTGCTGCTGATACACGGGAGTATGGTATTGGCGCCCAGGTCAGTTCAAGAAAACTTCCTTTCCAATATCCGGTCTTAAATATTTAGGGGGACTGTTAGTTCAGTGTTCAAAAGCTCATCCTACTATGTTGTCGATTTGAGTTGGAGGAAAACTACCTTGTGGATCTAATGCCAAGGGTTAGGTTTGGACCCAATATATCCTTCCATTCAGGTATTAGTGGGTACTAGGTCTACTTGTTTTACTCCTTTTTTTCCTCTCTTTTTTCTTTTTTAATGTTTGGGGTGGGGGGATGGATTTGGGGTCGGACATATAGATAGGTAAAATAAAGGAAAAGATCGAGCAAAGAAGCCAAATATTTCATCGCTTTCCCTTGATAAATCCCTCATCAAATCAATGTTTCAAGCAAAGTCTTATGGTTCTAGTCTTCCAGAGGACATAGGAGTTCGTGCTATTTAACTTATTTTACCTGATACCACAGATACTAAGAGACGTGGGAGTTCGGACCATGCGCTTAATGACCAACAACCCTGCCAAATTCACCGGTCTGAAGGGCTACGGATTGGCTGTGGTTGGGCGTGTTCCTGTCTTAACGCCCATTACTGAAGAAAACCGAAGGTATCTGGAAACAAAACGTACTAAGATGGGTCATGTTTATGGGTCAGATATACAAGAACCATTGTCTGGATTCATCAGTCCAAATGTAAATTATACAGGCTCTACTGAGGGACCTCATATTAATGGATGATGGATGCACATTTTCAATTTGAGTTGGCAGCTTTTATGTTGTGGCGGAGCTTTGTTCAATGGTTATATAACCTTGCTATTGATTACATTGTTTTGGAGCTACACTTGATAAAGAGCTCATAGACCATAAAAACGTACCCAAATAAAACCGCCCTGAAATTTCTTACATGTTTCAAGTATAATTCATAAATTGTGCGCTGTTAGAATGCAGGCTTTGGCCAAAATATTTGGAATCAAATCTGTGGGTGAGAGAGGTACATAACCAGCCTTTCTTGCTCAGCATACCTTTTCTGCTTGATTTTGTCAGTGATTTTATATCCACTTTTCTTCATTTGGTAATATGCTGAAATTTTCGAAGTTAAGCCTTTTATAGTTGATCATACTTGCCTGTTAAGCTCTTCAAGAGAAAGGTTTGACCACACTCTACGACCACCATAGCTCTTTTCTGGATGCATCTTTTGTTGCCTTTGTTAATCCGGGAAGAATGTGATCAAATTTTTATTCCCTGCAAAAAGTGGAGACCTGAATGCTGGAAACAACAGGTAAATATCCCCTGGCTTTATCTTAGTCTTCTGAAATGAAGTTAAATCAACTGGCAATGGCATTTGGTGGATCTATTTAAGGTAAAGAACTCTGCAGGTTGTGGGACTGAATGACTTGGTGATGGTTTGATCTATCTTGCAGGATATCTTCCCTTTGCAGAGTCCAACAAAAATACACTGAAACAGAATACTCATGGTGCATCACTAGATCAAACACATATGATCTAGAAAGAGGACAGCTCGAAAGAGTCTGGAATGAAGTATCAATGCAAGCGACATGGAAGGAGTGAGAAAAGATTGGTAAGTTTTCAAGCCATTCACCTTCGCCAAATTCACCTAAACAAACTGCACAATCTGTGTTGCTTTGGCCCATTTTTCCTTCGTTTTTCTTCTTGAACTGGGTAAAGGGAATTGAGTACATAATGGAAGAATCGAGTCCTCTGCTTTGAAATTTTGCCAAAGATTTCAAGGGCTTTCAACACAAATCATGGTGTGCGTACACATATGCACATACACGCACACGGACTATTGACGCCTGCATCCGCACTCACGCGAGGCTATTGTCCTCACAACCTGTTTCTAGAAAAAGTTATCCCATGAAAATCGCAGCATTGTTGCTTTAATAATCTGTAGTAACTAAGAAACAGGAAGTGTATACAAAGAGCTCCCACCAAAGAGAGATTTCACGTTTGTCCATTTCTTGGGAACTATCCCAAACTATTAAACTGCTGTCTTCCCGTCACTCTAGAAATTTAAAATGATATTGCGTTTTACAACAACAATATCCCATTTTTGGCAGGGGCGGCCTTAGGATTTTTAATTCAGTGGTGACAAAAATGTGAAGAATTTTTTTTGTATACGGAGCACTATATAAAATCTACTTATTTATTTTGGTTGAAAATTTGCTGGGCTTAGTTTATCTATTTACTCACAAATTTAATTTAACTTTCATTTTCTTTTGCAAGGTATATGATTCAGTTCCGACAATGTTAGAGAAAATTCAAATTATATTTAAGAATAGAAAGGAATTTGGTACAATTTTTTAATCGAGGGGGTTCGCCCCCTCATCACATAGTGGAGCTGCCCTTGATTTTTGGCAAAGTGACAGTTTTTCGGTGCTTTCTTATCAGTTTATCATTTGACCTGATGCTGGAATTTATACATGAAGTTTCTCAGAATCACATCAGCCACCTGGTATATATGTTCTACTTGAAGAAAAAGTTTCTGAGAAACTTAAATTAAACTTTTGCAAATGAAAGGATTGACTGCACTTGTCCTACAATCTGCACAGAGTGCCGATAACTTTTCCAATTGGGCTGACTTACACACACCTCAACTGATCTTAGGGACCAATTCCATCTATTTCATGTATGTTGTTGCTCAACTAGATGATCCCAAGGGCGAAGTTCGAACATGTGACCGAATTTGGAATTTAACTTTTCTAATTGCATGTAACTCAATATTTCAATACAAGATCAAAACTTCTTCTGATCCTTCTGTTTGTCACGCAGAGCTTGCATTTTTTGCAAGAAAATTCTGTGTGTGTGTTATTCTACATGGAATACATAACAAAAAGCAGATTCAAGGGTCGGATGTTTCAATTGAAGATTCATGTTATTCTGTGCCTGCATCTACATAAACCAAGTTGAGGTTCAGGTACTTTTTACTTCCAGTTTCTTTTTCGCGTACTCAACTTTTACATGTCTGCTAATAGTTCTCAAATTTACCTATAGAGTGCGGGCAATTGCAGAAGAAATTAACAGAAGGGAATAAAAAAGGGAGCTCTATCCAGAACTAAGAAACTGCTGTCTCCATCACTGTAGAAATTTAAATTTAAATGATATTACAATTTCTTGCAATGACATTTCTTTTTCAGGAAGACAAATTTTTCTTGATACAAAAATGCCAATTTTCTCCCCTTTGTCCTCTTGTGATGTTTCTTCTTAGCACCTCACATTCTTTTTCAGGAAGACAATTTTTTCTTGATACAAAAATGCCAATTTTCTCCCCTTTGTCCTCTTATGATGTTTCTTCTTAGCACCTCACATGGGCAGAAGAAGTATGTGCTGGTCTTCATATGGTAGATTCAACAGTCCAGTCCAGTCCATTTTATGTTTTCTTTTTTCTAGGAAAGTTTCCCTGTAATGATCTTGATCTTTTCATTAGAAAATTACGCCAAATATAAGCCGATGGAAACAGTTTTTTTTTTTAATCAGAAAACAGTTTTGTTGGTGTTGCCTTTTTTACAGGATCAAAAAGGAACTTCCACATGATTCTGTTTCCACTTTCTTCCTTAATCCCTTGTGAGACAGAAAAATCTTTTGTCTAAAATCTGTTGACTTAAAATATTTTGTGCTTGGGATTTGTCTCAAATATTACCTAAAAGTCTAAAACAAAGCATATTTCTGTACACACTATACATCTGTGCATGTTCGTGTGTACACACCCAGCTGTACCCAAGAAAAGAAAAACTGATACTAGTAGCTTGAAACTCTGCTTAATTTTCTGCATTAGTTACTAGGAATATGACTACCCTGGGTAAAGAAAGTGAACTAGTGACAAGAAAGTTAAATAGAACGATAAGAAAGTTAAATAGCTACTATCATTCAATCCCAAAACTGAGTATTTCCATTTACACCCTCAACCATCAATGTACACCAAAAAATACTAGAGAGAAAATCAGGGAATCATCTAAGGTTTCACAGGAATCTTTGTCGCTTGCCGGGCGGAACATAACCACTACTAGCAAAGTTCAACATAGATGTTGTTGTCAACATTTGAGAAGGAATCTCACCAAATGGTGGAGAATTCACGGATCTAGGCACATAGCTTAGATTTCCAACTGGCTTGTGATTGACTACCAATTCCGAGCCACACCCATTGACTGAAACAGGCGGAATGTGAAATGCTTGAAAAGGGGGAGGATTCCGCCACCGTGGAAGCGGCCCTGCCACAAGAAGAGTTTGAAGCAGTGGCCCTGCCCCGAGCACAGCCTGCAACAGTTTCCCTTTCTCAGGTAGAACTTTTCCCTTCACGAAATTGTCAACCACCAAACAACCTTGATCGAAATTAGGCATTTCTGGAACAAATGGCTTGTTGGGTATGTTGGAGAGTAGCTCTGGGGATGAGACAGGATCAAATAGGGAATCAACCGGGGACGATCCATATGTATCGGATAAGCTGTTTGATTCAGTTATGCTTGAGTTAGCTTTGGTGGGTTGGAATTGGGGTGGGGCAGTGAGGAATTCAGCTGGTGGAGTGGAAGGAGTCAGTTTGGTAAGTAGTTTTTGGAGTTGGTCTCTTGCTTCATCTCTTTCTTGCCAAGCTTGTTTGAGGTGTTGAAGCAGTTGCTTCATGTTCTCATTTGCTGATTCCAGTTCCAGGGTGGTATACACAAGCCTCTGCTTCAGTTCATCCATGCCCTGCAATTTCATACAAGAGTTAATGAGAGAGAGAGAGAGAGAGAGAGAGAGAGAGGAACTGAAAACTACCCAAAGGGGTCCAAGCCACTTGAGTCAAACCAAGCTGCTTTATTGAATTGGAAGTTAAAAAGGGGGAAATGGGAAACAACATAGGATTCTTACTCCAAAGGAGTAGAAAGGGGATTATGGGGTTTCAAAGGTTTTACCCAATTAAATATCCACAGGTTTCTATCTTCTTCTATTTTTATTTCTAAAATTGACAGGTTTCTAGGAATACCCCAAAAATTCTAAGGGAGTCATGCAGCCATACATGTAGGTGAGTATATAATTTTTGACATCCATGAAGTTTCTGGGGAAGATTTTTGAATTACCCAACATCAAAAAAAACAACTTTAAAAGAAGAAATGGACTGCAACTAGCACTCAAAATTACTGAAATATCAAAGAAAGACACTTCAAAATTCAATGAATTTTGCATGCATGAACGTACTGAAATTCTCGCCAAAAGACGATTGAAAGGCAACCCAGAAGGGAAACAGAGAAGAAGAGACGACACAAAATCTGGAATTGAGTTAAAAGTACAGTGAAGTAGAATCTACACAGTGGAAGAAAACTTTAAATGCAGAACCAAACAAAGCATTAATCAAACGCATAGTGGAAAAGGAACTGAAAAGACGGACAAAGGAAGAAATTAAGAGTTACCCACCTCTTGATAACTCCATAAAGAGGCCATATCCTCCATCCTCTCTCTGTCTCTCTCTTCTTTCTCTCTCTCTAGAAAGAGCAAATGCAGAGCAATTGGGGGTTTTTGGAATGTGGTGAGTTGTGAGTCTTTATAGAACAAAGGTCTCAATAAAAGACAGAGAGAGAGTAATGGCTTTCTCACAAACTTCCAGATTACCCAATCCACATCACAAAGAAAATATTAATTAAGGAATCCCCAAAACATTTCCATTAAATTCAAAACGAAAACTTTGAATTCCCTCTCTCTCTTCATAAACTGAAATGTATTTGGATCTCTCTCTCTCTCTCTCTCCCCCCTAAATGGAGTTAGATTTCCCTTATATTCCTTTTCGGTGGATGGTGGAAATTAAAACGGTCGTTTCTCTCTGTCTAATTATTTGGAAAGCGAGCTGTTAATTACGCGGTTTTGTTTGTTAAGAAAGGCAAACTTTCCTAAAATGCCCCTTTTGAGTTTTTAGACCTTTTGGTATGATTTGAGGTTTCCTTTCGGCGTCTTCCGAGTTCTGCCTCTAGAAGAGGAGGGGGGAAACTCAACGCTGCTACGGCCACCGACTGAGAACTGACGGGCACACAGGGTCCATTACGGGTCCTGCACGAACAATCCAAACCGTTCAATAATTTAAACTAAAAAAAACAAATGGGCTTGTGAAAAATCAGCTTAATCTGATATGTGTAGGTGCTCGATCCAATCTTCCATTTTCTTATTCAGACTTTGAATCTTGAAATCTGAATGAAAAAATAAAAGATTGGATCGAGCACTTATACATATCGGATTGAGCTGATTTTTCACAAGCCTACTTTAGTTTTTTTTTTTTAATATTAAAAGGCTTAAATTGTTTGTGTGAGACTCAGAGTGAACCCGCGTACCTGTCGATTCCCGATTGATGCTCTGCCCGTAGGTGGCCTTAGCATTTTCGGGGGAAGCTAGCAGTAAAGGTTGAGTTTTGTGTGTACGGCGGACCATCATAAGTCATGGTATGTCATGATTTTTATTTTTTTTTGGTCAATCGGAAACTTATACGGAGTATCATGATTTAACTGCGTCTGTGTGAGAAAGTTCAGCACTGCCACCACGTGGTGCTTTAGGGTCACGTATTTATGCGGAGTCCAAACACTTAGTTAAGAATTTACGAAAATGTGTGATTGTGGAGTTGTACAGAAAGCCAAGTAACGATGCTCTCGAACTACTGAATGATTTCACCTGAGGAAGATGGGAAATATGATCAGCACCATCCGATCATTGCTATTTTCCTGTCTGGGCCCAGTAGTATCATTTTATTTTTTGGGGGGTACAAAAAAATGTAAACTAATGCTCCTTTCTTCCGAACTAAACCCTAGAGTGATATAGGACAATACTATTCATACAATATATTCTATCATATGTATTTCTCAGATATCAAAAACACCTTTACGGATATCAATACGTATTTTTTAGATAGCGAATAATGATGGGATAGCATTTACGTCGTGAAAGATAGCGAATCGATCATAGATTAACAATAGGCATCAAACTCCGTTTTATAGAATCTGAAATTCTGAATCGCAATCTCACAGTCCAATTATTGCTACATAACCGCTGGGCTAACTGCCTTGGTCTTTTCAGTTTTACTAATTCTCAGTATATGATTCTGAGGTCCAACATTTTAAGCTTTTAGCTCTTCATTAGTTTCCCAAACACATAATGGAGAATTAAGAAGATGACAATTGGATTAATGTCAATGAATATTATGCAAGATGTCAAATGATTCTAGATTTTACGGCAGTCGACATACATAGTGTGACCGGTTTGACATTATTATTGATGTATTTTTACGTACCCGCCTTAGGTTTGCAACTGATATAATTTCAGTTAACAACATTATCAAGAGAAAGAAAACTCAGATGTTCCAAAAAGTGTGAGTTTAAACACTTGAAATTAAATATTATCCAACTTA